>JAZKJV010000886.1:0-724629 GCA_037367405.1 Ottelia alismoides
TTGAATCCATCGTCATATAGGGAAGACGACTCCCTTTTTTTTGTGTGCGACACAACTTCTTGTGCGAGTGAAAAAAAGGGTAGTTTCCAGATCTGGGCGTGGTTTCTTTTGGAAGGCTTTCATTCCTTGTTGTGCTTATGGCGGCCATGCAAGGCAAGTTTTATTTCTTCTCTATTATTGCGATTCGTTAATGTGCATGGATTGCTTGTTTTTTTTTGGAGCACGGCTTTTAATCTCTAATAACATTGCATGTCATTGTTGCCTTATTCATCTTGCCATTAACGTCTATTATGAATCATTTTATCATAGAATAGTTTCTTTTATATTTGGCTCTAATCATTAACAATGACATTGATTACCATTGATTTATTTATTGCTTTAATCATTAGTGATTTGCATGGAACACATACGTGTATACCTAAAAAAAAACTTTTAGATAGCCTTGTTAGATGCATACCCGTGAATATTATTCTTAAATTAATGGTGTTCTTTTTATTCCTTTTATTATTATTATCCATGTTGCATAATCTCTTAGCTTCCTTAAATATCAATCTCTGAATCATGCTATTATGAAATGACAAGGGTCGCATATTATTGTATCATGATAATACCCATCAAGTTAAGAAATTAACAATGGGTTATGGGCCCACAGTTTCCCATTAGGGCATTTTTTTGTTGTTAAAATTTAACAACAACTTTGGATATAGGGATGGATTTTTTACATATTTCGATATACATTTATTTAAACAATATGTCACCAAAGTGACCAATGTTGTTGAATTAATGTGTGACGAAATATAAACGGTTATGCATTATTAATTTATATGGATGATATTTACCCAAAGGAAAATTGATATCCATTGGAAATTATGCATATGGTTTAGTATTAAATATGGGATGATTTTTTGGTTATTGTGCAAATATTAGATCCACCCAAAGGTAGATTTCTATTTGGCACATTATTATCATCAATATTTATTACTACGTCAAGATATTGCTCACAGGTTACATTTTTATCCAAAGATAAAAACTGCAATGGAGTGGTAGATATCTTGAGATGGCATTTTACATATATTCAATATTTTTTTATTGCAGTTATGTGAGCATTTATGTTATTTTTTCAGATATGAATTTCCTCTAATATAACTGCTACCATCAATTCGATTCCAATGTTAAATGGCTCCAATTTTAAGTCATGGCATGAGAACTTGTTGATAGTTCTCGGGGTCATGGATCTTGACCTTGCGATAAGGATTGACTCTCCTCCACCACTTACGGATAAGAGCACCTCTGATGAAAAGAGGGATAAAGAAAAGTGGGAGAGATCAAATCGCATGTGCATGATGATAATGAAAAGAGCCATTCCGGAAGCATTCAGAGGCACTATGTCTGAGAAAATAAGTACTGCTTAAGAATTCCTTGCCGATATTGAAAAACGATTTGCCAAGAATAAAAAGGCTGAAATTGGTACACTCTTGGCTAGTCTGATTTCAATGCGGTATAAGGGAAAAGGTAACATCAGGGAGTACATCATGGAGATGTCTCATCTTGCTTCTAAGTTAAAAGCACTCAAACTTGAACTCTCTGAGGACTTGTTGGTGCATTTGGTTCTGATATCTCTTCCACCTTCATTCAATCAGTTTAAGGTGAGCTATAACTGTCAGAAAGAGACTTGGTCTCTGAATGAGCTCATCTCATACTGTGTTCAGGAAGAGGAAAGGTTAAAGCAAGATAAGACAGAAAGTGCTCATCTTGCCTCCACCTCCTAAGGGAAAGGGCAAGAAAAGGAAGCAGGAAAAGGAAGCCGCAGTCACAGTACCTCATAAGAAACAACAAAATAAGGAACCATCTGCTACGGGTTGTTTCTTTTGTGGAGCTGAAGGACACAGGAAGAAGCAGTGCACAAATTATCACGCTTGGCGTGCTAAGAAAGGTACGCTTCATAGTTTGGTTTGTTCAGAAATTAATTTGACTTCTATACCACAGTACACTTGGTGGCTAGATTCTGGAGCTACTACTCATGTTAGTGTCTCCATGCAGGGATGTCTGAGCTACCGAAAACCCAGTCAAGCTGAAAAAGTACCTCTACGTGGGGAATGGTGAATCAGTAGATGTTGAAGCAATAGGAAAATTCAGATTATTGTTGAAGAGTGGCTTTTATCTTGATCTAGATGGAACTTTTGTTTTGCTCCTTCTTTTCGTAGAAATTTAATTTCAGTTTATCTTTTGGACAAAGCTGGTTATTCTGTTTCTTTTGGTGATGGAAAATTTAGTCTATTTCAAAATTCTATCCTCATTGGTTCTGGCATCTTATCTGAATTTGATCGTCTTTATTGCTTGAATACGGTTGCCTCTTATAGTGAATCTTTTCTTACTACAACACGAGGTATGAAAAGAAAATCTACAGATACAGATTCAGCATCATTATGGCACAAACGATTAGGGCACATATCCAAGTCAAGGATAGAAAGGCTTGTGTCAACTGAAATTCTAAGTTCCTTAGATTTCACAGATTTTGATATATGCGTGAACTGCATAAAAGGAAAACAAACCATAAAAGGAGATTTGAAGCCAATAGGTCATTAGACGTCTTAGAACTTATACATACAGATATTTGTGGTCCATTCCCTACGGTTGCTTGGAATGGACAACAATATTTTATAACGTTCATAGACGATTTCTCTAGATATGGCTACATATATCTCATTCATGGAAAATCTCAATCCTTGGATGTGTTCAAAAATTTTAAGGCCGAAGTTGAGAATCAACTCGACAAAAGGATTAAAAGCGTTAGATCTGACCGTGGTGGTGAATATTATGGCAGATATGACAGTTCAGGTGAACAACGTCCAGGACCTTTTGCAAGATACCTCGAAGAATGCGGTATCGTCCCACAGTATACCATGCCAGGGTCACCAACCATGAATGGTGTAGCTGAAAGATGAAACAGAACACTTAAGGATATGGTGAGGAGTATGATTTGTCATTCTACCTTACCAGAGTCTCTTTGGGGAGAAGCACTCAAGACTGCAGCATATATCCTAAATAGAGTTCCAACTAAGGCAACCAATAAAACCCCATATGAACTTTGGACGGGCAGGAAGCCCAGTCTAAACCATTTTCATATTTGGGGATGTCCAGCTGAGGCAAGACCTTACAAGCCAAATGAAAAGAAACTGGATGCAAAAACAATTAGTTGTTACTTTATTTGATACTCTGAAAGATCAAGGGGGTACAAATTTTATGATCCCACAATTAAGTCCATTTTTGAGTCTGGTAATGCTAGATTTTTTGAGGATGTTGAGTTTGCGAGGGGAGATAAAGGTAAAGACTTTGTCTTGGAAGAGGAATATGTTGACATTCCCTCAGGTGTTGTTAGAATTGATAGGGATCACATTCCTATCATTTCTGACAACACAAATATTCAAGACAATGTTACTGAATCGACCCAAAATGAAATTATAGAGGAACAAACGTCAACACCTCATGAATCTTTGCCATTAAGAAGATCTACTAGAGAGAGAAGAAGTGCAATATCAGGTGAGTATATTGTATTTCTTCAAGAACAAGATGTAGACATTGGAGTGATGGAAGATGATCCAATCACCTTTCATCCAAGCCATGCAAAGTGTTAACTCTCTAAAGTGGATAGATGCCATGAATGAGGAAATTAAATCCATGAAGGATAACAATGTGTGGGAACTTGTCCCATTACCTTGAAGGTGTGAAACCCATTGGTTGCAAATGGATATTTAAAACCAAGAGGGATTCAAAAGGTGATGTGGAAAGATACAAAGCCCGCCTTGTTGCAAAGGATTTACACAAAAAGAAGGCATTGATTATAAAGAGACTTTCTCTCCAGTTTCTTCGAAAGACTCTTTCAGGATTATAATGGCATTAGTTGCATTCTTTAATTTAGAATTGCATCAGATGGATGTAAAGACAGCATTTCTCAATGGTGACATTGACGAAATAATATATATGGTGCAACCAGAAAACTTTGTGTCGGGAGACCCAAAGAATATGGTTTGCAAACTCAAAAAATCCATCTATGGATTCAAACAGGCTTCAAGACAATGGTATTTCAAATTTCATCATGTGATCATCTCTTTTGGTTTTGAGATGAATTTGGCTGATGAATGCATATACCATAAATTTAGTGGGAGTAAACATATTTTCTTAGTATTATATGTTGACGACATCTTGCTTGCTAGCAATGATATGAACCTTTTACAGGATACCAAGAAATTCCTTTCAAAGAATTTTGATATGAAAGATCTTGGTGATGCTTCTTTTGTTTTGGGTATTGAGATATATCGGGACCGTTCTCAGCATATCCTTGGTTTATCTCAAAAGAGCTATATTGAAAAGGTTCTAAAAAGATATGGCATGCAAGATTGTAGACCATCTGATACCCCAGTGGCTAAGGGAGACAAGTTCAGTCTAAATCAGTGCCCTAAGAATGATTTTGAGAAAAGGGAGATGCAAAGAATTCCTTATGCATCGACAGTTGGAAGTCTAATGTATGCGCAAGTTTGTACTCGTCCAGACTTGGCATATATTACAGGGATGTTGGGCAGATATTTGAGCAATCCAGGACAGGATCATTGGAAAGCAGCTAAAAGGGTCCTGAGATATCTACAAAGAACAAAAGAATATATGCTCACATATAAGAGGTCGGACCAACTTGAGATCATTGGTTATAGCGACTCCGATTTTTGCTGGATGTCAAGATAGTATGAAGTCTACATCAGGCTACATCTATCTACTTGCTGGGGGTGCTATTTCTTGGAAGAGTGCTAAGCAGTCTCTTATAGCCTCTTCCACTATGGCAGCAGAATTTATAGCTTGTTACGAGGCATCCAATCATGGAATTTGGCTGCGAAATTTTGTCACTGGGCTGCGTATAGTTGATGGTATTGAAAGACCATTGAAATTATTTTGTGACAACAAATCAGCAGTCTTATATTCCAATAACAACAGGAGTTCGACAAAATCAAAGCATATAGACATCAAATTCCTGGTTGTTAAAGAAAGAGTACAAAGTGGACAATTATCAATTGAGCATATCGGTACAAACTCCATGATTGCGGATCCGCTAACTAAAGGATTGCCCCCCCAAAGTATTTCATGATCATACCATGAATATGGGTGTCATTTCAGTTAAAGATATTCAGTTTTAGTGGGAGTTTGTAATTTTTGAGAATGCTTGTAAACAATTCTATTTGGTATTTTGGTAATTCAGTTTGGATATATGGTCATTGTTTTGAATGAACAATTTTTTTTATGTTCACTGTGTTACTCATCAAGTATGACCTCAATTCAGTGGACCAGTTGGAAATTGATATGTTAAGATCACATTACATATGATTTCCATGCTACATACCCATGTTCTTTATCCTCGTTATTAAGTTGTATTAACATATGTGACCATTAAAGGTTAAGTTACGATGATTGTAACGTAGTCATTTTGATCCTATGCTTGATACAACTTGTAGACAGGATTTATAGATACATTAAAAGTGGTGATAGAAAGGTTGAGCTCATTCGGATATTATGAGATTATAATATCTACACATATAGTCCAAGTGGGAGATTGTTGGAATTTAATTCCAACGATGGACTTATATGTATACATATATATAATCGATAATACTGTCAAGTGTCCAATAAAATAGAATCAGGGTGATCAAATAAAGAATTTGGAAGTTATTGGGGCATTAATGTATTTAGGCTACATGGGAATATATTATGTAGAGACCTAAGTGTAATTTGCATTACTATGATGGGTAGGGATGCAAATTACAAAAGGAAGTTATTGAATGAGTCGTGGTCCCCAAAAAGGAAACCGCATGTACCCTATCCCTTTTGAATTCCATCGTCATATAGGGAAGACGACTCCCTTTTTTGTGTGCGACACAACTTCTTGTGCGAGTGAAAAAAAGGGTAGTTCCAGATCTGGGCGTGGTTTCTTTTGGAAGGCTTTCATTCCTTGTTGTGCTTATGGCGGCCATGCAAGGCAAGTTTTATTTCTTCTCTATTATTGCGATTCGTTAATGTGCATGGATTGCTTGTTTTTTTTTGGAGCACGGCTTTTAATCTCTAATAACATTGCATGTCATTGTTGCCTTATTCATCTTGCCATTAACGTCTATTATGAATCATTTTATCATAGAATAGTTTCTTTTATATTTGGCTCTAATCATTAACAATGACATTGATTACCATTGATTTATTTATTGCTTTAATCATTAGTGATTTGCATGCAACACATACGTGTATACCTAAAAAAAAAACTTTTAGATAGTCTTGTTAGATGCATACCCGTGAATATTGTTCTCAAATTAATGGTGTTCTTTTTATTCCTTTTATTATTATTATTATCCATGTTGCATAATCTCTTAGCTTCCTTAAATATCAATCTCTGAATCATGCTATTATGAAATGACAAGGGTCGCATATTATTGTATCATGATAATACCCATCAAGTTAAGAAATTAACATAGCCATGCAATAGAAGAAAACAATGAGATCATGTTAATACTGTATGAGCTATACCCATATGGGAAAGTGGTGCACCAGTACTTGACCTTTATACTAATGCTATGATTATTATATCAATGTATGAGTATGGTTATGAAATGATAATTTGATCCTATTAATGGTTATCCATAATTACTTGAAAGGAATAGGAAAATGGTTGGTTATGGCTCTTAAATAAAAACGGTCCAATAATACAAAGACACAATTTAGGGTTGTGAATAACACATGATGACATACATTGATAGTATCCTTCACAACCCTAGTAAATTTTGAAACCCAATGTGTTATAAATTATTGTAAATGATATACGAGTTTTCGCCTTACACTCGATATGGTGAGTTATCCCTACTAAAGAGCATCAAAAAGTGGGATCCTAGTAGGTACTTTGGAGAATTTTGGTGATTGCATGTCTGCATTTCAAAATATGAACACGTACTTGCGGCTACTTGTCTTGGGGCGAGCTAGTCTCCCTTGATTTGATTCGATACGTGAAGCTACATCTTCTTGCGATATATGCTCATTGTCCTGAGAATGAGAGTACTACCATGAAGCTTCATTCTCGAACACATGTTTTAGTTTATACTCTACCGTCTCACATAATTCACAGCTAATAGAATGTATTCAAAATACTATTGTAAAGGAAAGTATCCATAAAGTCATTGTCTCAAGCATCGAAGATCTCAAAAATAATAACAACCTTCATCGGTATTGGATCTTTTGAGACCCATGATCCCTCCCATTCTATGACAGACATGACAACTCTTAGCAAAGGAGCAAGCGACCTTGTTGTTCGAGTCCCCAAAGCTCGGAGCAGCCTCTGCCTTTGATCGAGCATCACTGCGATCACCGGTGAGTCCTTTTGCGCACCAAATAAGGGTCAATTACTTTCCAGAAAAAAGAGATCTCCACGTACTTTCATTTCGCTTATTATTGGCTATTTCTGTATGAATATGATGTTACTGAGGTAGGTAATATTTTCATGGACTTTGTAAGGCTCACAGAGGAGATTTAAAGCTTCAATTTAATTAGTTGGAGAGCATAATTAATACACCTCCATCCAATGGAGGATATTATTATCCCTGAACCCCTTTCATCCGACCGTGGAAGTCAGCTCCAGGTTTCTACTATTTGCAAACGGGGTCCAAAAATAATGGGAGGCATGAATAGGTGGAGGCGTGAACGAGAGAGCCTTTTGATAAGAGAGATATGCTATTTATAGTAATATTAGAATTTATATTTTTAAATATCTAAAATAAGAAGCTAATTAGTTGCTGAATCCATCTTCTAAATTTTAGAGATGGGGAGGCCATTTTTTTAATACTGAACTTTCATTCGTGGCTTCTCCAAAAGTGGGAGTTTTCCAAAATCTCATGTGGGCCGGGCTCCATCGCCCCGTCCCATGCTCGTACGCGTTGATCTAGTCTTTTGAAAACCAAATCGGACGGATCGGTGAATCGGACATGGACCGGTCCGATTAATAAGTTTGTACCGATTCAGTCAAAGAGTTCGATTCAAATGATAATAAAGATCGAATGGAAATCAAATTGAAATGGTTGTGCACACATCTGAGATGGCTTCGTCGGAGGTCCTATATATTATAAATGTATAACATATGGCCAAAAAAAAGCAACTAAAGGGGGAAAAGGAGCATATGAAAAACATCAGGAAAACACTTTAACATGAAACAAAAGATCGTAGTTGATCCCTTACAGAAGCATATAACAAAGGAGAAGTGCACTTGCCCGTGCAATTACATTATTTGCCAGAAATCAAAGATGCAAATTCTTTTGATTTGCGAAGACCGAGATGAAAGAAGACAAAATAAATGCAAATTGCACTTGGTCGAGTAGTACCACTGATTAATTTCAAAGATCCATTGGAGATCGAGCAACCCGTAAAATCTCTACTGCTTCCAAAGAATGCAAGTTTCGGCGATCATCGAGGTGACCACGTATGGATCCATGTTCGATGCAGGCCTTCTATCTTCGAAATAACCTGCACAATTAATATATATATATATATATATATATATATATATATATATATATATATATATATCAACATGTGTAGTTAATTAGATTGAGCTTTTCCTTTCTCTTTCATACAGTTCTCATGATGTACCTTTTCCATCCTTCTCGGTGTCGCGGCCAACTCGGACCGACGCTCCGCGGTTCGCAACTCCCTGTTCGTGTTCAAATTCCCATAGCATGAGCAAAGAACCATCTTCGCCATGACCCATACTCTATCGATAACCAAGTTACATAGTGCTTACCCAAACGAATGTATTGATATCGGCAGTTTCATGGCGTCCGGTGAGGCGCCTAGCGTTGCCTTCACCGTAAGAGGCGATGTGCTCGGCGTGCCTCTTGCTCAGGTTGTCGATCGCCTTCTTGATGACCTCGTACCCTCCCTCGTTTCTCATGGACTTTGTGCTGAAGTTCGTGTGAGCTCCGGCACCATTCCAATCTCCCTGTCAGCAATCAATCAAACTATTTATTAGTTATTGGTTATTAATAATTGGTCGAACACATCAAATTACAAACATATACGACCTCAATTGGTTTGGGGTCGAAGGAGAGGACAACTCCGGCCATCTCGGTAACCCTCTGTCAAGTAGGAAAAAAGCAAGAAAAATAAATATATTTCTGATGAACAAAGTAGCTAGCAATGTTATAATATATCATATATACCTCGAGAATGTAACGAGCAACCCACATTTCATCACCAGCTGAGATACCAACGGACGGGCCAACTTGGAACTCCCACTTTAAGAAGAACAATATTGTTATACGTAATTAATTAATTAATTAATTAATTTTGACGTGATTAAAGTAATAATAATTTACCTGACCAGGCATGACTTCACCATTGGTTCCGCTGATGTTAATACCAGCGTAGAGGCATGCCTTGTAGTGGGCATCTACGATGTCACGCCCAAAGGCTTTCTCTGCTCCTACGCCACAATAATACGGTCCCTACGCAATGCGTGTAATATTTACGCCATATAACTAAATCCATTACATATGATATCAAATATGCGAACATTGAATAAAACTTATTATAAGTACCTGTGGACCGGGGTATCCACCAAGAGGCCATCCGAGAGGCCACTTGATGTCCTTCTGCAGGAGTGTGTACTCCTGCTCTATTCCATACCTGTTTTTTATTTTTACAGTTATAAAAAATGGCAGTATTAGCAGCATATATAATTAAAGAAATTTATATGGACTTGAACCTGCTTTGTTATAACTGTTAATTAATTACCAAGGAACTTCAGAAGCAACATCTGGATGGCTGAAGATCTTGGCAGCATTATATCTTTTGTTCGTCTTTATCGGCTCCCCAGCAGGTGTGTAACAGTCACACATGACCTATTTTTCCATATGTAGTTGTGGTAATATTAATCTTTTTCCTTATTTTCTATAGTATGGTATGGCATTTTCGCTTATAGTTGAACACAGGCGTTAAATGTCACTTACGAGTATATTTTCGCCCTTCCTGAATGGATCCTTAAAGATTGCCTGAGGGCTGTACATATATACAAAATAAACGATTTTATGAGATGCATGAAATCGGGGTTCCTTTTTATGCCATTTATCTGTAAGATTGAGAGTCTCACTATAAAATAACTTCACTGTCTTCTCCGGGAGCTTGGCCTGTGCTCGAACCATCGTAGTTCCACTTCGGAAGCTTGCTTGGGTCCTTCACCGGACCCGATAATGTCTATCGATAACGAGAAGAACTTGATCATCAAAAGACAATGCAATAAAAGTTGAAATACAAAGTTCACATACAAATCAGATCAAGAATTCAGATTTCAAATTGCAAACAAAACCAACAGCAAACTTACCCTTGCTTTGCTTCTAATGTCCGTGCCTGAACCGCCAACCCTGCAGATAGAAAAATCACCTTAATTAATTATCATAAAGAAGATACATTAATCATAAGATCAAGCAGAATAAAGGTTAGAGAATCTGAAGGAAATGGACCATATGTATTCGGCGATGATTTTGTCAGTGGAGTCTGAGAGGTTGAGGTTGATGAGATCTGTCATCGAAGCCATCGACTGACTCTTGCAGATGTGATCGAGGATCAGGAGCTGCAGTTCGACGGGAGCTGGTGGGAACATAAGCGAGGATGCGCGTAGCTTATATAGATTCTTGAGCATTGACTTCATGTTGGGAATTTGATATTGTATTATAGAGACGAACACGCTTGGAGCATTGATGTGAATAATGTTGGATTAGAAAAATAGCAGCGTGCTACCTCACTGTTTAAATATCTGAAATAATCCAACCAGTGGTGGTATGATGCATAAGAAATCATAGGCACATAATTTAAGGGATTACAAGTGCGACGACTTGTCTATTATTCCTTATTAAAATATAGAATTATCTATTTATTATTCACTATTTCCTAATCTGTCCCTGATGTAAAGATTTAGCCCCTTTAACCCAATTTTGAACCGAACCAGACGATTTGACTAAATGGAAACATAATCTATCATTCTCCTTCTTAGAAATAGGACGACTGCTAGTTGAATCGAAGTGTAACAAACGAACTCATATATGTTCGAGTTCGGGTGTGTTTCAATAGAGATTCGATAACATAAATGGTTCAGGTTTAGTTCAAGAGTGTTCATTAACAATCGGACTTATATTGTATGTAGAAGGCTATAGGGACCAATGATTATGATAGGTTACTTGAATCTAGTTCTAATTACGTATATCTGATAGGTTCGTATATATAAATAAATATGCATATAAAATCTTTACATAGACATGTATTTTTAAACATTTTTATGATTTTATTTTTCTTTCCTTGGTATAATGAATGTGTCATTAATTACATATTTTTGTTTTTTTTTCCGTATACGCCAAACTTTTTTAAAAAAAACTTTATTTTTTCCGTTCAATAATATGTAAGGAGTTTAAGTGGGTAAGACTACTAATAAAAAATCTAAGATGATTTTAATGGACGGAATATTTTTATTAAACAATTTATACGTACGTGTATATTTATATGAAATTAATAAAAGATAGCACAAACGGTATTAATCAAAAGCTTTTTATTTTACACAAAATAATTGATAAAATGTTGGGGTTTAATCAGTTATACCCTTCTTAACTATTGCAATATCCATATACCCCTCTTTTTTTTAATATCAGTTGTATCCCTGCCTTCTTACAAAATTCACACTTGTGCCCATACTTTAAGGCAAAATAGGGGTATAACTAATATTACAAAAGGCAGGGACGAAGCCAGGAATTTCTGCTTGGGGGGCCAAATTATTGAGACTATATAATGAAAAAAATGAGGCTACCCCCAGATGACAGCCAACAAGTTGCCTCTGCCTCATTTTTCTCCAAAAATTTTTATTTTTTTGAAGAAATCTCTCATACATTTTCATCACTATATCCTTCTAATATGTCATTCCAATTTCATGTGGAACATAGACTCTTATGCCCTTCGTCCAGAATAGGTCGATTACAACAATTCTAAGACCACTAAAATTACATGTTCTACATGGAGGGCATATGAGTTTCTGTTTCTAACGAAATTGGAATAACGTATTTGAGAGATATGGTGATGAAAATACATGGTGGAAATTTTCAAAAAAATAAAAAAATTGGAGAAAAATGGGGGTGAGGGTAGCCACTAGGGGCATCCCCATTTTTCTCTTATGTAATTAATCTTTGCTACTATTTCTCATAATGTTTACAAGTGTATTTCACAAAGATACCTTTGTAAACTTACAATTTCATATAAATATCCCAACAGATATTGTATCGACAAAAAGATCGTTACAAAATTCTTCAAATCAAAATGCATTTTCATTAACACAATGTTAAGTTATACCATTAAAATTAAGATTTTTAAAAAGTAATATTATATCGTTCCTAATGTATGAATGCAAACGAGATATATATGTACCAATTTCGTATAATGTTGCATATTAGGGGTGTATATGGATCAGATTGGATCGTATTTTAGCTTAATCCATGTTCAATCCAACCTTAACGGATTTTAACTTTTTTCAATCCAGCCCAATCCATCAAATATCTGAATCCAGACCAATCCAATTCATTGGATTACAGATTGGATCGGATTGGCTTGTTTATACTTATGTATTCCATCTCAATTTTTTACGCTCTCATGTATGTACTTTATCGCACGCTAGCCCTCAACATTTAAGTTATGGCTCAAAAAAGATCATTTCACAATGAAATAATACATGTCATTAATAATTTTAAAAGGAAAGTTATGGTGATGAATTAAAAAAGATCATTATATAGTTATTTTGTTGTTGGGGTTATGTGTTACATGTAGTTACGTAAAACTTACAAATGTTGCTAATTAGATTACTACATTCATGTCAAATTATGATTTTTTATTGATAGATTGGAGGGATTAGGGATGCAGACTGACAGATGCTGATATGGATATAGGTGTTCCGGTATCCTTATCTGATTTTAAATACGAATGTGATGTAAATAAAGATAGTGACGGAAGAAAAATATATTACCATATCCGTAAAAATGGATATCGATATAAAACGGATATCGATCGCATGTGAATAATACTATAAATACTCTATATATTAGCTTAAATATACATGTATTGTTTGGAATACAAATGATATAAATATTCTAAATGTGCTTATATCATAAAAATTATACCAAATATGATAAAAGAAGGTACACGATTATGTTATGGGTTAAATGGGAGTTGCCCTGAGGGGAGCTTACTTGGCTCCCCCCGCGCTATTTCATTTATTTTTTATTTTTTTTGAAAATTTCTTCTGTGAGTATTCATCACTATATCCCTATATTATGCTATTCAAATTTCGTGTGAAACAGAGATTCCTACGACCTTCATCCAGACAGTCATTTTTTAACGGTAACAGAGTTGCTAAAAACGACCCTTCTGAATGGAGGTAGTAGGAATCTCTGTTTCGCGCGAAATCTGAATGACATAATATAGATATATATATTAATTAAAATCCACAGAAGAAATTTTCAAAAAATAAAAAATAAAAAAACGGACGAAATGGCCTGGGGGAGCCAAGTTAGTCCCCCCAAGGGGGCAGCCCCATTTACCCTTATGTTATATAAAGTTAAAAATAAATGTACAACAATATTTATATATAAAAATGGATATACTGATACAAATATAGATTTTTGTTGATATGAATGTGATATCGGTATATGTATACATTTGAAAACGGATATGGATGTGAAAATCTTTATGATGTGGATACAATGATGGATCATATACGGGCATATCCATATCTATCCAACTTGTAAATAGGAGATGGGGGGCCATTATATACAACTTATTATTATTTATAATTAACTATTTATATACAAATTATTTTCTATTATAATAATAAAATATAGATGTAAGGATTATTTGGAAGACGGGGGGCCAAGCCCCCCTCCCGCCCCCCTTATCTCCGTCCCCGATAAAAGGGTAGAACTATGGATTTTGTAAGAATGCATGGGACAACTGATATTTCAAAAAATGAGGGACATAATTGATATCGCAGAAGTTCAGAAGGGGGCAAGTAATAAAAACCCTAAATTTTAACGTAACATTTGGTTGAAGGTTGGATGGAGATGGTAGCCAACACATCCACACTTGAGATTTAATAAAAGTGAATGGGAGTGTTTGTAAAGTAGCCGTAATTGTAACCCAAACGCACATGAAAGTTAATGTTGGAGAGAGACCACGAAGGTGAGGGTATGAGTGTGGGAGAGAGAGAAAGAACAGAGAGTGTTGAGGTAGAACAATGTCCAATGTGAATGCCACGTGTCATGCTGGAGAAGAAGCTCGGTGAAACTGAAAAACCAACTTTAGTATATGTAATAGATAATATATTATCTCTTTCGGACAGTGTCCTGACAAAATTGGCTCATTATGCGAAGATTGAGGAATTTTAGACCAAAAGGTCAAATACCGCAATCACAAATGTGCAATTCGAGATAATCTTCTTATTTTTTTTTTAAATGATGAGAGTGCTTTGCAAATTTTATCATTACTTTGAAAATATTTTCGAAAATATCTCGAGTTATAAATAAATAGTCAAAAAACTTCTATCCACGGCTTAAATCTTAATGAGCACTAGGAATCGAGAGATTTGTAACTTCTTGGGGGGCATAAGTGGCACTTACCCGTTTAATTGATTTCTTTATCATCATGGCCCTCGAAAAAGGTAAATTGTTTTTTCAAAAAAAAGATCAGATTTCATTCATCATTGATCTTAAGAGCATCAACAACTTTTTGGTCTCGAAGTCAATCATGCATTTGGTGGAAAATAGGAAACCTATGTTATCAAACTTAATAAATGGAAAATATCAGGGGCAAAGAAATTCTAATTTATGTTAAATCAGGAATGAGGGACTCAGAAACAACTACTAAAGATCTTTGATCATTGGGGGGGGGGGGGGTTATTCTTGACCAAGAATTGTAAAAATCTGAAACTAAAAAACTCCAGGTGCACAGAAGCTGTTTTGGGAGATGAGGTTGATCGACTGTTACTTCCCACCAGAAACTCGGGAAGTAAAGAAGCTTCCTTCAAGAAAAAAATATTATCTTTTTTTAGAAATGGTGGAAAAGCATCTTCTTTTTGAAGTTCTGGACAGTAAGTTCAGTAAAGATTTTTTTTATAATTGAATCTTAGAAACTTTTTTTCCAAATGATGGAGGAAAGCAACATGAGTATCCTATCCTGGCATATCAAAAAGAAGCTTGTCTTAATTTGATGGATTATAGAGTGTTGGAATTAACTGTATTGGGATAGTTTGATGCAATTCTATGGTCAATATCAAGTTGTATTAATGTATCTCAATTCCTGGAATTCAATGTTTCAACATTGTGGGGTATTGTTTAGTCCCACATCGTGGAGATTTAAACTGACACTTGGTTTTTATGTAGGAAGTCCTGAGACTAATCTGGAAACAGACTAGAGAGGACTTTAGACCACAACAACACGCGCACGCGCCCGCGCCGCGCTGGGCACGGGTGCGGCCGCGGCCGTGGCGTGGCGAAGACCGGGTCAGTTTTGTAACCGTGCATTTGAATTCCAAGGGATACGTCCCATTATCCTCTTACGAAGCGTAACCGCCCGGACGTCTTTAAGTATCTCTTAAAGTCGTGGGCGTAGGTTACGAACATATCCAATCCTCATTCTCAATGCCTCTTCTCTCTCGAGGATGCTCGTCTTCTCTCCTCTCTTGATCTCGGGCTTCGTCTACGGAGGTGACTTTCGAGGACGCTCAAATACGGTGCGCACCGTCGACAAGCGTGGACCGTCGGACCCTGGGAGCAGCACGTCAAGGCCCTGTGCGCTAGTAAAGTGGGGGCGCTGTCTCTCTAAGGGGAGTCCTACGACAGGACGCTTCGGTTGTGATTTCTAAGTCTCTCTATTTTTCTTTGTCACATTGTTTGTCGTGATGTTTGTTTCCGGATTTTTCCTTGCTTTGATTTGCATACGTGGTTAAAACGAATAATTTTCTTATCATTGTTAATATGGATGCATACATACATAAATCTGTTCTGGAAACCTGTTGATAATCGAATTTATATATGTATGTTGATATCGGTTTTCTCAACATAGAGTACTTTGCATATCAGTGCAAGGATTGTTAGAGATACTGCACTCTTCATGGAAGCTCGATCCTTGACAGATGAAAACTAAACTCATGACTTGGCTTCCACGTTTAAACAGTTTTCTTTCATTCATTTCAGTCAGCTGATTTGCTTAGAAGCTTAACAATTGTTCTTCATGGATATCTTCAAATTAATTTGCAAGTTTTGAGTTGTCCAAGATTTTAAATCAAAATCGGATGCGAGCTAATGTCTGATAAAGGGAGTAAAGATGATTTTAACTGACATGGTTTTTGGGAGCTGGGTTGCCCACATATTGTGGGTAGGAAACTCTGTTTTGTACGAAACTCTATTACCTTGATTTATTTTGCATTGGAATGAACTTGGTCGTTTTTATCTAAAAAAATATCTATCAAAATCATTCCCCATACATTCTAGGATTACAACCATCTTTCACTGTCAAAGCCCTCTGAAGATAATTAGACCATTCAAGATGGGGAAGCAGATCATCTGCTGTAACGAGAGTTATAACAGAGCTGATGTAATCATCACTATTCTTTTTGCAATTTCGATTATAAAATCCAACCTTATAGATTGAATTTTAGATTGATGATCTGCATATCCTCCAAATTTCATGCAAATTCAAGGTTATTTCCTATTTTATCTTAATATTTAAAGATCCAGATCCTTTTTAATTGGAATTTAAGTTGCTTAAATATTGATCGGATCTTTAATTATTAAGATAAAATAACAAATAATCTCGGATTTGAGTGAAATTTGGAGGATACGAAGATCATTAATCTAAGATTCAATCTATAAGGTTGGATTTTGGAATCGAAATCACAAAAAAATAATGCGGAGTGCACCAGAGGATCCGCTTCCTCAAGATGGTGAGCGACTACTAAACCCCTCCAAAATTGTCCAGAGGGTCTGCATCGAGCCCCAAATTTTTTTATAATAATCCCTTCTACTCCTGGTTACATAAATACCAATGTCTCAAATACCATATTAAATCTTGGAGGACCATTAACAACAACCCCCTCTATGTAAAACATCAGAGATTAGGACATGATAAACATTTTTCTTGAGGTTAGGTCATGATATTTCTTCCTTTAGAAATAGCTTGAGCCTCATGACAACGCATGAAGTTAAGATGGTAGGAACTATTGATAGAATCTACAAGAAGCGTGGTATCAAGGAGCTAAAGAACCATGGTTTACTTGAACAAAAAAAACTTTCTTTTATCATCATGTTGCTAGATTTGATTAGTGGAGCGTATAATTGCTACCTTGGGGAGAGCCTTTCAGTGTACCATACTACCGTATTATATTATAATTAGGGTTTGGAGAGCTTGCACCAAGGTGCTTGTATCGGTGCCATAAACGTCCATATTTTTCTATTTTTTTCGAAATGAAATCATGTTGGATGTAGATCACCATATATCATATTATTGCCAATCAAAATTCATCTTAATTTGATACTTCTAACCCATCCAACAAGAATGCGAAATTTTAACGATCTCAGTATTGCTGAAATTTAAGACCTCATAAACCAAGTGTTTTCAATTCCTCAAGCCTTGATTGATTGTGTCAAAGATACACCAACTCAGTAGTTAATATTTTTTCGTAGTTTTTTTTTGCTTCTTTAGAGAGATAATGACTGGCCTGAACTCATGTGATTAGTTGCATCTCTTTTCAGTCAGTATGGGAATAAGTATGGACCATCAAATGGTCACCCGTGTTATTTCAAGACGGCGACATACACATTGTCTTTTAACCACCCACTCTACTAGGGGAGACCATAGGTCCCTCACTGAAAATAGCTAATCATTTTTAAGTTTAGTAGTCAGAATTGTTACTAAAGAATTTTTAATTTTTCTGATTTTTATAGATTTTTAATAAGGTTAGAAATATTTACAAACAAAAATTAGTCTCATTTTCACCCTCATTTTTGAAAGAATTTGAAAAGTTTTTCTAAAACATGTCGCATAATATACATATTTTCAAATGATTTTTAAAACAAGAAAAATCCTATTTTTCAAACCAATGTCAAACATTTTTTAAAACAGTGTCACATAGTTGGACATTTTTTCAAAGCTTTTTACAAATATTTTTACACAAATCAGTTCAAAGGTATTGTACCCTATCCCCAAAAAGTTTGAAAATTTTCAAAATATGAGCTATGGCTAAAATATATACGGTACACCCCCTATACTTAGCTTATGCAATGTCCTCATAGCACAAAGTGATATGAAGACATGGCTCATGCTAGAGTACATGGTGATATACGCAAACTGGCTCGAATTTCCTCCCCTCCCACCATACTTAGGTTATAAATAACCTAAGTATTAGAAGAGGACTGAAAAAAAGAGATAATGAGTGAAGAATAAAAGATGATAGGGAGACGGGGAATCGAGACACCAGTTAGGGTTAGAGTGGAATGGATCTATGAGATGATTGAATCTTTGAGGAATGAATGAATCTATGGAGATGGAATAATGGAGTTTCTAGGGTTACGGGAAAGTTGGGCAGAATACACAATCAAAGCTCAACCAAGCAAGCAAAACACACTTGATTCACTAACTCACACATTAAGACCAACATATGTCGGTCATTTATCTTTTCAATTTTATTGGTGATCATCCAAAATATATGTCCATTACATAGGGGTTAATGATAGGTTTTGAGCACTATCATAGGGATACATCCTCACCTCTCAACATGCAAACAGATCCTGCGTATAATGTGGGTATTGCTCTCTCGTAATACCAGTGTAGTGTTTACTCCATTTTATTGAGGTCGTGTTTACTCCATTTTATTGAGGTCGGCGTGCATTATCAGTTCCGATTTTATGCTTAGGTTATCACATAGATTATGTATATACAATCAAGCAATCAATGTCTATCGGCATATTCCAGTTCCATTAAGATCCTAGGTTTCAAATCAAGAGTGAGATGTCGAGAAACGTTGATGCAACGAGAAAACATGGTGCATGCTCAGAGAAGGACTTACAGTGCCTCCAGCATTCTCCATGCAAGTACAAGACTGGATTTAAATTTATCACTACATCATGCATGCAAGTCGAATGAAACTATACCTAAACATGATACTATTAGTGGGAGGAAATGAATTGATTTCGGTCAAGTAGATCGATGTTTGGTGTGTCTAATGAATCAAAGGTGATGAAGTGAGTCTCCCATATTCTTATTAGTGTGCCCTACCTACGATCAAGCACACCAGTATATAGAATAAAAGAAGCTCAAAAAACCGTGTGCCTAACCCTAGATCAGACACTCAAATGGAGTCTCGCTCAGGTCAGGGGTGAAACAGGCTCCACACACCACATGCAGGTCCAAGTCCATGAATACACACGCGAGCTCTCGAACCAGGACCACTAGAAATGCAATTATTACAAACAATATACACAAATGAAACTAACTGGAACGCTAACTAGAATTTCCTGATCTCTTTGGTGGTTCTTCTGTGGCTCCTTGCAGTGGGAGTTCCCAACTCCACACAATCATGTTTTCCAAGCGTCCTCGGTCTCCACGGACCCTACCACAGAAGACATACATGAGATATAAAATCAAAAAATCGAATTAACATAAACAACTATGAAACAACACAAAACAAAGACAAGATAAAACAAACTTTGACCTAGACATAAAAACAATCAACTCGATTAAACATTAAAATCTTAGAAATCGAAAGGATGAGCCATGTCCCCAGCAACGACGCCATCTGATGAACATGTTTTTGCCTCTCTTAATAATATGTAATTGTTGTACTACAGGAGGCAAAAACAATACAAGCATAAACCACAATTTCTGAATATTGTGGAATATTTTATCTTGACAAGTGTACCAAGGTCGAATACAGGGACACGTACTTCCTCAATGATTAATCAGATTTCAATTATCAAATTAAGCGATTAAAATGTCTACCTAGGCCACAATGCACACATTAGGAATAAAACAATGCAATCTATAATAATGAAATGAAGAAGAACAAAGGAGAGTCAAATTATGATGCATACCAAAAAATGCACTTTTTATTGGGATTTTGTGTAGTATACAATGCAACAATATGCCATGATATGCAAATAGGTATACATGCGCAGACAAGCCCCTAAGTGATAAATAAATCAAGCAAGAATTTTATGAATCAATTTCAAGAACATTCGATGCATAACAATATATACAATTTGATTTCAAGGCATTTAAATGATCATAACAATGACACTATATACACTAAATTAAATATATTATTTTATGTGTCAAATCAAAAAATAATGAATGCCATGAGATAGATCATCAAATTATCATCAAAATAAAACTGAAATCAACTTAAATGGAGTTCAGATGCTCAAGATATAAGCAAAATGGTCTAGGGGCATAAACACAATAAAAACATGAAAATAAATAAAGAAAACATCCTAAACATGTCCCTGGAGGGGCATTTTTGCAATTATGTAAAGCTGGAGGGGTTGCTGAGCAATTAACCCAGGTACACATGCATGCGCTCGGACCTATTGGTAATTTTGAAGAATGTTTGGTATTGGCTGCAAATTTCTCTGCCCTCACGTGCTATGCACGTGAGTAGAGTTTCAGAAGGCGGTTTGACTTAGTGCAGGTGGCTCGGGCCATGTGGGTGGACCGAGGGGCTTCGACGTGGCTCGGCTCCTCCGAGCATGAAGGTTTGGATAGAGGCTCAGTCAGTGCAAAGGAGTCGTCCGATCAAGATGATCGGACGACACATGCACTTCCTACTACTACTCTACTTTCCTCTGTTGCAGTGAACTTGATTGGCATCTAGCGACTCCTCCATTCCTCCTTCAGCATCTATCTGATGACTGGATGGTCCGAGGACCTCCATGTTGGGATGGCGAAGGTATTGGGAAGTCAGGTGATTGGTGAGGGTGCTCGGATTAGCGAGGGGATGGAGCTCTGTCAGATCTGCTGCTCTAGAACGAAGCTTGGTCAAAACCTCCGACCATTGAAGGGGTGAAACCTGTAAGACATTAGAATGCAAAATTCGAAGCATGTTGTGCATGATGAGGTGAAATTGATGTCCATGCAAGTGAAGAAGGGGAAGAACCTAAGTGTGCTCTTCTTTGGCGATCCAGAGGAGAATGGGGTGAAGTGGAACAAACTATGGAGGACGGGAGGAGGTGATCGGGATGGCTCGCATGAAGGGTTGAAGTGCAATGAAGGTGGATATGCTATTAACTAGGTATGAAGGTGGACCTGGTTGTCTAATAAAAAGGAAGAAAACAAAATAAAAAGAAGAACTCCTTACCTGGAAGATTGAAGATGAAGTCACGATGGAGCGAGGCTTGGGCTGGGTTTAGGGAAGAGCTCGGATCGTTGCTCTACCTGGTCAGCCAGTCCAAGGGGGCTCAAATGGCAACTGATGTGCCGTGACATGGTCGGAGAAGACCATGGGTCTACACCTGGGCGTGAAGGGGTCTTCGCCCTCTCAATCCTCCGCTCCTCTATCACAAGAGGGAGGATCAGGACTCGCCCTAGGCCCATGAATGGTGGACAAAGACGAATCGGGTAGAGGTAGAGGATATAAAGGTAAGATCTAGGTGGTTCCAGGTAGTGGCTCACGTGATTCTAACCACCTATCTTTGATGCTCGTGAGGGGGAACGTGGGTGTGAGACCTATCACGTGGAAGAGGAAGGTGGGGGCTTTGACTGAGGAGTGGAAGGATGTGGAGAGGAGTCGCGAGGTGGTTGGAGAATTTGGGCAAAGTATGAGGAATGATGAGGCAATGTTGGAGAGAGAGGTAGAAGACGGATCGTGGGCCATTGGATCTGGAAATCCAACGACCTTGATGAAGGTGGGTTGGAAGGCCCTAATTTAATCTATAGGATGAGATCCTACAGTGGAGGGAGATGAGGTGTGGACCGTCTGATGGAGCCAATAAGATGGTCCACAGGTTAGGCGTTGATGGAGGATCCAGATGCACTTGATCAAGACGATCAAGCGGCAGTGATTAAGGCGCGGATGGACGAGTCCGATGAAATCCATTAGGAGTGAATGGACAGTGGAAAAGTGAAGCAGGTGGCGGAAGGAGGAGTAGGCCACGTGGACGACCCAGAGGTCGCCACGTGGCCCAATAGAAAAATAAAGAAGATAAAATAAAGAAAATTCAGAAAGAAATACCTACAAGTAAAATTAGAAAAAGTGTAAAACATAAAAGTTGCAGATCTCGGTGAGATCTACAAGTCCCATCAGATTAGCGTTGAGATCTAATATCAACGCTCCATCCTCGAAGGATACCGGCCGCTTGATCGCTGCCATGTGGATTAGTGGATCGATCGCCACCGTAGGATAGAGCACACATTTGGGGTATTTTACAACTTGGCCCTTATTTTAGTGTTATCCCTCTAATTTATTTTAAATGCTTTAATTTTTTTGGAAAATTTGCAAGGAACACCCTGTCATTTTTGCATATCGCGTTTTGGTCATGTCTAGGTCATCTCACGCGTCGTCCCACATGAGGTGGGCATTTTGCATGGATAACCTTATGCCTTTTTGTATTCAAGTTTATCCTATAAACTTTCACTGGCATATAAAATTTTGGAATATTTACACTTTAGCCCTTGTCTTTATTTTTAATTGTGAAAATACCCTTCCAAGCTCAACAATTTTTGTTCTTCCATTTATTAAAAATATCATCCATGCTCCAAAAATTCTCAAAAAATAAAATTAAGTGCTTGCTTGATTTTAGACTTACGCCATATTTTTTATTTTCATTTAGTCTTTTTTAGTATTTATTTATTAAAAATAAAAAAAGCATGTTTTTATTTTTGTTTAATTTATAAAATACCAAAAAATATTAAAACATGTTAAAAAATTTCCAAAAAATATATATTGTTCATTTTATTATTTTATAACTCTAGACCAAAAATCCAAAAAAATAAAAAAGGAAATGAACTAAAAATAAAAAAAATATCCAAAATCCTTTATAAAAATATAAAAAATCCCAAAAAAACTTTAAAAATATTCATTTCTGTTTTATAAATTTCTTATTTTATTTACTATATATTAAAATTGGTTTAGAAAATTTTGGACACTAGTTGCTATTTTTAATTCTAAAATAATTCAACCTATTTATTTAATCCTTATTTTAGGATATTTTTTACTTTAAACATATATATAATTTTAAAAAAAATCTAAAAAATCACAAACATAGTAAAAATTTATTTAAAACCCAAAACATTTTTTTTATATTTTGACTATTTTTAATAGTATTTATAATTATATTACCTTATATTATTTATATAGCCCTATATAATCCTATTTAAAAAGGAAAAGAAATTAAAAATTAGAAAATATAAAAATAAAATATAAAATAAAAAATAAAAAAAGTAATTAAAAAATTTAAATATTAAAATCTATAAAAAAAATACAAAATAAAAAAGCCACAAAAAATCTAAAAATAAAAAAATACTCAAAATCACTTATTATCTTTTTGGCCAATTTTTGAAAGTCTATCCTTAGTTGTTTCCTATGTTCGACCCTACATTACTTGTCCAATATACAACTATTTGTAGGATATAATAAATTTTGATTCACGCTTGCTTGCATTGCTTGATTTATTCATTGTGTGGGTTGATTGTTGATTGACCTTGAGCTTTGTTAGTGTTTGCCCCAACGACAATATATATTCGCTTCCGTGAGGATATTCTTTTAGACCCTTGCAAAACACGAGTCATCAGAACCATACCCTACCATCTTTTGACTCTTCTTCACTTGTTAAACCCAAACCCAACACCCAATCTACTTCCCCCGACATGGCTCCAAGGATCCCAAAAAGCGGGAAGGACCCGCTAATCGGTAAAGAAACTACCCCCCTACCAGCTCGTTCCAATTAACCAAACCTAGGACTTCCCCAGGAATTTTTATTTCATCCCTTTGGGCCACTCCCCATCACAGGAGGCACCCTAAGGAGAATTGCAACCCCTTTTGGAATCCTTACCCATCTCCATCACACTCCACTAACAACAAAAACATGTCATCTCATGAGATTGGAAAAGAAAACCTCTCGCACCCTCAAAACCCCACCCTACACATGATACTACCAAAGTGACACATCCCCTCGGCACCTCCCCCAACATCACATCAAATCAACCTCGAAACACACCCCAACCGCCACAACCCCCTCAACCTCGCGCCCTAAGAAATCCTCACCATATCCTACCTAAAGACGGCCTATCTCGCCATCAACAACACCTCAGTTGCGCCACCACTGATACTTTTCATTTCCCGCCAATATTCAATATTCACTGGCATATCTTCCATGGTTAAATATATAAACAATGAATATTATTATTGTTTAATTCTTTAATTCACAATGAATACTGTGCTCGTTGCTATATTCTTCACAATGATTCTTAACATTATTGATAACAAGTCGGCCAAAGCTTCACTACAAAAGGCAAGATCTAACTCTATTTTTTTGGAGACTTTCCATCCATCAAGATAAAAGAAGCGTTCCAATTTTGCATTTCAATCAAGAGGATGTACTAGCCCATTCATGAATACATCTGCATATAATGCTTAAAGGTAGTTAAGGAAGATTTCTACTAGATTTAACAAGATTGAAACAACCTATCATAATCATTGGTCTTTCAACCTTGATATATAAATATCAATACTTAAGTTGAATTGTTAACGAACTACAATCGAACCAAACTCAAACATTCTTTTTCGAAATGAACTCAAACTCAACATATACTATCGACTATATATTGAACCACACCCCAACTCGAACTCACAAACTTTTTTTTATCAAACAAAACTCGAATATAGGTTCATTTGTTAGCAGTCCTATTTAAAGGAGAATGATAGGTACACCAATAAATTACTCCTTACGTTGGCCTTAATCATGTTTCCATTTAGTTAAAACATCTGGATCGGTTCAAAGTTGGATTAAGTTAAAGGGGCTAAATTTCAAAGCAAGTTGCAATCTCCACATCAAGTCTTATTTTCGTCAGGGACAGATTAGGAAATAGTGAATAATAAATAGATAATTCTATATTTTAGTATGGAATAATAGACAAGTCGTCGCACTTGTAATCCCTTAAATTATGTGCCTCTGATTTCTTATTATCATACCACCACGGGTTGGATTATTTCAGATATTCAAACAGTTAGGTAGCACGCTGCTACTTTTCTAATCTAAGATTATTCACATCAATGCTCCAAGCATGTTCGTCTTAACAATACAATAAACATGAAGTCAATGCTCAAGAATCTATATAAGCTACGCGCATCCTCGCTTATCGTCCCACCAGCTCCCGTCGAACTGCAGCTCCTGATCCTCGATCACATCTGCAAGAGTCAGTCGATGGCTTCGATGACAGATCTCATCAACCTCAACCTCTCAGACTCCACTGACAAAATCATCGCCGAATACATATGGTCCATTTCCTTCAGATTCTCTAACCTTTATTCTGCTTGATCTTATGATTAATGTATCTTCTTTATGATAATTAATGTGATTTTTCTGTCTGTAGGGTTGGCGGTTCAGGCACGGACATTAGAAGCAAAGCAAGGGTAAGTTTGCTGTTGGTTTTGTTTGCAATTTGAAATCTGAATTCTTGATCTGATTTGTATGTGAACTTTGTATTTCAACTTTTATTGCATTGTCTTTTGATGATCAAGTTCTTCTCGTTATCGATAGACATTATCGGGTCCGGTGAAGGACCCAAGCAAGCTTCCGAAGTGGAACTACGATGGTTCGAGCACAGGCCAAGCTCCCGGAGAAGACAGTGAAGTTATTTTATAGTGAGACTCTCAATCTTACAGATAAATGGCATAAAAAGGAACCCCGATTTCATGCATCTCATAAAATCGTTTATTTTGTATATATGTACAGCCCTCAGGCAATCTTTAAGGATCCATTCAGGAAGGGCGAAAATATACTCGTAAGTGACATTTAACGCCTGTGTTCAACTATAAGCGAAAATGCCATACCATACTATAGAAAATAAGGAAAAAGATTAATATTACCACAACTACATATGGAAAAATAGGTCATGTGTGACTGTTACACACCTGCTGGGGAGCCGATAAAGACGAACAAAAGATATAATGCTGCCAAGATCTTCAGCCATCCAGATGTTGCTTCTGAAGTTCCTTGGTAATTAATTAACAGTTATAACAAAGCAGGTTCAAGTCCATATAAATTTCTTTAATTATATATGCTGCTAATACTGCCATTTTTTATAACTGTAAAAATAAAATAAAAAACAGGTATGGAATAGAGCAGGAGTACACACTCCTGCAGAAGGACATCAAGTGGCCTCTCGGATGGCCTCTTGGTGGATACCCCGGTCCACAGGTACTTATAATAAGTTTTATTCAATGTTCGCATATTTGATATCATATGTAATGGATTTAGTTATATGGCGTAAATATTACACGCATTGCGTAGGGACCGTATTATTGTGGCGTAGGAGCAGAGAAAGCCTTTGGGCGTGACATCGTAGATGCCCACTACAAGGCATGCCTCTACGCTGGTATTAACATCAGCGGAACCAATGGTGAAGTCATGCCTGGTCAGGTAAATTATTATTACTTTAATCACGTCAAAATTAATTAATTAATTAATTAATTACGTATAACAATATTGTTCTTCTTAAAGTGGGAGTTCCAAGTTGGCCCGTCCGTTGGTATCTCAGCTGGTGATGAAATGTGGGTTGCTCGTTACATTCTCGAGGTATATATGATATATTATAACATTGCTAGCTACTTTGTTCATCAGAAATATATTTATTTTTCTTGCTTTTTTCCTACTTGACAGAGGGTTACCGAGATGGCCGGAGTTGTCCTCTCCTTCGACCCCAAACCAATTGAGGTCGTATATGTTTGTAATTTGATGTGTTCGACCAATTATTAATAACCAATAACTAATAAATAGTTTGATTGATTGCTGACAGGGAGATTGGAATGGTGCCGGAGCTCACACGAACTTCAGCACAAAATCCATGAGAAACGAGGGAGGATACGAGGTCATCAAGAAGGCGATTGACAACCTCAGCAAGAGGCACGCCGAGCACATCGCCTCCTACGGCGAAGGCAACGCTAGGCGCCTCACCGGACGCCATGAAACCGCCGATATCAATACATTCGTTTGGGTAAGCACTATGTAACTTGGTTATCGATAGAGTATGGGCTATGGCGAAGATGGTTCTTTGCTCATGCTATGGGAATTTGAACATGAGCAGGGTGTTGCGAACCGTGGAGCGTCGGTTCGAGTAGGCCGCGACACCGAGAAGGACGGAAAAGGTACATCATGAGAACTGTATGAAACAGAAAGGAAAAGATCAATCTAATTAATTACACATGTTGATATATATATATATATATATATTAATTGTGCAGGTTATTTCGAAGATAGAAGGCCTGCATCGAACATGGATCCGTACGTGGTCACCTCGATGATTGCCGAAACTTGCATTCTTTGGAAGCAGTAGAGATTTTACGAGCTGCTCCATCTCCAATGGATCTTTGGTTTTAATCAGTGGCACTACTCGACCAAGTGCGGTTCTCATTTATTTTGTCTTCTTTTATCTCGACCTTCAATTCGCGGTCTTCGCAAATCAAAAGAATTTGCGTATTCGATTTCTGGCAATTAATGTAATTGTACGGGCAAGTGCACTTCTGCTTTGCAATCTGCTTCTGTAAGGGATCAGCTACGATCTTGTGGAATAAGAGATTCGAATTCACCACGAGATCATTTCATGTTCAAGTGTTTTCTTGATATCTTTTGGCATTTTTACACTGCGGCTTCAGTAAACCTGTGCAACTACACCGCAACCCCTGAAATTTTCGTATTTATCCCATCCGCGCACGTCCGGGAAACAAGACCCAAGGGGTCGGTGGAACCAATCGTCTGCTGTAAATGGCATTTACAGCAGGAGTTGAAATGCATGAGGAACGTCGGATGAGGATCCGACGACCCTCTTAGAGGTCAGGATAATGGGCTCGCATCTCGAGGTAGGGATAGACGATTGGACGGCTGTAACCTCTACAGCAGAGTCTGTTGCAACATGGGCTATAGCATACTATCCTCTCTGAGGGATCGGAGGGAGCGCGGGGTCTCCCACGAGTCAAAAATTGCCGACGTAGAAACTTATTTGTTGGCGATTCACTCCACCCCCTGTGTGCATACCTCATTCGACATTTATATATTGACCTTCTTTGGAGGTTGACAAATCGTCGTCGAAATTATTCTCTCTCTCTGTTTTTTTAAACTATGAACCACTTTCCATTAGTTTATAATTGTGGAATACAATAGAATGGTATGGTTGGACCATTCACCAGTAATATCCTCGCATAAAGAGTATGTTGCAAGCTTACGGGCAGCGGAAACCGCATTTCTTGCAGCGAAAATCACTTTGATTGTGTTAGACTTGTGAAGTTCATCAACAAAGTTTTCTACAATCTTCTGATCGGCCAAGAAGTATGATGAGAATGGTTGATCATATTTACAATGACCATGCAGTCGGAGTGGACGGTAATGATCTTGCCATGGAAGTGGGATGCGAAATTGATTGCTATTTTGATGGTCAAGGCTTTTGCCTCCTCGAGGATGTGGGCAGTGACAGCTCCACATTTTGCTAGAACAAAATCCTTATTTTCGGAGTATATCATGACCGTGTCTGCTTTGTTGCTATTGTAAGCTGCGTCAACTAGACAACTACTATCTTGACATGCAGTATCTGGTCATGGGAAGCGTGCGGGGGTGTAACTTGCTTCGGAGTGAAATCTGCTCTTGCTGTTTGAAGTTCATTAGGAGGGCTTTGTAGATGAGAGTTGTGCTGCAAATTTATTAGTTTGTTGAATGTAAGCATCGGATTTGGAATATGACTCATGTGTTTGCTGACACATCTGTCTAGTCATATTAGGTATAGCAACTTACATGCATGGAAGGACATATCGATATCGATATCGTGTCGATATCGATATATCGGCGATATATCGCCGATATATCGTTATATCTAGGAATCTTTCTGAAGAAAATGCATGAAATCGGATATATCGATATATCGATTTCGATATCGATCCCATGTCGATATCGATATATCGGTGATATATCGCCGATATATCGGGATACGGCCTTCCATGCTTACATGCACGTGGAAAGAAAAATTTCTTGGTTGAGTCATTGAGCATTCAAAGCATTAGTCAATGGCGTTGAGATTGTGCGCTATCTTATATCCAAGGCCGAACCACACAGTGCGTGCATATGAACAGGTTCCAAATAAATGTTGTTCATCTTCATTAGATTATGACACACGGAACATGTCTTATCATAGTGTTACATCTTGGATGCTGATATTTTTGCCAAGAGAAAGATAATTTGAAAGTAGTTTCCACATGAATAACTTGACACGAGAGTCCAGTTCATGAAATGTCTAAATCTTTTTAAAGCCAAAATCCCATAGACTACTCAGTTGAAGAATAGAAAGAGAAAATTGACGGGGGAATCTAGGAATTGGCCGTAGAGGTCACAAATGACCTAATGACTACTTAGGTGTGGAATGATGAGATAAGTCCCGATCGTCGCAATGCCTCTATGCTTTGATACTTGGCAAAGTATAGTAGCAAGCAAGCAGAAGTCTCTACTCACCGATGTACGATAGAAACCCTAGGGTGGAAAAATCCAAAATTTCGTATCAAAAGACATTGTGTTTCTACTATTTCTAAAAAAGATGATATCTTTTATGTTTAGTGAAGCTTATTTACTCTCGATTTTCTGGTTGGGATGCAAAGGTTTTAAGTTTCACATTTGTGCAATTCTTGGTCAAGAGAAACATCAACCCGATGACCACATGCCTTTGGCAGTTGTTGCTGGTCATAAGGGTAGAGGAGCCAGCGAAGGCAACACGTATGGCGCCAGCGAACCACTGATCTATCCTCCTCTATGGACTCAGGTTCGCTCTCTTACTCACCTTCCTCCTTTCCAGCTACATCTTCCCTTGTCCAGCCCCCATTCATCCCCCTATCAACACTTCACCTTCCGCCCCTATCCAACCTCCTCTTCTTTCTCCTCTCCTTTAATCTATCCTCCCTCTCCCCCATTCCTCGATGGGCTGCAAGGGCTATCAAAAATGCATACTTCTTAAGAATCTGCCAGCAGAAGCGATGGATCCCCCCATTCAATGGTCTCCCTACCATTGAAAAAATACCTACTAATCAATTAGCTACTTTAAACACCTCGAACATCCTCAGAAATTAAGACAACCCGTGAAGCCAAGAAAGGCGAAACAACCTCAACCGATCGTGAATCTGACCTTTAAGAAAATCATCGCCTTCATCCGAATGACATTGGCCTACATTAAGAAAGATAATGCCCTTACACCCCCACTGGATTCCACCAAAATATTATTCCACACATGGGCTAGTCTCTATACCCCCAAAATAATGACTTATATCCGGTATCGTCTACCAAACCCAAAGTTCATCCTCCCATGTGGTTATCACCCACAACGTGAGCAACTCTAAGGTCCTACCATGTTGGGTGAACCTGATGAGTCTCCATTTCATCACCTTTAATATATCATTTCAGGCTTAAAAACCCTAGCTAATGCATGTAAATAGTATTATTTTGTACAAATTAGCATTCATTATTTATTCCATTTATTGTATATAAAATGTTATTTTAATGCCAAAATTATAGAATAAAGAAATGAAAAGAAGTAAAATTTCGAAGATATTTTATGACCCTAAACCCCGAGACTTAGGCATCTTGATGACTAGGTCGACAAGGAATAAAGTAGGGGGGAGATAAAAGCCAAAATACAACAAATTCCCATTCTTTTATTCATTAATAAGTTCTATTTGGGACCTATTTTATTTCTACCTTTTATACATAAAATAAAGAAACTTTGTACATAAAAGGCGTAGATAAAAATATATAGAAAAATACAAAATTTATTTCATATAAAAATACAATGTACATTTTATACTCTAAATAAAAATCCAAAATCCAAACTTCCCAGACCTATATGTTTTTCATAAGAACTCAAAATGCACGAAAATCACATTTAATTGTATATAGCTTTTAATAAGCTATTTAATGAAGGTTATTTCATTTAATTTGAAGCTAAGACAAAAAAAATTAGGTTTTGGATCCCTATTGTATAGTATAAGATATTCAATTTATTTATTTTTTTATTATTTTTATAATATTATATTTTTAAACTTTTTAAATATTATTTATAGTATATGTACATATTTAGAATAGAATAAAACTATAAAAAACACTAAAATAAAATAATATACAAAAATACATATATGAAATACCTATACTTATACCTACGTATTATATACCTATATTTATTTAAGTGTACAAATGACATCAGAAAAATATAATAAAAATATATTTATGCATAATTAAATAAGTTATAAATATATAAATTAAGTTAATAAAATAATAAACTATAAAATATAAAATATAAAAAAGTATACAAAATATAGATAAATAGACTTATAAATGTAACCCTACAAAGTAACTTGTAATAAATAAGCCCATAAAAATAAATAAAAATCATATTAAAATATTATATAAAATAATAAATATTTTTTATTATATATTTTTCATTTAATCAATTCTTTTAATATTCTATTTATAACGGTTTATCATTTATTCTCTTGTTTTGTCTTGTAGCGTGTCTACGTAGCCCAATCGGGAGCCCCCGTTGGTTGGCCAGAGTCAACTGCCTGACCTCGGCTTGAGGTTGTCAGAAACTACGTTCCCCTCGATTTCTTTGTCGCACAACACCCTATCCATGCATTTTTTGAGCTCGATGTCTTCTGGACTTTTGATCCTCGCTCCTTGAACTTACACATGCACTTGATTCCTTGGGCTTTGGTCCACTGATTCGAGCGATCTTATTGGTCAAATGTCGCATCCTATATAATATCACCTCTACCCCCATTTTGAAATTCAATCCCTCTTCTGTTGTTCTCCGCTCGAACCTAAACCCTAGATTGAACACTGGTGATAGCAACGTTCTCTAGGACACTTCCTCGGCATGGTTCGGTGTCGAATCGAGGTGGTTCGTTGCTCTCTGTCATGCTTCACTGAAGCTCCATTCCAAGCGAATCTCGTCTGGTAAGCTTCTATCTTCTTATTTTTTCTTAGTCCTTATGTTAGCAGTAGTCTAGATTTGCCCTTTATTCTTTTTAATCCCGTTTTATTTAGCATAAAATTCAGCATCTTTCTACGATAGAGTTTTGACTCTGCCATCATATTCTGATCATTCCAGACATTGTTCTGCCCCGACGCCACTTCCATCATCTTCGCCCTTCTCTGCTCCACATCCCAAGTCCCTTAGATTGCGTACAGATCCGAAGATCCGATCTCTCTCCGTCGTCATTCGCCAGAAACCGCCATCTCGACCCATTTCACTTCATCTCGCTTCCAGGACCTCGTCGGAGCTCTGCTTTTTGTTGCTCACCATTTCCCTGTAGAAAATAGAGAGAAATACGCATTTTCAAGGCTGCTCGAAGATAGAAGCATGCTCCTAGGTCAGAGGGCTCGCTTGAGCTACTCATTAACACTTTGGACATTTTGAAGGAACCTCCAAGTGCAGAATCTCGGCAGGAATCTAAAGACCCCGTCCACGAGGATAACAGAGCCTTATTGTGCGCAGGATCAACGTTCAAAGCTCGAAGAACATCGTGTTCTTCCGAGTTCTTCCAGAGGCTTCCGACACCGTCCGATCGAGTGTCAATGCCAGAACCTCCAGCCACTGTCAGATCATCCAACTCCAGTACCATCAAATTAGCATTGAGATCTAATCTCAATGCTCTATCGTAGAAGGGGTACCGACCACTCGATCGTTGCCACATGGATTAATGGATTGATCACCACCATTGTATAATGTGCATGTTTGGGGTATTTTGCAATTTTGCTCCTGATTTTTGTTTATTTCATTGTTAGCCCTGTAATTTATTTTAAATGCTTTATATTTTTTTGGAAAATTTACAAGGAATACCCTGTAGTTTTTGTATATTGTGTTTTGGTCATGTCTAGCTCAACTCATGTGTCGTCCCACGTGAGGTGGATATTTTGTGTGGATAACCTTGCACATTTTTGTATTTAAGTTTAGTCAATAAACTTTTATTGGTAGTTATTAAATTTTGGGATATTTGCACTTTAGCCCTCGTCTTTATTTTTAATTGCAAAAATATCCTTCTTAGTTCAACAATTTTTGTGCATGTTTTTCATTAATTAAAAATATCATCCATGCTCCAAAAATTCTCAAAAAAATAGGGTTAAGTGCTTGCTTGCTTGTAGATTCATGCCATATTTTTGCATTTTCATTTTAAGCATTTTTAGTGTTTATTAAAAATAAAAAGAGCATGTTTTTATTCCTGTTTGATTTATAAAATACCAAAAAATAAAAATATTTTGAAAATTTTCCAAAAATATATATTTTTTATTTTAATATTTTATAACCCCAGACCAAAAATCCCTAAAATTGAAAAATAAAATGACTAAAAATTTAAAAGCTCCTAAATCCTTTATAAAAATATAAAAAATCCCCAAAATTCTTATAATATTCATTTTATTTATAATTTTCTTTATATTATTTACTATATATTAAAATTAGTTTGGAAAATTTTTAACACATTTTGCTATTTTTAATTTCCAAATAATTTTTCTTATTTATTTAATCCATGTTTTGGGATATTTTTTACTTTAAAAATATATAAAAATTAGCAAAATTATCTAAAAAATAAAAAAATAGAAAAATATTTAAAATCCCAAATATTTTATTCCTTGTATTTTGATTATTTTGAGTAGTATTTGTAATTGTATTACCTTATATTGTATATATAGCCATATATATTCCTATATTATATATTTAAAAAGGAAAAGAAATTAAAAATCAGAAAATATAAAAAAGAAAATAAAATTTATAAAATTAAAAATAATTTAAAAATATATAAAAATTAAAATCCATAAAAAATACAGAATTAAAAATCCACAAAACAACAACAACAACAAAGCCTTTTCCCACAATTAAGTAGGGTCGGCTACATAGATTCTTCGCCTCCATTCAGATCTATCTTGGGTCAATCACGTGCTTATATCCACAAAACAAAGATCCCTTCGTATGGTCTCTTTCCAACACTTCTTGGCCCATCCCCGCCCTCTCTTAGCCTGCTCAACATCCCAACACTCGCATCTCCTAATTGGTGCATCAGCTGATCTTCTTTGCAAATGACCAAACCATCTTAAGCAGTTTTCTCGCATCTTATCCTCGATCGGAGCAACACCAACTTTCTTTCTGATTGCATCATTCCGAATCTGATCTTTACGTGTGTGTCCACACATCCACCTTAGTATTTTCATTTCTGCTACATCCATTCTCTGCACATGGCTATGGTTCACAGACCAACATTCAGATCCATAGAGCATAGCAGGTCTCACGGTTGCTTTGTAAAACTTTCCTTTAATTTTTAAAGGAATTTTCTTATCACCGAGAATAGCAGAGGCTCCTCTCCACTTAAGCCAGCCTGCATTTATTCTATTAGTAACATCTCCATCAATTTCCCCCATCATGTTGCAAAATAGATCCCAGATATCTAAAAGAATCTCTCTTCTGAATGTTATCATCACCAATCTTCACTTCAATTCCTTCACCATTGCTTCCATCAAAGGTGCGCTCCATATATTCTGTCTTATCCCTACTTATACGAAATCCTTTACTCTCCAACTCATGTCTCCAAACCTCAAGCTTCTCATTTACTCCATCTCTAGTCTCGTCAATCAACACATATCATCAGCAAATAACATACACCAAGGTAACTCATCCTGAATGTGACTTGTCAACTCATCCATAATCAAAGTAAAAAGAAATGGACTCAAAGCTGAACCTTGATGTAAACCAACGTTGATGTCAAAATAGCCAGTCTTCCCAGACAGGGTCCTTACACAAGATAAAGCCCTATCATACATGTCCTTTATGAGGTTAATGTATAGGACAGGCACTTGTCTCTTCTCCAAAACTCTCCACAATATCTCTCGTGGGACAGAATCATAAGCCTTCTCCAAATCAACAACTCAGTAAATATCCAAAAATATCCAAAATGATTTATTGTCTCTTTGTGTTTATCCTTGGTTGTTTCTTACATTCGATCCCTACATTACTTATCCACTATACATCTATTTCTAGATTATAATAAATTTCGATTCGCACTTGCTTGTCTTGCCTGATTTATTCATTATATGGGTTGATTGTTGATTGACCTCGGGATTTGTAAGTGCCCCCCTCCCCCGAGAGGCCAACCCCCGGGGGGACCCAAACCCACCCGAGAGGTAGACCCGTGTAAATGAACAGAACCTGAGTGAACCTACCTGGGTCTGATTCGGTTCGTTTAGCAGGTATATAGGTTCGGGTTCGACTCGGTTCGATAGGATTAAAATCATGTTCAGGTTCGATTCGATTCGGTTAAGGTTCATGAAGGTTCGGTTCGTTAAAAGTTTGATTGTATAAAAAAATGAACAAAACAAATAGTGCATTATTTCAAGAACAAGTTAGGGCTTATTTAGATGTGTAAAGTGTCGCATCTCCTTTTCCAACCGGCATAATGGGCATATCCACCTAATTTGGACTAGATTTTACATCAATAATAGTCTAACATGTAATTGAAAATCACTGTCAAAAGACATCCTTGACAAATAAACCAGATGTTGGAAGCATTCGCATCATCTCTACAACAAAACAAAGAGCCCTGACAACGAACCAAAAGATGAACTGAACTTCCAGAAAATCATAATTCAGAAATGTGAAGTATAGAGCATCATTTGCATTGTTTGTGGCAATAACATTATATGGAAGTCTAATATGAATGAAATATTTGCTAAAAAGAAATACCATTCAATGATATATGAAAATCATTGTCCAACTATATATGTTGCATAACAATCCACAAACAAATAAAATCATTTATGTATCCTCATAGCAAAACAACACACAAACTGTCATGGTATATCAAACTTCATAAAAAGGTAGCATATAAAAGTTTCATATAACACAAGTACTCAGAAAAAGTATCTTCCAAAGTGAGCTTCATAGTTCAAACATCTCAAAATATAGATGACTTCCATTGGCATTAAATATCAGGAATAATCCACAATCCAGCTACAATGAGCGATTTTTTTGCATTATCTAAACTTGAAAAAAGAGTCAAAATCAAAAATATAATCAAATACAATATAAAAAAATAAATTTGAAATAGATATTAAGAAGATATATGATTGTGTTATCATTTCGTATTATACCTTAAATACAAGACACGATGTCGGAGTCATTGGGAAAAGAATATTTCAATTATTCTTCTTCTAAATAGTTCCCCGGTCAGAATAGAAAAGATATTAAAATTTATGAATTTTAAATTTCAATAAATACAAAGAAGTTAAAAGAACTTACAGTTGGATTGGGTGCATCTTTCATACCTTCCCTGATCCAAACTACCTGTGCAAACTAGTGCCTTAACTGTTTTGGGGAGTAGAGAGCTTCTATATGGGTCAAGAACACGACCTCCCACACTAAATGCAGACTCTGAAGATACAATTGTAATAGAGATGCTCAGAATATCATGTGCCATTTTTTATAAGAAACGGTACTTGGTGGAATTCAACCTCCACTACTCCAAAACATCAAACTCCTGTTCGTCGACCTCATTTTCTGCCACATAAAGACCTTCCTCTAAGTATGTTACAAGATCCGATTTTGAAGTTTGCTTTGCATCATTTCTGACAAGCATGCCAAATATTGCATGACCCTTTAATCCGTACTTTTTCAAAAAGTCATTAGATTTTGGAGGACGAGTACAAACTTCTTGTGGAGGTTGTTTTACATAAGAGTTATAAATCTCATGCAAAGCATCATTAACTAGCTGCAAGTTGTAATCCACCTCAAGCTCAAGATAAAACAAAGTATATGCAAATTCAACAAATCACATTTTATTTCGTGGATCCATGATAGTTGAAATTGCCAACAACAAATTACAATCAGCCAAATACTTGTTCATTTTCTCCCACATTGCAGAAGTCATTTCCCTCATGGAAACATCTTTAGACTGAAATTATGGAAGCAATAAACATTTCACTCTACTCATCTCTGGAAAGAATAGGTTAGCAGTTGGATATGTAGCTCCAGAAAAAATGGTTGTGACATCATTAAACACCTCCAAAAATTTGGATTTTTTTCAACAATCACCCATTCAATAGAAGTTGAAGCCTAATTTACATCCCGTAGAGCATATTGGTTAAATGCAAGCTTAAAGGTTAATGCATGTTCCAACATCAAATATGTGGAATTCCATCTTGCAGGGCAATCAATACGCAAACCCTTATTGGTAGGAATGTCAAGTTGTTTCACAATCTCTCCAAATATGAATAAACGAGAAGTAGATTTTTTCAAGTACTTGACACTTTCTCTTATGGAAGTGATTGCATTTTCAATATGCTTAAAACCATCTTGCACCATGAGATTTAAGATGTGTGCGGTGCACCTGACATGGAATATCTTTCATTTCAAATGAAGATTTTCCTTGACTCAAAATTAGCCCTTAAAGACTCAACAATAATAGTGTTGTTAAATGTGTTATCCAAGGTAATTATTTGGATTTTATCCTGAATTCCACACTCTTGAATACGTTTAGAAATGGCATCACCAATTACAACACCTGTCTGAGGTGGTTCTAAATCACAAAAATTAATGACACGCCTTCGCAATTTCTATTTGGGATCAATAGAGTGTGCGGTTAAAAACATATATCAAATAGTTTGATTGAATGTCCAACAATCAGATGTAAGAGAAATGTGATCAACTGCCTTGAAAATCATTTTCAATTTTTCTTTTTCCGATTCATAAACTTTGAGGCATTCACTTTTAGTAGTGTTTCTAGACATTTTTTTAAATCAAGATCAAAATTTTTGCAAACATATTAACCCATAATGCTCAACCATATTAAATGGATATTCATGCATCACTATCATCCTTGTAAGGGCATCTCTAACTTTCTTCGAATCATATGGTCCACTCATAGAATAACTTAGCATCTCATCCTTCCTAGTTGAATTAAAAGAAATGATGGACTGCTTCTGTTTTTTATCACAGCATTTGTAATATGGGCAAACATTAAACAAATGTCTCTTCATGTGACTTGTTGTCCCACTCTCGGGTTTACCTGAAACCTCATCACAACTCTTGCATTTATTTTTAATCAGCACTTCATTAGCAAGTTAACACTAAGATTTTCAAAAAAATACCATGCAAATGATGTCTTTCATCTAGATCTTTTCCCATTTTCTCCTACATCCTCGATATCACTAACTTCGACCGCATCATCTTTAATTCCGTCAACAAGATTGTTATTTTCTCCGTCATCTATTTCATTCGCTAACACTATTTGTTCAATGGATTATTGAGAGGATGGTGTATCTACAATAACAATCATGTGTATGTTTCAATATTTAATGATTCTAAACAAGTAATGTTTCACATACCACATAATCATAAAAAACATGTATTATAAGATACTAATTCTCCCAAATCAGGAATTAAAATGTGACATCCACACTTTAATGCAAAAATAGATCTTATCCTTTGAATGAGATATCCACATAATTAGGAAAAAATACTAATTTACTCACTTCTGAATTTAATTATAATATGTAGCAATGGATAAAGAAAATGATATATGCACAATCCAATCTAAATCTCGGGAACTCATCGTCGTCGATGATGGTCAAGAACACGAAAGATGGTTGTTGGGGGTGTGGTTGCCAGCTGGAAGGAAGAGAGCAGAGTCAGCAGGCGGGCTTCTACGGGAAGGAAGAAATTAAGGCCGATCCCCTGTAGCGCTCAAGAGGAATGGGGGCGGGGGGGAGGCACTACTGACAAGAGAAGGGGTAAGACAACCGTTGAGAGGAGGAGAGGAGTGGCATTGGGTTGCTGGAAGGAGGAGGGGTGCGCAGGATTGTTGGGAGGACGAGAGGATGGGTGATGGGACACTAGGAGGAGGAAAGGTGCGGTGCTTGGAGAAGGAAGGTGCGGCAGGCCGTTTGGAGGAGGCAGAAGGGTGGGACGCTGGGAGGAGGAGGGTGTAGCAGGCTATTTGGAGGAGGTAGCAGGATGCGGAGGGTCGATGGGAGGAGGTGCAACACATAGGGACGTTGGATGGAGGAGAGGAGGTGCATCGACGGCAGGCTCGTGTGGAGTAGAGAAGAGGTGTGGCGCATCGAGACGTTGGGAGGAGGAGAGGAGGGGCATCAGCGGTAGGCCGTATGGAGTGGAGAGGAGAGGAGGGGGCATGAGTGGATACTGGGTAAGGTTATCTAATTTAGAGGATAATTTTTGGAGAAAGTTGGGAAATTTTTCATATTATATCCATCCTTTAAAATGGGAAAAATTAAATGGTCCCTGCTTTTTCTGAGAATTGAACATATATCATAATATATGGGTTGTGAACTTTATATGGGCTCCCATTTACCAAATTATAATATTATATGTTTATATGTTTATCAAACTCTTAACGAACTGAACTTGAGCGAACCTATCATTTCAAGGTTCGGTTCGTTTGTGTGAACGAGCCCGGCATTATGTTGAGGTTTGGTTCGTTTATGATCGAATCGAATTCGAATCAGACTATTATTGAATCGAATCTGAGCGAATATCGAATCTGAGATTTTTCTGACAGCCCTAACCACTAGGACCACCCACTCGGGAGGTGGCCACCCCCCCCCCAAACCCGCCTGAGAGGAAGCCACCATGCCCACCCACCCGGGAGCCCCCCCCCATAGATTGGATTTCTTTTTTTTGTGCCTTCTTGTCTCTTTTATCTATATTTTCCTTTATTTATTTCTATTGTATTTGATATTATTCTATAAATTGTCTAACCACCCTCTTTGTTTGAATTTGTTATGAGAGATCACGGATCGAGGTAGGCTCTCCTAGGAGCACCTGCGCATCCACGTGAAGAGGAATTGATTTTCTACACTATCTGACAAGAGAGCGCATCAAAGGAGTACTTCAAGGAATTTTGAAGACAATAGAATTTTTATTTGTATTTTATTCATTTTGTAATTTAAAGTGAGAGAGATACATTAATTGTAATAACTCAGGACTCTCCAGGATACTGCTACACTTCACGAGGTCCAGTGTCCGAGTGATTGTTCACTTGGAGGCCTCGTCGGTTTTGTTGCGTTTTCATTGCTTTTCTTTTTATTTTCTAATTTTTTGATTTTCTTTATTTTGTGTGATGAGCCCTAGCATTAGGATCTGCTTGACGATAGATTAAGATTAAACACTTAATTATCATCATTACATGTATCTATAGTTCCCGTTTGGACTTAGTCAAATTTCGAATTGCTATTCAAGTTTTGGAATTGAGCACTAAGAGGGTGCTACACAGTGTTTGCAGGATCCGTTGTGGCAGGAACCAAAGATCTCCCCAAGACTGGACTTTTGGGTTCCATATCTGAATGATTAACACTTGTACTTCACGATAATAGCAAGTACTATTCTAGGGTGATTCATCGGATTACATTTGCATATAGTTAGGTTTCAATTCAGCTTAGCGTCCTTGCATGAAGAGAGCTGGAGGCAAGGTGAGCATTTCTACTAAGTATTCATCATCGATTTCGCTTACATTGCTTTTTCACTCTCTCCTTCTGATTTTGACCACATAGGATCTAAAAAGAATTGATTACTCGTTAGTTTCATGCGTTCTTATTAAAAATATAAAGAAGTGATATCAATAAAATTAGGACTGCTAAGATTACTCGACCCTAAAAATCAAAAAGAAAAATATATGTCTTGGGGAGAGTAACCCTCTCATTGTACGTGCATTTTATTTTGATACGTACACACTAAGGATTAGTGCCCCAATCCAGGCCTACCTACATGCTTATACAATTTTGTGAAATTCATCTAAATCTAAAATTTGAAAATATAAAAAAAAACAAACTTTCACGGTCATCACTGTGTTGAGTTGGTGAATTGATGGGTTTGTTTTGTGTATATTTTTTTGTGATTTCTCGTGTGTGTATACTAGATCTTCTCTGTGTACTTGCGCCTTTTTTTCTCATATATCTTGATTTGACCTTTGTGTTCTCTCGATCATTTCTTTTGTTTTAGAGATGACCGACTGGAGTGATTTTTATCCGAACTTTGCGGATCCCTCGTACCCTCCAGCCGATCCATCTCCATTTTATCATGACGACTTTGCTCCTAATTTTTCTTTTTGTACATATCCACCTCAACTACAGTGTCAGACCTCAGATTTCTACCCACCACCACTACCCTCATATTTTCCTCCATCTCACCCATCCGAGACTGAGCAGTTGGAGTCACCTCTCATAGAGTCCACTCTTGAGTACTTGACCTATATGATGGAGCAGATGAAGAAGAGGATTGATGAACTCACTAGTATAAATAAGAGCCACAATATCGTTTCACTATTTGATGATATGGGTTAATTCAAGGATTCTTATGAGAGCTTGCAACCGCCCAAAATAAAAAAAATGAGAAAATTTTAAAAATACAAAAAGATTTCGGGAGGCACGCAGTCGAGTCAGTTTGTGAGGAGAGGGCACCCATGCCAGATCCTTTTACCACATACACTCACACCACAGTTCTCACCTTTTACCCCAAGGATGACACTGTACAGATTGCTCGTAGTCATCCTTGTGTAGATGATGATTATGAACTTCTCCCTTGTATGGAGGAGATTCAAAATCTCAAAAAAATAGTGACTGAACCTGAAGTGGTGGCAGCTATTCATGATATCATTGAAGCCCCACTTCGTCAGGTCATGACCCAATTATCTGCTCCTAAATTGAAGAAGAGAAAGAAAAGGAGCAGATCTGAGCGTCACATTTTGACCATGGCCACTGCCTATGCTATCACACTGTCCACGCACTAGGAAAGGGAACACTGTCACACCTCTTGTGAGTTGCACCATCCCTGACTATTCTTGTGATAACATTCTCCTTGATGGTGCTGCTTCAATTACTATAATACCCTTCTCGTTGGTACAATCTCTTCACTTGGGGCTTCTCAAGAAAACCAAGATGATTTGTTAATTTGCTGATGGATCAATAAAGAGGTCGAGGGGTATTCTAGAGAACGTTGCCATTCAGATTCAGGGTATGAGCTTCACTATTGGCTTTGTTGTATTGCCCATGGAGATCTCTACCCCTATGGAGCATCCTTCAATCATCTTGGGATAACCTATTATGGATCTGGAGTAATTCGCTTCCGTCCTAATATTGGGAGCAATGTATTGATCATTGCACCCACTGTTGACCAGAGACTCGCATCTAACGAGAGTGTGCCCGTGTTAGCTGACCATGAGGACTACGGCCTTGATAATGATATCAGAGAGGTTTGCTTTTTGATGGATGAGACTGAGACTTGAGGATTCCTCTTTGGTAAGGAATACTCGGAAAGCATAGACCTTGGAATTCCCCCTTCCGGTGAGTGACGATGCATTGATGAAATCCGCGGTATTTACACCATAGACAACTTTGAGCAGAGGGCATATTTAGTAGAGACTGTAGAGGCTGAATTTGACCTTATTTCTTTCATCAAGGAATTCTGGCCTTTTGATGATGGCCTAGCAGAGACTTCCTAGGCCGAACACGACCAAAATACTTCCACTGATCAGTTCGTGCCTTTCCACTTTAAGATAGCTGAGGATCTTCATGAGGTCTATCATGATCAGTTTGTGTCTGTTGATGATCCCGATATCATCCTGCACCTTGTCCGATCCATACCTCGGCGATCAGACAAGAAGGTTCGCTTTCTACCTTCTTGATTCTTGTATATCGTTCTCTTTGTATATCCACTTTCGTTTTACCTCCTTCCATCTCTCGTTTTTGCTCATCCACCTCATTCAGTATATTTTGCCTTGCTTAGGATGCACTTTGTCCGAAGTATAGGGGAGGTGGATGGGTTGAGTGATCTTTCTTATTCTTCTTTTCTTCTTTTCATTCTTTACTTTCTTTTTCTTTCGAAAAGGTGTCACCCTTTTTATCACTGTTATACTTAGGACGTACTGCATTTACTTAAATTATTACAAATTATTACAAGAATAATTTCATTAATGCAATTGATTAACTAATTATATAATTGGTAAGTCTCTCTCCAAATGGTCGAATCGGTCCTCTTCAGTTCAGGCTCCAAGCTCGAACCTCTACGTAGCTCCTCGGGAGTAGCTCCAAGGACCCTGGTCAAATCAATAAATGATGGTTAGATAGCTCAAGAAATACATAGCCAAAAATATAAGAAATTAATTACGACAAAAATAACAAAAATGAACAAACAATCAAGGTTAACTCAAATAGATCAAATTTCACTTAAATCACTAAAATCAAGATTAATTAAAAGTCTTAATCAAGTCGTATCCCCAGCAACGGTGCGATCTGATAACCCGTTGAATGCGTGTGTTAATTCGTACTCGTTGTAGCATGACACTTAGCAAATTGTGCAGAACCGAGAGATGGATCTCCACAAGGAGTGTCTCAGCTTTAATTTCTATCTCGAGCAAGTTTGGGGTCGAACACAGGGATGCGATGCATTAAGAATTTTTAATTAAGGTTCAACAATGGTGATCAAGCTACTATGAGAGGCTATCTAGGCTAAGCCAGGTCGCAACGCACAACAACATGGATGAACGATTTTTTTGGTGATTTTTAATGCACGCTAGGTTAATGAAACAAGATAATGCTAACAATGCAAACACACAAATGGACCTAGATGACTACAAAGTTTGAAATAATTAATCTCCTGGAAAATCTTAATCAACAATGATCTAAATAGACCTAGATCCAAATTTCTCAAGATCTTCAATTCATTTCAAGGTCTAGATTATCAATGCAACACAATTCTCAACATGTTCACTTGAATCTCAATTAGTCTCCCTAAGGTTCACATAATCAGGAATTAATAAAGAGCGAATGTTCAATTCAAGTTCCTAATTATTTAATAAATTAACAATTAAATCAGGAAACAAGATGATGCATTTAATCCATTTATCAAGCTAATTAAGTAGATCAATTAAGAACTCTGCATAACTTAGGTTCTCTAAATTTTCATCCACGCACAGTAGGTTACAAATAATATCTAATTAATCCACATTTAAGAGCATTAAATGATCATCAAAACAAGACTAATTTCTCTAATTTTGGATTTCGGATGCTCAAGTTATTCACACATCAATCCAGGGGCTTAAATACAAGAAAACATAACTTTTTAATTCAGATAGGTCCAAACAAAGGCTGAATAGCAATAAATAAAAGTAGTTGGTGGCTACATGCAAATTCCACACTGCGTTAAAGGGTAGAAATATAATACAAAAAGGTACAGGGGCTTATCTTGATATTTTCCCAGGCGACACGCGCATCTCACACGTGCAGAGGACCAAAATGTAATTTTCTGAAGCTATTGGGGTCTTGGCGAAAAAAGACCACATCACGTGCTCCAAACATGTGGGGGCAACGCAACTTAGGTGACATGATCGGACCCCGCGCGGTAAGCGGGCATGGATTGGGTCCGGGTTGGCGGCTGAGGCTGAGGTTCGAAACAGTTGTTCAACGAAGAGGCTCGGGGCTAAACATGGTCGTTGGATCTGATCAAAATGATCTGATCCGACGGCTACTACTATCCTAGTTCTTCCCTCTCTGCCTTGACTGGTGACGATGTAGTGGAGCTCTGATAAAGGGGCTTTGGCTCTTCCTGCTATTTCTGGAGGTGGTGAAGCTCAGAGGAAGATGTTGAGGGCCTCACGAAGATGTTACTAAAGTCTTGGAGCTCGAAGATGAACTAAAGCGTAGTGTTGGTGAAGGCTCATCAGCAGAGATGCTCGAGGTCGGAGAAGGTGCCCAAGTTCTGACCATTCAAGGTCGTGTGCTATCTTGCAGAAGAAGACAATTCACATAGATGAACTAGAGAGAAGGAGGATGGTCCTGGAAGGTGGAGCTGGAGACTCCAGTCGACGTTAGAAGGTCCGAAGGATAAGGGACATCAGCTCGAGCAGCTTGTGTAGCTACAACTTTCCTGCAAGGACAAGGATCTCGCCGACGTTAATTGCTCGTTCTTCGTGATCTCTCTGTCACTCTCCCTGTCACGAAGATGGGAGTGATTCTCGGAGCTCACTCACATAAAGGCAGATCTAGTGGAATGAGGGCGGAGGGCGAGTATTCGAGGAGAGGGAGGTGAGGCTCTAGGTGGTGGACGACGTGGTTTCGAGAGGTCCAGTTGAATGGAGGAGAGGAGAGAGGGGGATTCCAAGTCTCACGCAAGGATGTTGGCAGTTGGGCATGGACTTGGTGTGGTCAGAAGGGCGGGGGAGTCGACAGAGGCATGGGGAAAATGGGAATGTGGCAAGCAGTTGGAGACGACGATCATGGGAGAGAGAAGGCGACGAGAGGTAGGAGACAACATCTCAACCGCTGGATCTTGAGATCCAACGGCTGAGGATGGGATGCATGTGAATGGAGGGGATGTGATCCATCAAAGATGTATTGGATGGCAGGAGGCACGCACAGGTGGAGATATGAGAGTGATCCGCGTGGCTCAACCAGAAGGAGCCACGTGGCCTAATGAGATTATCCAAAATAAAAAAATTGAAAAGAAATAAAAATAGGATGAATAAAAAACACAAACATGAAAGTTGTAGATCTCGATGAGATCTACAAGTTTCATATTGACCAAAAACACAAAATAAGTCAAATAAAGATAGAATTATTTTTGGAACCATTTTAAGAAATAAAAACACTTGATTTTTAATTATGTTATTCTTTTTTGTATTTTCAATCTCGTTTTAAATCCAAAATAATTGAATACAATATTTATCTAATTTTTTGGCAATTTTGGATAAAAGAAATAAAAAGGGGAAATAAAGTATATATACACATATACACTAACTAGGGTTAACTAATTACATAGAGTCATAGATCAATTTTAGTTAATTATGTACAGATTTTATTGAATAATTTAAACAAGGAGGACAATGGATGTTAATTAATATGATGAATCACAAATTCATCATGGCCCGAATTCAGGAACCTGATATCCTGAGTCTCACAATCGATAATTGCCATGGTAGAGGCTAATAACAGCTTTTCTATGATGATAAGAGACTCAGACAGCATTCTGTGGTGCTCAATGTCAAGGATAATAAATTCCACTTTATGTTTGTCACCTCAGAAGTTTGTGATGCTAGAAATAATTCATCATAGTCTTTTGGTAGATCGGTCTGGTAGTTGAACGATCACCCTCGTCTTTTTGAGTTGTCCGAGCTTGAGCTGATCAAAGACGGTCTTTGGGAGGATGTTTAATGTGGAGTCGTCATCTAATTAAACATGGGAGAATAAGGAATACTCAATTTCACGTATGATCTGAGTCAGTCGCTTGACTTTATGGCTTTTAGTTTTGTGATTTATCACAAAAGAACTAGCCAGAGATATGATATGATATTCAGTCCTTGATTGCTTCTTGCCATCTTTCTAGGGTTGTCTGGAAGGTTCGAAGGCTAAGGGACCTCAGCTCGAGCAGCTTGTGCAACTACAACTCGCCTACAAGGATAAGGATCTCACCGGTGTTAATTACTCGTTCTTTGTGATCTCTCTCTCACTCTCCCTGTCATGAAGGTGGAGGTGATTCTCGGAGCTTACACGCGTAAAGGCGGATCCCGTGGAATGAGGAAGGAAGGCGAGTATTTGAGGAGAGGGAGGTGAGGCTCCAGGTGGTGGACGATGTGTTTTCGAGGGGTTCCAGTTGAGATTCCAAGTGTCACATGACGATGTTGGCAGTTGGGTCATGGACTTGGTGTGGTCAGAAGGGTGAGGGAGTCGACGAAGGCATAGGGCAAATGGGAAGGTGGTGAGCAGTTGGAAACATCGATCGTGGCAGAGAGAGGGCAGCGAGAGGTAGGAGACAACAACTCAACCGTTGGATCTCGAGATCCAACAGCCGAGGATGGGGTGCATGTGAATGGAGGGGATGCGATCCATCAAAGATGAATCGAACGACAAGAGGCACACGGGGGTGGAGATATGGGAGCGGTCTGCGTGGCTTAACCAGAAGGAGCCATGTGACCCAATGAGATTATTCCAAAAAAATCGAAAAGAAATAAAATAGGACGAAAAAACTCAAACATGAAAGTTGTAGATCTCGATGAGATCTACAAAGAGTTGATCAAAAACACAAAATAAGTAAAATAAAGGTAGAAATATTTTTGGAAGCATTTTAAGAAATAAAAACACTTGAATTTTGATTATTTTATTATTTTTAAATTTTTTATTCCATTTTAAACCCAAAATAAATAAATACAATATTGATCTAATTTTTGGGTAATTTTGGATAAAAAATAAAAAATAAAAAGGAAAATAAATATATACACATATATACACTAACTAGGGTTAATTAAATACAAAGAGTCATAGGTCAATTTTAGTTAATTATGTACGTTTTTTTGAATAGTTTGAATAAGGAGGACAATGAATAATAATTAAGGGATTTTTTAAAATAATTATTAAAAAACGAAATTAGTTAAATAGGCATGAAGTAAAAAAATTTAAAAAAATGTACATTGATCGGCACCTCAGGTGCCGATTTGGACATGGGTAATTTATAAAATACACTGATTTCACATTTTACTTCATATTCGATACTATAAATAAGAAAATATTATTATTTTCTCTATTACATATAAATGAGAACCTTTGAGGAAATGTTGTAAGTAATTATTAAAAACAAAATAAATTAAATAGGCTTTCGGTATTTTCCTATCGCAAATTTTTCGATCTATCACTAGGAGCTTCGTGCTCATCTTTGGAGGTGGGAAGATGGGTCATCGTTCCTTCTGCACCTCCTCCTCGTCTCGCTTCTCCACGATAACGTTATTTTAAAATATGATGTATATCTCTATTTTTAAATTTATTATATAGTATTGATATATACTAAGTAAATTTTTAGTCGACATATCAGGAATATTATAGTAAATATAAAGAAATTGAGAGTGTGCTCAACATTCTTTACCATTGACAAACAGTAGCTCAACAACGTACAACTTGACATCAATTAAGGTTTAGGAAAAAGGCAAGTATTTTATTAGATTCATAAATGAACAAAGATGTGCTTACAAATAATAAGAAAAAAATACAATAACTTATATTTTCCATATCTTTAGAAATCCCTTCAGACCTCCTCCTCCACCTCCTCCACCTCCTCCTTTGTTGTTTCCTTTTCCCCCATCTCCCATTTTTCTATGACTCTCCCCATATGCCGTCTTCTTCTGCTTTTGCTTGGCGATTTTCTTCGAATGTGTTGGAATGTGCCCTGGAGGATGCGGCCTAGCTGACGCCTTCCATGGAGGTTCGATTGTTTGAGTTTCCTGATTTCTTGAAGTCCGTACACTTGTTGACTGGCGAGGCGGCTCTAATGGAGGAGGCTCAGTGATCCTTACTCTGAGAGAGGGTCTTCGAGGCATCTCCAGACGTTGTTGTGGTATTATCGTGGGTAGACCAAACAACTGTCTATGAAAATCAGTTGTCTCCATTTACCGAACACTATCAAATATTGGTGATTTCAAATCTCTTGAACTATATTGAGTAGACGTTGTGAGTTGAGAGGGACCAGAGTCAAATTGACTCGAAGGACCAAAAAGTGATGGTCCTACAAGATTGAGACATTTATGTTGTTGTAAGTATCACAGAAGGTAAACATAACGTACTGAATTGAGTTTTTGTATTCAATAAGATATTTATATCTGAACCTCAAAATCCTGCTTCACCACTTTGAGACCCTGCAACGCCATACTCTATATAGCTCATACATGAAAGATATTAATTATTGTCACATAAATTAAACTATAAGTAAGAGAAGGATACAATGTAATAAATTAACTATAATAACCTGCAGATACGAATCCTGGTTGTATATGCGGAAATCCCTGCCCGCTATACCCCTGACTTGAAGGACCAACAAATGATGATCCTGCAAATTGTGATTGACTGAAAGCTTCTCCATATCCTGCAGAATGAGATATTCATCTTTTAGAAACTATTACAGAAGATACACATAAGTTATTGCATTTAGTCATTTTATTAAATAAGTTGTTATAACCTGAAGCTCCAGATCCGGTTTGATCATATTGGGATCCTAAAGTGTTATATTCTATATAACTCATACATGAACGTTATTAATTTAATTATATATCATGTAAATGCAAGCACTACTAAGAGAAGAATATTAAGTTTAACAACCTGAAGATGTGAGTCCTTGTTGAATTGACGGGTATCCTTGTCGCCATATCCCCCATACGTCATTCCTGAGGTTTCAAATATTGACTCCTCTATTGTTTGATATTGCGAAAATGCATGATCACTGTGTCCTGCTATATTTTTGAGGAATTGTATTTATATGTCAAAAAATCAATACACTAATATAAGTTTATTATACATAAAGAGTTAACTAAAACCTGAAGTCCCAAACATCGGTGGTGGTTGCGATCCCTCCCCACCATATTCCATGTAATTCCTACCTGCACGATTTACAACATATAATTTTAAAAATTCACTCGTCCAAAAGAGAAACAAAATAGTTTCCATTTATAAGAAAGAAACCACTAGAACTGATGCTCCCGAAGTGTGATGCTCCTGTGATGGCGTGTACTGATGTTCATATTGTTGGAATGGATACATCAAGGAGAACATGTTGAGTGTCTCATCGAACAAGTTTATTGTATTTTCGATCGTTGTCCTCATGCTGGAAGGTAAGTCCGTTGAACGTCTAAGTCCATCCATACTATTCCTTCCTTGTATAATGGTATCCACCTATTCCATTTACGAAAATAATAAGAATAATTTAATAGAATATAAAGAGAATAAGTAGATTTTTTAAACATACCAGACGTCTTTCCATTGCTCCGTGTGGTCGGTAAGCTACTGTAGGAGGAGGAATCTGTGTCTGGATCCATCTTCTTGTTATATTCCAATACCATCGCATGTAAATATCGGTATTGGAATCCGCGTGCTTATAAACAACTGCAGCTTCCCTATCATCCCAACGATCTACGTATTGTCGATGTATAGTAGACTACTTTAGGATGTCTGCACTTCGGATCTTGTTATGTCGTGATACAACATTTATCCTCTCAACGGAAGCAGGAATATGTTGTCGCATCCCAAATTGATGCATCACGCGATCAGGTAGGTGCATCACTATGAGATCGTAATGTATAAGCGGCACTCGACTCATCCAAACAGCCTGACCACTTCTGCAAATAGGATGTAGTTGTGTTATCTCACCATCGACGTACGGTGTCCAAATCATCTTTATTTTATTAAAAAAATTGTATATAATCACTTACATTAATTTAAAAAAATGTGGGAAGTATCGTCATTCTTACCTGATGAGATTGTTGTGTATCCAACTCATTACGATAGAATGCTAGTGTTGTCGTATGAACGTTCTCCTTAAAACTGCTGCCTCCTATCCACTTCAATGCTAATGCACCTCTGTTGATCTGAGCACCAGCACGTACTATTGGTCTTTCAATATGTACATACTCCCATGCCCAAATCTATATTTGAAAATATTAAAAGACATAAATAGACAAAATACTATTGAGGACACGAGACATATGGAGTACTCTATATACATGTAAAATTGAGAGAAGCTGTATATCCTAGATGTGCCGATCTTTGCACCCCTATCGAGCTCGAATACATATGCACCAAAGCAGCAGCACCCCAAGCAAGCTGAGCGCATTCTTCCAGTTCACGTAAATGTAATAGGTATCTGTAAAAATTATTTAAGTGTTATTTCTAAGAATACAATAACACATGAAAAGTTTAACTTTGACTCGATAGCGCATACCTTAGAGGCACCATATCTCCGCTATTGTCTGCAAGAACACTACATTCTATATGATAGAAAATTAGTGCTCTAACCATACGAGTCGCTTGTTGTTCGTCTTCAATACCCTTCAACAGATGTTCTGTGTTGAAGAAGACGTCACGTCGCGTATTCATGACAGCTTCACTTTTACACTTTTTATCCTAGTAGGTACTACTCCTAACAAACTCAGGCACATTGCATTCCATCCACCTGTCGGAGTATCTGGTCCAGTGACAGGTAGACCATCAACTCTCAGTCCACTAATTAATCCCATGTCCTGTAGTGTAATGGTAGCCTCCCCAAAATGTAGGTGAAATGTGTGTGTCTCAGGTCTCCACCTCTCTATCAAACTGGTCAGCAACTAAGGATGCATTTGGACTCTTCTCATGTTCACCACACATGAGAAACCAGACGCTTCTAACAATTGTTCTATTACGACACTCTTCTTGTCAGAGATGCTGTTTAGTAATTCATTGTGTTTAACAAATCGAATCTGTAGAATATTTTGAATAAAAATAAGCAACATTATTAACAAATAGGAAATTTAAATAATTAACAAATTACATACCGAGCTAGTAGGTTGTGACGATCGATGCTCATTCTGCATATACAACTGGTCCAGGAACTCTATCCATCTGTGCCATCTACACTAACAATTGTAAATTTCATGAAAACATTACCTATTAATTTAAAGTACAAATGAAATGTAAATTATGCAATTAAAATGTCCTTACAGATCGATGTATTCCTATGTTTTGCGTGGACAACTTAATCTATTGTGTCCTGGTTGCTTGCAGATTTTACATAATTTCGGATGTATGCACATTTCATCCATTTCATTTCTAATTCTTCCCTGTACAGGCCTTCCAACATTTCTCTTCCTAATTTTTGAAGGTAACATAATAGTGGCATCTTCTTCTCCCCATTTACCTCCGTCTGGTATGGGATGAAAGGAGAAGTTGTATGTCTGATGATAGTAATCGCTGGAGAAGTATTGTGAACATAGATCATAGTTATCTACATGTGTACGCGTATGTGAAGTTGCGGCAATAACATGTGGACATACAAAGTATTTCATCTGCATAAACCCGCACATGCATTCACTTTCTCAGCCATTTAAGTTGACTTCATGGGCAAATCCATTACGATCGCAGACTTGAAATTGGGTTAATGAAAATCTTTGTACGTGGCATGATCTGGCCTCCCTGGTTTGTTTCTCTAACAAGTCTTCGTATTTCTTAGTCAAATATGTCGTCATTCTCTCCAACTCATCACGACGATCATTGAAATAACCATTAATTCTAAGAAAAACTGTTAGAATCAGAGAAATGATTGGTAAACCACGAGCTCCTCTAAAGGCACCGTTAAAACTTTCAGATAAATAGGTTGTCATGTGTCCATAACGGTGTCCATTATCTAAACTTAATGCCCAATAACTCTGATCGCCAATGTCCTAAGAAACGACCCACTCGAAAGTATTTCTTTCTACTATGTAAATTTCTCGCCTCATACTATTGAACTTGTTATGACATGGTTCCTGTCCAGCAGCGTAGAATATGCTTTGAATTGTACGATTTTTATGTCCAGATCTCTGCATGTTTGCATGCATATGCCTGAGACAATGACGATGAATGAATCCCTCTTCCGGTGGAAATAAACCACGCACAGCATCCTTTAGACCAGGAAATCAATCACTGATAAAACATATGTCTCGACGATCAATAATTTGTTTTAATAAATTCAAAAACCATCCCCATGTTGAAATATTCTCGTTCTTTTCAGGTATGGCAAATGCGAGCGGAAATAGATCATTATTAGCATCTATTATTGTGGCCACGTACATGTGACCGGTGTATTGGCCATATAAATGTGTTCCGTCGATACTTAAAACAGGTCGACAAAATCTGAATGCTTTACGGCACGGTCCAAATGCTACAAAAACTCTTTGAAAATGTATAGTACTCTCGTTTTGACCTTCGAGTGTCTTGAACCACGTATATGTTTCGGAGTTATGTCGTTCTAGAGCATGAATGAATCTTCGAATATCACGATATGACTCAACCTCATTCCCATAAACCATATCCGTTGCACACCGCCTAGCATTCCAAGCTGTCAAGTAGTTGATTTCAATCTTTAACTCTTCTTTTATTTTATATATTATTGCTCCCGGTGTCATACTGACTTTTGCTTTAAAGGAAGATAATATATACTGCGCTACAAAAACAAAAGTGCATTGGCGATATTTCACTAAAAGGATAGGATTTCTGCATGTATGCTTCCCTCTATATCCTAAAACATACCAATCTCCTCGAGATTTCCTTTCTGATGCATGTAAACGCCATCCACAATCTTTATAAATACAAACAACAGTCAAAATCTGCTTGTTTGATGCCTTGGGTTTATATTGCACATGATTTTCCATACTCCATTTCTGTAAGTCGTATTGTAGATCCCTTTTCGACTTATAACTCTTACCTAACCAATAACTTAATCCGAAATCATCGGTGGGTTCCGAATGTCTCTCTACAAAGGCTACATCTTCTGCTTCTGCAATTTCATGATCAAATACATGGGGTAACTTCTCCATCAGTTCTTCTTCAGCATCATCATTATTAGCAGAATATGAGTTCCCCCTTTCCTCGTTACCTAAGGCTAGAATTAGCGAACCATATCCAAAATCATGACAACTACTACCACCTACGTTTTCTTCTAATGTTTGAGAATCATTATCTGACTCCTCATTTTCTTCTTCGGATATTTCTGTCACTAATTCATCCTCCACATTAACTTGTGAGGAGGACCCCTCGATATCCTCAAACATGGTCTCATTTGTTGGCCTGATTAATTTACATCTTTGGCAGTTTAAATAAAGAAAATATACCATTATTCAGTAAATTAAATATGATTAATTTTACCTCGATAACGACGGTATATTTTCTATAGCAAAAGAAGTAGCTTCTACGAAAAGGTGAATAAATCGCACACCGATTATTGAACTCAACATTGCTAATGTGGATTCATCATCGTGAATCGGTACTGCAAAGAATGTTGATCCCTCATACAACCACTTACACGTTAATGTAAGTATATACTGGTCGAGCGGGGGATCACTGGCTTCAGATACTCGAGCCAGTAAACCAATGTATGTTAATTGGCATAGTAATATAACCATCCGTTTTTTGCCTCCAATATAGTCTACGTGGTCATCAGATACATGAACCGATCCTCCCCAATATAATAGGACATGAGCAGTGTTGGAAGCCATCTATACGAATAAAATACATGATTTGATGAGTTTATTTAAATATAACAATCATTTATATTTCACTAGAATGGCATCTCTACTAATCGATTATTTAAATGATATATTCATCACTCAGAGATGGAATCCAAAAGTCCGGTCTTGGGGACTCATCGGTGCTCACCACAGTGAGTCCTGCCAGCGCTGTATAGAGACCCTCTCGGCGCTCGATTCCAAATCTAAATGAGAAGTAATTTTAACATGACTATGGGTACTTCTAAATCTAAATGAGTACTTCTAAATCTAAATTTTTAACCTTAATGTAATTGGCATTAAAAAAATCATATTACATTTTTGCACATCTAATTATTGATTAAAATCACGATGATTTCCATTGAAATATAAATGGGTACTTCTAAATCTGAATGTCATCTCTACTTTTTTGCACATATAACACAAATAATTTCCATTGAAATATAAACAAGAATTAATGTAAATATATATCTAAATTAAGTATCGTTTTTGCACATCTAATTATTGATTAAAATCACGAAAAAATTTAATACAAGTAAAGTTACCTGAAAGTCGCATGTCTTCAAATAGAAATGTTATCCTCAAAAAATATAATTCGATATCTGAAAATTTATATCGCCTTCACTGATAATAACCTGCAAAAAACACAAAAATATGTCTACAAAAAAATCTTATTCTTACTTGAATAAGATTAGCAGATTGAAAGACGAAATCGCGCTTCAGAATACGAATTGAGAGATCCGAGAGAGGAGGAATAAGGGAAGAAGATGAAGAATAAGAGGAGATGAAAGTGTGAGGAAATGAGGGAATGGGGGGTTATATAAGAATGGGGGAGGAGGGGACCGTTGGTAATTTTCTAACGGCCACCTCCCAAATCAGCACCTGAGGTGCCGATTTGGGATGAGCGCCCCAAATCGGCACCTCAGGTGCCGATTGATTTAGCCAAAGTTCGATGGTCTTAAGTTCCACACAAAGCGAGAACTCAGTCGAAGTATCGACCGCTCAGAAATCCAACTAAAATCAACAATGAACCCACAATCAAATATAAAACAATGACATAAATTTGTGGAGTCAAATTTATTTTTAACTTTACATAAAAGATGTATAGATGCAAGTACGTAGAGAGTTCGAACACAGGGAGCAAGGTAGGATAGATCGACAAGTGTGTGTGTGTGTGTGTGTGTGTGTGTGTGTGTGTGTGTGTGTGAATGTGATTATCTACACTATGCAAGGCAAATGTTTTTGTGGATTTTTAAATTTTTTTATTAAATTTCTTAAATTTTGTATTTTGATGTTAATTTTCTGATTTGTTATTTCTTTTTATATTTTATATATATTTTTATTTTCTTTTTTCAATAAAAGGAATATATATACAATATAAGAAATGAGGGGATAAATGATTTATAAAAATAAGTAAAAATATTCAAAATTTAGGAAATAAAATGTTTTTGTACTTTTTATACTTTTTTACTGTTTTTGTGATTTTTAGGGATTTTTCAGAATGTTTTTAGTATTTTTAAAAGGCAAAATAAAGAAAACAGTAACTTAAGATTCTGGCCGAAATTAAAATGGGAATGAAAAATATCAAACAGTATCAAAATTTTCCCAAATTAATTTTAAAATAAAGATAATAAAATAGGAAACCTATAAGAATTGAGTTTTCATTTTTTTATTTTTCTAGAATTTTTTAGCTTTTTTTGATGTTTTTGAGTATTTTCTAATTTTTAAGGTTCCGTTTTGAAATTTTTAGTGGTTTTTGGAATGACACTAAAAGACACTAAAATACACAATAGGTAATGTTTTTGGAATTTTTCAAGGTGTTTTGATATTTTTTTAGTATTTTCTAAGATAGACAATACTGAATTGGCATGTTTTTTTATTTTTAATAAATATTAAAATGCAACAAAAATGCAATGCAAAAATATTGTGTGAAAGTGCAAGTTAACAGGAGCCTAACATGATTTTTGTGGGATTTTTGGGGTTTTAGAAATTGATGCAATAATTACTAGAAGCAAAGAGAAAAACCACACTAGCAGGGGTATTTATGTAATATGCGAAACATTCAGGGGTTAGAATGCAAAATGTCCATAAAATTAATAACTGATATATAAAACTTCTGGACCAAGCACCAATAGCAAAAGTCTCCAGGACCTTGTCCGCAAAATTCCCAAGAGGCACGTGCGTGAGCATGTGCGCCTAGGAAGGATGGTTTTGCAATTAACAGAAAGTATGGGGACCTACTTAAAATTATTACAAAATATAAAAGCCTGCAAATGAAAGTTTAAGTCCGATAAAATAAATACAAAAGGCGTGAGGGTTATCATGCAAAATACCCAAGCGCGGCGGGTGTCGACGGTTCAGATCCTCCCACTTATGCCACGTGTCGACCCTCGGCTGCACGATGATGGTTCGCAATCGACGGGCGAGATTAGAAGATGCGCTAACGATCGGACGGCTGGCTCGAACAAAATCCGACGGTTGTTGCCTCCCTGGAAGAACGCGGCCAGATCTGATGGTGGAGGGCAACGATGGATGAATGATGAATCCACATTTCATCATCTTTATTCTATCATTTTGGCACCAAAAACCCTAGCAAATGCCTGTAAATAGCCTTAAATCAAGCATCTTAGCATTCATGCATGTGCATTTCAACAGTGTGTAAATTACTGTAATTAAGGCCAAAATTATAGAATAAATAAAGAAAAGAAAAAGAATAAAATATTGTAAATATTTTATGACCCAAAACCCCCGAGACCTAGGCATCTTGATGAATAGGTCGACAAGGAATAAAGTAGGGGGAGATAAGGTCAGAAACACAGTCAAAATACCTATACTTGTTATTCATTCTTTATTCATTTTGGGACCTATTTTTGGTTCCACTTTTTGTACATCAAATAAAGAAACTTTGTACATGAAAGTTGTAGATAATTTAATAAAGAAAAATACAAAATTGATTTCACAGAAAAAGAATGTACAGACAAAAAGATATGGTCTGAATAAGAATCCAAAATCCCAACTTCCCAGACCCGTATCTCACAAACGACAACTCCAAATGCATCAAACTCACCTTTAATTGTATATAGAATAAAATAATCTATCTAATGGCGGTGGTTTCGCATTTGGCGGAGCTACGGTCTGAAAGTTGAGTTTTGGACACCTATTGTGTACTTGTACTGAATAAAATATTCAACTTATTCTTTATTCATTATTTATTCATTTTTATATTTTTGTAAATATTACTTATAATATATATGTGCATTAAAATTGAAATAAAATGCAAAGAAAAATAAAAATAAAAATACTTGTATAAAGAATACATAGGTATACTGCACATACTTATACCTACATAGAATACTCTTAGATTTTATTAAATGCACAAAACAACTCAGAAAAATAAAATAAAAATATACTTATGTATATAAAAGTATGTTATAATTTTACAAAATTATAAATAAAAATAATAAGATTAAAAATACATAAAATAAAATAAAATATTAAAATACATGGGTATTATACCTATATAGGGTTAAAAAGGTAACTTGTAAAAATAGAAGTCATAAAAATAAATAAAAATCAGAATTAAATACTACATAAAATTTTGAACATTTTTTATTTTATAACTTTTATTTAATTCGACCATTTAGTATTTTAAATAGAATTATTAAGATCTTTTTCCAGGGTTTTTCCTGGTTGGTCCACGTGGACCAACCAGGAGGCCAGGACTGTTGACCAAGGTCAACAGTCTGACCTACCCCCTGCGGCTTGTCAGACCAAGTTTGACCCCCCTTCTTCATCCTTTTTTCGAGGTAAACCCTTGCACTAAAACGCGATGCAATCTTCACGACTTTCATAGCTCGTGCATCAAGGATTCACGCCCAAGCGTCACCTTGGGTCGTGGATCACTGCAGCTCCCACGATACCTCGTTCTTTCCACCCCTTCGTCAACCCCTTAAAAACTTTCCCTTGACCTAATTTGAAAATCGAACCGCATTCCACACAGATCTACCCCCCTTTTTGGTCGTGCTCGAGCATCTGGAGGTGACAGCTCCTGGTTCCTTGCCTCAAGGCGGCGGGTCGTCAACTGATCTGGGCGTGTTCCACACCTCCGGCGAGCCTTGCCGTAGAGGTATTTACCCTCTGGCCTTTGGCTATTGAGGCTGCCATTCGTCCCATTTTTATCGTCATTTTCTTCCTGTTAGTGTTAGGATCAGTTCGCCCTCAAATCCATCGTCAAATCCTTCATCGCATCATTCCACAGATCACCTCGCCGGAGCGCAACTCCGGCGAGCCGCCATCTCGCCTTTCGTTTCATTTCGAGAGCCCCCAGAGGTCGAGGCATTTTGCCCTCGACCTCTCTAACTTTTTGGTGCAGGTATTGAAGCCTATCGACGCTTCTGGAGTGGTTTTGTTCTCTCGCCGGAGCACCTGGGGCCTTGCAGCTCCGCCACCTCCGTGCGAGAGCACCGGCGACCGCCGGTGGCTTTTGTTGCTCCCAGACGCCAGCCGACACCTGCAGGAGCATCCTCGTCCACTTTGCAAGCCCGATCGTCACCATAGCTGGACGGAGGAGCTCGGAGAAGTTCGCCCATCCGGAGCTCCTCCGTGTTCTTCCCTCTACCTCCGGCGCCGTCGGATCAACGAAGGACGCCCAGATCGTGCTGCAGCCGTTAGATCTTCCCAAGTGCCCACCGTCCGATCGTCGAAGGAGATCTAATCCAGGCCGCACAAGCCAACCGTCATCGCGCGCCCAGGACACGCCACGTGGATAAGTGGACCGCCTCCAGCCGCTGGATCGCGCCCCGTCGCCCAGCCGTTGGATGCGTGCCACGCGTCTTCATCAGAGCGCCCGGGCGAGGGTATTTTGCATCTCAACCCTCGCCATTTTTGTATTTAATATTTAGTTTTTAAACTTTCGTCTGTAGCGTAAAAAGTTTGTAATATTTGCATAGAGACCCCCGAACTTCTCTTATTTGCATCTGAGTCCTCAGCCACGTCACCTCACGTGACCTGTACACGTGAGATGGGGGCATTTTGCAGAGGGCCCCTCGAATATTTGGGTATTTCATTTCAGTCCATAAACTTTTGTATTAAGTGTAAACTTTTTGGATAAATTGCAAGTAGACCCCCAGGGTTTTCTGATATTGCATTCCAGTCCCTCCCAGGCGCGTGCAAGTCACGCGCCCTGGTGGGTAATTTGTGAGCGTGCCCAGGCGGCTTTTGTATTTACATTTTGGTTCCAGAAATTGAATATTCAGTTATATATTTTTGAGGAAAATTGCATGTTTGTCCCTGGAAGTTTTGTAAATTGCATTTATGCCCCTGCCAGGCCTGATTATTAATTGGTTGCTTATTGTATTTATTTGAATGATCATTTCAAGCCCAAAAATTCCACAAAAATAGACTTAAGCTCCTGGATAGGTGTACTTTCACGCCACATATTTAGTTTTTTATTTTATTTTATTTTATTTTCATATTTATTAAAAATCAAAAACTCCCTTTTTGTGTACTGTCTACCTTAGAAAATACCAAAAAATATATCAAAACACCTCCAAAACTTCCCAAAAATTCACATAGTGTCTATTTTATCCTATTTTAGTGTCAGTACAAAAATCATTAAAAATTTCAAAAGAAAAACACTAAAAATCTAAAAACACTTAAAAACTTCGAAAAAATATATAAAATAGCAGAAAAATCCAAAAAATATAAACTCAGCTTCTGTTTATCCCTTACTTTGTTCTTTTTATTAGAAAAATAGTGTGAAAATTTTTAGCTACTGGTTGGTATTTTTGAATCTCATTTTATTCACAGCCAGCCTCTTTTCCACTGTTTAGCTTTATTTCAGTATTTAAAAATATCAAAAACATCTTGAAAAACCCTCAAAAATCACAAAAATAGTAGAAAACCTTAAAAATACCAAAAACATTTTATTTCTGAATTTTTGAGTATTTTTGCACATTTTTATAAACCTTTTAGTTTGTCTTTCTTTGTATTGTCTTTACTTTCCAATATTGAAAAAGAAATACAAAAATATAAAATATAAAATATAAAAATCAGAAAATTCAAAAAATCAAAATACAAAATAAAAAAATAAAAATAAAAAAAATTAAAAAATTAAAAACCCACAAAAAATTGTAGTTGCTTGCTTGCTTAGTGTAGACACTTCACACACTCACACACTTGCATACATTTGCTTGAGCTACACTGCTTGCTCCCTGTGTTCGAACTCTCTGCATACTTGACACTATACACCATTTGTGCAGAGTTAAAAATAAATTTTAACTCCACATTTCTTTCTAATTATTGATCTTAGTGTGGGTTAATTGTTGATTAAATTCGGATTTTGATTAGTCGACACTGCGACTGAGTTCACGCTTTGTGTTGAACTTAAGACCGTCGATTTCCGCGTTTATCAATGAACGCGGAGGAGCTCTGGTGGAGCGAAGTTCTCCTAGCTCCGTCGTCCGACTCCTTCAGTCTTGAAGCACTCAAAAGGGGCCGATATTCTCCTGCAGGTGTTCTCGAAGTACTGGAGGTGTCCGAATGCCGCGAGATGCCCTGGAGCTCCACCACGTCGGAGGAGAAGAGAGGAGAGCCCAGGCGCCTCCGGCGAGAGGTCGAAAGTTCCTCCAGGTGCTGTTAGAAGCGCTTGTCCTGCACAGAAGAGTGAGGGGGACTCGCGGGCAAGTTGCCGCGATCCCAAAGAGAGGTGGAAACCAGGTGGAGATGTGGAGTCGAAACTCGCCGGAGCAAGCTCCGGGAGGTGATCGGTGAGGGCGAATGACGGGGCAATGATCGAACTGGAATGTATCTAAGGGTTTCTATAGCTAATGGAAATGAAATAAAGCAAGAAAAATGAAGGAAAATAGAGATAAAAACCGTCCTCAAGGGTATACACCTGAGGTAGAACCTCACGGCCAAGAGGTGGTCGGAGATGGTGGAACACGATCCTCGAGCTTCGCCGCACCTCAACAAGGGTGTGGAGAACTCCCATGTCACCGGAGGTCTCCTTTCACACGCTCCCCGGAGGTCTAAAGCTCTCAGACACGGTTCAAAAAAGAGAAGGAAGAAGGGGACTTGGTTTTGAATGGTGGACGAGGGGCGTGAAGATCGAAGGTCAACGGACGCCACAGCAATGCAATCCCCGATGTGAGCCTAGGGCGTGTAAGCCCGATCATAGGGATACAAAAGTCGTGAAGGATCTAACATGGAATAGTGCAAGGTGCGCCCGCGAAAAATCCAAGAAATGGGCGAAAAACCCAAAATTCTGACAGGAACAGGGGGTCAAATAGTTAACCGAGGTCAACTGTCAGACCCACCTGGTTGGTCCATGTAGACCAACCAGGAAAAACCTGCAAAAAATGTTTTATTAATTCAAATTAAAATAGTAAATGATATTATTAAATTTAGGTTATTAAATAAAAAATGTTTATTATTTTATAAATTATTTTGTGGTAATTTTTAATTATTTTTATGAGGTATATTTCTACAAGTTTACTTTTATACCCTTTATAGGTATATTACCCATATATTTTATTAATTTAATTTTATTTTGTGTTTTTAATTTCTTAATTTTTGTGTATTGTTTTATAAAATTATAAAATACTTTTATACACTTAAAAATATTTTTATTTTATTTTTCTGAATTGTTTTGTATATTTAATAAAATAAAAGTATAGTTTATACAGGTATGTATATAGGTATAATACCTATGTATTTATATACATGTATTTTATTTTGAGTCTTATTTAAGTTTTTATTCTGGTTTTAATGTACATATATATTATAAGTAATATTTACAAAACTATAAAAATATAAAATTATAAAAAAATAATGAATAAATAATAAAATGAATATTTTAATCAGTACAATTATACAAGTAGGGTCCAAAACTCAACTTTCAAACCGTAGCTCCTCCAAATGCGAAACCACCGCCATTAGATAGCTTATTTTTAACTATATACAATTAAAGGTGAGTTTGATGCATTTGGAGTTTTCATTTGTGAGATACGGGTCTGGGAAGTTGGGATTCTGGATTTTTATTCAGACCATAACTTTTTATCTGTACATGATTTTTGAATGAAATCAATTTTGTATTTTTATTTATTTAATTATATACAACTTTCATGTACAAAGTTTCTTTATTTGAGGTATAAAAAGTGGAACCAAAAATAGGTCCCAAAATGAATAAAGAATTAATGAAATGAATAGTTATTTCTACTGTATTTTGACCCTTATCTCCTCCTACTTTATTCCTTGTCGACCTATTCATCAAGATGCCTAGGTCTCGGGGTTTTGGGTCATAAAATATTTACAATATTTTATTCTTTTTCTTTTCTTTTATTTATTCTATAATTTTGGCTTTAATTATAGTATTTTATACACTATTTATATGCACATGCATGAATGCTAAGATGATGGAATTAGTGGCATTTACACGCATTTGCTAGGGTTTTTGAGGCCAAAATGGTAGAATAAAGATGATGAAATGTGAATTCATCATCCCCCTACACTTTACCTTTACTAGTCCCTAGCAAACACTTATGCAATAAGTGCAGAAAAGAAAACAAAGAAAAGAAAAGGAAGAAGGTGGACTAAACTTGATTGTCAAACTTGTCTTCACAAAATCAAAGTTTGGATCTTAAGTCGGACCTTTGGAATTTTCGTGCGAGCGGAACCTTAATGAGAACCGGATTTGAAATCCAACAGTCCCTGAGAATCCCAAAACTCTGTCCAAGTCTCCTCAATAGCCAGGTCAGAAATATCTCAACTCATACGCAAACCCTTACGACTATGAATCTGACTCGTACAGTGTAACTGTTGGTGGCTCTCCCCACCTAGAATGACAAAGAGACTGACTTCTCCAGCATGACAACCCAATGATTCCCCAATCCAACAACTCCATCCTCGAGGAGCGGGGTATTCCCTTCTAAGTTCAAGTGGCAACCAGCTCAAGAGGAGGGGGTGAAGAGAAGAATGGACGGTAGCCAGTGTAGCTACCTATCCTAGGATGCAAGACCAGTGTAGTCAAGTCATCCAGCTGCAGGCTCACATATTTGACTTTGGAACTCAAGCTTGCTTATTGACTTTACAACATTTGTACATACTTTACGCGCAATTTATTTTTGGTACAGGCCTGACTTTTTTTTTTGAATTTCTATTCACAGCAGCATTTACATAAGGAGTTTTTCCTCTTGAGCCAGTAGACTATTGATGAATCCACATTTCGTCATCTTTATTCTATTATTTTGACACCAAAAAAACCTAGCAAATGCCTGTAAATAGCATTAAATAGAGTAATTTAGCATGCATGCATGTGCATCTAATTAGTGTGTAAAATACTAAAATTAAAGCCAAAATTATAGAATAAATAAAAGAAAAGAAAAAGAATAAAATATTGTAAATATTTTATGACCCAAACCCCCAAGACCTAGGCATCTTGATGAATAGGTCGACAAGGAATAAAGTAGGGGGAGATAAGAGCCAAAATACAATTAAAATTCCTTTTATTTTATTCATTCTTTATTCATTTTGGGACCTATTTTTGGTTCCACTTTTTATACCTCAAATAAAAACACTTTGTACATGAAAGTTGTAGATAATTTAATAAAGAAAAATATAAAATTGGTTTCACTGAAAAATATAATACAGATAAAAAGTTATGGTCTAAATAAAAATCCAGAATCCTAACTTCCCAGACCCGTATCTCATAGATGAAAACTCCAAATGCAGCAAACCCACCTTTAATTATATATAGAATAAAATAAGCTATTTAATGGTGGTGGTTTCGCATTTGGCAGAGCTATGGTTTGAAAGTTGAGTTTTGTACCCTCATTGTACAATTGTACATATTAAAATATTCATTTTATTATTTATTCATTATTTTTGTATTTGTTATTTTTGTAATTATGTAAATATTACTTATAACAATTATGTACATTAAAATCAGAATAAAAATGCAAAGAAAACTCAAAATAAAAATACTTGTATATCAAATACACAGGTATTATACATGTACCCATACCTATACAACACACTCTTATATTTTATAAAATATACTAAACAATTCAGAAAAATGAAATAAAAATATATTTACATGTATAAAAATATTTTATAATTTTATAAAATAATAGACAAAAATAAATAAAATCAAAAATACCAAATAAAAATAAAATACTAAAATACATAGGTAATATACCTAGATAGGGTGTAAAAAGTAACTTGTAAAAATAAACCTCATAAAAATGATTAAAAATCATGATAAAATTCTTTACAAAATTTTAAACATTTTTTATTTTATAACCTAAAATTAAATAAATCGTTTTATATTTTTTATTGATTTAATAAGGTATTTCCAGGAGGTTTTCCCTGGTTGGTCCACGTGGACCAACCAGGTGGTCGGGCTCGTTGACCGAGGTCAACAGCATGACCTTCCCTCCTGGAATGCGTCAGAAGCGAGTTTGACCCCATTTTCACCCATTTTTCGAGGCCTTACCTTTCACCTTCTGGGGGTGCACCCTTATGGACTTTTGTTCCTTGTTGAACCACCTTGCACGCCCAGTGTTTGCCTTGGGGAGTGCATCGCTGCATCAACCATCACGCCTCGTTCTTTCCCCCACGACCGTCAACCCTACTTAAGCAAACCTTGGAGTTCGATTTGAATTTGAACCGCGATTCACCCAGATCTTTCCCCCCTGAGTTGTGCTCGAGCTACCTGGCGATGACAGCTCCAGGTTCCTTGCTCTAAGGCGGTGGACCATCGAATGATCTGAGCGTGTTCCACACCTCCGGCGAGCTTTGCCGTAGAGGTATACTCCCTCTGGCTCCGGCCATTGAGGTTGTTTCTTCGCGTCCTTTTTATCCTCGTTACACTCCTGGTAGTCTTAGGTTCATCCAGATCTTCATTTCTCGTCAAATCAACCATCAAATCACCTGTTCGACTACCTCGCCGGAGCGCAACTCCGGCGAGTGTCCATCTCGTCGTTCCCCCCATTTCAATAGCTCTTGGAGGTCGAGGCATTTTGCCCTCGACCTCCTTAACGTTTCTAAGTGCAGGTCTTCCCATTTTGAAGCACCTAGGGTCGTATTCGTCATCGCCGGAGGTACCTGGGCCGCTCTTCCTTCTCCAACGTCGCGAAGAGGGCCTGGTGTTCGCCGCCACCTTTTGAGACCCCAGGCGAAGAGAGGGACCTCACAGCAATCGCTTGGGCCCATTTTGAAGCACGCCAACCACCGGAGAGAGGCGCTATCGCCGGAGGAAGGTCGCCACGGCGGACCTTCTTCCCTGTTCTTCCACCGGCCGCCTCTGCCGTTGGATCATCAAGGAGCCCCAGACGCCACAGCAGCCCTTGGATTACCCCCGCGTCCAGCCGTTCGATCGAGCTCCGCCATCTAATCTGGCCGTGGATTTTGAAGGGGTATCGGGTTTTGTGAGGCTGCCACGTGGATAAGTGGCTTAGGCATCACCGTCGGATCAACCTCGAAGGGGTAATTTGCAACGCCGCCCCTTCCATTTTTGTAATAGTCTTTTAGACCATTAACTTTATTTCATAGTTTAAAATTTGTGTAAAATTTGCAAAAAGGCCCCCTGAGTTTTGCACAATCACAGTTAGGCCCTCCGCCACGTCACCTCACGTAACATGTTCACGTGAGGTGAGGGCATTTTGTATCGAGGCCCTCAGACCTTTTGGTTATTGGGTTTTAATCCCAGAACTTTTAGTTTAAGTATTAAATTTTTGGGATAATTGCCTATAAGCCCTCAGACTTTGTTGGAATTGCGTTTCAGTCCCTACTAGGCGCGTGCAAGTCAAGGAACCTGGTGGGTATTTTATACCAATACCCCTGCGGGTTTGAGGATTTATATTTAGTCCATAAATTTCAATATTCAGTGTTAAGTTTTGTGGAAATTTGCTTGTATGCCCCTGGACTTTTGGATATTTGCATATATACCCCTGCCAGGCTGTGATCTTTTTATGAACTTGTCTTATTTATTTGGAGCCTCACTTTAAATCGAAAAATTCTCAAAAACTTAAGCTCTTGTGTGCATGTACTTTAACGTCATATTTTTAGTTTTTGATTTTATTGCTTTTTCATATTTATTAAAAATCAAAAACTTCCCATTTCAGCACTGTCTAGCTTATAAAATACCAAAAAATATTAAAATACCTCTAAAATTTCCAAAAGCATTCCCTACTGTCTATTTCAACCTATTTTAGTGTCAGTCCAAAAATCCCTAAAAATCTCAAAAGAAAAACCTTAAAAATTCAAAAATACTCAAAAACTTCTAAAAAATATAAAAAATTCTATAAAACTCCAAAAATTGTGAACTCAAGTTCTGTGGTCTCCTGTTTTTATTGTATTTATTTGAAAAATAGTTTGGAAAATTTTGTTGCTATTTGATATTTTTAATTCCCATTTACCATCAGCCAGTAGCTAATTCACTATTTTACTTTATTTCAGTGTTTAAAAATACCAAAAATATTTTGAAAAATACCCAAAAATCACAAAAACAGTAGAAAATCATAAAAATACCAAAAAGATTTTATTTTTGAATTTTTGGCTATTTTTGTATATTTTTATAAATATTTTCACACCTTTTATCACTTTGCTTACATTTTCCAATATTGAATATATATATATATATATATTATAAAATTATAAAAATCAAAAATTAAAAACCAAAATACAAAATTAAAAATTAAATAAAAAAATAAAAATTAAAAAAAATAAAACCCACAAAAATATTTGCTTGCATAGTGTAGACACACTTCACACTCACGCACACACTTGTGTATCTACCCTGTTTGCTCCCTGTGTTCGAACTCTCTGCATGCTCGCTTGCTATACATCTTTTGTGCAGAGTTAAAATTAATTTTAACTTCACATTGCTTTTCATTGCTTGATCTATAGTGTGGGTTAATTGTTGATTAAATACAGTTTATTGTGGGTCACCGTAGCGACCTCGGTTGTCTCCGCCTTGTGTGAGACATACTATTTAGACCTTCGATAAATTGTGTTTATCAACTATCCCTCTTTTGAAGCTTTATTGCAACCCACACTCTCCTATCTTTAGACTTCCTCATCACTGGACGGGTTGGAGTGCACTTCCCTCCCTAGAGGAGGACAAATGTTTCCACTTGTGTGCGTCTCATACCGGCAAATCCAATCCCCTCACTACTCCAACTGAGTTGAGCCATGTGAAAGGTGCAGGTGTCCAAGTTAGGTCATTATCAACAAGAGTCATGCATGTGCTCCGAAATACTCTACTTAGGCAGTCAAGAATCCATTGAACCAAGTCTCGTGGTCCTCAAAGAATTAAGTCAATTAGACCTGAAGTACCACAAACCCAGTTCCTATAAGGTTCCTGTTATTAGGTAGGTTTTAAGGTTCAATCAAGCTCCAATCTCCGAATTTTACTTAGACTCGTTCAACTATCAAACTCAATCCGAAAAATGCTCATGTTATGCAAATGCTATGCAGAATGCAGAAAATATTTTTGTGATGCAATTTTCAAGATTTTGAACTTTTTATGGATTTTTGAAAAGATGATGATGATGCATATGCATTTTTTTGGATTTTTCAAAAGATTTTTCAAAAAATTTTTGGATTTTAATTTTTGCAAATGTTTTTGGGATTTTTGAAAATAAAAAGATTTTGGATAAAAACTAGGTGAAAATATGTACACGGGAATGCTTCTCCTATCTACAAGAAGTGGATTTTAAGAATTTACAGGGTAAGTGGCCAATTTTATACATATATAATGGATTTTGGTGAGATGTATGTATTCCTCAAACTTATTTGACAAAGATTTTTCAACAATTTTGAAAACTATAGTCCAAAATAATTACAAACATTTTACAAACATGTACAAACGTTTGAAAATCATTTTGCAAAGGTTTTCAAATAGTATAAATAGTTTTTTCAAAATATTTCTGCAACCATTTTTCAAACCATTTGCAAATTATTTTTCAAACATTTTATTTCACATAAAGAAACAAAATTTTACAAACAACACATTTTTACACAGGTTGAAAACATGTAACAAAATATTTTTAAAATAGTTTTCAATAGATTTTTCACAAGGATTTTCAAACTATTTTTCAAACATTTTGCAAAAAACATTTTCACTTGATTTATTAATCAGTATATACAAAAAGAATTTGAGGAACAATCACATCTTTTTATTAAGGTTTTTAATGAATTTTAAAGAATTATTAGCCATATTATTAGGAAAATACGAAAATACAAGTTATGGCTAAAGTATATACGCAGTATATATGATCCCCTTATACTTAGCTTGAGTTATGTCCTCATAGATCGGAGAGAAAAGAGAAGACATTACTCGTACTAAGTATAGGCAAGTCTAAAGAATAAATAATTGAATCAATCAGAAGTTGGCCGTCCCCCTATACTTAGGATCAAATAATCCTAAGTATAGCAGACTGTACACAACACAGAGAGGGTCAAGGGTGGGACTGAACAGATTGTACTCAGATTGTCTCCCCCTATACTTAGGGTAAGATATCCCTAAGTATAGACAAGAAGAGGAGACAATGGAGAGCATCGAAAAGAATAGAACCACTCGGGGTGCACAGACCCCTATACTTAGGACAAAGTACGTCCTAAGTATGGAAAACTGTCTACAAGGGGCGACACCTTTTTGATACAAAAAGAAGATAAAAAAGGAAAAGAAGAAAAGAAGAAAAGAAGAAAAGAAATCAACAGATGAAAGAGTGATATGGACAGATGATCTATACAGCAGAAAATGGAAGTGATCACCATGTGTGAGATGCAGATGATATCAATCAACGAACACATCTCATACCAGAAGAATTGGGACAACGTCAATGATCGGCGGATCATGATCTAGATATAGCTTCAGGCGTTAACCATTGACACGGAAGGTAGAGGAAGATGACGGTTCGGATATATCAATACTGCCATTGTCATGTACCTTCCTGACCACATAAGGACATTTCCACTTGCTCTGTAATTTCCCTGGAAATAATTTCAGCCTGGAATCAAACAACCATACTCGTTGATCTGGCTCAAACTGTTTATGGCTGATATGGGAATCGTGCCATGTCTTCACTTTTTTCCTTGTACTGTAGGCTGCTAGAAAAGGTTGTATCTCCCAGTTCCTCTAGGGCTGCCAACTCTGCTCTCCTCTGTTCTCCTATACTCTCGGGATCCAATAATAACTCAGTGACTGCCCAAAGTGACTTGTGCTTTATTTCTACTGGCAGATGGCACGGCTTGCCATAGACGAGACGAAAGGAAGATGTCCCTAATGGATTTTTGAAAGAAGTCCGATAGGCCCACAAGACCGAGTCCAAAAGGTGTGACCAATCCTTTCGGTTCGGGCAGACAACCTTCTATAGGATAGTTTTTATCTCCATGTTCGATACTTCAGCAAGACCATTGGTCTGAGGGTGATATGGTGTGGCAACACGATGGTCAATGCCGAACTCGTCTGCAAGGGCCCTAACCTTATCATTGATGAAATGAGACCCCCCATCTGAAATCAAGACTCTAGGTACCCCAAACCGTGAAATGATATTTTTCCTCAAAAATTTACATACGGTTTTAGCATCTGCGGCTCGGGCAGGGATGGCCTCAACCCATCGGCTGACATAATCTACAGCAAGCAAAATGTGTTCAAACCCCTGACTCTTAGGAAATGGGCCCATGAAATCAATCCCCCATGCATCAAAAACCTCACAAAAGTGAATGGGTTGCATGGGCATCATGTCTCTCTGTCCGCAGGTTCCCATCTTCTGACAGTCAGTACATCTCTTCACGAACTCATCAGAATCCTTGAAGAGAGTAGGCCACCAAAGGCCGAATTGAAGCACCTTCTGTGCTGTCCTTTTCCCAGAATGATGTCCTCCTGCCTCAAGCTTATGGCAGTATGTGAGGACGCTATGTTGCTCTTCTTGAGGAATGCACCTCCTCCAGATGTTGTCCCCTCCTTCATGATAAAGGACGGGATCCTCCCAATGGTAAAGCTTGACCTTCGCCAGGAAGGTCTCGAGCTTCTTCCTGGGCCAACCTTGTGGGACCGTCTTGACAACAAGATAGTTCACAATATCGGCGTACCATGGGAGCGAGGTGGCAACCAAGATCGCCTCATCTGGAAACGTCTTTGTGATAGATGCGCTGGGCTCAGATTCCTCAAGGTTCTCCAAGCAAGAAAGATGATCTGCCACCACATTTTTAACTCCAGGCTTATCCTTAATCTCAATATCAAACTCCTGGAGTAGAAGGATCCATCTGGTAAGGCGTGCTTTGGCATCCTTCTTAGCCATTAAATACCGGATGGCGGTATGATCTGTGTAGATTGTCACTATAGATCCGAGAATATAAGATTTGTACTTATCCAAAGCAAAGACTACGACCATCATCTCTTTATCTGTTACAGTATAATTCCGCTAAGCGGCATCCAAAGTCCGGCTGGCGTAGTGAATGGCAAACGGCAATCCATCCCTCCTCTGTCCAAGCACAGCCCCAACGGCAAAATCGGAAGCATCCGTCATGATCTCGAATGGGAGAGACCAATCGGGTGGCTGAAGGACAGGAGCCGAAACAACCATACTCTTGAGAGTCTCAAAAGACTCAAGACACTTATCATCTACAATGAACTCGGTGTCTTTTGTCAGCAAATCAGTAAGCGGTCGGGCAATTCAACTGAAGTCCTGAATAAACCGTCGGTAGAAACCGACATGCCCCAGAAAAGACCGCAATTGACGTAGATTGGACGATGGATTGAGTTTTCTAATGATATCCACCTTGGCCAGATCGACCTCCATGCCCCTGTTGGAGACGATATGACCAAGGATCGTCCCTTGAGTCACCATGAAGTGACTCTTCTCCCAAGACAAGACAAGATTGACCTCAATGCAGCGCTGAAGCACACGGTCTAGGCAGTCAAGACAAGCATCGAACCCATCGCCATAGACCGAGAAGTCATCCATGAAGACCTCCAAACATTCACCCACCATGTCCGAGAAAATGGACAACATGCACCTTTGGAATGTCGTCGGAGCGTTACATAGACCGAAGGGCATCCGTCTGAAAGCATAACTCCCAAACGGACAGGTGAATGTCGTTTTCTCGTGGTCTTCGGGCGCAATGGACACTTGATTATATCTGGAGTACCCATCAAGGAAACAATAATGACTCTTCCCAGCTAGCCTCTCGATAATCTGATCAATGAATGGCAGCGGGAAATGATCCTTCTTGGTGGCCTATTCAATCGTCTGTAGTCCACACAGACCCTCCAAGAAGTGGGTACTCGGGTAGCGATCTCCTCTCCAGATTCATTCACAACTGTAGTGATACATGTCTTCTTGGGTACCACATTTAATGGATTAACCCATTTGGAGTCGGAGATGGGGTAGATAAAATCGACGCCCTACTACTTCGATATTTCTTTCATTACCACATCTCGAAGATTCGGGTTCAGCCGTCGCTGGAACTCACGTGATGGCCTAGCGTTATCCTCAAGATATATGTGGTGGGAGCACAGAGCCGGACTAATCCCCTGGAGATTAGCTATACTCCAACCTATCGCCTTGCGGTTTCTTTCAAGAACCTCCATCAGACGAGATTCTTGTTCTCCAGTCAAATCTGCTAAGATAATGGCCGGGTGCATATCTGGCTCACCCGTAAGGAATCTATACTTCAGCGACTGCGGCAAAGGTTTCAGTTTTGGACAACTGGGAGGTGGCAGATCTGGCTTCTGATATGTCTGTGTGAAGGCGACCAGGTCTGCATGGGAGAACTCTCGCTCTGCATGAACATCTGACGAAGGGAGGCCTGCTAAATCTTCAATAAATTGTACTGGCTCGCACTCCGTCCTAGCTGACGGTTCAGAAGGAATCAGACACGGCAAATATTCATCAAAATCATCCCAATCAATGTCTGAATCCGAGGGATTTGAAGTGGATGAACAAGATTGAAAATCATCAGCACCATTCGTCCCAACACTGTCAGCCTCCAATGTATCCTCGTCCAGGGGTGTGCTCTTGATGAATCCACATTTCATCATCTTTATTCTATCATTTTGGCATCAAAAACCCTAGCAAATGCCTGTAAATAGCATTAAATACATCATCTTAGCATTCATGCATGTGCATCCAATTAGTGTGTAAAAGACTGTAATTAAAGCCAAAATTATAGAATAAATAAAAGAAAAGAAAAAGAATAAAATGTTGTAAATATTTTTGACCCAAAACCCCGAGACCTAGGCATCTTGATGGATAGGCCGACAAGGAATAAAGTAGGGGGAGATAAGGGCCAATTGCATATTCATTTTATTCATTCTTTATTAAGTTTGGGACCCATTTTTGGTTCCACCTTTTATGCATAAAATAAAGAAACTTTGTACATGAAAGTTGTAGATAATTTTATAAAGAAAAATACAAAATTAATTTCAGTGAAAAATAATGTACAGATAAAAAGTTATGGTCTGAATAAAAACCCAGAATCCCAACTTTCCAGACCCATATCTCACAGACAACAACTCCAAATGCATCAAACTCACCTTTAATTGTATATAGAATAAAATAAGCTATTTAATGGTGGTGGTTTCGCATTTGGTGGAGCTACGGTTTGAAAGTTGAGTTTTGGACCCACATTGTACAATTGTACAGATTAAAATATTCAATTTATTCTTTATTCATTATTTTTGTATTTTTATACTTTTATAATTTTGTCAATATTACTTATAACATATATGTATATTAAAATCAGAATAAAAACTCAAATAAAATACAAAATAAAAATGTATGTACATAAAATACACAGGTACCATACCTATCCACATACCTATACAATACCTACCTACATTTTATTAAATATACAAAACATATCAGAAAAATAAAACATAAATATATTTGTGTGTATAAAAGTATTTTATGATTTTATAAAATGATAAGTAAAAATAATAAAATTAAAACACATAAAATAAAAATAAAGTAATAAAGTATATAGATATTACACCTATAAAGGGCATAATAGGTAACTTGTAAAAATAAACCTCATAAAAATAATTTAAAATCATAATAAAATAATTTATAAAATAATAAACAATTTTTATTAATTAACCTAAAATTCAATAAATCATCTTCGATTTTTAAATGATTTTACAAAATAATTTTCAGAGGTTTTTCCTAGTTGGTCCACGTGGACCAACCAGGTGGTCAGGACTGTTGACCGAGGTAAACAGTCTGACCTTCACCTCTGATGGTGTCAGAAACCTCGTTTCTCGCCCATTTCTCCATTTTTTCGAGGCTACATGTTGCATCCTTTCATGATCGACTCTTCTTGACTTTTCTTCCCCAAAGATCGAGGATGTCTGCCCAGTGTTTTACTTGAACTTTGGATCATCGTAGCGACCGCAATAGCCTCGTTCTTCTCGCCCGTCGTCAACACTACAAAACCGAGCCCTTGACTTCCATTCGAATTTGAACCCCAAATCATGGTCTCTCTCACGCCCCTTTTGATCCCAATCAATTCCTGGAGGTGACAGCTCCAAGATCGACTCGTCTAGGAGGCGGAGCAACGTGGCCTAGGGCGTTCCATTACCTCCGGCCGACCACCGTCAAGGTACCCCCAACCTCGGGCACCCTAGGCCCTTGAGGTAGTTATCTCTCCTTAGTTTTTCTTGCATTCGTCTAGCCACAGTTCTAGGATCAAAAACCCTCTAAAAAAGATCTCGATTCATCGATAAATTCGCCCCTCCAAATCCATCGCCGGAGCGCTCCTTCGGCCGCCACCTTCACGACATCTCCACCGTTCGCCAACCACCGCGGGGCCAAGGCAATTTGCCCTTGGCCCTTTCACGTCATTTCCCTGCAGGTCCTGAACCACGTAACGCACCTGGCACTCGTTTTGAGAACTCGCCGGAGGCAGCTGGAGCACCCCAGCTCCGCCGTCATCGTGTGAGAGCTATGGCCGCTGCCGGACCTTTTTGGAGCTGCCAACATCGAGAGGAGGCCCGCAGGAGCTCGTCGGCCCATTTTGAGAGCATCAGTCGCCACGGAAGAGGAGGAGCAAGGTCGGGGAAGTTCGTCGGCGAGGGCCTTCTTCCCCGTTCTTCGTCTTCACCTTTGAGCCGTCCAATCAAGGGCCCCCGCCCAGGCGAGCAGCAGCCATCGGATCATCTGCACCACCAGCCGTCAGATCGTCCGCGGGTCTTTTAACCTCAGCCGTAGGGAGGCGAACCGTCATCGCGAGCGGAGGAGTCGACACGTGTCTAAGTGAGAGGCAATCTGTCGTCCGCTCCGGGGCTAGTGTGGGTAATTTGCATGATACTCCCTGTGATTTTTGTAATATTTATTTTGTCTATAAACTTTCCTATGCCGTGTAAAAACTTTAGTAATATTTGCATGTTGCCCCCGGGCCTTTAGGGATATTGCGTTCCAGTCCACGCCACGTCACCTCACGTGACTAGTACACGTGAGGTGCGGCATTTTGCGAAGGAACCCCCCCAGGTTCGGGTATTTCTCTTTAATCCTCGAACTTTGAGATTCAGTGTAAACTTTTTGGGAAATTTGCATGTTTGCACCTGGTATTTTGTAATATTGCTTCTATGCCCCTGCCAGGTCGCGTGTTTATACACATGGGCGTGGAAATTTTGTAGTTAAAATCCTTGCAGTTTTCAGTATTCATATTTAATCCAAGAACTTTGATAATTAGTGTATAATTTTGTGGAAAATTGCATGGATGCCCCTGGATGTTTTGATATTTGCACATATGCCCCTGCCAGGTTGAACTATTTTTGTGTGCTTGTCTGATTTATTTAAGGCATCATTTTAATTCGAAAAATTCTCAAAAATTCAAGTTAAGCTCCTGGGTGCTTGTTCTTTGACGCCATATTTTTAGTTTTTGATTATGTTGCATTTTCATATTTATTAAAAATCAAAAACATGCGTTTTATCTACTGTCTAGCTTAGAAAATACCAAAAAATGTTAAATACCTTAGAAAATTCCAAAAACATTCCCTACTGTCTATTTTAACCTATTTTAGTGTCAGTCCAAAAATCACTAAAAATTGCAAAAGAAAAACCTTAAAAATTTGAAAATACCTAAAAATTTCAAAAAAATCTAGAAAATTATAGAAAACTCTAAAAAATGCAAACTCAATTCCTATAGGTTCTATATTTTATCCTCTTTATTTTAAAAATAGTTTGGAGAAATTTTGTGGTTGTTTGATATTTTTAATTCCCATTTTACCCTCAGCTAGTCGCTAATTCACTGTTTTGCTTTATTTCAGTGTTTAAAAATATCAAAAACATTCTGAAAAATACCCAAAAATCATAAAAATAGTAAAAAATTATAAAAAGACCAAAAAACTTTATTTCTGAATTTTTGATTATTTTTGTATATTTTTATAAATATTGTAGCATCTCTTTTATTACCTTGTTTATATATTCCAATATTGAAAAAAATATAAAATATAAAATTATAAAAATCAGAAAATTAAAAAATCAAAATACAAAATTAAAATTTAAAAAAAAAATAAAACCCACAAAAATACCTGCTTGCATAGTGTAGACATCTCTTCACTTTCACTCACACACACACTTGTGTATCGACCTTGTTTGCTCCCTGTGTTCGAACTCTCTGCATACTTGTCCTATACACCTTGTTTGTAGAGTTAAAAATAAATGTTAACTTCACATTGCTTGTCATTGCTTGATCTATAGTGTGGGTTAATTGTTGATTAATTACGGTTTATTGTGGGTCACCACAGCGACGTAGTAGTCCCGCCTTGTGAGGACTATTTAGACCCTCGATAAATCGTGGTTATCAAATGGCGCCGTTGCCGGGGAGCAACAGCGAGTAGTTCATTATTTTGTTTGACTGTGTTGATTGTCTACCATTGCTTCATTTTATCTCTCTTGAATTTTTGATATATCTTGTTGAGCTTTTCTGACCACTCTTTTTCTTGTCTTCTTGCGAGGGACCGCGTAGCGAGGCGGATCGCCTAGGGGATCCGAAGCAACCACGTGAGGCGGAGCCGGCTTTTCTTAAGTCAAGCCGGCAGGAGAGAGCAGGAGGAGTGAGAGAGTGCTTAGATTAGCTTGCATTTTCTTTTTGTGAGAGAGTGATTCATAATTTGTAATAATACAGGACTCAGACTCTCAGACACTTAGGGCCTAATTTCCGGGTGTTTGTTCACCCGGGGGCTCACCGTGGTTTTCTTCGTGTGTTCCGATTGTCATTTTCTGGTTTTGTTTTCATTTTCATTTCTTTTGTGGATTTAGCCCTTAGTTGTAGGCTTGCTTGTTCGGTTAGATTAGGTCCAAACACACTAATAACCTTTGCATGTTCCTATAGATCATATTTGGACTTAGCCTAATTAAACAGTTAGTCATTAGTCTTCGATCCGCGCGCCGCGAGCTCATCCCGCCAAGCGCTTCTCCTAAACTCGATGTGTCGAGAGAAGGAGGGGTGAACCTAAACCGGACCTTAGGATTGGAGATTAGTGATTAGCTTGTAGTTCTTCACGCTAGCAGTTGCCTATCTTAGGACGATTTCCGCATTGCATACCGGCATATAGATTAGGTTTATAAATTTCTGCTTTGCATCCCGCATGGAGAGAGCTGGGATTCGCTGTAAGTCTTCTTACTTTGCATCTATCATTTAGACACAAAGGTGAGATTTCCACCTTGGTGTCGACTTGCATGGCTTTTCCACTCTATTCTCCCTCTGTTTTTGGACAAAGTAGGATCAAGAAAACACAAAAACCGTTAAGCGCTTATTTGAATCTACTCAAAAGAAGCGATAACACCAAACAAATAAAAAAAGGGACTGCTAAGAAAACCTTGACCAAAAATAAAATTGGTAACTGGATTCATTGATTGAGGAGAGTCACACCCTCACTTGTTTTCAGGTTGCATGGGAAGGCCTCCTTCCAAGTGAGCAGAGTGCTTCGTAAGGACTAGAACCCAAATCCCAGCTTGTGGCTGCCTTGTGTATCGCCTGGATTTCCGAAGTATTGGCGCTACTATCATACGTAGGCGAGTAGGGCTTGGTCGCCATTGGTGACTCACTATTGTGTGAGCACCGACCTTGTCCGAAGTACCGAGCATAGGCCACGCCTTCACGGGTGTGTCTGTCTCACCGTCTGCGTCCGAGTAGGATCTTGCACGCTTACGGGTGATTCCGTTGCAAGCGAGATCCGAAGTATCGGTTTTGCCTATTGGCTTCCTCTCTCTTATTCTTTGGCTGAGTAGGGATCCAGGAAGAGTTACAAGGACCTTAAAAAGCGCAAGCTACAGGTTACACAGGAGGAGGACAAGTGCGGGAATACTTTTCCGGCAGTACTCTCTCTCCTTTAGGCGTAGCGCTCTAAGGACTCATGATAAGATAAATTCCTGAATTCAAGACTAAAATTGAAAAGATAAAAGCCTAACCTTCACGGCTTCATGTGTTGAGTTGGTGAACTTACCCCTGCTTTGTGTTTGATTGCTAGTTATATTTAGGTCAAGATCAAAAATACAGCACAATTGTGCGCAATTTTGCATCTCATTTCTTCCTTCTTCTTCTGCATCCACCCTGCTCTTCCCAATAATCAAGATGATGGGACGGAGATCTCTTAGGCCGACTCTGTTGGTACCGCTATCCAGCACTCCTCCTCATTCATCTAGGACAACCTCGGAGAGTCCGCTCTCCGAGCCTGAGTTCACATCCACCATGTTCCCTCTCGACCACCCTTCTCATTCCCCTTCCACAGTCCAAGAGTCTCAGATTTTAGTGCATCGCAGAGTTCGGAACATTTGACGGCACCTGAGATGGGTTCTTTTGCCTTTTTAGAGAACCCCGACATGGCTGACAGAGGCGAGCACCCAGATGACCATGATCACCCTTCTTTCTTATTTGATCAAGCGGCCATCAATAATTCCTTGCTAGCTTCCCTGGAGACCATGCAGAGGCAGATCTGCGATCAGGGAACCTTCATGGGTGATCTCATGAGAGAAATTGCACAGATGAGAGAAAACCGACCTGGGGGCGGTGGCGGTGGTGGAGGAGGAGGAGGACCTGATGCAGGAGGAGGTGATCCCGATGCCAAGAGACCACCACAGACTATCATGAGGGAATTGCACAATCCAGCAGCATCCCTCACTCATCGTTGGATCAGACTCCCGCTGATCCATGGAGATTTCGAGCTGCGGCCCCATACCATTCAGCTTCTACCCAAATTCCATGGGTTGTCGACCGAAGAGCCACACCTCCACCTCCAAGAGTTCGAAATGATCTGCAGTACCATACATGACAGGCTGATGACTGAGGACACGATCAAGATGATCGCCTTCCCTTTCTCCTTGGTTGACAGAGCCGCGTACTGGCTTAAACACTTGGGGTGATTCATCGATACTTTGGCAGATCTCCGGACCGCGTATCTGAAGAAGTACTACCCTCTCGGCCGGACGAATGCAGCTAGAGCCATGATCAGCAACTTTGTCATGATCCCAAATGAACAATTCAATGAAGCTTGGGATCGATTCAGAGAGCTCATTGACCGGTGTCCACATCACGATATCTCCAAGCCCAATCTAGTTCAGAGCTTCTTTTGTGGGCTAACACCGGAGCTGCAGGGGCTTGTCAATGCCTCTTGCGGTGGGTCCTACTTTTCAAAGGGTGAAGACGACGTTTGGGCCATCTACGAGGGCATGGAAGAGAATTCAACTGTGATGGCCCAAGCCCGTGTTTACACACAGCAGAAGCCCCCACAAGGAGCGGGATCATTCCAGAGGATCGCCCGCATCGATGCCGGTCCTAACACATCGTCGGCAGCCTCAGCCCAAGCTGAATCAGTCGCAGCCGATATGGGCATAATTAGTGAGAAATTGGACCGTCTCGAGATCCTTGAGAAGAAACAGATGCAAGGCATGGCCCAGATGGACCAGATTGCCAAAACCATGAGTGACCTGAAGATGCAGATCCTTTGCGTCCAGGAGGCACAGACATCTTCCCAGCAGCCTCCCAGGTCACGGGCTGACCCAAGCAGTAGCAGCTCCAACCAACATTCTGCCTCGTACCGCCAGGTTAACCACATCCAGGCAGAGCCGGTTCCACTACTACAGTACTACCCAGCACAGCCGCCATCTCCGGACACTCAGATGGTGGTATATCAGCCAGAGCATCCACTGGCAGTTCTCCCTCCACCCTCCTTCGAGCAGGAACCATTGATGGAAGTCAATGGGATATGGTACGACCGGTACCCTCAGCCTGGGATTCGCCGCGATCACCCTGGATTCCGTTGGGGCAACGGTGGTTCCTTATCTCAGCAGCAGAATTCGGCTCAAGGACAGCAGAGCAGCCAGCAGCCACAGCAACACCAGCAGCCCCAGTATGCCTAGCAGCAACAGTACCAGAGTGGACCTCGTCCCGCCTATCAGGGACAACAGTGGAGGCAGCGTCAGCATCCTCATCAATCATATCCCCATCCTCTCCAGTACCAGCAACAGCAGCAGCAGCCTCATTTCCCACAAGGGAACCCATCCGGTCCTCAAGCCCCCGCTTTTGAGAACCCGACGCTCGATGATCTTGCCCGCTTGCTCTCCGAACAGCAAGCATCCTTCAGGCAAGAAATGGATGAATTCCGGCAGGAGATGAGGGAAATAATCAAAGGCAAGGCCGCCATACCCGCTCAAATTGAACCCAACTCGAACAATCTGAAAAGGAAGTCTGAGCAGGTAGAGTTTATAGAGGACACCTCTCCTAGTGACTATTTGAGTGACATATCTCTTTCTTTGTATGATGCTGATTTTGTGACTATTAGGAGCGGTAGGATGCCAGCCGGCTGCGCCTCTTCTGAGCGACAATCACCAGCTGAACCAGGAGCGCCAGAGGAGCAGAGTAGCGGTGCTGATGCCGCTAATGATGAGGTTGAAGACGGTGGTGTTGAGGCCACCAATGATGGAGATCTAGACGACGGTACTGAGGCCGTCGTAATACCAGATGCAGACGGTGGTGCTGATGCCACCATTTTGGGTGTTGATGTCGCGAAGACAGGTGCCGGTGGTGGTACTGAGGCCACCACATCTACTTTTGTTGAGCCTCCCTCTGTGATGTTCCCACCTTTTGTATCTATGGACTGTGGCAACAAAAAGAAAATCAAAAATATGAATAAAGGAAAGGTTTATGTTCACATTACGGATCCATATGTGTTGAATGATAATGATTGTATGGATTCCATTCCTTCACAGGCACAGGGACCTATTCCTAGTCCTCCATCTGAGAAGGCCCCTACCATCCCCTTCCCTGAGGCACTCTGCCGGGCGAAGGGGAATAAAAGAGAAAATCTCAAAAAAGAGCAACAGGTAGAGTTCAGCAATCAGATGATAGACAGATTCCATATTCAGCTGACTCTACAGGAAGCACTTGAGCACATCCCCCTCTTCAAAAAGAACTTGAAGGAGAAAACTACCATCCGCAGGAAGAGGAGGAACCACAGAGATCAAATCCATGTGCTCACTCATTCCACATGCTGCACTATTCAGAACAAGCTACCAGCCAAGCGACCAGATGCAGGAGCTCCCTATGTCAGATGTGAGATTCAGGAGCAGCGGTTTGATCGTACTCTGTTAGACAGCGGCTCTTCAATCAACCTTCTTCCGATAGCCTTACTCGATCGACTCGAGTTTGGTCCTCTTCTTAGGAGCAGGACAGTCCTTCAGTTTGCTGATAGGTTGACTAAGAGGCCGAATGGGTTATTGAAAGACGTGGTCGTTACCATTCAGGACCTGAAATTCCCCGTGGACTTTGTCGTGTTGGACATGGAGATCACTGAGTCGGTAACCGATGCCCCCATCATACTCGGACGCCCATTCTTGGCCACAGCCAAGGCGGTGACCAATCATGATTGTGGGAGGGTATGTTTTCGCGTAGAGAGTGAAACCATACAAATAGAGACGATCGAGGAAACTAGAGCCAGAGAACTTGAATGCTCAGAGCAGTCAAGCGAAGCCGCGCAGATGATAGAGGAAGAGCTAGACATCCACCAGGAGTGTGATTTTCTGATGACAGATGATGAATCGAAGTGGACAGATCCTGTAGCACCGACCCTCGCCTTGCCTACAGATTCACTATATCTCAAGCTCATGGCAGTCGAGAGTCTGGAGAGCACACCCCTGGACGAGGATATACCTGAGGTTGACAGTGTTGGGATGAGTGGTGCTGATGATTTTCAATCTTGTTCATCTTCTTCTGATCCCTCGGATTCAGACATTGATTGGGATGATTTTGATGACTATTTGCCTTGTATGATTCCTTCTAAGACAACAGCCATGACAGAGTGCGAGCCAGTGCAGTTAATTGATGATTCAGCAGGCCGCCCTTCGTCAGGGATTCATGCAGAGCGAGAGTTCTCACATGCAGACCTGGTCGCCTTCACACAGACATATCAGAAGCCAGATCTGCCACCTCCCAGTTGTCCAGAACTAAAACCTCTGTCGCAGTCGTTGAAGTATAGATTCCTTGCAGGCAAGCCCGATATGCACCCAGTCATTATCTCAGTAGGTTTGACTGGAGAGCAAGAAACTCGTTTGATGGAGGTTCTTGAAAGGAACCGCAAGGCAATAGGTTGGAGTATAGCTGATCTTCAGGGGATTAGTCCGGCTCTGTGCTCCCACCACATCTATCTTGAGGATGATGCTAGGTCGTCGCGTGAGTTCCAACGACGGCTGAACCCGAATCTTCGAGATGTGGTCATGAAAGAAATATCAAAGTGGTGGAGTGTCGATTTCATCTACCCCATCTCCGACTCTAAATGGGTTAGTCCGTTACATGTGGTACCCAAGAAGACGGGTATCACTACAGTTGTGAATGAGTCTGGAGAGGAGATTGCTACCCGAGTACCCACTTCTTGGAGGGTCTGTGTGGACTACAGACGATTGAACGAGGCCACCAAGAAGGATCATTTCCCGCTGCCATTCATTGATCAGATTATCGAGCGGCTAGCTGGTAAGAGTCATTACTGCTTTCTTGACGGGTACTCCGGCTATAATCAAGTGGCCATTGTGCCCGAAGACCAGGAGAAAATGACATTCACATATCCGTTTGGGACTTATGCTTTCAGACGGGTGCCCTTTGTTCTATGTAACGCTCCGGCGACTTCCCAAAGGTGCATGTTGTCCATTTTCTCGGACATGGTGGGTGACTGTTTAGAGGTCTTCATGGATGACTTCTCGGTCTATGGCGACAGCCGACAGGTTTGATGCTTGTCTTGACTGCTTAGATCGTGTGCCTCAGCGATGCATAGAGGTCAACCTCGTATTGTCTTGGGAGAAGAGTCACTTCATGGTGACTCAAGGGACGGTCCTTGGTCACATCGTCTCCAACAGGGGCATGGAGGTCGATCCGGCCAAGGTGGATATCATCAGAAAACTCAATCCACCGTCCAATTTGCGCCAGTTGCGGTCTTTTCTGGGGCATGTCGGTTTCTACCGACGGTTCATTCAGGACTTCAGTCGTATTGCCCGACCGCTTACTGATCTGCTGACGAAAGACACCGAGTTCATTGTCGATGATAAGTGTCTTGCGTCTTTCGAGACTCTCAAAGATATGGTTGTTTCAGCTCCTGTCCTTCAGCCACCCGATTGGTCTCTTCCATTCGAGATCATGACGGACACTTCAGATTTTGCCGTTGGGGCTGTGCTTAGACAGAGGAGGGACGGATTGCCTTTTGCCATCCACTACGCCAGCCGGACTTTGGATGCTGCTCAGCGGAATTACACTGTGACTGAGAAAGAGATGCTGGCCGTAGTCTTTGCTTTGGATAAGTATCGATCTTATATTCTCGGATCTAGAGTGACTATTTACACTGATCACACCGCCATCCGATACTTAATGGCTAAGAAGGATGCCAAGGCACGTCTGATCAGATGGATCCTTCTGCTCCAGGAATTTGATATTGAGATTAAGGATAAGTATGGAATCAAGAATATGGTGGCGGATCATCTCTCCAGATTGGAGAATCTTGAGGAATCTGAGCCCAGCGCACCTATCACAGAGATGTTTCCAGATGAGGCGATCTTGGCTATCAACTCGCTCCCGTGGTATGCTGACATTGTGAACTATCTTGTTGCCAAGACAGTCCCACAAGGTTGGCCCAGGCAGATTCTCGAGACCTTCCTGGTGAAGGCCAAGTTTTACCATTGGGAGGATCCCGTCCTTTATCATGAAGGAGGGGACAGCGTCTGGAGGAGGTGCATTCCTCAAGAAGAGCAGCATAGCGTCCTCACATACTGCCACAAGCTTGATGCAGGAGGACATCATTCTGGAAAAAGGACAACACAGAAGGTGCTTCAATCCGGCCTATGGTGGCCTACTCTCTTCAAGGATTCTGATGAGTTCGTGAAGAGATGTACTGGCTGTCAGAAAATGGGAACCTACGGATAAAGAGACATGATTCCCATGCAACCCATTCACTTTTGTGAGGTTTTTGATGCATGGGGGATTGATTTCATGGTCCCATTCCCTAAGAGTCAGGGATTCAAGCATATTTTGCTCGTTGTTGATTATGTCAGCCGATGGGTTGAGGCCATCCCCGCCCGAGCCGCAGATGCTAAAACCGTATGCAAATTTTTGAGGAAAAATATCATTTCATGGTTCGGGGTACCAAGAGTCTTGATTTCAGACGGGGGGTCTCATTTCATCAATGACAAGGTTAGGGCCCTTGCAGACGAGTTCGGCATTGACCAGCGGGTTGCCACACCGTATCACCCTCAGACTAATGGTCATGCCGAAGTATCGAACCGGGAGATAAAAACTATCTTGCAGAAGGTTGTCCGCCCAGACCGAAAGGATTGGTCACAACTTTTGGACTCAGTCTTGTGGGCCTATTGGACCTCCTTCAAGAATCCATTGACTCGTCTATGGCAAGCCGTGCCATTTACCAGTGGAAATCAAGCACAAATCTTTTTGGGCAGTCACTGAGTTACTGTTAGATCCCGAGAGCATAGGAGAACAGAGAAGAGCAGAGTTGGCAGCCCTGGAGGAACTGAGAGATACAACCTTTTCCAACAGCCTACAGTACAAAGAGAAAGTGAAAACATGGCACGATTCCCATATCAGCCATAAACAGTTTGAGCCAAATCAGAGAGTATGGTTGTTTGATTCCAGGCTGAAACTATTTCCAGGGAAATTACAGAGCAAATGGAAAGGTCCATATGTAGTCAGGAAGGTACATGACAATGGCAGCATCGACATATCTGAACCGTCATCTTCCTCTACATTCTGCATCAATGGTCAACGCCTGAAGCTATATCTAGATCATGATCCGCCGACCATTGACGTTGCCCCCATTCTTCTGGTATGAGATGTGTTCTTTGACTCGTATCATCTACATCTCATACATGGTGATCACTTCCATCTTCCGCTGTACAGATCATCTGTCTATATCACTCTTTCATCTGTTGATTTATTTTCTTCTTTTCTTCTTTTCTTCTTTTCCTTTGCTATTTTCTTTATCTATCAAAAAGGTACACCCCTTGTTGTCAGTTTTCTGTACTTAGGACGTACTTTGTCCTAAGTATAGGGGGGTTTTGCACCCCAAGTTTTCATTTATTCCGATCCTCTCCATTGTCTCCTCTTCTTGTCTATACTTAGGGATATTTTACCCTAAGTATAGGGGGAGACAATCTGAGTACGATCTGTTCATTCCCACCCTTGACCCTCCCTGTGTTGTGTACAGTCTGCTATACTTAGGATTCTTTGATCCTAAGTATAGGGGGGACTGTCAACTTCTTATTGATTCATTCATTCGTTATTTATTCTTTAGACTTGTCTATACCTAGTACGAGTTATGTCTTATCTTTTCTCTCCGATCTATGAGGACATAGCTCAAGCTAAGTATAGGGGGGTCGTATATACTACGTATATACTTTAGCCATAACTCGTACTTTCGTATTTTTCTCAATAATATGGCTAATAATTCTTTAAAATTCTTTAAAATACTTAATAAAAGGTGTTTTGTTCCTCAAATTCTTTTTGTATATAATGATCAATAAATCATGTGAAAATGTTTTTTGCAAAATGTTTGAAAAATAGTTTGAAAATCCATGTGAAAATCTTTTGAAAACTATTTTGAAAATATTTTGTTACATGTTTTCAACCTTTGTAAAAATGTGTGGTTTGTAAAATTTATTTTCTTTGTGTGAAATAAAATATTTGAAAATGATTTGCAAATGGTTTGAAAAATGGTTGCAAATATATTTTGAAAAATCTATAGATACTGTTTGGAAAACCTTTGCAAAATGTTTTTCAAATGTGTGTACATGTTTGTAAAATATTTGTAAAAATTATTTTGGACTATAGTTTTCAAAAATTGTGTGAAAAGCATGTGTCAAAGAAGTTTGAGGAATACATACATTTCACCAAAATCCACTATGTACTTATAAAATTGAGCACTTACCCTGTAAATTCTGAAAATCCACTTCTTGTAGATATAAGAAGCACTCCTGCGTACACAGTTTTCACCTAACTTTTAGCCAAAAACTTTTTGTTTTCAAAAATCCCAAAAACATTTGCAAAATTAAAATCCAAAAACATTTGAAAAATCTTTTGAAAAATACAAAAAAATGCATATGCATCATCATCATCATCATTTTTTCAAAAATCCATAAAAAGTTCAAAACCTTTGAAAATTGCATCACAAAAATATTTTCTGCATTGCATTGCATAGCATGAGCATTTTTCGGATTGAGTTTGATAGTTGGACAAGTCTAAGTAAAATCCAGAGATTAGAGCTTTATTGGACCTTAAAATCTACCTAATAATTGGAACCTTATAGGAATTGGTTTTGAGGTACTTCAGGTCTAGTTGACTTAATTCTTTGAGGATCATGAGACTTGGTTCAATGGATTCTTGACTGCCTAAGTAGAGTATTTCGGAGCACACGCACGATTCTTGTTGATAATGACCTAACTTGGACACCTACACCTTTCACATAGCTCAACTCAGTTGGAGTGGTGAGGGGATTGGATTTGCCGGTATGAGATGCACACAAGTGGAAACATTTGTCCTCCTCTAGGGAGGGAAGTGCACCCCAACCCGTCCAGTGATTAGGAAGTCTAAAGACAGGAGGTTGTGGGTTGCGATAAAGCTTCAAATGAGGGATAGTCTACTGGCTCAAGAGGAAAAACTCCTTATGTAAATGCTGTTGTGAATAATATCAAAAAAAATGTTCAGGCATGTAAAAAAATAAAAAGCCTGCAAAGTATGTACAAATGTTGTAAAGTCAATAAGCAAGCTTGAGTTCCAAAGTCATATCATGTGAGCCTGCAACAGGATGACTTAACTACACTGGTCTTGCATCCCAGGATAGATAGCTACACTGGCTACCGTCCATTCTTCTCTTCACCCCCTCCTCATGAGCTAGTTGCCACTTGAACTTAGAAGGGAATACCCCGCTCCTCGAGGATGGAGTTATTGGATTGAGGAATCATTGGGTTGTCGTACTGGAGAAGTCAGTTTCTTTGTCATTCTAATTGAGGAGAGCTACCATCACTTACATTGTACGAGTCAGACTCATAGTCGTAAGAGTTTGCGCATGAATTGAGATATCTCTAACCTGGCTATTGAGGAGACTTGAGCAGAGTTTTGGGATTCTCAGGGACTGTTGGATTTCAAATTCGGTTCTCATTAAGGTTCCGCCCGCACTAAATTCCAAAGGTCCGACTTACGCTCCAGACTTTGATTTTGTGAAGACAAGTTTGATAATTAAACTAAATCCAAGTTCTTCTTTTTCTTTTCTTTCTTTTTCTTTCTGCACTTATTGCATAAGTGTTTGCTAGGGACTAGCAAAGGTAAAGTATAGGGGGATGATGAATCCACATTTCATCATCTTTATTCTATCATTTTGGCATCAAAAACCCTAGCAAATGCCTGTAAATAGCATTAAATACATCATCTTAGCATTCATGCATGTGCATCCAATTAGTGTGTAAAAGACTGTAATTAAAGCATAAATTATAGAATAAATAAAGAAAAGAAAAAGAATAAAATATTGTAAATATTTTATGACCCAAAACCCCGAGACCTAGGCATCTTGATGGATAGGTCGACAAGGAATAAAGTAGGGGGAGATAAGAGCCAATTGCATATTCATTTTATTCATTCTTTATTAAGTTTGGGACCCATTTTTGGTTCCACCTTTTATGCATCAAATAAAGAAACTTTGTACATGAAAGTTGTAGATAATTTTATAAAGAAAAATACAAAATTGATTTCACTGAAAAATAATGTACAGATAAAAAGTTATGGTCTGAATAAAAACCCAGAATCCCAACTTTCCAGACCCGTATCTCACAGATAACAACTCCAAATGCATCAAACTCACCTTTAATTGTATATAGAATAAAACAAGCTATTTAATGGTGGTGGTTTCGCATTTGGCGGAGCTACGATTTGAAAGTTGAGTTTTGGACCCACATTGTACAACTGTACAGATTAAAATATTCAATTTATTCTTTATTCATTATTTTTGTATTTTTATACTTTTATAATTTTGTCAATATTACTTATAACATATATGTATATTAAAATCAGAATAAAAACTCAAATAAAATACAAAATAAAAATGTATGTACATAAAATACACAGGTACTATACCTATCCACATACCTATACAATACCTACCTACATTTTATTAAATATACAAAACATATCAGAAAAATAAAACAAAAATATATTTGTGTGTATAAAAGTATTTTATGATTTTATAAAATAATAAAAAAATAATAAATTTAAAACACACAAAATAAAAATAAAGTAATAAAGTATATAGATATTACACCTATAAAGGGCATAATAGGTAACTTGTAAAAACAAACCTCATAAAAATAAATAAAAATCATAATAAAATAATTTATAAAATAATAAACATTTTTTATTAATTAACCTAAAATTAAATAAATCATCTTCGATTTTTAAATGATTTTACAAAATAATTTTCAGAGGTTTTTCCTGGTTGGTCCACGTGGACCAACCAGGTGGTCAGGACTGTTGACCGAGGTCAACAGTCTGACCTTCACCTCTCTCGCCCATTTCTCTATTTTTTCGAGGCTACCCGTTGCATCCTTTCATGATCGACTCTTCTTGACTTTTCTTCCCCAAAGATCGAGGATGCCCGCCCAGAGTTTTACTTGAACTTTGGATCATCATAGCGACCGCAATAGCCTCGTTCTTCTCGCCTGTCGTCAACACTACAAAACTGAGCACTTGACTTCCATTCGAATTGAACCCCAAATCCTGGTCTCTCTCGCGCCCATTTCGATCCCAATCGATTCCTGGAGGTGACAGCTCCAAAATCGACTCGTCTGGGAGGCGGAGCACCGTGGCCTAGGGCGTTCCATCACCTCCGGCCGACCACCGTCGAGGTACCCCCAACCTCGGGCTCCCTAGGCCCTTGAGGTAGTTATCTCTCCTTAGTTTTTCTTGCATTCGTCTAGCCACAGTTCTAGGATCAAAAAACCTCTAAAAAAGATCTCGATTCATCGATAAATTCGCCCCTCCAAATCCATCGCCGGAGCGCTCCTCCGGCCGCCACCTTCACGACATCTCCACCGTTCGCCAACCACCGCGAGGCCAAGGCAAATTGCCCTTGGTCCTTTCACGTCATTTCCCTGCGGGTCCTGAACCACGTAACGCACCTGGCACTCGTTTTGAAAACTCGCCGGAGGCAGCTGGAGCACCCCAGCTCCGCCGTCGTCGTGTGAGCTCTCCGGCCGCTGCCAGTCCTTTTTGGAGCCGCCAACATCGAGAGGAGGCCCGCAGGAGCTCGTCGGCCCATTTTGAGAGCATCAGTCGCCACGGAAGAGGAGGAGCAAGGCCGGGAAAGTTCGCCGGCGAGGGCCTTCTTCCTCGTTCTTCGTCTTCACCTTTGAGCCGTCCGATCAAGGGCCCCCACCCAGGCGAGTAGCAGCCGTCGGATCATCTGCACCACCAGCCGTCAGATCGTCCGTGGGTCTTTTAATCTCAGCCGTAGGGAGGCGAACCGTCATCGCGAGCGGAGGAGTCGACACGTGTCTAAGTGAGAGGCGATCTGCCGTCCGCTCCGGGGCAAGTGTGGGTAATTTGCATGATACTCCCTGCGATTTTTGTAATATTTATTTAGTCTATAAACTTTCCTACGCTGTGTAAAAACTTTAGTAATATTTGCATGTTGCCCCCGGACCTTTAGGGATATTGCGTTCCAGTCCACGCCACGTCACCTCACGTGACTAGTACACGTGAGGTGCAGGCATTTTGCGAAGGAACCCCCCCAGGTTCAGGTATTTCGCTTTAATCCTCGAACTTTGAGATTCAGTGTAAACTTTCTGGGAAATTTGCATGTTTGCACCTGGGATTTTGTAATATTGCGTCTATGGCCCCTGCCAGGTCACATGTTTCTACACGTGGGCGTGGAAATTTTGTAGTTAAAATCCTTGCGGTTTTCAGTATTCATATTTAATCCAAGAACGTTGATAATTAGTGTATAATTTTGTGGAAAATTGCATGGATGCCCCTGGATGTTTTGATATTTGCACATATGCCCCTGCCAGGTTGAACTATTTTTGTGTGCTTGTCTGATTTATTTAAGACATCATTTTAATTCGAAAAATTCTCAAAAATTCAAGCTAAGCTCCTGGTGCTTGTTCTTTGACGCCATATTTCTAGTTTTTGATTTTATTGCATTTTTATATTTATTAAAAATTAAAAATATGCGTTTTATCTACTGTCTAGCTTAGAAAATACCAAAAAAATATATTCTCTATTTTAACCTATTTTATTGTCAGTCCAAAAATCACTAAAAATTGCAAAAGAAAAACCTTAAAAATTTAAAAATACCTAAAAACTTCAAAAAAATCTAGAAAATTATAAAAAAAACTCTAAAAAATGCAAACTCAATTCCTGTAGATTCTATATTTTATCCTCTTTATTTTAAAAATAGTTTGGAAAAATTTTGTGGTTGTTTGATATTTTTAATTCCCATTTTACCCCCAATCAGTCGCTAATTCACTGTTTTGCTTTATTTCAGTGTTTAAAAATACCAAAAACATTCTGAAAATATCCAAAAATCATAAAAACAGTAAAAAATTATAAAAAGACCAAAAAATTTATTTCTGAATTTTTGATTATTTTTGTATATTTTTATAAATATTGTAGCATCTCTTTTATTACCTTTGTTTATATATTCCAATATTGAAAAAATAATAAAATATAAAATTATAAAAATTAGAAAATTAAAAAATCAAAATAAAAAATTAAAAATTTAAAAAAAAATAAAACCCACAAAATACCTGCTTGCATAGTGTAGACATCTCTTCACTTTCACTCACACACACACACTTGTGCATCTACCCTGTTTGCTCCCTATGTTCGAACTCTCTGCATACTTGTCCTATACACCTTGTTTGTAGAGTTAAAAATAAATTTTAACTTCACATTGCTTGTCATTGCTTGATCTATAGTGTGGGTTAATTGTTGATTAATTACGGTTTATTGTGGGTCGCCACAGCGACGTAGTAGTCTCGCCTTGTGAGGACTATTTAGACCCTCGATAAATCATGGTTATCAGCTCTCCAGGCTCTCGACCGCCATAAGCTTTAAATATGGTGAATCTGTAGGCAAGGCGAGGGTCTGTGCTACATGATCTGTCCAGTTGGATTTATCATCTATCATCACAAAATCATACTCCTAGTGGATGTCTGGCTCTTCCTCTGTCAACTGTGCGGCTTCGCTGGACTGCTCTGAGCATTCGAGTTCTCTGGCTCTGGTTTCCTCGATTGTCTCTATTTGTATGGTTTCACCCTCTACGTGAAAACATACCTTCCCGCTATCATGATCGGTCACCGCCTTGGCTGTGGCCAATAATGGGCGTCCAAGTATGATGGGGGCATCGGTTACCGACTCAAGGATCTCCATGTCCAATACAACAAAGTCTACAGGGAATTTCAGGCCCTGAATGGTAACGACCACGTCTCTCAGCAACCCCTTCGGCCTCTTAGTCGACCTATCAGCAAACTGAAGGACTTTCCTGCTCCTAAGAAGAGGACCAAACTCGAATCGGTCGAGTAAGACTGCCGAAAGAAGGTTAATAGAAGAGCCGATGTTTAATAGAGTACGATCAAACTGCTGCTCCTGAATCTCGCATCTGACATAGGGAGCTCCTGCATCTGGTCTCTTGGCTGGCAATTTGTTCTGAATGGTGCAACAAGTGGAATGAGTGAGCACATGGATCTGATCTCTGTGGTTTCTCCTCTTTCCGCGGACTGTAGTCTTCTCTTTCAAATTCTTTTTGAAGAGGGGGATGTGCTCAAGTGCTTCCTGTAGAGTCAACAGAATATGGAATCTATCAATCATCTGATTGCTGAACTCTACCTGTTGGATCTTTTTAGGATTTTCTCTTTTATTCCCCTTCGCCTGGCGGAGTGCTTCAGGGAAGGGGATAGTAGGTGCTTCCTCAGATGGAGGACTAGGATGAGGTTCCGGTGCCTGTGAAGGAATAGAATCCATACCATGATCATCATTCAACACATATGGATTTGAAGTATGAACAGAAACCTTTCCTTTATTCATATTTTTATTCTTTTTGTTATTACCACAGTCCATAGATACAAAAGGTGGTAACACCACAGAAGGAAGCTCAACAAAAGTAGATGTGGTGGCCTCAGTACCACCAACGGCACCTATCTTCGCGACATCAGCACCGCGCTCTAGCTCTGCATCCAAAATGGTGGCATCAGCACCACCGTCTGCATCTGGTATCACGACAGCCTTAGTACCGTTGTCTGGAACTCCATCATTGGTGGCATCAGCACCACCATCTTCAACATCATCATCATTAGCGGCATCAGCACCGCTACTCTGCTCATCTGGCGCTCCTGGTTCTGCATGTGGTTGTCGCTCAGATGAGGCACCGCCGGCTGGCATCCTACCGCTCCTAGTAGTCACAAAATCATCATCATACAAAGAAAAAGACGTGTCACTCAAATAATCACTAGGAGAGGTATCTTCTGTAAACTCTACCTGCTCAGACTTCCTTTTCAGATTGTTCGGGTTTGGTTCAATCTGAGCTGGTATGGGGGCTTTGCCCTTGATGATATCCCTCATCTCCTGCCGGAACTCATCCATTTCCTGCCGGAAGGATGCTCGTTGTTCAGAGAGCAAGCGGGCAAGTTCATCTAGAGCTGGGTTCTCAAAAGCGGGGGCCTAAGAACCGAACGGGTTTCCCTGCTGGAAATGAGGTTGCTGCTGGTACTGGGGAGGATGGGAATAAGACTGATGAGGCTGCTGACGCTTCCTCCACTGTGATCCCTGATAGGCGGGACGAGGACCATGCTGGTATTGCTGTTGGTGGGCATATTGGGGTTGTTGCTGCTGTGGCTGGCCGTTCTGTTGTCCCTGAGTTGGAAGTTGCTGCTGAGATGAGGATCCACCGTTGCTCCAACGGAATCCGAGGTGATCGCGACGAATCTCGGGCTGTGGGTACCGGTCGTACCAAATCCCATTGACTTCCATCAATGGCTCCTACTCGAAGGATGGTGGAGGTAGAACGGCCAGTGGCTGCTTTGGTTGATAGACCACCATCTGAGTGTCCTGAGATGGTGGCTGCGATGGGTAGTACTGCAACAGCAGAACCGGCTCTGCCTGGATGTGGTTAACCTGGCGGTGTGAGGCAGAGGGCTGACTCGAACTGCTGCTGCTAGGATCAGCTCGTGACGTGGGAGGCTGCTGAGTAGACATTTGTGCCTCCTGGACGCAAAGAATCTGCGTCTTCAGGTCACTCATAGTCTTGGCAATCTGGTCCATCTGGGCCATGCCTTGCATTTGCTTCTTCTCGAGGATCTCGAGACGGTCCATCTTCTCACTTATGATGCCCATATCGGTTGCGGCTGATTCGGCTTGTGCTGCGGCTGCCGACAGAGTGTGAGGACTGGCATCAATGCGGGCGATCCTCTGAAATGATCCCGCTCCTTGCGGGGGCTTCTGTTGTGTGTAGACGCGGGCTTGGGCCATAACAATTGAGTTCTCTGCCATCCCTTCATAGATGGCCCAAACATCGTCTTCACCCTTGGAAAAAATATGACCCACCACAAGAGGCATTCACAAGCCCCTACAGCTCCGGTGTCAGCCCACAAAAGAAGATCTGAACTAGATTGGGCTTGGATATATCGTGATGTGGACACCGGTCGATGAGCTCTCTGAATCGATCCCAAGCTTCATGAAACTGTTCATTAGGGATCATGACGAAATTGTTGATCATAGCTCTAGCTGCGTTCGTCTGGCCGAGAGGGTAATACTTCTTTAAGTATGCGGTCCGGAGATCTGCCCAAGTATCGATGAACCTCCCTAGGTGTTTCAGCCAGTACGCGGCTCTGTCAACCAAAGAGAAGGGGAAGGCTATCATCTTAATGGTGTCCTCAGACATCAACCTGTCATGAATGGTACTGCATATCATTTCAAATTCCTGCAGATGGAGGTGTGGTTCTTTGGTCGGCAACCCATGGAATTTGGGTAGAAGCTGGATAGTGTGGGGCCAAAGCTCGAAGTCTCCATGGATGGGCGGGAGTCGGATCCACCGATGTGTGAGGGAGGCTGTTGGATTGTGCAATTCTCTCACGATGGTTTGTGGCGACCTCTCCTTGTTTGGTTCTCCTCCCTCGTCTGCTACAACTGGGATATCACCTCCACCGCCACCACCACCGCCCCCAGGTCGATTCTCTCGCATCTGTGTGATCTCTCTCATGAGGTCACCCATAAAGACTCCCTGGTCTCGGATCTGTCTCAGCATTGTCTCCAGGGATGCTAGCAAGGAATTGTTGATGGCGGCTTGGTCATATGAGAATGGGGGGTGCTCATGCTCATCTGGGTGCTCTCCTCTGTCAGCCATGTCTGGGTTCTCTGAAAAAGCAAAAGAACCCATCTCAGGTGTCTTCAAATGATCTGAGCTCTGTGATGCACTAAATTCTGAAACTCTTGGACTGATGGAAGGATAATGAGAAGGGTGATCGAGAGGGAACAAGGTGGAAGTGAACTCAGGCTCGGAGAGTGGGCTCTCCGAGGTTGTCCTAGATGAATAGGGAGGAGTGCTGGATAGCGGTGCCGACAAAGTCGGCCTAAGAGATCTCCGTCACATCATCTTGATTATTGAGAAGAGTAAGGTAGATGAAGAAGAAGAGGGGGGCAAAATTTCGCACAAGTGTGCAGTGTTTTTGATCTTGACCTAAAATCAACTAGCAATCAAACACAATGCAAGGGGATTTACCAACTCAACGCATGAAGCCGTGAAGGTTCGGCTTTTATCGTGGTAGTTTTTAGCTTGTTTTCAGGAAGTTATCTTGTAACGAGTCCTTAGAGCGCTACACCTATAGGAGAGAGAGTACTGCCGGAAAAGTATTCCCGTACTTGTCCTCCTCATGTGTAACCTGTAGCTTGCACTTTTTAAGGTTCTTGTAACCCTTCCTGGATCCCTACTCAGCCAAAGAAGAAGAGGGAGGAAGCCGATAGGCGAAACCGATACTTCGGATCTCGCTCGCAACGGAATCACCCGTGAGCGTGCAAGATCCTACTCGGATGCAGACGGTGAGACAGACACACCCGTGAAGGCGTGGCCTAAGCTCGGTACTTCGGACAAGGTCGATGCTCAACACAATAGTGAGTCACCAATGTTGACCACGCCCTACTCGCCTATGTACGATAGTAGCGCCAATACTTCGGAAATCCAGGCGATACACAAGGCAACCACAAGCTGGGTTTTTGGCTCTAATCCTTACGAAGCACTCTGCTCACTTGGAAGGAGACCTTCCCATGCAACCTGAAAACAAGTGAGGGTGTTACTCTCCCCAAGCAATGAATCCAATTACCAATTTTATTTAGGTCAAATTTTCTTAGCAATCCCTTTTTTAAATTTTTTTGGTGTTATCGCTTCTTTTGAGTAAATTCAAACAAGCACCTAACGTTTTTTTGTTTTTTCTTGATTCCTACTTGATCCAAAAATAGAGGGAGAAAAGAGTCAGAAAAGTCATGCAAGTCGACACCAAGATAGAAATCTCACCTTTGTGCCTAAATGATGGATGCTAAGATAGAAAGACTTACAACGCCTCCAGCTCTCTCCATGCGAGATGCAAAGCAGAAATTTTTAAACCTAAGCTATATGCCGGTATGCACACGGAAATCGTCCTAAGCAGGCAATTGCTAACGTGAAGAACCACAAGTTGACCACTAATCCTCAACCCTAGAGTCTGGTCTAGGCTCACCCCTCCTCCTCTCGACACATCGAGTCCAGGAGAAGCGCTTGGCGGGATGAGCTCGCGGCGCGGCGGATCGAAAAATAGTGAATCAACTGTTTAATTAAACTAAGTCCAAATACGCACTATAGGTACATGCAATGGTTATTAGGGTGTTTGGATCTAATCTAATCGATCAAGCAATGCCTAAAATCTAAGGGCTCAATCCACAAAAATCAAGGAAAAAGGAAAACAAAACCGGAAAATGACTGCATAAAACACGATAAAATCCGCGGTGAGCCCCCAGGTGAACAGACACCTGAAAATTAGGCCCGGGTGTCTGAGTGTCCAAGTCCCTGTATTATTACAATTTTTAAAAAAATGAATCTCTCTCTCACCAAAGAAAATAAAAGCTATCTAACTAATCTCTCTATCACTCCTCCTTCTCTCTCCTGTCGGTTAGGCTAAGAAAGCCGACTCTGCTTCCCAAGGATGCACCGAATCACCTAGGTGATCCTCCTCGCTCCGTGGTCCATCGCAAGAAGACAATAAAAGAGATGGTCAGAAAGCTCAACAATATATATCAAAAATAGAAGAGAGATAAAATAAAGAAATAATGTAGACAATCAATCACACAAAAACGAAACTATATGCTATTGCTCCCCGGCAATGACACCATTTGATTTAGCCGAAATTCGATGGTCTTAAGTTCCACACAAAGCGAGAACTCAGTCGAAGTGTCGACCGCTCAGAAATCCAACTAAAATCAACAATGAACCCACAATCAAATATCAAACAATGACAGACAAATGTGGAGTCAAATTTATTTTTAACTCTACATAAAAGATGTATAGATGCAAGTACGTAGAGAGTTCGAACACAGGGAGCAAGGCAGGATAGATCGACAAGAGTGTGTGTGTGTGTGTGTGTGTGTGTGAATTTGATTGTCTACACTATGCAAGGCAAATGTTTTTGTGGGTTTTTAAATTTTTTTATTTAATTTTTTAAATTTTGTATTTAGATTTTAATTTTTAGATTTTTTATTTTCTTTTTATATTTTATATATATTTTTATTTTCTTTTTTCAATAAAAGGAATATATATACAATATAAGAAATGAGGGGATAAAGGATTTATAAAAATAAGTAAAAATACTCAAAATTTAGGAAATAAAATGTTTTTGTACTTTTTATAATTTTTACTGTTTTTTTTATTTTTGGGGATTTTTCAGAATGTTTTTGGCATTTTTAAAATTGCAAAATAAAGAAAACAGTAACTTAAGATTCTGGCCGAAATTAAAATGAGAATGATATCAAACAGTATCAAAATTTTCCCAAATTAATTTTAAAATAAAGATAATAAAATAGGAAACCTACAAGAATCGAGTTTTCATTTTTTTTTCTATAATTTTTTAGATTTTTTTGAAGTTTTTGAGTATTTTCTAATTTTTAAGGTTTTTGTTTTGAAATTTTTAGTGGTTTTTGGACTGACATTAAAAGACACTAAAATACACAATAGGTAATTTTTTTGGAATTTTTCAAGGTGTTTTGATATTTTTTGGTATTTTCTAAGAGAGACAATACTGAATTGGCATGTTTTTTATTATTAATAAATATTAAAATGCAACAAAAATGCAATGCAAAAATATCGCGTGAAAGTGCAAGTTAACAGGAGCCTAACATGATTTTTGTGGGATTTTTGGGGTTTTAGAAATGCATGCAATAATTACTAGAAGCAAAGAGAAAAACCACACTGGCTGGGGTATTTATGTAATATGCGAAACATCCAGGGGTTAGAATGCAAAATGTCCACAAAATTAATAACTGATATATAAAACTTCTGGACCAAGCACCAATAGCAAAAGCCGCCAGGGCCTTGTCCACAATATTCCCAAGAGGCACGTACGTGAGCACGTGCGCCTAGGAAGGATGGTTTTGCAATTAACAGAAAGTCTGGGGACCTACTTAAAATTATTACAAAATATAAAAGCCTGCAAATGAAAGTTTGAGTCCGATAAAATAAATACAAAAGGCGCGAGGGTTATCATGCAAAATACCCAAGCGCGGCGGGCGTCGACGATTCAGATCCTCCCACTTATGCCACGTGTCGACCCCCAGCTGCACGATGACGGTTCGCAATCGACAGGCGAGATTAGAAGGTGCGATAACGATCGGACGGCTGGCTCGAACAAAATCCGACGGTTGCTGCCTCCCTGGAAGAACACGACAAGATCTGACGGTGAAGGGCAATGATGGATGAACGCGGAGGAGCTCCGGTGGAGCGAAGTTCTCCTAGCTCCACCGTCCGCCTCCTTCAGTCTTGAAGCACTCAAAAGGGGCTGATCTTCTCCTGTAGGTGTTCTCAAAGTACTGGAGGTGTCTAAATGTCGTGAGATGCCCTGGAGCTCCACCACGTCGGAGGAGAAGAGAGGGGAGCCCAAGCGCCTCCGGCGAGAGGTCGAAAGTTCCTCCAGGTGTTGTTAGAAGCGCTTGTCCTGCACAAAAGAGTGAGGGGGACTCGCAGGCAAGTTGTCGCGATCCCACAGAGGGGTGGAAACCAGGTGGAAATGTGGAGTCGAAACTCGCCGGAGCAAGATCCGGCGAGGTGATCGGTGAGGGAGAATGATGGGGCAATGATCGAATTGGAATGTATCTAAGGGTTTCTACAGCTAATGGAAATGAAATCAAGCAAGAAAAATGAAGGAAAACAAAGATAAAAACCGACCTCAAGGGTATACACCTGAGGTAGAACCTCATGGCCAGGAGGTGGCCGGAGATGGTGGAACGCGGTCCTCGAGCTTCGCCGCACTTCAACAAGGTTGTGGAGAACTCCCCTGTCATCGGAGGGCTCCTTTCACACGCTCCCCGGAGGTCTAAAGCTCTCAGACGCGGTTCAAAAAAGAGAAGGAAGAAGGGGACTTGGTTTTGAATGGTGGACGAGGGGTGTGAAGATCGAAGGTCAACGGGCGCCACAACGATGCAATCCCCGATGTGAGCCTAGGGCGTGTAAGCCTGATCATATGGCTACAAAAGTCGTGAAGGATCTAACATGGAATAGTGCAAGGTGCGCCCGCAAAAAATCCAAGAAATGGGCGAAAAACCAAAATTCTGACAGGAACAGGGGAGTCAGACAGTTGACCGAGGTCAACTGTCAGACCCACCTGGTTGGTCCACGTAGACCAACCAGGAAAAACCTGCAAAAAAAGTTTTATTAATTCAAATTAAAATAGTAAATGATATTATTAAATTTAGGTTATTAAATAAAAAATGTTTATTATTTTATAAATTATTTTATGGTAATTTTTAATTATTTTTATGAGGTATATTTTTACAAGTTTACTTTTATACCCTTTATAGGTATATTACCTATATATTTTATTAATTTATTTTTTTGTGTTTTTAATTTCTTTATTTTTGTGTATTGTTTTATAAAATTATAAAATATTTTTATACACTTAAAAATATTTTTATTTTATTTTTCTGAATTGTTTTGTATATTTAATAAAATAAAAGTATAGTTTATATAGGTTTGTATATAGGTATAATACCTATGTATTTATATACATGTATTTTATTTTGAGTCTTATTTAAGTTTTTATTCTGATTTTAATGTACATATATATTATAATTAATATTTACAAAATTATAAAAATATAAAATTATAAAAAATAATGAATAAATAATAAAATGAATATTTTATTCAGTACAATTATACAAGTAGGGTCCAAAACTCAACTTTCAAAACGTAGCTCCGTCAAATGTGAAACCACCGCCATTAGATAGCTTATTTTTAACTATATACAATTAAAGTGAGTTTGATGCATTTGGAGTTTTCATTTGTGAGATACGGGTCTGGGAAGTTAGGATTCTGGATTTTTATTCATACCATAACTTTTTATCTGTACATGATTTTTGAATGAAATCAATTTTATATTTTTATTTATTTAATTATATACAACTTTCATGTACAAAGTTTTTTTATTTGAGGTATAAAAAGTGGAACCAAAAATAGGTCCCAAAATGAATAAAGAATTAATGAAATGAATAGGTATTTCTACTGTATTTTGACCCTTATCTCCCCCTACTTTATTCCTTGTCGACCTATTCATCAAGATGCCTAGGTATCGGGGTTTTGGGTCATAAAATATTTACAATATTTTATTCTTTTTCTTTTATTTTATTTATTCTATAATTTTGGCTTTAATTACAGTATTTTATACACTATTTATATGCACATGCATGAATGCTAAGATGATGGATAGTGGTATTTACACGCATTTGCTAGGGTTTTTGAGGCCAAAATGATAGAATAAAGATGATGAAATGTGGATTCATCACCGATCAATACACATTTTAAAAAAAATTTTACTTCATGCCTATTTAATTAATTTCTATTTTTTTAATAATTATTTAAAAAATCCCAATAATTAATATGATGAATCACATATTCATCATGGTCTGAGTTAGGAAACATGATATCCCGAGTCTCACAATTAATAATTGCCTTAGTAAAGGATAAGAACAACTTTTACATGATGATAGGAGACTCAGACAATATTTCATGGTGCTCAATGTCAAGGACAATAAAGTCCACTTTATGTTTGTCACATTAGAAGTTTACTATGACAGAAACAATTCCTCGTGTCTTTTGGTAGATCGATCTGGTAGTTATACGATCACCCTCATCCTTTTGAGTTGTCCGAGCTTGACTTGATCAAAGACGGTCTTTAGGAGGATGTTTAATGTGGAGTCGTCATCTAACTGAACATGAGAGCATAAGGAATCCTCAATTTCACATGTGATATGAGTCAGCCGCTTGACTTTGTGGCTTTTAGTTTTGTGATTTATCACTAAAGAACTGGCCATAGATATGATATTCATTCCTTGATTAGTTCTTTCCCGTCTTTTTAGGGTTTAAACAACTCTTTACAAATTTCTTCAGATCGGGCGCATATTCTATGGCCTTGAGTAATGGAAGCTCTAAGATCATACTCTTGCAAAATGCTTCCATTTCAGAATTGTCTTTTTTTTTTAAATTTTTACTTTTTAATTTTTTGGTATTTTCAGTGTGATGGCTAGTAGGTAGGTCAATGGTCTGTGGTGGTTGTGTCTGAGTGTACGTCACATGATGGGTTTGTGGTTCACATGGTGGTGTCCTCGCTTATTCTTGATTCTTCATTGACTGGATGATACTATATATTTGTTCAGTCAAAGCGCTTGCTCTGTGGTTGATCTGAGCAATATCATCCTCAAACATCTCATGACTTGGTGATGAATAATTGTAATCCATATGTTGTGACTCTAGCATGTAGTTCTGAGAGGAGTAGTGATTATTCATTGTAGTTGTAGTTTGGTCATGAGTCATATTTCTTTGACTCTGGTTTTCTCATAAACTGACAAAGGAAAATTGGTCGTACTCAGGAAGAGAGTCAATCAGAGTAGGGGATGGTTCAAAAGGTGGGAAGTCCATAGTCACTATAGATCGTGTTTCTCTGTCAAAATCGGTTACTCTATTTTCATCCTCAAACATGCTCACTCTATTGTGTTCATGTGGGAGTCAGAATGTGAGAGCGATCTAATCCAAGAAGAAATATGGGCATGGGGTGGAGTGTATGGGGTGGAGGAGAATAATGGTTGAGGGTGGATCGGTTTCAAAGAGAGGGTTCCCCTGCAATGAAGGGTATCGGGTCATGGTCATGTGCGTTGGGCCCATGGATTCTGGGTATGAAGATCAATGAAACAACAACTTCTCAAGAGAGGGATGGGGAAGGATTTGCGAACCAGGATATGTCTGTAATTGTAAGGACTTTGACGCACACAAGTCAAACACAAAACAAACTCGTAATGCACTCACTTGACACTTGTGAAGGCACGTTAGAGTTTGACCGCTTATCTTCAATTTTAATTTAGTGATAAAGCAATCTTTGAAAAGATTAAGCGGAGTTTAGGTTCTGGAGAGTGTCACAAAGACTGGCACAAATTCATACAGCTAGTTGCATCTACTTTCAGCCAGTTTGGGTGTAATAACCGACCGTAAAACAACTAGCCGTATTACTTCAGGATGGTGCCTCACGCGTTATCCTTTAACCACCCAATCTGCTAAGGGAGACCGTATTCCTTCACTGAGTAGTAGCTAGTCATTTTTAAATCCAGTAGTCGGAATGAGGTTCCTAGGTTTTGGCTCTACCCTAAGTGTGTGATTCTTTTCCTATAAACAATGAGTGGGTTTCTCTCCACCAATCACAAGGTTGATTTTATGTTAGCTTATTATAGTCACCTTGATTAGCAATCCCGGTTTTAAGTTAAGGTTGTCACGTGAGTCTTAGATGAGCACAAAAATATCACGCCTAACGAGTGGTCCCAATTCCTTTATATCATAAGTTGTAAAAACTGAGGTGGAAAGGATCAAGAGAGCCGATACAACAACAACAAAGACTTTTCCCGCAATTAAGTAGGTCGGCTACATGGATTCTTCGCCTCCATTCAGATCTATCTTGGCTCAATCCCGGGCTTATATCCACAAAACAAAGATCCATTCATATGATCTCTTTCCAACACTTCTTGGGACGTCCCTACCCTCTCTTAGTCGTCTCAACATCCCAACACTCGCATATCCTAACCGGTGCATCAGTTGATCCTCTTTGCAAATGACCAAACCATCTTAAGCGGTTTTCTCGCATCTTATCCTCGATCGGAGCAACACCAGCTTTCTTTATGATTTAAATCAATGATGCATGCTAAGAAAAAGACTTACAATGATTCCTCACGTTCTTAATGCGTGATGCAAGATAATGAATTAAAATTTACACTAAATGATATGCATAGATGAAAGCGCCCTAAGAAAATGGTTCTATTAGAAGGAAGAATTGATTTAAATTTTGGCTAAGTTGACCGAACTACTAGTGCATCTTGTTAGTAAAAATGTGTGCCTAGAAATTACGAGCACAATTAAGGATAAATATTTAAACTAGTGTATGTGCACCTAATTACTATGCCACTCAAGTCGGGTCCCAACTGCACAGAAGGAGTTAAACAGACCCATCACACCACAGAGACTCTAGTCCAAAATTATTACAAAAAATAGGGTTCAAAGAGACCCTGCAAATGATGCAGAAAATAAAACTAATCTAAGCTCTCTCTCATAAAAAATAAAATTAAAGACTTCTTCACATATCCTTATCTTTTGTCCAAAAATTATCTCCAAGTCATCTGCGAAGAGAGAAATTGCAGCTAGTACCTAGAGAGAGAGAGAGAAATGAAATGTAAAAAATAAAATGCAAAAACAAAATGAAAATAAATAATAAAAATGACATAAATTAAATTCATAAAAATTAATTATAGAAATTTATTTAGAACCCTAAAAATGCTCGTTCCCCAGCAACGACGCCATTTGATGAACGTGATTTTCGTCTCTTTAATAATCATTAAATGTAGTATAGGAGGCAGAAAGCGATTCATCAAAAACTGAAAATATTGAATATTGTGGAACATTTTTTTACTTGGTAATATACTAAGGTCGAATACAAGGAATGATGTATTTCTAGTTGCACGGTTTTAAATTAATCAAAGTAATTAATTTATTGCAATATTAATCTTGGTGTCAGAAAATAAATCGAAAATAAAAGAAAAGAAATGCAATGATGAAAATGCAAGCAGAAGAAACATAGAAGACTATGTAGCACGAGATCTGTGATTTTGATCTTTATCCAAAAAAAGAATGATAAATTTTCCTTGAAATTAATCACAGATCTAAAGAGGTTAAATCCAGAAAAAATTATCAGTTTAATTTTAGGCTGCAGGTTAAAATAATTGATCAATGAATAAGAATCCTACAAACAAAGAAAGATCAATTAACATTTTCAAAGAAATTGGATCTCCAAAATTCCTAAGACATATTCCTTAGTGAAAGATCAACAAATCTAACAATTTGTCCTTAATTAAGCCCCTGCAAAATTAATTCATCAAATAATTGTTTTCAATCGTCACAAGAAGATTAAGTAAATTAATTACCCTTAATCAAATCCATGCAGAATAAATCAATGATATAGCGTAAAAACACCAATAATTCAGTCTACATAGGTCAACAGAGATCCTCAAATAATAATTATCCATAAAAATCTTCTGATCCATTCAGAAAATATGTAAGATGGTAGAGTGTCCAACAAGCTTCAAAATGACATATTGTACGCTAAAAACATAGTTTGTATGAGAAAGTTGTGCTAAATTGAAATACCAAGGACTAAAATGCAATACAAGTAAATATGTTCTTCTCAAAATAGCCCATGGAGGAATTATCTACAAATATCAAAAACTGAAGGGGTCTTCCTACAATTTGCTCACACACGCATAATGACTTGTCTGGCGGGGGTCTTTTCGCAATTTCAGGAACTTACAGGGGACTAGGTACAAATTACCCTCGTAGCGTGTACGATGCACATGGTGGGGGAGGTTCGGGGGAGGAGGTGGAGCCTCGAGACACTGAGCCTACACGTGGCAGCTTGTGGGTGCTTCGGAGGCCCGAGCCTCGATTCATGGGCTGAGGCTAGGGATGATGCATGGAGGCTTCAGAGACATTGATCAAGGCCTTGCCCTCGATCCAAAGGCTGGCGATCATCGACGGAGGTCGGGCGATAGAGAGAGGGCAAGTGGTTATGGTGTGGCTCGACGGAGCTGCTGGAGCTCGGCCAACACACAACCGAGCATCTGGAGGGCGAGATGGAACAACGACTGCACGAGGTGGAGGAGGGTCACGTGTGGGCGGGCTTGGCTGGAGGAAATGAGTTGTTGGAGATGGCGTGACCCAACAAGGCACTGGCGGATGAGGCGGTGAAGGGACAGTGAAGCAGTAGCTTGGAGACGATGGAAGCGTGGTGCTTTGTGGTGGAGATGCAATGGAAGAGAAGCAAGGAGGTGAAGATGGAGGTGTGGCGTTGTGGTGAACAGAGGGCAAAGCGAAGCTTTGATGTCGAAGTGGAATCAAAACAGAGAAATCGAAAGATTGAGAGGAGACCTGAAAGTCGATGGAGAAATCGCATGGGAGGTTGGAGTCGCGAGAGGCGATATCTTGTGTCGTCTCCTCGACTCAAGCTAGCGAGGGACTTGAAGAGGCTTAGCCAGCTCGGTGTGGAGCTACAGTGAAGGCGGCGGCCTTCGGATCTTGCTGGAGGTCCTCACTCCGTAAGTGACCCCACTATCACCAAGGTCAGTTGGAGCTTGATCCTAAGGTCGGATGTAGGTGGGAAGAGGCCAATGAAGAGGGCTTTATATGTGTGAGAGAGAGAGGGTAATAGTTGGGGTGAGGGGTGACATGGAGGAGGAGAACGGTCGATCGCAACGGCTGGGAGCGGTGATCGTTACACGAAGGAGGAAGGAGAGGAGATGGAGCACGTGTATGACACATGCAGTCGGTTAGAGGAGACAGCGAAGAGAGAGAAAAAGGAGAGGTTCGGGTCACATGCTCTACATGTGACCTGGGCTGGAGAGAGAGTAGGGAGGAGAGAGGAGAGAGGAAATGAAGAGAGAGGGGAAAGAAAAGGGAAAGGAAAAAAAGAAGAAATAATAAAAATAAGTAAATAAAAATAAATTAGAATAAAATAAAAATAATAAAAATAAAATTAATGATAAAAGCAAAATAACATATAAAAGTTAAATAGGAAGAAAAAAATAAAAAAAGAAATAGTAAACTAAATCAAATTTAAAAGCGATCAATACAAAAGTTGTTTGTCTCAACGAGATCTACAACTTTCATGAAGGATCTAAAATCAAAAGGGGTCAACTGTGCAGAAAAGTATTTTTCAGAGGTATTCTATATATAATAAAATACCACATTTTTGTAGTTTGTGATTTTTTGTATTTTTAATTTGATTTTAATTAGTGATTCGATTTATACGTAATTAATCTAATTTTTATGGCTTTTTATAGACTGAAAAACTGTAAAATAAGAACGATAAAGATAAAATATGCATAAAATATACAATGTTAGAATTTTGTATTTTCTCTTGATTTCCTGATCTTTTATATATTTTAATTCTTGATGTCATGCTAGTTAATTATATAAGGAAAATAAGCGAAAGAGTTAGATCAAGACATGTAAATTTTGTACATAAAATGATAAGCTCAATCAAGGTTAAAAACACAAATTATTTAGTTACATATTTTAATCATAATTTTAGCACAGTTAGTGAATATTAATAAATACATCTTAATGGGAGTAATTAGTGAATTATTACGTTGATTCTGTTAAAATCATCATATAAAGTAGATGAATTATGGATTCATCAATCCCTTAGGCCCACTTCTCTTTTCTCTCACATTGCACTCACTTATTCATGAGTTCGGAAACAATTGTAAACTCCTTCTCCATGACCGGTATCTTGATGATGGGACTATCATCAAGGACACGTTGAAGGTGGATAAGGTGCTTGATGTTATACAATCCAGTGGTCCAGAGATGGACCTTGTTTGGAATATAAAAAAATTGATCTTTTCTGTACTTCATGTGATAGACAGAAGATCTGCAAAATGGTTGTTTCCCGTGGATATTAGGAGGCCTTTGCTAGAAGTGAGATTACTTGGAGGTGAAGTGAGTAGGGCCAAAGACTTTGTTGAAGACCTGGCTATGAGGAGCGACACCAAAGCTGTTGACTCAATGCATTCACTTCCTTAGTTGGATGATTCATGAAGTGAGCTTCTTTTATTATGATCATGTAAGGGGCCATGCAAGCTCATGCTTGGTTTAAGGACATGTCAACCCACATATATGGAACGAGCTGCTACGTGGTTTGACAAAGGGCTACACGGTGCTATTGAGGATACTGTGGTTTGTGGAGGTCCTTTCTTTGACGACCTTCAATGGCAGGTGGCATCCCTACCCATCAGACTCGATGGTTGATGATTACATGATATGATGTGATAATAGGCTCAAATTATGTGGAATACAATATCAATTCTTAGGTTACAAACTCTAAACTCGCACAATATATGTCTACATTATTCCATGCGTACAAGTGTATAAATCATCATAAAATCAAGAAAACATCTGATAAAATATTCTCATTGATTATCATCATTAATAAGATTTATCAGAGAGAAATTGGGTACACTCATAGAATACTAATTTAATCAACATCCAGCATATTAACTTGGCTCTAGAAAACATCTCTTACAATTTATTGGAAAGAAAATGGGAGGGTCAAGAGTGAAAAAATTCCCACTCTTTAATGCATGTGTACCATCTTTATTTACTCTCTCTTTCTCTCTCCCATTTTCCGTGAGAGAGCCACAATATCCTTCCCATGCATGAGAGTCTTTATTGTTTTTTTGTCTTACATGAATTTATTATTTTTGTCATACATGCATGTGCACCATCCTTATTCTCTCTCTCTCTCTCTCCCATTACCCATGAAAGAATCGACCATATTAATCTCTCTCGTCTCCCCATGCATGAATGAAATTAAATGCTTTTGTCTTTACTTGCATGTGACCCTTCATGTTGAGGAGATGCATAGGGCCTTTATAAAAAGGACCCCATGCAAATGCACGCGAGCGCCCCCCTTCCATTCTTTTGTCTCTCGCCCCCTCTCTTTCTTTATCTCTCTCTCTCTCTCGTTTTTTTTGTTGGTCTCATGCACTCATAGGCGTCCCCAACAGCCACCGTTCTTCAGCTCCTTCCCCGCGGGCATCTTCTTCTCCTTCAGCGTGCACCGGCGTCCATCTCGTCGCAGCCCACAGCTGCGCACCGCAGTTGCACGCTCCAGCTTGCTTCCCTCTCATCCAGTCCGTACGCGCCATCTCCCACGCACCGGCGTGCACCTCCAGCTGTTGTACGCGAGTGCAGCCGTTGGGCCCTCCTCCTCGGCGCAGAACAACCACTGCCCGCCTCCTCGCGTGTGTCCACCTCGCAGCTGTGCACTCCACCTCACAGCCACGCACTTCAGTCCCCGGTTTTCTCCTCCGCGTGCCAGCAGTCCTTACACCAATTGGCGGTCCTCCTCCTCAGCCATCCTCATACAGGCCACTCTCATGGACAAGCATGCACTCCCCTCTACGTGCATGAGGATAACATATTCTATCTCTCTCTTTCTCTATTTACTTCCCTTTATTTATATGTCATTTACATTTCAAACCTTGAACTCTCCTTTATTTTAAGTATTTCAAGTAAAATCCTCATTTTCTTCATCAATTAGAGTGCGTATCTTTGAAGTAAATCTTGTCTAAATTGCACCTACATTATCGCACTTAGCCATTTATGTGTTAAATGTCGAATTAAAAATTGCAAATTTACTTGGTTCTTGTGGATTTGAACCTCTACTTGTCGCATACTTTTTGCATACATTCATCATGCTCGTAGCTGTAATATTATTTGTTTGACAACGGTTTATCGTGGGAAAACAATGACTTGATTAAATCATCATTTTAAACCGCGAAAAATCGTGTCAACATTTTGGCGCTGTTGCCGGGGACTAGACAATATTTGTAATTTTTCTTCTTCATTTTAACTTAGTTTCCATTATCTAATCCGCGCATTTTTTTGTTTTGCGGGTACTTAGGCTTCAAAAAGAAAAAATTTCATTTGTCTTTTCATGCATTTTTCGTAAACTTGTAATTTGTAATATTTTCTCCCCCTCCCCCTCCCTTCTCGGAAAAGCTCACCATTAGCAGGACAAAACATTACGGACTAGCGTCAGAAGTGTAGGCACTGTGAGCTCCCCTTCTCTTAGGCATCTTAGGTTTTTTAAAATTTCTGCATTTGTTTGTGCTCCGAACTTAAATCGAAAAAATTAAAAAATATTTCTTCTTTGCATCATCTATGTGGTCTTCTCCCTCTGCTCGCATAAAAAAAGATCACCAAAACATGCTTTATCACGCTAAAAAGATAAACTTGAAAGGCCACCGTAGTGGCCCGAGCATAAAGCGGCAAAATTCCTGAATGCTTGTTTTGATGCACATGTATGACACAAAAATCACGAGCACATAGAACCCTTGGATAGAGACAAAAATCCATGGTGTTACGTGGAATTGCAGAGAGAAATCGTAACTCCTCGACGTGTTGGGCACAGGTTCTTGTGGGAAGAAGCAGATCCTCAATCTGAGTACCACCCTGGATCCCCCAGCCGGATTAGGACATCGATTTCTCACAATCTTCCACACCCACCTCATCTTTAAGGACTCTAATTTCTCTGAAAACTTTTATTGAATCACTAAACTAAAATTGAAAAGATAACCGTTCCCACGGTAATTTTTGTGTGAGTTGGTGAATCAACAACTTGTCTGGTGTTTGTGCTGTGTATGCTAGGTCGTAGGTCTCTGAAAAATCCATTACAATAACCTCTAGATTACTGATGAATCTCCATTTCATCACCTTTATTCTATCATTTTGGCCTTAAAAACCCCAGCAAATGCATGTAAATAGCATTAATTTGTATATAATAGCATTCATGATTCATTGTATTTATTGTGCATAAAATAAGGTTTTTAATGCCAAAATTATAGAATAAAGAGAAGAAAAGAAAAAGGAATAAAATATTGAAAATATTTTATGACCCGAACCCCGAGACCAAGGCCAGCATGGAATTGGTCGACAAGGAATAAAGTAGGGGGAGATAAGGGCCATTATACAATAAATACCTCATTTATTTATTCATTTATTTATGCATTTTTGACACCTATTTTGTACATAATTATTTATTCATCAAATAAAGAAACTTTACATAAAAGTTGTAGATAATAATGTAAATAAAAATACAAAATTTAGTTTGCATTTAATAACACACAGTGTGCATTTTATAACCAGGATAAAAAGCCAAAATCTCAACTTCACAGACCCATATCTTGCAAATAAAAACTCCAAATCACCCAAACTCACCTTTAATTGTATATAGCTTTCCAAGAACTATTTAATAAAATTAGTTTCATAATTTTTGGAGTTCATCTGTAGAAGTTAGGTTTTTGGCCCACCTTGTATATAGGACTAATTAAAATATTCATTTTATTCAAATATTTATTATTTCTATAAATTTATATTTTTATAATTTTGTAAACAATATATGTAATACATGTACATATTAAAATTAAAAGAAAACTAAAAAGAATTTGTAAAATAAAATAAGCCTATGTAATACATAGGCAAAATACCTATGTTAAGAATATATATAAATAAAAAGGGGATTTTATTCTTTATTCATCTATATTTCTATAATAATGTATATATTATATATAACTTATTAGAAATACAAATCCAAAATAAAAACAAATAAAATTCATTAAATAAATAAAATGTATAAAATATATAGGTAAAATACCTATAAGTATACCTACATATACATATACACATTTATTTAAAAATATAAATAAACTCATAAAAATTAAATAAAATGCATTTATACTCATAAAAATAAGTTATAATTTTATAAAATAAGAAAATAAAATAATAAAATAAAATAAACAAAATAAAAATAAATATATATAAATATACTTATAAATACATTATTTTAATAAAACCGTAATAAAATACTTCAAAAAATAAATAAAAATCATAAATAAATACTACATTAATTTATAAACATTTTTTTATAAGTAAAATCTAATTAATTCATTTATTATGTTAAATAAATGGGTCAAGATCGGTCCGATGTGGACCAATCAGGGGCCAGGAAGTGTTGACCTCCGGTCAACTCCCCCTGCGCCTCTGACTCCCGTCAGACATGTCTTTTCCCCCATTTTCTTGCATTTTTCCCGCTCGACTCAGTGCTCCGTCACCGTCGATCTCTTCACGGATTTTTCTCTCTGATCTTCCGAGATTCTCGCCGAGATCTTGGATCCCTTGTACATACAACCGATTCCTAGATATTAGCCAGTCAATAAAGGTCTCCAGGGATGTCTATAAATAATTTCTTCTTCCTCCTTGGCCGAATTTGGCCAATTTCATCCTCCCAATAAGCTTGAATCAGTTCCTGGAGTAGCCCTCATGACAGGAGGCGCTTCCCAGCACCTCGGTTCGGCCCAAGAAGGAGGAGAGTTTTGTAGCGGCGGAGCTCCGGCGTCCGCCCTGCTCCCTGGAGGCCCCCAGGTCTAAGAGCTGCGCCTTTTACATTTTTTAGGTAGATTTCATTCCTGTCATTTTATTTATGCATTTAAATTAGTATTTAGCTCGTAGGTGTAGCGTAAATTAGCCGACCCGTAGTTCACCGGAGCTCTTCTCCGGCGAACACCTCCACCCGCCTTTTCGTGCTGATGCAGCTTCAATTTCGGTCGAGGGATCTCCCCTTGAGCCGCATGAGTTCTTTCCTGCAGGTTAGGAGCAAAGAGGAGCTCCAGGAGACGCTTTCAGAGTTCATCGGAGGTACTTGGAGCCCCTCGACTTCTCTGACGTCGTGGTGGCGCTCCAGTGCCCCTCCGTCCGATCAGACACCTCCAGCAGCTAGAGCCACCTGCCAGGAAGCCAGTGGGAGCCTCAGAAGCCTAGAAGGACGCCGGAGAAGCGAGCTTGAAGGCGGGGAAGTACGGCCATCCCGACCTTCTTCCCTGTTCTTCCACCTTGCCTCACCGCCGTCGGATGAAGGAGGTCTTCCCAGGTCGAGCCTCAACCGTCAGATCTGCCCGCGCCTCAACCGTAGGATCACGCCAGATGATCTAATCTCCACCGTGGATCTGCGAACCGTCATCGTCTCACCAGGAAGCGACGCGTGTCAAGTGAAGGAAGCCCAATCGTTGGATAGCGCACTTTTGGGGGTAATTTGCATATTTAGCCCCCACTCTTTTTGTATTTAAGTTTTAATTCTGTAAATAATTTTTAATGTTGTAAAATAATTGTAATTTTTGCTGAAAGGACCCTGAGTTTCTTAGAATTACAACTAGGTCCTTCTACGCCTCACGTGTAGTCCCACGTGAGGCGCGTGAAATTTGCATGTACACCCCGACGGTTTTTGTATATTGGAAATTAGTCCCAAAAATATAAATAAATGTTTATTTCTGTTGGAATTTTTGCACTGATGCCCCTGGAAATTATTTTATTTGCAAAAATGCCCCTGCTAGGCCGTTTTATTTTTGTGTCTTTTATCTATTTATTAAAAATACCTATGGTGCTCCGAAAAATGTAGAAAAATTAGGTTAGATGCTTCATGTGATTATCTTGCACGCCCATATTTTATTTTGCATTTTTTGCATTTTTCCTAATTATTAAAAATGAAAAAGGAGCCATTTTTGTACTGTCTAATTTAAAAAATACAAAAAATTATAAAAGGTTTTTGAAAAATTACAAAAAAATATATATGATATATTAATATATATATATATATATATTGAGTCCAGGAATTGAAAAACCCTAAAAATATGAAAAAGAAAATTAAAAAAACCAGAAAGCTCCAAAATCCAACAAAAAAATAGAAAAACCCTTAAAAAATCTGAAAAATACATTTTTCTCTTTTATAATCATCTATATATCATTATTAATATATTAAAATTAATTTTGGTAATTTTAGGAATTATTTCATATTTTTAAAACCCAAATTGCATTCGGCTAGCTAATTAGTCCATATGGTGGACATTTTTGAAATTAAAAAAATAAAAAATTTAGAAATATCCCTGAAAAATAACAAAAAAATTAGAAAAATCTTAAAAGCTAAAAAAATATTATATCTAGCTATTTTAAGCATTTATATCTATATATATCCATATATTATATTACTTCTCTCTCTCCTCTTATATATATACATATATATCTCTTTATATATATATATATATATATTATAATTAAAAATATAAAAAGAAAACAAATATATATATAATACAAAAACAAAATAAAAATTAAAAAGAAAAAAAATAAAAAAATATAAAATTAAAACCCACAAAAACCATAAATGGACATGAACAATGGATTGAATAAATTATACATCACATACATTCCCTTCGCCTCCCAGTGTTCGACATCTACCTGTACTTACACCTATACACATTTACATGTAGAGTTATAATAAATTTTAACTCCACATTTTTGGATATTCATTGCATACATCTATTGTGGGTTAATTGTTGATCGATTCGGGAGTCTGTCTGAGGTCAATTCAGCGACTGTCGATCCGCCTTGTGGAAAGACACGATCTCGGCTAATCCCTTTTCATCAAATGGCGCCGTCGCCGGGGAGGCAACAGATTTTGTATGATTTTGTGTTATTTTCATTTATTTAATTCTTTGCTCATGTCCATCATGCACTTATTTATTTGTTTGGTTTTTATTTTTATTTGACATGACTTGAGTGACTGCTCTGACCATCTCCTTTCTTTGTCTTTGATGCGAGGGACCGCCAATCGAAGGAGGACCTCTTAGGAGGACCTATGCACCCAAGCAAGGTGGAGTTGGCTCCTCTATGCCAGCCAACAGGAGAGAGCATCAAAGGGAGATGAAGGAGAAGTTTTGAAGACAGTCTCTATCTTTCTGCATTTTATTCTATTTCATTTTATTATGTACATTCATGTGAGAGAGTGACTCTTAGAAACATGTAATAATACAGGACTCTCACAGGTACACTTCGACTCCCGAGGTCCAGTGCCCGAGGGATTGTTCCCTTGGGGGCCTCGATGATTTTGACGCTTTTCCTTTTCTTTATTTTATTTAATTTTTATTATTTTGTGTGAATGAGCATTAGCTTAGGAGTTGCTTGCGCGTAGAGTTAGGTCCAAACACCTTAATATATATTTGCATGTACCTATAGTTCGCTTTGGACCTAGATCAAACTCTAAACAGCCATTCATTTATCTCTTAGCCTTTGTGCCACAGCGAGCCCCGCAAAGCGCTTTCTCCTAAACTCAAGTGTATTGAGTAGAGGAGGGGTGAGCCAAGACCGGACTTTTTGAGGCTAAAGATGAATGAGCGACTTGTGGTGCTTCACAATAATAGCAATTTCTTAACCTAGGGTGATTTCTTCGGTTTGCATTTACATATAGCATAGGTTTCAAATTCTGTTATGCATCCCGCGTGGAGAGAGCTGGGAGGCACTGTAAGTCTTCCTACTTGGCATGCATCATTGTTTTCCGACTTGCATGGCTTTTCCGATTTTCTCCCTCTGTTTTTGCCAATCTAGGATGCTTAATGGAAATTGGAACCTCGATAGGCACGTGCATTGAAAATACCCAAAAAAGTGATAACTTGAATAAAATCGGGACTGCTAACTCTATTGGACTTAAAAATAAAACGTAATGGATTCCTTGTCTTGGGGAGAGCAACCCCCTCATTGTATGCGTTTTAAATTGCTCACGTACACACTAAGGAGTAGAGCCCAAATCCCATCAGAGCCTCCTAAGTGATTGTACAATTTTTGCGGTTCTCACCTAACTCTAAAATTGAAAAGATAAATGATCGTCACCTGACGGTCTTCACTGTGTCGAGTAGGTGAATTGGGGGTTTGCCTTGTGTATTGAATGTGACTTGGAGTCTGTTGTGTTTTTCATTCACTATTTGAGCAGTCGGTCCCATCGTGTGAGTCATGCATTTTTCGTCTTTGAGTCTCTCTACCTTTCTTATATATATATATATATCTCCTCATCTGCATCGAGTCGTGATATTGGCGCTTGAGCTCAATCATTCTTCGCCAAGTCCTTTGTCTCCTTCTTCTTCATCACTTTTCTCGTATTCTCAGTATCATCCCCATCTTCTCCGGTTTGGGGAGAACACTCTCTTCGGACCACCATTTCGACGGTGTTCCCGCCCTGTATGGAACACCCAATTTTGTCTATGTCCCGATCTTCTATCCCGCCCTCCTCGTTCCCTCTGTATCACCTTTCTACCCCCCATGATATTGGCACGCACGCTCAGTCAGCTTCTCCACCCCATTGTTACCCTTCTTATCCACCTTCCTTGTGTACCCCGTGTCACCTCTCCCTTTACCCGGGAATGCTGTGCATATTGATGAGGCCCGCATCAAGGATTATTCATACAGATTATTGGTAAGCCGGGCCCTTGATGTTGAGGATGCTGAGATTGATTTGGTGAATTTTACTTTTGATACATGCATATGGGCTTCTTGAGGATTTTTGCTGATGCATAGAGCATAGGTGTGATGCATTATCGAGGATTTAGATCTCGCGCACCAGATTGAGGATGTGATATGATGCGATGATTTGAGGATTATTGAGTGGTCACCGCATCGACTATTGATCCGCCTTGTGGATTAATACGATCCTTAATTTTCCTCTGTCATCAAATGATTTGATGAAGATTTCATGAGTATTGATTGATCTATCTATCTTAAGGTTCCAGCCATCCTGATTTTGAGGATTGACTGCTTATTCTGATATGGAGTGCCTGATAGAGGTGTGCGGATCATGCATGATCTCTCATCTTCCTATTTGACCCATCCTTGATCTTCTGACTCTCAAATCCACCCTGGCACTTAGAGGATTCCTGACTATTTTTCGTGCCATCTCAGCTAACTGGATTGACCCAAGGGATGTTTGGTGAAGGACATGATTATTTGCTCCCTTGCTTGATCTTATGCCCTCCGGATGATTGAATGATTGAACACTTTTGAGGACCTGAGATGACTTGTCAGCATTCCCATGACGTATATCGATCTAGCTCGCATTCCTCCCTGAGGACTATCTGCGGGAGAATGCGACAATTTCTAGGACTGCGGTTTCATTCACTGCTTGGGGTCGCCATTGTGATGGGACCCGAAACCGAGTCAGATGATATGCTTGATTGGCCTCCCCCGGTGATTGTGTACCCGACCTATCAGTACACGAGGCCAATATACTTGACTCATCTGAGTCCGCTCTCCTTGACGGTCCTTGCAAGGTAGAGCTCCACTTTTCTGATTATTCCATGTCTAGTTCATAGCATTCTCCGAGGGTTATCTGCGAGAAGCTATGACGCATTATAGCTATGATGGTCTCCTCTGCTGGTCGGCTGTCTGCAGCCTACCATGACCATGTTCTCTGTGGATCTGATGAATGCATGATTCATTAACTTTTCAGTCGCATTTTGTCTTAAAACCCTCAACAAATACATGTAAATACCCATTAATTCTCAGACTTTAACAAAACACCATTCACTTGTAAATATTCACTTTTAACCACTAAACTCATGTAAATAAATAAAGAACCAGAAAAAGGGAGAAAAAGGCAGATTGAATATATATATATATAATATGACTTAAAAGTATAAATATAGCTATAAGATATATTTATAGCCCAACCCCCGAGACCAAGTCAGCATGGATTGTTCGACAAACCAATAAGTAGGGGGAGATAAGGAAAGAAAACCAAATAAAAATAATTTAACACATGTATATACACCTTTCACTATTTATAAAATAAATACAAAACTTCAAAGAATTTTAATTATTTCATATTAACATATTTTTCACCAAACTCTTCTCCTAATTATTTCTAAAAATAAATATAAAAATATAAAAATAAGTTAAAAATACTACCCTGCATATATGCCAAGAAACCCAGCCTACAAATTGTCAAAATCTCAACTTCCGAAGATCATAACTTCCTCATACGAACTCCAATTTCACTCTACTCACCTTTAAAGTTCATAAAATAATATTCTCTAATTAATAAAGGTGGTTTCATCGAATTCGGAGTCCGTTTGCAAAAAGTCGGTTTTGGGACCAAAAGACAAAGGGGTTTCTGGGCTATTTATTTTATGTAACACACACTATTTACTATTTTATTAATTTTATAATTTTTAAATTATTTCATGATCTTGTAGTTTCTACATAAATTATTTCATAATTTTTGGAGACTATTTATTATTTTAATAAAATAAAAAAACCCCAAAACTTAGGTATAAATGACCTATGTAGATACTAACCCTATTTATTAAAATATGTAAATTAATTCATAAAAATCTATAAAAATTCGTACAAGTCTTATTTAAAACCCTAATAATTAAGAAAATATAAAATTAATTTTTACTTAATTATTTATTAAATTAAAAATCTAAAACATATTTATAAATACATATTTATTAATATAATATTTATATTTTAAATAAAATTTATTATTTATTAAAAGTAATTATACCATAATTTAGAAAATTAATTTATTTAACTTTCTTGTATTTATACCTATTTAAAATAATGTAATTTACTATTTTATACTTAATTTATAAGTTATTTTCGCTTCTGGGCCAACCAGGTGCTGACACGTGTCAGCACCTGGTTCATCTTCCTCAAGAAGAGGTTGCACCGGAGGTTGTTCAGCCGGCCGACTTCGCTCCTTTTTCCCACGGCCATCCAGAACATTCCAACCCATCTAAACCCCCTGTCGTCTTCCCCTAACAACCCTCTTCATCGCCACCCTTCATCTCTACTTGGAGCCCACGCCATTTCTCCTATAAATAAGCTCCAAGTCGGCCATATCCAACTAACTTCCAACCACCCCAGAGCCCAGCTCCAGGTGCACCAACTCCCTATCTTCCTAGCTCGACTCCGGCCAATCCACGGTGGTGACAGCATCAAGGAAGGACCCGCGAGGAAGAGGAGTTGAAGGAGGAGGTTCCAAGGCCAATCATCGCCTTGCAGCGCTGCCGTCGCAGCGTCCAGCTCCGGTTGAAGTCGTCGTCGAGCTCATCGTCCAGGTACTACACCTTGACATATCACAGACTTTTTCCTTCATTTTCGCGATTTTTTTTCTCGATCCGCGAGCCATGATTAGCGTGGCTAATCACTTCTTTAGATCGACTAATGATTCATCTTTAACGCACATTTATAATTCCATTCGATTTACTTTAAATTCGCTTCAAATCATTCATCAAACCATCGTCTTCTTCATGCATTCTGTTGTTTGGCTGGAAATCTATGATTTTCTTTGAACTTTGGAGCTTGTGATTTGTAATCTTTTGGCCGATTCGACAATAATCGAGCACATACATCTCTTGTTTGCAGATCCATCTTCATCGCGAGACGATGCCAAGACCTGGAGATCATCCATCGCTAGCTAATTTCAATTTCAAAGATGGCCCGCCAGAACTGATCCATCTTCAGGAGAACTGAACCCCCATCTTCATCAAGACGCCACCGCCGACCGGAGCACCCTCAGCCGCCACCCTACCGCGGGCGAGCTCGAGGGGTGGAGGAGCCACCCCTCTGGCCCCGCCGGAGCGTCAGAACCTTCGCCGGCCGGCTGGGATAAATCGGGGAAGAAGGCGTCGTCGTCAGCTGCCCAACAACCTCAAGAACCGGAAGGCTACAGGCTTGCGACACGTGTCAGTGCCAGAACCGTCAGATCGCGCCCGGATCTTCTAATCCTAGCCGTTCAAGCCAAAACGGTGGAAAAATATCATCTTAAACCCAGCCGACTTCCAGAATTGCAACCCGCCTCCAGACTTTTAAATAATTGCATTTAGGTCCCTCCCTAGGGACCTAAATGTAAAGTTTCTTGTACTTTTCTTTCAGAACAGTCCTCCAGGACATTTTTGCAAACATTTTTTAATAAGTTTTCTTGCGCTTATGCCCCTGGGCTGTAGGGGTTGTTTCTTGTTCTTGTGACCTCAGATTTCGACGATTTCTTGAGGGTAGTTACACAACTACCCCAGCTACTTTGTATAAAATTTTCGCGGCTTTTTGACGAGTTTTTGACGTGTTTTGATTTTATCGAAAGCCGCCTCGTTTTGCTTTGTTTTCTTGTGTAGTTCGAGTACGCGGCTCGAACCTCGTTCACTCTACTATATAGTATCACCTACATTCTATCCACCTATTATAGAATATGTAAATCTTTTGAAAAATATTTTTTTTTGAAAATTAAATAAAAATGTGAAAACAATAAAATCAAATAAAAAATAAAAATCAAAATCAATAAAAAGAAGAGCCTTCACTTAGAGAAGAATTAAAATAAGATTACGAGTAGAAAAAATCTAGGGAATTTATTCTGTCTCCTTGAGTTCGACCCAGGAACACTTGCCTGGTTAAATATTAGTGAACGGTTTTCCGACAGAAAACCGTATTTGTTTGATAGGTTCAAGAATCGAAACGAATTTCTCGTTTCGCAGCTTTCTGCTACAACCGACAACTTCTTTCAGTAAAAAGTGAAAGCCGCGAAACTCGATTTTTAGCCTAATCAAAATAGCGTCGTTTCCGGGGAGGCGTTAGATTCCTTTGATTTTTCGTTTTTTTTCGTGATTTTATTTTTTTTCTTCTCTTTATTTCGTTTTCCGTACGGTTTTTCGTACGGCTTTTTCTTCGAGTTTCTCTTTTGTTTCCTTACGGCTTTCTCGGTTTTCTCGATCGGCTTTTCTTTGCTAACATTCTTTGCAGGGCCTACAGGATCAACCGGCTTCTTCGGAAGCCGAGCCAGTTGAAAGAGCAGAGGTCAACTTCTTCTTCACGAGTCGACTGCAGAGGAGCGAAGACGTTAGTATCCTTTTATTTGTAAAAGAGAGAGAAAAGGAGAGAGTTGTACTTAGTAATAAAACTTTCATTTTTTTGAACCGGGGCCTGATTCGTCGGATACCGTGTATCCGAGGATCAGGGCACCCACCGCGGTTTTCAAGGGGCCTGACACGTGTCAGCACCTGGTTCATCTTCCTCAAGAAGAGGTTGCACCGGAGGTTGTTCAGCCGGCCGACTTCGCTCCTTTTTCCCACGGCCATCCAGAACATTCCAACCCATCTAAACCCCCCGTCGTCTTCCCCTAACAACCCTCTTCATCGCCACCCTTCATCTCTACTTGGAGCCCACGCCATTTCTCCTATAAATAAGCTCCAAGTCGGCCATATCCAACTAACTTCCAACCACCCCAGAGCCCAGCTCCAGGTGCACCAACTCCCTATCTTCCTAGCTCGACTCTGGCCAATCCACGGTGGTGACAGCATCAAGGAAGGACCCGCGAGGAAGAGGAGTTGAAGAAGTAGGTTCCAAGGCCAATCATCGCCTTGCAGCGCCGCCGTCGCAGCGTCCAGCTCCGGTTGAAGTCGCCGTCGAGCTCATCGTCCAGGTACTACACCTTGACATATCACAGACTTTTTCCTTCATTTTCGCGATTTTGTTTCTCGATCCGCAAGCCATGATTAGCGTGGCTAATCACTTCTTTAGATCGACTAATGATTCATCTTTAACGCACATTTAGAATTCCATTCGATTCACTTTAAATTCGCTTCAAATCATTCATCAAACCATCGTCTTCTTCATGCATTATGTTGTTTGGCTGGAAATCTATGATTTTCTTTGAACTTTGGAGCTTGTGATTTGTAATCTTTTGGCCGATTCGACAAGAATCGAGTACATACATCTCTTGTTTGCATATCCATCTTCATCGCGAGACGACGCCAAGACCTGGAGATCATCCATCGCTAGCTAATTTCAATTTCAAAGATGGCCCGCCAGAACTGATCCATCTTCAGGAGAACTGAACCCCCATCTTCATCAAGACGCCACCGCCGACCGGAGCACCCTCAGCCGCCACCCTACCGCGGGCGAGCTCGAGGGGTGGAGGAGCCACCCCTCTGGCCCCGCCGGAGCGTCAGAACCTTCGCCGGCCGGCTGGGATAAATCGGGGAAGAAGGCGTCGTCGTCAGCTGCCCAACAACCTCAAGAACCGGAAGGCTACAAGCTTGCGACACGTGTCAGTGCCAGAACCGTCAGATCGCGCCCGGATCTTCTAATCCTAGCCGTTCAAGCCGAAACGGTGGAAAAATATCATCTTAAACCCAGACGACTTCCAGAATTGCAACACGCCTCCAGACTTTTAAATAATTGCATTTAGATCCCTCCGTAGGGACCTAAATGTAAAATTTTTTGTACTTTTCTTTCAGAACAGTCCTCCAGGACCTTTTTGCAAACATTTTTTTAATAAGTTTTCTTGCGCTTATGCCTCTGGGCTGTAGGGGCTGTTTCTTGTTCTTGTGACCTCGGATTTCGACGATTTCTTGAGGGTAGTTACACAACTACCCCAGCTACTTTGTATAAAATTTTCGCGGCTTTTTGACGAGTTTTTGACGTGTTTTGATTTTATCGAAAGCCGCCTCGTTTTGCTTTGTTTTCTTGTGTAGTTCGAGTACGCGGCTCGAACCTCGTTCACTCTACTATATAGTATCACCTATATTCTATCCACCTATTATAGAATATGTAAATCTTTTGAAAAATATTTTTTTTGAAAATTAAATAAAAATTTGAAAACAATAAAATCAAATAAAAAATAAAAATAAAAATCAATAAAAAGAAGAGCCTTCACTTAGAGAAGAATTAAAATAAGATTACGAATAGAAAACATCTAGGGAATTTATTCTGCCTCCTTGAGTTCGACCCAAGAACACTTGCCTGGTTAAATATTAGTGAACGGTTTTCCGACAGAAAACCGTATTTGTTTGATAGGTTCAAGAATCGAAACGAATTTCTCGTTTCGCGGCTTTCTGCTACAACCGACAACTTCTTTCAGTAAAAAGTGAAAGCCGCGAAACTCGATTTTTAGCCTAATCAGGATCCGTCTGATGGATCCGAATCCTTTGAGCCTCCCTCTCTCCTTGACGACCCTCGCAAGGACGAGATGTACTCTGATTTTTCACTGTGTAGCTCACATCACTTCCCGAGGACTATCTGCGGAAGGATGTGACACTTTCTTTACGATCGGCTTCTCTCACTTCTGGTGCCTCCATTTGTTGAGGCACATGGCCGATTCGTCTGATACGAGCAGTCAGACTCCCTTTCTAACTATGTGCCCGATCTGTTGGGGCATGGGACCGACCTGCTCAGACGCCTTTGCGTCCACTATCCTTGACGGTCCTCGCAAGGGTGAGCTTTTGTTCTGATTATTCATTGCCTAACATGTACTACTCCCCGAGGGTTATCTGCGGGAGGGTACATCAACTTATAGGTACTCGGTTTCACTTCTGGTGTCTCCTATCTGTTGGAGCACGAAACCGAGTCTTCTGAGCTTTTTACTTGGTCTCCTTCTGATTGTGTCTCCGATCTGCGGAGCACGGAGCCGATTTTCCTGATATGTACTTGGTCCCTCCTCTGATCGTGTATCCGATCTGCAGATCACTGGATCGATTCTTCTGATTGGTATGATCTCTGGCTCCTTTGAGCTTGCTCACCTTGACGACCCTCGCAAGGTTGATCCATGTCTTGCGGTATTCGGTGTGTCTCCTCTGATCTTCCGACCTCATGACCACCGAATGCTACGATGTCTCTTGCTCTTTACCTTTTCATATCTTATCGAGACTCTGATGGACCGGAGGAGTCTGTACTGCTCTTTCTTCCTCCCGGTCTTATAGTATCGGCTCCGTTCTTTCATGCTGACCTTCTGAGCCGATTGACTGCTTTCTGCTACTGGACCGGACCACTTTACTTTCGGATCTGTTTGTCCCCGGTAGCTGACACCCACTTGACTGTATATCTGGGTGTCTTTTCACCTTCTGACTGTGTCCTCGGTCTCAAAGGGAGACGATGACGAGAGCACTGTACTCAATTGTCAGATACCGTCCTGTACTACACCAGTTAATTCTTCACCACTTGTATATATGTATTCTTTGTTCATTCTTTCTCCCAAATGTTTTATGTGTGCCCCAAATCTATCGCCACATCTTTGTGTCTACACTTAGGACGTACCTTATCCTAAGTATAGGGGGGTACACACCGCGTTGTTCTTTCGTTGCTCAGTTTTGTCACTTGTGTTGTTGCCTATACTTAGGATTAGTTGACCCTAAGTATAGGGGGAATGACGCGTATATTCTCCACAATCTTTTCATCAATCTGTATATATCTCTCTTTTCTTCTTTTCTTCTTTTCTTCTTTTCCTTTCCTATCTTCTGTATCTAAATAAAAGGTGTCGCCCCTTTGTGTCAATTTTCTGTACTTAGGACGTACTTGGTCCTAAGTATAGGGGGGTATACCCCTGATTTGTTAATTCTTTCATCTATTTATTCCCACCCTTGACCCTCCCTGTTTTGTGTACAGTCTGCTATACTTAGGATTACTTGATCCTAAGTATAGGGGGGACGGTCAACTTCTATTTCCTTCATCTCTAATTCGTGTATATTTTTGAGATTTGTCTATACTCAGTACGAGTCATGTCTTCATTTTTTTCCGATCTATGAGGACATAGCTAAAGCTAAGTATAGGGGGGTCGTATATACTCTGTATATACTTTAGACATAACTCGTACTTTTGTAATAATATGGCTAATAATTCATTAAAATCTTAATAAAAGATGTGATTATTCCTCAAATTCTTTTTATATACTGATTAATAAATCAGGTGAAAATGTTTTTTGCAAAATGTTTGAAAAATAGTTTGAAAATCTTTGTGAACATTTATTGAAAACTATTTTGAAAATATTTTGTTACATGTTTTCAACCTGTGTAAAAATGTGTGGTTTGTAAATTTTATTTTCTTTGTGTGAAATAAAATATTTGAAAAATGATTTGCAAATGGTTTGAAAAAATGGTTGCAAAAATATTTTGAAAATCTATATATACTATTTTGAAAAATCTTTGCAAAAATGATTTTCAAATGTGTGTACATGATTGTAAAATGTTTGTAAAAATTATTTTGGACTATAATTTTCAAAAATTGTTTGAAAAATTTGTGTCAAATAAGTTTGAGGAATATATACATCTAATAAGTGTACACATATATAAATAAAAACTAAATTGTAAATTCTTAATTCTTGTAAAATAAAGCGGCATGCCCGTGTAAATAGCTGGACATACTTTATACGATGGATGCCAAAATTCTTTCTTTGTGTAAAATTCTTCTCTTTGTTTTCAAAATTCTTTGAAAAACTTGCATTATTCTTTGCATATTTGTAAATAGCATTTGCATTGCATTCATATTCTTTGATTGAGTATTGATGATTGAACTAGTCTAATAAAGTCAAAGATTGGAGCTTGGTTGGACCTTACTGCACCTAATTGCACTGGAACCTTATGGGAACTAGGTTTAAGGTACTTCAGGTCTATTCAGACTTAATTCTTTGAGAAATCAGGGCTAGGTTCAAGTCACCTCAGTGGACTAACTAGAACTTTTCGAAACACACGTATGACTCTTGTCGACCGTGACCTAACTTGGACACTTGCACCTTTCACTTGGCTCAACTCAGTTGGAGTGGTGAGGGGGTTGGATTTGCCAGTCTGAGACGCACACGGGTGGAAACATTCGTCCTCGTCTAGGGAGGGAAGTGCACCCCAACCTGATCCAATAGCAATGAGGTCTAAAGACAGGAGATTGTGGGTTGCGATAAAGCTTCAAAAGAGGGATAGTCTATTGGCTCAAGAGGAAAAACTCCTTATGTAAATGCTGTTGTGCATAGTATTAAAAAAATGGTCAGGCCTGTACAAAAATAAAATGCCTGCAAAGTATGTACATATGTTGTAAAGCCAATAAGCAAGCTTGAGTTCCAAAGTCAAATATGTGAGCCTGCAGCTGGATGACTTGACTACACTGGTCTTGCATCCCAGGATAGGTAGCTACACTGGCTACCGTCCATTTTTCTCTTCACCCCCTCCTCTTGAGCTGGTTGCCACTTGAACTTAGAAGGGAATACCCTGCTCCTCGAGGAAAGAGTTGTTGGATTAGGGAATCATTGGGTTATCATTCTGGAGAAGTCAGTCTCTTTGTCATTTCAGTTGGGGAGAGCCACTATCACTTACACGTACAAGTCAGCTTCATAGTCATAAGGGTTTGCGTATGATATAGGCTAGTTCTGACCTGGCTATTGAGGTGATTTGAACCAAGTTCTGTGACTCTTGAAGGCTGTTGTGTTTTAAATTTGGTTCCCAACTAGGTTCCGCACACATTATCACATCAAGGTCTAACCTGAGCTCCAAACTTTGATTTTGTACAGATGAGTTTAATAATCATGATCAATTCAATTTATTCATTAAATTCTTTATTTTTGCTTTTCCTTTTCTTCTTATTCTTTATTTTTTATACTTATTGCATAAGTATTTGCTAGGGACTAGCAAAGGCAAGTATAGGGGGGTGATGAATCTCCATTTCATCACCTTTATTCTATCATTTTGGCCTTAAAAACCCCAGCAAATGCATGTAAATAGCATTAATTTATATATAATAGCATTCATGATTCATTGTATTTATTGTGCATAAAATAAGGTTTTTAATGCCAAAATTATAGAATAAAGAGAAGAAAAGAAAAAGGAATAAAATATTGAAAATATTTTATGACCCGAACCCCGAGACCAAGGCCAACATGGAATTGGTCGACAAGGAATAAAGTAGGGGGAGATAAGGGCCATTATACAATAAATACCTCATTTATTTATTCATTTATTTATGCATTTTGACACCTATTTTGTACGTAATTATTTATTCATCAAATAAAGAAACTTTGTACATAAAAGTTGTAGATAATAATGTAAATAAAAATACAAAATTTAGTTTGTACAAAAATAACACACAATGTGCATTTTATAACCAGAATAAAAAGCCAAAATCTCAACTTCACAGACCCATATCTTGCAAATAAAAACTCCAAATCACCCAAACTCACCTTTAATTGTATATAGCTTTCCAAGAACTATTTAATAAAATTCGTTTCGTAATTTTTGGAGTTCATCTGTAGAAGTTAGGTTTTTGGCCCACCTTGTATATAGGACTGATTAAAATATTCATTTTATTCAATATTTATTATTTCTATAAATTTATATTTTTATAATTTTGTAAACAATATATGTAATACATGTACATATTAAAATTAAAAGAAAACTAAAAAGAATTTGTAAAATAAAATAAGCCTATGTAATACATAGGCAAAATACCTATGTTAAGAATATATATAAATAAAAAGGGGATTTTGTTCTTTATTCATCTATATTTCTATAATAATGTATATATTATATATAACTTATTAGAAATACAAATCCAAAATAAAAACAAATAAAATTCATTAAATAAATAAAATGTATATAATATATAGGTAAAATACCTATAAGTATACCTACATATACATATACACATTTATTTAAAAATATAAATAAACTCATAAAAATTAAATAAAAATGTATTTATACTCATAAAAATAAGTTATAATTTTATAAAATAAGAAAATAAAATAATAAAATAAAATAAATAAAATAAAAATAAATATATATAAATATACTTATAAATACATTATTTTAATAAGACCATAATAAAATACTTCAAAAAAATAAATAAAAATCATAAATAAATACTACATTAATTTATAAACATTTTTTATTTTATAAGTAAAATCTAATTAATTCATTTATTATGTTAAATAAATGGGTCAAGATCGGTCCGATGTGGACCAATCAGGGGCCAGGGAGTGTTGACCTCCGGTCAACTCCCCCCTGCGCCTCTGACTCCCGTCAGACATGTCTTTTCCCCCGTTTTCTTGCATTTTTCCCGCTCGACTCAGTGCTCCGTCACCGTCGATCTCTTCACAGATTTTTCTCTCTGATCTTCCGAGATTCTCGCCGAGATCTTGGATCCCTTGTATATACAACCGATTCCTAGATATTAGCCAGTCAATAAAGGTCTCCAGGGATGTCTATAAATAATTTCTTCTTCCTCCTTGGCCGAATTTGGCCAATTTCATCCTTCCAATAAGCTTGAATCAGTTCCTGGAGTAGCCCTCGTGACAGGAGGCGCTTCCCAGCACCTCGGTTCGGCCCAAGAAGGAGGAGAGTTTTGTCGCGATGGAGCTCTAGCGTCCGCCCTGCTCCGTGGAGGCCCCCAGGTCTAAGAGATGCGCCTTTTACATTTTTTAGGTAGATTTCATTCATGTCGTTTTATTTATGCATTTAAATTAGTATTTAGCTCGTAGGTGTAGCGTAAATTAGCCGACCCGTAGTTCACCAGAGCTCTTCTCCGGTGAACACCTCCACCCGCCTTTTCGTGCTGATGCAGCTTCAATTTCGGTCGAGGGATCTCCCCTCGAGCCACGTGAGTTCTTTCCTGCAGGTTAGGAGCAAAGAGGAGCTCCAGGAGACGCTTTCAGAGTTCATCGAAGGTACCTGGAGCCCCTCGACTTCTCCGACGTCGTGGTGGCGCTCCAGTGCCCCTCCGTCCGATCAGACACCTCCAGCAGCTAGAGCCACCTGCCAGGAAGCCAGTGGGAGCCTCAGAAGCCTAGAAGGACGTTGGAGAAGCGAGCTTGAAGGCGGGGAAGTACGGCCATCCCGGCCTTCTTCCCTGTTCTTCCACCTTGCCTCGCCGCCGTCGGATGAAGGAGGTCTTCCCAGGTCAAGCCTCAACCGTCGGATCTGCCCACGCCTCAACCGTCGGATCATGCCAGATGATCTAATCTCCACCGTGGATCCACGAACCGTCATCGTCTCACCAGGAAGCGATGCGTGTCAAGTGAAGGAAGCCCAATCGTTGGATAGCGCACCTTTGGGGGTAATTTGCATATTTAGCCCCCGCTCTTTTTGTATTTAAGTTTTAATTCTGTAAATAATTTTTAACGTTGTAAAATAATTGTAATTTTTGCTGAAAGGACCCTGAGTTTCTTAGAATTACAACTAGGTCCTTCCGCGCCTCACGTGCAGTCCCACGTGAGGCGCGTGAAATTTGCATGTACACCCTAGCGGTTTTTGTATATTGGAAATTAGTCCCAAAAATATAAATAAATGTTTATTTATGTTGGAATTTTTGCACTGATGCCCCTGAAAATTAATTTATTTGCAAAAATGCCCCTGCCAGGCTGTTTTAATTTTTGTCTTTTTATCTATTTATTAAAAATACCTATGGTGCTCCGAAAAATGTAGAAAAATTAGGTTAGATGCTTCATATGATGACCTTGCACGCCCATATTTTATTTTGCATTTTTTTGCATTTTTCCTAATTATTATAATGAAAAAGGAGCCATTTTTGTACTGTCTAATTTAAAAAATACAAAAAAATTATAAAAGTTTTTTGAAAACTTACAAAAAATTATATATGATATATTAATATATATATTGAGTCCAGGAATTGAAAAACCCTAAAAATATGAAAAAGAAAATTGAAAAAAATCAGAAAGCTCCAAAATCCAACAAAAAATAGAAAAACCCTTAAAAAATCCGAAAAATACATTTTTCTCTTTTATAATCATCTATATATCATTCTTAATATATTAAAATTAATTTTGGTAATTTTGGGAATTATTTCATATTTTTAAAACCCAAATTACATTCGGCTAGCTAATTAGTCCATATGGCGGACATTTTTGAAATTTAAAAAAATAAAAAAAATTAGAAATATCCCTGAAAAATAACAAAAAAATTAGAAAAATATTAAAAGCTAAAAAATATTATATCTAGCTATTTTAAGCATTTATATCTATATATATATATCCATATATTATATTACTTCTCTCTCTCCTCTTATATATATACATATATATCTCTTTATATATATATATATTATATAATTAAAATATAAAAAGAAAACAAATATATATATATATATATAAAATAAAAAAACAAAATAAAAATTAAAAAGAAAAAAAATAAAAAAAATATATAAAATTAAAACCCACAAAAACCATAAATGGACATGAACAATGGATTGAATAAATTATACATCACATACATTCCCTTCGCCTCCGAGTGTTCGACCTCTACTTGTACTTACACCTATACACATTTATATGTAGAGTTATAATAAATTTTAACTCCACATTTTTGGATATTCATTGCATGCATTTATTGTGGGTTAATTGTTGATCGATTCGGGAGTCTGTCTGAGGTCAATTCAGCGACTGTCGATCCGCCTTGTGGAAAGACACGATCTCGACTTATCCCCTTTCATTAATTACGAACCGGTTTATAAATCAAAATCCAACCCATCTCCTTCAACTAAGAAACCTGAGAATTCACCTGACCTAGGAGACATGGGAGAAGAAAGACCAAACCCTATGGATCTCATCCTGCATCAACTATAATTGCTGAGAGATGAAAATGCGACGATCCGTCAGACCATAGCACCTCTCATCCGACCATCGTCCATAAGCATGCATTACAACCCGGCTACAGAAGACCTAATTCATTGGGTCCAAATCCCACATGAAATAGGAGACTTCGAAATAAAGCCCACATCCCTCTCCTTAATCCCAAAGTACTATGGAAATGACTCTGAAGATCCCTTCCTCCACATCCAAGATTTCTGATCCGCTTGTAACACAATGAGTGTCCCTGGGGTAGACAAAGAATACATATACATGAAAGTCTTCACCTACTCACTTAAAGACAACGCACTTCAATGGCTTCGAAATTACGGAACTCCTCTCACTTCATGGGATGCCTTAAGGGAAGCCTTCATCAAGAAATATTTTCCCATAGGAAAAACCAACGCTTTAAGACACGCCATTTCATCTTTCACTCAGAAAAACAGAGAGCCCATTCATGAAGCCTAGGAACGGTTTAAGGAACTTCAAAGGAGTTGCCCTCATCATGTCATTCTCAAATGAAAGTTGGTTCAGATATTCTATGAGGGCATAGATACATCTTTTAAGAGAGTGATTGATGGTTCCTACGATGGAAACTACATCAGCCGTGATGAGCATTTTGTTTGGACTTTGTTTGAAAATATGGTTGATAATTCGGTGAATAGTTCCTCAATTGAGCAATACAGTGGGAACACGAGGACAGTCAACATCATCGACCATGAGAGATCTAGTAAAGAGAATCTTGATAAATGGGAAACCCTCTCAAAATAAATGGAACTCATGACTCAAGCCATAGGAAAATTGGCCATGAATAATCCCATCGTCCAAGAAGTCGACCACACCACATTCACCCATAATCAAGACATGACTCCTGAGACTGTGATTTGGGTGCAGAGAAATCAAGGAGGAGCATATTCAAACAACTACAATACAGGATGGAGAGAACAGTCAAATTCTGGGTGGAATGGACAAAACAACTATCATTTCCAAAATCACACCCAACCTAGACAACCGATAGCACCGCCCACAACCCAACCCTTCACTACTGCAGTAAACTTTGATGCCTTGGCTCAAGAAATACAACAACTGGCTATACCACAACAACATGCCATTGAAGCTCAACAACAAGACAACTCTGAGAATGCCCGATAATTCGTCGAGATTAGGTCATACATCCCAGCCTTGTCACCTCAATCACTGCCCAACCCTAATACCAACAAGGCCGGTTCATCTGGAGTACTTCAAACTCCACCACCTGCCGGATCTTTCACCTCACCACCTGGTTTTCAAAACCAGAATCAATGATTTTTTACATCTTCTAGGACAAATCAAGGGAATCCACAACAAACACCTGGAAATCAAGTTAATTTCAAAACCTCACCCCGTCCAAACCAATCTGCTAATGTTGTCACTCTGAAAAATGGGAAACCCACTTTTTCCTCACCAGACCACCAGCTTCAGAGGATCAAATTGAAATTGAGGAGATTGATGGTGAAGAGAAGCTAACTGAGACAACCATGCCCCTTCTTGCCTCCACATCCATAACTATCCCCTTTCTCAGAGCTCTTCACAGAAGAAAGACTCGATCTTCCACCATCGATCCAGATCTAGAAAAACTATTCTCCGACATTGTCATTGAAATCCCGTTCTTAAAAGCCCTCGAACAAGTTCCGGCCTTCTCCCGATTTTTGAAGGAAAAATGCACACCAAAACGGAAATCCAAGGAAAAAAGTAAAAAGGACAATGAAGATATTGAAAGACATGTGCTCCCTCGAGCAACATCCAATGTCATCTCCCAATTCTTACCCACCAAAAAGAAAGATCCAGGAGCTCCTCTAGTTAGATGCACAATTGGTAAATTAACCTTCGATCACACCCTGCTAGATAATGACGCTTCCATCATTCTTCTCCCGACTGCTATTCTGGAGCAATTTGACCTAGGAAAACTGAAACATGTCTCAATGATTTTGCAAATGGCTAATCGATTTGTGAAAAGACCAAAAGGACTACTTGAGGATGTGATAGTTGATGTTCAAGGCCATAAATTCCCGGTCGACTTTGTTGTGATGGATATGGATCAAGCAAATATACCGAGTGAGACACCAAACATATTGGGGCAGCCATTTTTGGTCACTGCTAAAGCTCATTTTTATTATGAGGATGGAAGAGTTGAATTTAAAATCAATGGCCAAGTCATTCCTGTCGATCTTGTCACCCCTACTCTCACTGAATCTGGGACCGAAGACTGTGGTTGGATAGAAAGATGTGATGTTCTCAACATTCAAAAAGACTTTGCCCCCATCCATCTCACCAAAGACCCCTTAGAGGTTAGTCTGAACACCTCTAGATCCACTTACAAAAATACTTCTCATGAAATTGCCACATACAATCTAAATCTTGCACTAGAAGCTCCACCGTGCCCTCTCACCGGACAAGAAATTGATGAGCTTAATAATGCCTGGGACACATTAGACTCTGAACTCACATTGACCTCAACCATGATCATGCCCATAATGGAACCACCATTTGAGACTATTTCTGTAATAGACTCAGGAAACACTACAACTCTGACTCCACCGACAACCATTGTTGAATTGAAACCACTACCCAAAGATCTGAAGTATGCTTTCTTGGATGATGTGCACACTCTACCATTCATTATCAATGCCAACCTAAATCATATGCAAGAGAGCCAACTCATGGAAGTTTTGAAAAAGAATTCCCAAGCCATTGGATGGAAGATAACATATCTAAAAGGAATAAGACCCACATTCTGCACTCATCACATATATCTGGAAAACGATAGTAAACCCTCTTGAGAAATGCAAAGATGGTTGAATCCTAATCTACGATAGGTTGTGAAGAATGAGATCTATAAATGGGCAAGTGCGGGTATCATTTATCCTATTGCTGATAGCCCTTGGGTTAGTCCTCTCCAAGTTGTCCCCAAGAAAGTTGGATTAACAATTATCAAGAATGAACAAGGAGAGGACATACCCACCAGAGTAGCCACATCTTGGAGAGTCTGTGTAGATTATAGGAAACTCAACAAGGCTACTCGAAAAGATCATTTCCCATTGCCATTCATTGACCAAATCATCGAGAAGCTAGCCGGAAAAGATTTTTTTTGCTTTTTGGATGGATACTCCGATTATAACCAAGTGACCATAGCACCTGAAGATCAAGATAAAACCACTTTCACTTGTCCATTTGGAACATATACCTTTCGCCGCATGCCTTTCGGACTATGTAATGCCCCAGCAACATTTCAAATATGCATGATGGGAACTTTCACCAATATGATCGATGATTTTATGGAAGTATTTATGGATGATTTCTCTATTTTTGAAGACTCTTTCGAAGAAACACTCGGATTTTTGGATAGAGTCCTCCAGAAATGCATTGAAGTGAACTTGATATTATCTTGGGAGAAATCACATTTTATGGTGAAATAAGGGATTGTGTTAGGACATGTTGTGTCAAAGAAAGGGATGGAAGTGGATCCATCAAAAATTGAGACAATCACCCATTTAAGTCCACCGGTAAACATAAAGGGGTTTCGGTCCTTCCTAGGTCATGTCGGGTTTTATCGCCGCTTCATCAAGGACTTTTCGAAAATTTCCCTCCCTCACCAGATTACTGGAAAAAGATCAAGACTTCACTTTTACCGAGGAGGCATTTGAATCCTTCAAAACCCTGAAGAAAATCATCACCGAAGCACCCATACTACAACCCCCTGATTGGAACTGTGAATTTGCGATCATGTGTGATGTGTCTGATTATGCTGTGGGAGCAGTATTGGGTCAAAGGAAAGATGTGAAACCCTATGCCACTCACTATGCCATAAAGACTCTGGATGATGCTCAAAAGAATTATACTGTGACTGAGAAAGAACTTTTGGCTGTGGTGTTTTCATTAGAGAAATTCCGGTCTTACATCATAGGATCCCACATCATAATCTACACAAACCACTCTGCTTTGAAATATCTCTTCACAAAGACAGATGCTAATCCTGGACTCATTAGGTGGGTATTACTGCTCCAAGAATTTGATTTAGAAATTCGAGATAAAGCCGGAGCAAAGAATTTCGTGGTTGATCACTTTTCAAGACTCCCTTCATCAAACACAGATACAATTCCAATTTTTGATAACTTTCCAGACGAAAGTATCATGTCTGCTTCTCAACTCCCTTGATATGCAGACATCGTTAATTACATCGTCACCTCCATATTTCCTGATGACTGGCCAAAACATAAGAAAGACAAAATTAAGGCCCATATCCGATACTATCACTGGGAAGACCCTTTGCTCTTCAAAGAGGGTACTGATTTAATATGGAGACGATGTATTCCTGAATCTGAAGTCAATGATGTCCTAACTCACTGCCACACTTCTGGATGTGGAGGACAACACTCAGGGAAGCGCACAACCGCTAAGGTCCTACAATGAGGTTTCTACTTGCTTACACTCTTTAAAGATGCCCGTCATTTTGCTTGATCTTGTCCTGCCTGTCAGACTAATGGAACAATGAACCGCCGCAACATGATGCCCCTCCAACCCGTACATATAGTTGAGATCTTTGATACTTGGGGAATAGACTTCATGGGACCTTTCACCACCTCACAAGTCTATCAGCACATCCTACTTGCTGTTGACTATGTGTCCTGTTAGGTTAAAGCCATTCCCACTCGCGCTGCTGATAGCACCACTGTTGTTAAATTCCTGAACAGTCTCTTCTCTCGATTTGGATTACCCAAGGTGGTCATAGTGATGGTGGAACCCATTTTCTGAATGCTTCAGTCAAGAACTTACTTAAGAAAAATGGGGTCGAACACCGGGTCTCAACTGCCTATCACCCACTGACCAATGGAATGGCCGAACTGTCAAACCGGGAGATCAAGAACATCCTCCAGAAAATTGTCCGCTCTGATCGTAAAGAATGGTCTCAACACTTACCTTCTGCTCTTTGGGCCTACCGCACAGCCTTCTGTACACCCTTAGGAATGAGCCCATGTAGGTTGGAGCCTTGCCATCTACCTGTAGAGATCCACCACAAGTCACTCTGGACGATCAAGAAATGCCATTTGGAATATGATGAGGCTGGAAAGAAAAGACTATTGGATTTATCTGAACTGGAAGAATTGAGATCACAAGCATATGACAACAACCTGGTGTATAAGGAGAAAATCAAATATGGCATGATGCAAACATTTCGAGGAAAACATTTCAAGAGAAACAAAAAGTGTGGCTTTTCGATGCAAAATTGAAACTGTTTCCAGGAAAACTGTGATCGAAGTGGAAAGGACCATACATTGTAAACAAAGTCTTTGATAATGGTGCAATAGAAATCTGTGACCCACACACAAAAGCCACTTTTAAAGTCAATGGTCAAAGACTGAAACCTGTTGTTGAACCATCTAGTCCTATGCATGTCTGCACAACATACCTTTTATAGGAAAAGTGAACCACAAACATCGCCAAGTTGAGGCGTTAAATCATGCACTTTCGTGAACCTCTCCTCACATGTATCTTTTCTTCTTACTGCTCGCATGTTTATTTTCACTACACTGCATTAGATAAGTATGGGGTACCCCTCCACATTGTAAAAAAAACCCCAAAAATACTTTTCACTCACTCTTTCTTTTGGTCTTCCTATTACACCTTGTCTTTCACCATGGGGACATGGTCTCTACTAAGTATGGGGGGTGTCTGCATTAGTTTTCAAAATTGCATACTTTTCAAAATAAAAAAATCTTCAAAATTTTTGCAAAAAATCCCCTAAAAAATATTTTCAAAAAGCAAGAAAACCACCGAAAACACATCCTTCCTAGTTTTATCCTATCTTTTGAGAAAACAACTCTTCATTGCATAGATCATTGACATAAGCTGAGTTGACCATAATCCACTTAATTCCATTAGAATTTCACTAGGCATGAGTTTTTAAGCTTTCTTCAGGTCCATATGGACTTTATTCTCTCAGTTCCACTAACTCTACTGGTGAATGAACTTCTGTATCTAACTAGATCACCTGAGCAACTAGTAGCACTCTTAAACTCTTCAGTAGATATTAAACAACTGCACATTGCACTTAGCTTGATTGAGTTGAGTTTACGAGATACAATTACAATCTAGTTGAGGTGAGGAATTGTCCTCTTGGTTGTGCCAATGCCTGAACCTTGTCTATAGTCGATGAAGGAACTTGACTCAGGAGAAACATGATCTCTCTAGTCTAAGTATGTCAACAAATAAGCCAGTATCGTGCCTCCAAAGTCAATATTAAGCCGATACTACCTTTTGTTGCCAAACCCAAGATAAAAACACCACAAAAAGGCATATCACAATACAAATGCCAAAAACCACCAATCATACAAGATGTGCAAAGCAAAAGCAATGAAAGAAGATCACTGAATAACCCTTCTCCACTAAAAAGCCGTGGTAGCATCCCAATGATGCTACCTAAATTCTTAAAAGAGACCCAAAGAGGCCCAAGGTTATGCTCTGCAAAAAGGAAAAAATGAGAGCAATGGACCAAAGCGGTCTACGGAAAACCCCGAAAATTAAAGTCCCATTCTCCAAGAATTATGACCTACTTTTTATGCTGACATACTTGGGTGAAAAGAGAATATGCCTGAATTCGGGTGAGGACTGAGGCTATATGAGTAGGGAATCGTTCGGTACCTCGATAGATAGTGTTGTTAGCTCGTTCTCTTGACTCACGAAAGCTAAACTATCACTAACACTGTTTATATCCATTCAAAGTCAAAGAGAATACTTATTTCTTAGGTACGAACTGACCTGATCGACCTTCTGAAACCATGTCTGATTTTGTTGGAACTGAGAGGCTGTTGAAACTACAAAACTCAAGTCAAGTCGACAATTCGAACAAATCATTAATCCATGGGTCGACTCTACTGAAGTTTGTGTGTTTGTGTGGTTATATCGAGACTTTGTGGGTATGTCTGCTGCAAACCCTCACCAGATCTATCTTGGCTATTCTCCTTGTCCTTCATTATTACTTATCTTATTCTTGCTTGGGACTAGTAAGATTTAAGTATGGGGGTGTGATGATTACATGATATGCTGTGATAATAGGCTCAAATTATGTGGAATACAGTATCAATTCTTAGGTTACAAACTCTAAATTCACACAATATATGTCTACATTATTCCATGCGCACAAGTGTATAAAATCATCATAAAATCAAGAAAACATCTGATAAAATATTCTCATTGATTATCATCATTAATCAGATTTATCAGAGGAAAATTGGGTATACTCATAGAACACTAATTTAACCAGCATCCAACATATTAACTTGGCTCTACAAAACATCTCTTACAATTGTTGGAAAGAAAATGGGAGGGTCAAGAGTGAAAAAAATTCCCACTCTTTAATGTTTGTGTACCATCTTTATTTACTCTCTCGTTCTCTCTCCCGTTTTCCATGAGAGAGCCACCATATCCTTCCCATGCATGAGAGTCTTTATTGTTTTTGTCTTACATGAATTTATAGTTTTTGTCATACATGCATGTGCACCATCCTTATTTACTCTCTCTCTCTCTCCCATTTCCCATGAAAGAATCGACCATATTAATCTCTCTCTTCTCCCCATGTATGAATGAAATTAAATGCTTTTATCTTTACTTGCATGTGACCCTTCATGTTGAGGAGATGCATAGGGCCTTTATAAAAAGGACCCCATGCAAATGCACGTCAACGCCCCCCTTCCATTCTCTTCTCTTTTGCCCCTCTCTTTCTTTATCTCTCTCTCTCTCTCTTGTTTTTTTGTTGGTCTCATGCAGGCATAGGCGTCCCCAGCAGCCACCGTTCTTCAGCTCCTTCCCCGCGGGCATCCTCTTCTCCTTCAGCGCGCACCGGCATCCGTCTCGTCGCAGCCCACAGCTGCGCACCGCAGTTGCATGCTCCGACTCGCTTCCCTCTCATACAGTCCGTACGCGCCATCTCCCGCGCACCGGCGTGCACCTCCAGCTGCTGTGCGCGAGTGCAATGCGTGCAGCCATTGGGTGCACCGCAACCACTACCCTCCTCCTAGGCGCACAACAGCCACTGTCCGCCTCCTTGTGCATGTCCACCCCGCAGCTGTGCACTCCACCTCGCAACCACGCACTTTAGTCCCCGGTTATCTCCTCCGTGCGCCAACAGTCCTTGCACCAATCGACGGTCGTCCTCCTCAGCCATCCTCATCCAAGCCACTCCCGCGGACAAGCATGCACTCCCCTCCACGTGCATGAGGATAACATATTCCATCTCTCTCTTTCTCTATTCACTTCCCTTTATTTATATGTCATTTACATTTCAAACCTTGAACTCTCCTTTATTTTAAGTATTTCAAGTAAAATCCTCATTTTCTTCATCAATTAGAGTGCATATCTTTGAAGTAAATCTTGTCTAAATTGCACATACATTATCGCACTTAGCAATTTATGTGTTAAATGTCGAATTAAAAATTGCAAATTTACTTGGTCCTTGTGGATTCGAACCTCTACTTGCCGCATACTTTTTTCATACATTCATCGTGCTCGTAGTTGTAATATTATTTGTTTGACAATGGTTTATCGTGGGAAAACAACGACTTGATTAAATCATCATTTTAAACCGCGAAAAATCGTGTCAACAGTGGCTCTGGTATGCACTCAGCTATTGAGGCTTCTTCATATGCTTTTGTGGCCTTTAGAGCTCAATCTTCGGTGCTTAAAGACCACATTTTACAAGACAGTGGCTTCCATGGTATGGATTCTGTTTTCCTATATGCTTTGGAGGGTTTGCGTGTCACACTTCCATCTCTCGATCTTACATGTTTTTCTAACAAGAATACTGTCCCCCTTAAAGCCCATAATGCTTTGATGAGTTCCGTTTTTAGCAAATTTGTTAAAGATGTGGAAGTTGAATTTGACAAGATGGTTATACAAAAGGTAATTTTCACTAATTACAAGTTGACCATGCTCAAGATTTCTTTCATGTTGTTCCTATTGATGGCCTTTGAATGCATACGTACTATTCTCAAATATCACCTCATGATTCCTCTATTCCTAGTTGATGAAGCATGTCCACTATACCGTAAAATCCTGCCTACATTCTTTTGAGGAGCATGCGTTCATTATCATGAACTCCCATATTTTAAATATAGACAAGATCTTGTCAGGGATGTACTTTATGATGTACTCGGGCATGATGGGGTTGCTTCCAAGAAAGAAGCACCTGTGAAATTTTCGACTGATCCACAAGAAGGGAGATCGACATTCATACCAGCAAATATTTTAATATTTGGATGGACTGGAGGGAAACATACATGCGTTGATTTGATTGGAGTTTCTCCATTGGCATGCATGATAAGGGGTGATTTAATAGCGAGATACACTACACAGAAAGCTGCCTCAGCTAAGGTTGCTAAGCATGACAAGGCTTGTGTCGACAATAAACATGTTTTCATCCTTTTTGATTTTGATACCTTTGGATTCTTGGCAACTGAAATAATAGAGCTCCTCAAAAGGGTCCAAAAAATTATGCATAGCAATGTTATAGTTCCCAGTTCTATGGATGTTGTTTTTTGAAGAATTGGATTTTCATCCAAAAGGGATTGACAACGCAACTTGTTGCCCATCTCCCATCAATCTCTATGTAAAACCTTATATATAAATTTAATTTTCTCTTGTAAATCGTGCATTGTGTATTAAAAATTCTTTCCAAATCAATAAAGAATCCATCTGTAATAAGAAATATAAGGTTGTTATATGGTCATTAGTAACATGCACGTGTGGAATAACTTTACACAAAGATCCTAAATCGATGGCTTCCTTCCATGCATACAATATATGCAGGGTTCCTTATTTGGGTGCTCGATAATTGCACCAGCAAAAATATGGTCAAGTTTGCGCAGAAATAGTGTGTGGTTGCAAATACATAGTAGAAAAGTAGGGTTCTATCACTTATGCAGACCCGAGATTGTAACTGTCGTGTCAAGTTAGAGACCCAACTTGATCTCCATTATTTGATTTGAAACCAGGGACATTGATGCGATTATTCCTATGATGAGGCACGATTAAATACTGAGCACCATGAATCGAGTAACGTTGGTAGGAGTATACCGATGAACGTGAGTACACAATATGACCCCACATGATGTGCTATGATTATGCGGGACTTTTATGGGAATGGTCCAAACATATACTATTTTGGATATTGGTATTCGGAGAAGACTTCCATGCAAATAGGGGTGTCAGAAAATTCTCAAGTTCGATATTCGCTCAGGTTCGACTCGCTAAAAGTTCGATTAAGATTCGGTTCGGAAATAAATAAACCAAACCCGAACACAAGTTTAGGCTCGATTAAATAAGTGAAATGAACCTAAAAATCATATGTTTTCTCATGTTCGATTCGTTAAGAGCTTGATAAACACGTATATTTACAAATTCTTACCTACATAAGTGGACTTTATTTTTGAGATAAGTGGATTTTGCCCATGATAAATGAACTTTGTCTGAAGATAAGTGAATATTTACGGGATAAGTAGGTTTTATCTCGGTATAAACTATCTCAAAATAAATAGTTACATCGTGATTACAACATCCATCATCTATGTATCTAGTTCGTTTCCCTTATTTATCCTTAAATCAACCGAACAAGTATAAACCTTACTTATCACATATCTCCGCATTATTCCTTATCCTCTTCTGGACGAACAGAAAAAAATATTATAATTATGCTTTTTTCACAGAGATGAATATTTATTAATCTATTTTTTTCCAAAAGATGAAGAGTTAGATAAAGAAAAAAAATGAATTAATGCTTATTCTAATTATAGACACACCCATATATTTCCATTTTATTTATTTTCACTCCCTCTTATTAGAGAATTCTCAAATTCGATATTTGCTTAGGTTTGATTCGATTAAAAAGAGGTTTGATTCATATTCAGTTCGAAAATAAATGAACCGAACCCGAACAAAAGTTTAAACTCGATTAAATAAATGAATCAAACCTAAAAAATATAGGTTTGCTTAGATTCGATCTGTCTACATCCGTACATGTAAATCATCGAGTTGGCATAATTTTTAGTGCATGGAGTGGAGAGTAATCAATGTGGGTTGTAATGTATAAATGAGGCCTGCATGCCATAAAATAATGCAAAGTCAAGTTCCATGCATGTTACTTTTGCATGAAAAATAAAGCATGGGGGAGAGAGAGATCTCCTTATGTGCACATGTGATTGCGAATTTTGGTTTTGGATTAGTATGGTGAAGAGATCTAGAAATGAACCACTAAACATGAAATATAGAAATTGATACCAAATATAAAGAATTAAGCTCGAATCTATGATTGTATTGGAAAGTGACCGATACAGAGTTATGATCATATAAAGCATATGAAATTGGTCACCTAATGCTCTCAAAAAACTATAAAAGAGCTAAAATAAAGTAATGATTCTGAGATTCATCAGCAATTGATAAGAAATTTAAATTTAGAAGTCAAAAATATCGATCATGATTTTTAATGGATAAATCAAATCCATGTTTTGCCGAGCGAACAACCTTAAAATACGATTTTGAGTCAACTGCCCATTTATACACCTTACATTTAAAAAAAGTAACGTAAATGTATATGTAAAAACATTTATATCATATTGCAGATTCAAGTAGATCATTTCCTAACTTGGACAAACTTCTCATTCTTGTTTTAAGAAGTGGAGATATAAACTGCTTTTTAGCTTAGTGTAGATGACAGTCGTGTGGATGCTTGATTAGATAGTAGTGTCATGGAGAATCTTTGTTAATAAAAGCGGGAATGCGCCATTTTTAAAAACTATAGCAAAATATGTCAAGAATGCAAGATGTTTCTATGACCATAATTATCACAATTGAAGTAAAAAGTTCTATGCCTTCTCCCACTATGAGTAGGGTCGGCCACATGGATTCTTGCTCAAATCCATGTTGAAAGATTCGACTATTGCTTACGCTGGCCGTCGAGTACCTAACGCAACCCCTGCAAGAGGGGGATTTGAACCCTGATCTTTTGGGTGGTAGACACACTGCACTACCACCAGACCATTTAAGTAGATACTTAATTATCACAATTGAAGTACTTTGTAAAAAAGAAGAAGACTGCATTTAATGTAATAATACTACAATAAGATATAAAGTACATGATTTAATACTTATTGCTAAAGTGTGGATCGTGTGAGGTTACGATGACCATCACGATTAAATATTACTGTGATCATGTAAATGATAAGTAATCTTATGATGATGTTCCGACTTTTGCAGTGAATCAACCACATCATAAGATCTCGTCGTATTACCACAATACACCATCACATGATTCATCTGGATCCATGTAACGGATTCGGATAATATATTATAGGATCCGGATACGCAGCTTGATCCATCTTAGATGCCACCACCTCACCCTATCCGGATCAAATCTCCATCCCACCAGAGCAGCGCAGAACTAACAAAGCAACGCCTCGTCCCCACCTCCTCCCTCCAAAACCACAGAAGCAGAGCAGACCAAAGCCCGCCACTCCCCACGCTGACGCAAACGAATGGCGTCCATCTCCCCCCTCCCGCTGCTCCCACATCTCCGCCACCCATACCCCCTCCTCCCCAAATCTCCGACCTCCACTTCCCTCCGATCCAAACCCCGATCCCATCAGGGGTCCAATGCAACGGAGAGTCGAGGTTCGGATCGCCGGAAGGACCTGCAGAGAATCGGAGAGAGGCACTGGTGAAGGTCCTCCTCTCCGCCGCTCTGTTCCCTTCTCTGGCCAAGCCTTCTTCCGCAGAGACCGGTATAATAATCGAAATGTTTTCTTTTTTGCTTTGTGTCTGTTTGATGTATGTTGACGAGTGCTCGCATTTCTGTTGTGCTTCAGATACGCAGCAGGAATTCCGGGTTTACGAGGATGAGACAAATAGGTTCAAGATCTCCATCCCTCGAGGTAGACTTGCGGTTTGATGTTGTTATTTGCTAATTTTTTGCAGTGCTGATTCTTCTGATATTCGTTGCTGCTTAGTGTCGTAACGAGTGAACATGAACATTATCTTTTCAGTGAGCATAAATGCTACGAAAATGGAACGGATGAATGATATGGTCGGCGGGGACACTTTTATGTGGTTCGATATTAAGATGAGGTGAGAGAAACTCATTATAAATCTTCCAAATTGAAGGAACCAGAAGTTAGGGAGGTTGACAGAGAGCAAGGTTGCAGAATTCGATAGTCGGTACTCGATCGGCTAAGTCACTGACTAAGGATTAATTGACAGTTGGTTGACTAATCGGATTTAGTCGATCTTTAGTCAGTATTGATTTTTTAAAATATTTTAAATTCATAAATCATTTTTTACACATATATTCTTATGTATCAAGGTTGCAAAAATCGATACCCAGTCCTCGATCGGTTGAATCACTGACTAAGGATTAATCAACAATCATACAACTAATCGGATTTAGTCAGGCTTTAATCGGTTTTGTTTTCTTAATTATTATAAATATGTAAATAATTTTTATACATATATTCTTATACATTTACATAGATTTGTATATTTTTATACTATAATAATGAAAGGAAAAAAATGTAATTGAATTTAAATAAAACATTTTGCATATTAGAATAAGTTTGCTTAAAAAAAGCAAAAAAGGTATCTCCAAGTAAAAATCGATCAGCTAATCGGCCTAATTGGAATTAGTCAATAGTCGGTCGGCTGTCCCACTGACTAGATTAGTCGGACCTACTAGTCGGGTGACTTGTTGGAATGGTTGTTCATGAGGATTTGAAGGATTGTTTGTTTGAGTTGAAAAGATTCGGGGATCGGATTATTTTGCTAAAAGTTGTGCTCGAAGAGGAAACTCTGAACATCATCTCAGTTATACACCATAAATTGGTTTAGATGAAAAGATTAAACAAGTTTTTTAGGAGGATTTGGATAAGATTATGTAAGAAATCACACAAAGAGAGATGATTTGTCTAGGTGGAGATCTTAATAGACATGCGAGAAAGGATGTTCTAGGGTATGCTGGTGTTCATGGAGGCCATGGCTTCGGGGATAAAAATGAAGAGGGAAAATCCATTCTAGATTTTGTAACATCCTATTATCTTTTCATAGCATACACTTTCTTCAAGAAGAGGGAGGAGCATTTAATTACTTATATAAGAGGCTCGACTAGAACATAGATACATTACTTTGCGTTGAGGAAAAGAAATCGGTTGTGGATTGCAAAGTAATCCCAGGAGAGAGTTTGACAACCCAACATTACTTGTTAGTCATGGATGTGCAATTGAAAGGGTTAGTAAAGAGAAGAAGAGTTTCCAAAATCACTAGAACTAGATGGTGGAATCTTCAATTAAAGCAATCAAGCTTCATGGAGAAGGTTTTAGAAGACTTATCTTGGGATTGTAACAGAAGTGGAAACGAGATGTGGGAGGCAGCGACATCTTGTATCCGAAGGAAAGCCAAAGAGGTGCTAGAGAGTCAAAGGGAGGAGCTCCAGGCCAAAAGGAGGCTTGGTGGTAGAGTGGAGGGGTGCAAGAGAAGCTCAATACTACAAGAGCATGCTTTAAAGCTATGTCTAAGGATATAACAGAGGAAAATGTCAGAACTACAAAATAGTGAAGAAGGAAGTAAAGAATGTTGTAAGCGAAGCTAAGTCAAAAGCTTATGAAGTTTTATACAAAAATCTCGATTCTAAAGAGGACCAGAAGGATATATTCAGGTTGACCAAAGCAAGAGAAAGAAAGATCGAAGACCTTTCTCAAGTGAGATGCATTAGGGATGAGGAAGGTCACGTGCTTGTTACTCAAAAGGATATAAAGACTGATGGAAGCAATATTTCCATAAGCTTTTCATTGGGGAAGGAAACATAGAGGTCACTTTGGGAGATCTAGCTAGTAGTGAAAGTTACTTGAATCGTGCAAGCTAGAGACGAATACAAAGGAAGTAGAGGAGGCTTTGAAGGTTATGGGACCTGGGAAAAGTGTAGGACTTGATGACATTCTATAGAATTATGGTGAGTTTTAGGTGAGTGTGGTTTGACTTGGCTTACAAATTTACTCAATGTTATTTGACGAAGCAAGAAAATGCCTGAAGATTGGAGGAGAAGTATCGTGGTGCCTCTTCATAAGAACAAAGGAAACATTCAAAATTGTGCAATTACAAAGGCATCAAACTGATGAGTCACACTGAATTTTGGGAACGTGTGATAGAACGAAGGTTTAGGCAACTTTCCAATGTAAAAGAAAATCAATTCGGGTTCATGGCATGTCTCTCAACTATTGAAGCCATACACTTGCTAAAGAGAACAATGGAGATTTATAGAGCTAAAAGGAAGAACCTCCTTGTGATTTTTTTGATCTGAAGAAGATTTATGATTTTGTCCCACAGGAGATATTATGGAGAGTTTTGGAGAAGATACAACTATCTGTCTTATACATTAACTTCATAAAGGATATGTATGATAGGGTTTCATCTTGTGTAAGGATCTAGTCTGGGAAGACTGATTATTTTGACATCAACATTGGTCTGCATCAAGGTTTAGCTTTTGAGTCCATTCCTTTTTACTTTGTTTATGGATGAGTTGGGAAGTCACATTCAGGGTGAGATACCTTTGGTGTATGTTATTCACTGGTGACATTGTGTTGATTGATGAGACTAGAGATGGAGTAAATAAGAAGCTTGAGGTCTGGAGACATGCATTGGAGACTAAAATATTTCGTATAAGTAGGGTTAAGATTGAATATATGGAGTGTACTTTTGATGGAAGCAATGGTGAAGGAATCAATGTGAAGATTGATGACGATAACATTCATAAGAGAGGTTCTTTTAGATATTTGAGATCTATTTTGCAACATGATGGGGGCATTGATGGAGATGTTACTAATAGAATAATATAGGTTGGCTAAAGTGGAGAGGAGACTCTACTATTATCTATGATAAGAAAATTCCTTTGAAAATCAAAGGAAGGCATTACAAAGCAGCCGTGAGACCTGCTATGTTCTATGGATCTGAATGTTGTCTGTGAAGCATAGACATGTGTCGAGAATGACATTAGCAGAAATGAAAATGCTAAGGTGGATGTGTGGACACACACACACACACACACGTAAAGATCAGATTCGGAATGATGCAATCAGAAGGAAAGTTAGTGTAGCTCTGATCGAGGATAAAATGTGAGATAAGGTGGTTTGACCGTTTGCAAAGGAGGTCGGCTGATGCACCTGCTTGGAGATGCGAGTTTTGGGATGTTGAGCCGGCTAAGAGAGGGCGAGGAAGGTCCAAGAAGTGTTGGAATGAGACTATACGAAGGGATCTTAGTTTTTTGGATCTAAGTCCGAGATTGACGCCAAGATAGATCTGAATGGAGGCAAAGAATCTATGTAACCGACCCTACTTAATGTGGGAAAAGGCTTTGTTGTTGCTATATTGACCGGACTTTCCTAGTAGTTGGTTGAGTTAGCTCCGGCGTATGACTAAGATGATTATTATTTGTTGATTCTTGTGAAGTCTACCCCCTCATTTAATTATAACTTCGATATTATTGGATTTCGGAAGAATAATGATCAACTGGTTGCAGGATCAGGAAGCTGTTGGGGTTAACTCAGGGAAAACTAACATTTCACAACCAATCCTGCATGCGTCTCCTGTTAATATACACCCTCTGACGACCATGTTAAAATAACATTTTTTGAAAACTTAAGGGGATTCCAGAAGTTTCAATGAAATCCAGTATCATCATTTCTGTATCATGTATCTTAGAAATAAGGATATAGGGATCCAATGTGCTTTATTTTAAACACAGTCCTTAAAATGTAGTCGACTAGTTGGAAGACCAGTTGTCTGCTTTTCAGAAGGGTTCAATTTCCTTAATAAAAAAAGCACATATTGTTGCCACTTTATAGCTCAAGTACTTCAGGATATAATCGGCGAAAAAAACCCATTGAATGATTATATTTTGTATTCTAGTTGGTTGTGAATTCACTCAGTAGATAGGCACACTTCCAATCATGGTTTCATTTCTGAAGGACAACTATGAACCGATTAACTGACTAGCTTGAGAACAACAGTCGGCTAACAAATCCATTAGACCTTTGCTGAATCTGAAATTCTAGTCGAATACCATGGCTTACTACTGATAAAATATCTGATTTGTCTACACGGTTACCCAAATTGAGTAACTGTGGACATTGATTCTGATTGTCTTTAGAATTTATTACACGAGTGCAAATCACCACCCACATTGATTATAATTTATTCTCTTTGCAGTTACTCCTATGAGTGATAATCTTTACTCAGGAAACTCACATCTCACAATGATTTGGTGGTGGTGGTGGGGTTACCCATTAGTAAGCGAGGTTATTTGAAATTCGAGAACACAAGAACCTCAACCACCACCCAAAACATGTGAACACAGATGAGAGGGCATGGGAAAGTGTTAAATGCACATATGTTCTTGTGTGTCAATTCATGGGCCCCTGTTTGTTTGCTCCTCTTGCCACAACAAATATGTGGTGAGAAAAGAATAAATTGATTACTCACAAGGCTCCAGGGTTCTCTTATATAGAGGAGAAACCTGTTGGGAAAATTACATAAGATGGATAGAAAGAAAAGAAAATACAAGAAAATAATAGATAATAACTAATATCTCAAAACTCCCCCTCAAGCTGGAGCGTAGATATCAATCATGATCAGCTTGGAACATCATCTCTGATAAGACCCTCTAGCTAGGTCGTTGGTAAGTATATCTGTTGTCTGATCTCTCGAGCTAACATGAGTAGTGGAGATAAAGTCATTCTGTATCATGTCTTGAGTAGTCTACCTCGATATGCTTGGTCCTCTCATGGAAAGACGGGTTGTTGTCGATGAAGAGAGCAGGTTGGATGTTGCATTGGAGGTGCATGGGAAGAGGCACTTCAATTGTTAGGTCAGTAAAAATAGATCTGACCCACATCATCCTTGTACTAACCTATGCCATGGCCAAGCATTTTGATTCTGCATTGGATCTGGCAACCACTATCTGCTTCTTGCTCTTTCATGGCACCAAGGAACTCCCTACGAACACTGCAAAGTCAGAGGTAGACTTCCTGTCCTTGGGATGCCATGCATAATCTGTGTCTGCATAAGCTGTAACTGCAAGGGTTGTACCTCTGCTGAATAGAAGACCGCTGCTAGGTAAGGCCTTCAGATACCTCAGAATCGTATGGACTTCATCCATATGTGCTTGTCTAGGCTGCTCTATGAACTGACTCACTTTGCTTACTGCAAAGGATATATCTGGCCTGGTGATGGTCACATATATGAACTTCCCAACGAGTTCCATATACCTCTTCTTGTCTACCTCCTCAATGTCATCATCGTATAGCTTCATGCTCAGATCCTTGGGAGTAGTGACATGCCTACAATCTGCCATGTCTGTCTCAGAGAGAAGATCTGTAACGTATTTCCTCTGGATCATCACCAGACCTCGCTGGTTCCTAACAAACTCCAGTCCAATGAAGTAGCATAGACTGCCAAGGTTCTTGGTCACAAACTGCTGACCTAGGAAATCCTTAGCACCTGGATGCCCTGCTCATCATCCTTTGCAACGATGATATCATCAATATAAACAAGTATGACAACAATACCTCTCTGAGTCCTTTGAACAAACAATGAATGATCGACGATCGATCTCACGAATCTATGTTGCTTTATCAAGTTCAAGAGCTTCTGGAACCATGCTCTTGGACTCTACTTAAGGCCATAGATCACCTTGTGAAGCATGCGAACCTTCTGACACTCCCCCTCAGTAGCGAACCCAGGTGATTGCTGCATGTAGGCCTCCTCCTATAGGTCACCATAGAGAAATGCATTCTTCACATCTAGCTGATATATGGGCCAATCCCGAGTCACTGGAACATAAAAGAATATGTAGTGCATAATGCCTAACCACTGGAGAGAAGGTATTCTGATGGTCCACCTCATATGTCTGGGTCAACCCATGTGCCACAAGTCTCGCCTTGTAGTGATCTATGCTGCCATCTGCTCGGTGCTTCACTGTAAACACCCACTTGCATTTAACAACAGATGGTCCTGTAGGAGCTGTAACAATGCTCCAAGTGCTACACGACTGTAGCACGACCATCTCCTCCTCCATGGCAAGATGCCACTGGTTGTCCTGTATAGCCTCCTGATATGTCCGTAGTGTCTCCACGAAGATAGTGCCGCATCAAATCTTCTCAATTCCTCTGAGAGTCTGCTCAAGGAGACATGAACTGCAAGAGGATATGTAGCACAAGCATGTATTTGCTTTTGCATAGCTATAGGCACATCTAGATCATTTGCCACCTCCTGAACCTGTAAACTACCCTCCTGAGAGGGCATCTGCTCACCCTGTAAAGAATCATGTTGCATAGACAACTTAGTAGTGCCATCAGTAGAAATAATGTGCTCATTACATACCTGAGGTCTGCTGGATAATGGGGAAGGCCCATGAACAGGGAGAATAGCGTGAGACATGCGAGTAAATACATGTGACAAAAGCTGAGTCAAGGTACTGGGTGGTGGTCCAGGGACAACCATCAGAGCATGTGTAATCATTGGAGGAGGTGGTGGTGGTAGAGGTGGTGAGGCAGAGTAGGTGCTGGAGGTGGTGCAGTTGTAGGAGGATACATGTATACCTCCTCACCAGAGTCAGATATAGTTAATTTATCACGTAAGAGAGAAATACATAACAGACTCAAAGAAGGTGATATCAACACTGACAAAGTATTTCCGCTGAAGTAGATCAAAACAACGATACCCTTCTGGGTACGAGAGTAGCCAACAAAGAAACACTTGACAACTCTAAAGGAGAGCTTGTCACGACCAGACATCAAATTGTGAACAAAGGCCACAGAGCCAACCACTTGAGGTGTAAGGGAGAACATGTCCTTCTCGAGAAACACAATCGAGAAAGGAACCTTTTCTCTTAAAATAGAAGATGGCATGTGGTTCATCAAGTAATAAGCTGTGAGGATTGCATCACTTCGTAAGAGTGACGGTCACGATTATGAATCAAAAGGATTCGGGTCACGTCGAGTAAATGACGGTGTTTGCGTTCAACAACACCATTCTGCTGGGATGCGTAGGTACACGAGGTTTGGTGTAGGATGTCAAGAGACCTGAGGAACTCAGATAGCTGTAAAGTACATAACTCTAAGGTATTATCAAATCGTAAATACTTAACAATAGTAGGAAAAATGGTCTTTATTTCATTAATAAATGTTTTTATGACAAACCCAACCTCAGATTTATTTTTGAATGAGAAGAAGGGTAAAAAATGGCACGACAATGCGAATCCTTTGTGATCTGACTAATAAAAAGCAAGTTCATCTGAAAATCATGAGCATATAAAACATAGATGGCGTCAAAAGCACCTCCCCCTATCCTGTGATGGGTAAGTAAACCTCATTCACAATGGAGGTATAGACTTGTAAGAACTGAACTGGGCTCTGTTTCCACACATATGGTGGGAAGCACTAGAGTCTAAGATCCACTTTGTCATATATGTCCTGCTAGAACTGGTAAAAGCATATGCTATACCTGAGGAGCTCGAAGAGGCTCTAGCAGTTGCTGCAACATCTGAGGAAGCTGCAACGGTACCGGCAACATTAGTCATGATCTCTCGTATATGAAACACAATATCATCAAGACATGGATCTGCTTGAGGAGCCGAAGCGTCTGGAGGCTTAATTTGTTCTGCCACTCGAGCAGATGCCGGGTATCCATGCTTCTGATAGCATGTGTCCTCGGAGTGTCCTGGACGATGACAGTAGGTGCAGGAGCCACGCTGATGTCCACCTCCTCTACCACGTGAACTATACCCTCTGAATGACGTAGAACCTTCCCTACCGTGAGATGTTACCATCGCTGAGGAGGTCTGTGTGGTGGCAACGGGTGTGATAAGAAACATGCTGAGGCGAGTGTAGGCCTCTTCCATGGGAGGTATGGCCGTGCCTGTACGGAGTTGTGCATGTGCGACCTCATACTCTGGATTCAGGGCTGCCAAGAAAACTCCAACCATCGTAAAATTCCTATATGCCATCCGCTGCTCCATGACACGCATGAAGCTGTGAAGCTTCTCAAACATGCCTCGAAGCGAAGAATAAAAGGTATGCAGAGGACGATCATTCTGCTTGGCCGTGTAGATATCAATATGGAGCTGAAGAATCTTAGCCTCATTCTTTGCTTGAGCATATGTAGCTGCCAAAATATCCCATATCACCTTGGTGGTGGGCTGGTTCACAATATCATTGGTAATCTCTGTGCTGAGAGTCCCAGATGGCCAAACACACACATATACGTCATCTTGTTTCCATGAAGCATTGACCCCAATCTTGTCCGTGGGCTCAGTGTCTGTCAGAATGTGCTCCTTGTTATTGCATTGCATAAAAATCATAAACTGCATGGACCACAACTCATAGTTGATCCCATCCATCTTCACGATGGGATCCGTGCCCTTGAAGGCACCGAAAACGCTACTCTTGTTCTTTGACATGATGAGAAAGAAGGCTGAAACAGAACTCGATTGAGAAGTAGATTGATCCAAGCGAGTCTACATGATTATATAGAGGATTGGTTGTACGTGCAGGCTCATACAACCATCCTCATCAATACTCGATCCACGTTAAGGTCGAAAAAGGTGATTTATTGTTCTGAAATCACATTTTTCGGGTCAAAATCAGATCGTTCAGAAGAGCTGGGAAGCGCATAGAGGAATAGGAAGGCCCTAGGGGGCCTAGAGGGTGGTCAAATGACTATGGTGATGCTGGGCTGTACTCAGCAGATTTGGACGATGACACGAGGGGCCAAGAGGGGCCGTGGCGGTGCCTGGAGGGCCCCCTGGTGGCCTGGGCTGCTGCTTGGACACCTCGAGCAAGCCCTCGAAAGGGCTTCGAGATGATACGAGGCCCTAGCGGAGGCTTAGGGGGCTTGACGAATTTCTGGACGTTGACTGAGCTGTGTGGAGGAGACCTCTAGCGACATGGGGAGGCGGCTACGAGGCTCCAAAGGGTCTGGCGGTGACGGCTGCACTGCTGGGGGCGGTGGGAGGTGGCCTGGGGGTGGTGCGTGTTGAGAAAGAGGGGCGACAAGTGGGGTTAGGGCACATGGTACGAGAACTTTGGTTTAGGACTGTCACTTCGACGTCCATGTCATTCCGACCAGTATGAGAGAAAGGGGGAATATATGTAGAGTAACAGGTCTTGATCCATATTTCAGATTCAGATGTCAGTCTCCAGACCAGCCAGTTGTTCAGACTCTACAGTTTTTTCAGATGAAGATTCTCCATGCGCAAGATTCAGACTCGACGTTCAGATTCCGAGTCCACAGGTGTGATGCGCAGTTGTTCAGACTCGACAGATTGGTCAGAGTCCAAGTTCGAGACACTCCATGATGAGAGGCCTATTTTTCGAGTTTTCCAGAGAGAGACTCAGTTTCAGACACGTACGAGTATGCGGTCTTTTCAGATGAGCACATGTATGCCATCAATTCAGAGGTCCCCATCCTTTCTTATTTTGTAGGCCAGAGTTTTCATGTGAGTCATAAGGACTCCAGAGTAGAGGACCATTCCCTATGCCATGTTGGCAAGGGTTTTCATGTGGTATCATAGGTACACCAGAGTAGTGCACCATTCTCTGTGCCAGATGGGAGAGACCCAGTTCTCCGACGAGGAGCTATTTTCAGACTCCATTCTCCAGCGACCGTGGACTCCGACGAGGATTGCACATCCACGGACCTTATTTAGTTTGGCCCTTTTCATAGATATAGCAGTTGTCCACATGATGTGATGGGCCAGAGTACTCCGACGAAGAGACTCATTTCCAGTTGCAACGACTCTGACAGGCGCAGTTCAGAGCGCATGCTCTCCGACGAGGAGATTCAACAGACTCACACTCCAGTCCGTTCGTCCTCCTCACCTGCACAGCATGAGAAGCAACGTCCTTGACAGCAGCAGTTGTGCGCATTGGGTTTATATTGTCCGTAGTGTCCTGTAGCGTTGAGTTGAGTTTCTTTCTGTTTGTCCAAGCTGAGCATTGCATGCTCCAGCTTGAGGGGGAGTGTTGGAGTACTTGGTTATGCGCCTATTGTGTTGTAGATAGGTAAATGGATACCTCCAGGATCCATTTACCCCATCCAGTTGTTTAGTCCCACATTGTCCAATGTTGGGACTTGGAGGCTCTCTGGAGGCTATATAAGGAGCCCCAGGCCTCCTGTATCAGATGAGAAAGTGCAATGCATAACATGCCCCTTTGAGGGCTTCTCCCGTGGTTTCATCCCGCTCCTCACAGAGTAGGGTTCCACGTAAAATCCCGTTGTTCTTCGTTGTTCTTTATCTTTTTCCATGTTTTCGCTTCCGCTTCCTATTTTCTAACATGGTATCAGAGCAGGTTTGATTCTCGAGGAATCATATTTTATTTATTTTGTCGAGATTCAATTTGAATTCTCATCTTGATTATTTATGTTGAAGATTATGAGATCATTATCAATTGTTGTGGAGATTTTCTCGATCAAATATTCAGTTCTTGATGATCATGTTGTGCGAAGAAAACTGGGGTTTTCATTATGAAACCCTAATTCCATTAAGCGTTTTCATGAAGCAATCGGGTTTCCAAGGTGGAACCCTAAAGGAAGGGCTCCAGATTCCAGGTTCCAGATCAACGTAAGGTGCAACAACTGAAACGCATCCTCCTGGCGTCGCCAGGCACCCGCGCGAAGCGACCTCCCATATCTCGCGCAAAACAAAAGTGGGAGAGGGGCGAAGCCCTGATCTCAACCACCTCCAGGCGGAGGATCATAGACCAGGCGTGCGCGAATCCAGATCAACAACAGGCTAGGCACCACCCTTCCTCCTCAATCTTGGTGGCACATAACATGTCTCTGGCGGCCCTCCTATCTCCGCTCCCCGCCAAAGCTCGAGCATGCACCAACTCCGCACCCCCCGACACAAGGCGACGGATAGGGGTGCACATGGATAGGATTGGATCGGATTTTGGCTTAATCCGTGTCCAATCCACACATAACGGATTTTTGATTTTTCCAGTCCAGTCCAATCCATTAAACATGCAAATCCAATCCAATCCAATCCACCAGATTACGGATTGGATCAGATTGGTTCGGATTTTTAATGCTCACCTAATATATGATTAAGTTTGTAGCATAGTCGAATTCGACGTTCGAATCATGGTTCTAAATTTGAGATTACGTATAAATGTAAAGAAAAGAATAGTAATTTTTGGAAAGCAATTTGACTTTTTTTTGGAAAAGCAAAAACATATATGCTTGTTATGAATTTATTACAACCGATCATTGTATAACTAAATAAAAATAACATACTTGTGATCCATATAAATCGTAAAAGAATCATATCAACTTTGAATAAAATTGCAAGTTTGTATATATCAAATAGGAACTACAACTAGATAACTACACATGCGCAAGGAAGACCTGGCTACGCATGCGCACAACTAGGACAAGGACAACATCCGACGGAGATATATGTGCACCTGAGGGTGGAGATGTGTGTGGCGCAAGTGAGTGTTTTGTTTGTAATGGGTCCCGAGTGGGTTTAGGTTTATGTATTATTATTTTTAGAAGTTTGTTTCATTTGAAAAATTGAAAGGGCCTAAAGGACATTGCGGGTAGGTATTAATTTTTTCTAAACCAACTAGTAGGGTGAGATAAAGGGTTTTCCAGCAAGTTGTGTGTAGTAAAACTTGAATTGGAATAGGTTTAAGTTATAAAGAGACTAGCTTGGATATTTGTACATAGCTTTCAAATAAAATGTAATATATAATATGCTTTATTGAGAATAAATAAAGCAGTATATATTATTATTTATTAACGGATTAACGGATCGGATCGGATTAGATTTTGACAATAATCCGATCCAATCCATAAATGAACGGATTTGTAAAATTCCAATCCGATCCGATCGATTAAACTTATAAATCCAAACCGATCCAATCCAATGACAACGGATTGGATCGGATTACGGATTTTATCCGATCCATGTGCACCCCTAGCGGCGGATACAGGGAGGCGGCGCATATTCGGCAACTGGAAACCCCAGGCGCTGGCAGCGCATCCCCGCTCGGAAACCCCAAGCAGGCGGGAGCCTCGTTCACGTGCCCAGATCGCCACGCAGGCGGCGACAACTCCAACTGTTCTCCCCCTCGCACACATCTTATCAGCCAGACGATGCATCCTCTTCGCATTCCAGAGAGAAGGGCGGCGGCGTGAAACCCCATGGGGGGGGCTACTTCGTGAAGAGGGTTGAGAACCCTAGCGCTCCGCTCTATTAAAAAAAGGGAACGATCGGCTGTTTAAAAAAATCTCTTGAGGGTTATTTCGTTGAAAGCCCATGTTGGGCCGATTATTTAAAAAAACAATGGTGAGTGGGCCCTTTGCAGTTTGGGTCGGTGATTTAAAAAAAGGGAGGGGGATTATTATTGTAAGGCCCAAGTGGCCAACGACTGTTTTTCTTTGGGCCCACTGTTGGGCAAACTTTTGTTAAAAAAGGAGAGAGAGATAGATGCGTACAAAAAAAGGGAAAAGCCAGAAAAAATGGAACAACTTACGAAAAAAATTAACTAAAAAATGTGACGGCTTAAAAAAATGCATGGAAAGCCGAGAAAAAATGCCAACGGCTTAAAAAAATTGTTTCGGAAAAAATGATGAATGTTTTAAAAAGGCGATAAATGTGTGATCGACCAAGTGGTTTTTGATTTCGTTCCCCATTTTCTTTGGCTTCTCCCAACTTGGTCGACGTCCATGTCATTCCGACCAGTATGGGAGAAAGGGGGAGCATATGTAGAGTCACAGGTCTTGATCCAGATTTCAGATTCAGATGTCAGTCTCCAGACCAGCCAGTTGTTCAGACTCTACAGTTTTTTTAGATGAAGATTCTCCATGCGCAAGATTCAGACTCGACGTTCAGATTCCGAGTCCACAGGTGTGATGCGCAGTTGTTCAGACTCGACAGATTGGTCAGAGTCCAAGTTCGAGGCACTCCATGATGAGAGGCTCATTTTTCGAGTTCTCCAGAGAGAGACTCAGTTTCAGACACACACGAGTATGCGGTCTTTTCAGATGAGCACATGTATGCCATCAATTCAGAGGTCCCTATCCTTTCTTGTTTTGTAGGCCCTAGTTTTCATGTGAGCCATAGGGACTCCAGAGTAGAGGACCATTCCCTATGCCATGTTGGCAAGGGTTTTCATGTGGTATCATAGGTACACCAGAGTAGTGCACCATTCTCTGTGCCAAATGGGAGAGGCTCAGTTCTCCGACGAGGAGCTATTTTCAGACTGCATTCTCTAACGACCGTGGACTCCGACGAGGATTGCACAGCCACAACCCTTATTCAGTTTGGCCCTTTTCAGAGATGGAGAAGTTGTCCACATGATGTGGCAGGCCAGAGTACTCCGACAAGGAGACTCATTTCCAGTTGCAGCGACTCTGACAGGTGCAGTTCAAAGCGCATGCTCTCCGACGAGGAGATTCAGCAGACTCACACTCCAGCCCGTTCGTCCTCCTCACCTGCACGGCATGAGAAGCAACGTCCTCGACAACAACAGTTGTGCGCGTTGGGTTGATATTGTCCGTAGTATCCTATAGCGTTGAGTTGAGTTTCTTTCTGTTTGTCCAAGCTGAGCATTGCATGCTCCAGCTTGATGGGGAGTGTTGGAGTACTTGGTTATGTGCCTATTGTGTTGTAGATGGGTAAATAGATACCTCCATGATCCATTTACCCCATCCAGTTGTTTAGTCCCACATTGTCCAGTGGTGGGACTTGGAGGCTCTCTGGAGGCTATATAAGGAGCCCCAGGCCTCCTGTATCAGATGAGAAAGTGTAATGCATAACATGCCCCTTTGAGGGCTTCTCTCGTGGTTTCATCCCGCGCCTCACGGAGTAGGGTTCCACGTAACATCCCGTTGTTCTTCGTTGTTCTTTATCTTTTTCCATGTTTTCGCTTCCGCTTCCTATTTTCTAACAGATACCATGTGGAGAGAAAAGAATAAGTTCATTATTCATGAGGCTCTAGGGTGCGTTTGGTTCGTAGGTTATCCAGGGGTGGATAACCTGGTTTTGTGTTTGTGTGTTTGTTTGGTGGGTTAAGGGTTGGGAGGGTTTGTGTGATGTGATTGTATTGGAATTTGAAAAAGTTGGTAGTTATTATGGTATGATTGTATTGAAATTTGAAAAAGTAGGTGGTTGTTGTGATGTGATTGTATTGAAGTTTGGAATAGTGAGTAGAAGTTGAGTATTTTATGATTTTTAGATGATACGATGGTATAATATATATTTTTTTGGTTGGAAAGAGAGTGGGCCCCACTAGTGGGTTGGGAATATGGGTTTTGGGGGGTAACCCACCCAAAGTGGGGGGTAACCCCCCAACCAAACGCACCCCTAGGGTTCTCAGGAGAAACTTGTTGGGCAAATTACATAAGACGGATAAAAAGAAAAGAAAATACAAGAAAGCAATAAATCATAACTAATATCTCAACAAAATATGATGATGTGATTATCAAAGTAGTTATGAAATTGTAAGTGTGATTGCACATATTAAAAAATTCATGCAAAAATGGAGGAGAATGAATTCGTTACCTTTTATATGTGTGAGGAACTGAAGTCTTGCCTTTTTGATATTGCTCCACATTATATTGCATTTGCTTTGAATTTCAATCATGTTCGACAATCCTCTCTTCTCTGATATTTTTCACGGAAAGGAAGACTAAAATGGTCAATAATCCATGGAAATTCTGGTAGGAGCATGAGTAGAGTCAGGGTGCTTAGGTTCGTGACCTTGGTGGTTGCACACGTCCCCAAAGGAAAATAGCTACAAATTTTGTATTTTGAGTGGAAATCATGCAAATGTGTGCTTGCTAGTTCGTTGCGAATTCTACATAGTTGTGATGTAAAGATGTGAAGTGAAATTAATAAGAGGAAGGAATGAGAAGAAAGGGAATGACGTAAAAGTATTTTGATGTTTGGAAGAAGGGGGAAAGGGGAAAGAAAGTATTCTTTGGTGTTTGGTTTTTTAAAAAGAATTCTTTGGTGCTTGGTTGCACAAGTGAATGAAAAGAAAGTGAGAGTATGACAGATAATTTGTAATTAATTTTTGTGTATTCTCTTGAGCTCACCTACTAATATCTTCATTGATAAGATATATTTATCAAGTATTAAAAATAGAAAAAGAGGTTGAACGAGGCACTTAACACAAATCATTGAAGGCTTTTTTAATCGTCCTCTCTTGACATCCAATGAGGAAGAAATCACTCCAGTTATCACCTTCCTATCGATTTTACTCCCGTTGTTCCCTTATGTTCATCCAAACTCCCAATGTTATTTCTCGTCTCCTCATTTTTCCTTCCGTTCCCTTATGTTTGGCTATGAGGATCAGGGGAGAAAGGGAGGGAAAGGGAAGGGGAGAGGAAAGGGAAGGAAATGAAGTGAATGTTTGTAAATTTTGCGGTGTTTGATTATGAGTGCAGACAAATGGAAGGAAAGGAGATTGTTGTTAGGATGCAAGAGAGATAAGATGATTTATCACGATGTATCTTTATAGCTTTTGAAGGATAAAACAAGTATGCGAAACATAAATAAAAAAGAGGGGACAAAATATGTGTGGAGTGTGCTTTGTTGTATTCCGTTTCTTCTCTACCCAATTTGTTCCCTTGCGGTCCCTCCATTTCCATCCCAATCTCTTCCCTTTCCGTCCTCTTGTTTCCATCCAAACACCTTCCAGCAGCCCTCCTCCCCTCCCTTCCCTCCAATCAATCCATCCAAATGGACCCTTATTATGTCCATCCAACTGTGGAGAAAAAGGTTTTGTTGTATCAAGATTGGTGGAAAAGATGGTTTCCTTGTCTCTACAATGGAGAGAGCTTGCTGCTCTCTGCTTTGAAGGTCTTTTTGGTTGTTCACCAACTTACAAATCTACGTGACATCTTCTCAATCGCATAGTTTAACTCATTATTCTGTTCTGTCATAATCCACTTAGACATCTTCATATTTTTAGTTAGGGTCTTTTATTGTTGCTTCCACATTATTCTTCAGGGTTTTATTTCGTTGTTTTCATAGCTTGTGCATCATGGCTCCTTTTGTCTCATTTTGCATTTATATCACAAAAATGTAATGCTGTCAAAAGACTGAAAAGCTGGGTGCCTCTTTTTTCTTTCATGTTTTGGCTTGTCAATATTTTGTTCTGTTGTATTCATTGAACTTTTGGTTTCTAGCATAGGATAGTTTGGGAAAGTGTTTAGCATTTGACTGTATTTTTGTGCAGAAACCTTGATTTAAAAATTGTGCCATTTTTTCAAATATACTTGCCAACTGCTATCGCCTTTAAAAGTGTAACAGTGAATTGGTCAAACCATAATGGTTTATTGAATCTGCCATAGTTGTACCATGTATTCTTTGCGAGATAGATCCTTGTTCACGTCTAGAGGCAGATTTAACCAACCCCCCCTTTTTTCCAAACTTAAAATCCTAAACATTCATCCTTTTCGCTTAAAACAAAAGCAAACTCAATTTTTTACCATGCTTCAACTGCCTTCTGCCATAGACATGATGGTTCCAAACTTTCAACTCCATTATTTTCTACATACTGCTCTATTCTTTTATTCAGACTGGTTGGTTGGTCAAGGTGAAACTGATGGCATCAAATCAGTCACAGCGTTTTACCCAGAGGAAACTTCCGATTCAAATGGTATGTTTCCATTCAATTTGAACACTGCTCTTGTTTCATTTGTTAATATCTTTTTTCCAGTCAGCATTGCAATCACCGGAGTAGGTCCAGATTTTACGAGACTAGAATCTTTCGGCAACGTGGACGCCTTTGCTGAAAATCTGGCATGCTTCACCTTGGTCTAACAGTTTGTAATTTTCTCAAACCCAAGATGGAAATAGTTTTTATTGAAATGTCTGCTCCATCACAGGTAAATGGTATGGACCGGAGCTGGAAGAAACCACCTGGCTTGGCCGCAAAATTAATAGATTCAAAAGCCGCAAATGGTAAACAACCACTTCTGTGGCGTTTAAGTTCCCTTTCTTTCAGTAACATGTTCATCCTCTTGAATTATCTAGGTAAAATCTATAAAAAATGCAGTGTGCTTTCAGAAGCTTAGTTTTTATTTTCTTCTAAAGTTGACCTGAATTCCATGTTAACACCCCTTCAATATAATGAAAATCCGAGAAGCTTCTTTTTCTAACCATATTTTTTATGATAGATATATTTTGGAAATCTATGTATAAAGTGATTCTGTGGGGTCTATTGCCGTTTTCAGGACTCTATTATATAGAGTACACCATGCAAAATCCTGGTGAAAAGCGCAGGCACTTATACTCGGCTATCGGCATGGCATCAAATGGCTGGTACAACAGGCTGTATACAGTCACTGGCCAGGTAGCTATTTCCAGAATGATTTCTGGAACAGTTTTTAGATAGTGTTCGGAAAGATTTCTTGAAACATAGAGCGGTTCCTAATAACTGAATCCTATTTCTGTGGAATGATGGCTTACGAATCGTCCAACCTGAAACTTAATAGATTTTCTTGGTAATATTTCTTTAATATTTTTTGAAGTTCATGGAGGATGGATCTGACAAATTCAGGGCACAAATCCAGAATGTAAGTCAAATTACTCGTTCGATGTGAATCCAAACATCTTTTCATTCACAATTGCGTGTGATCAGATATGTAGTTTGATTCTCATTTGAATAGCGACACCTTCTTCCCATAACTGTGCCGCTATTTGATCCTTCACCGATTCTGATTCTTGTGCTCGCAGTCTGTATCATCTTTCAGGCTGATCAAGTAAGCAGTGGGAATATTCTTCAAGGAACATCTGGAGTCCAAACTTGCTGCACATCACCGTTGATAACTGTATACTTGGATTTTCACCTTGGAAGTTTTCTGCACTTGCGATGGCACCGTCGAACTTGTTTCACCCCCCATGGCAGAGGCATCCCGTTTGTAGATTTAACCACACATAGCACTGCTACATTGTCATTATAATCTATCTTTTGCTGTTATCATAATTACAGGTGCAGTTTGTTCTCAATGTGGCTTGTAATTTTGTTAAATGTTAATAGTTTGGGGGCTTTTCTTACTCCTCTTCCCCTCCCCTCTCTGACCCACCAATCTTTCTTTCATGCACCCAGGGAAAACCTCGAAAATAAACTGTTATATCTATCCTAATTTGATCCCTTATACTAAAATTAGAGTGAGTGTCTAGTGCAACAACCACCTCGCTCCTCCTCAGTAGGTTAAGAGATCAAAGCCAGGTCAAAGCCTGATGATGGGCCAAAGAGTCTGGTCTTGACGATTCAGAGGAAAATGGACTATCGAGACCAGCCTCAGATAGTTATGGAAGAGAAAAGTCATCGACAAAAGTCAAAGTTTTCAATATTTGTATTATAATTGTACGCATTCTGATTTCGGATGTCATTGCTTATGCTTTAGCTTAGTCTAAGTATCCATTCTCTATGTGGAACCCTCCAAGTTTTCATATTGTTGATACAAAGTTTAATTTTAGTTACAATGATTGCATGCTTTTCTTCTATAAATTGAACATTTTAATGCTAACTCCTTTTAGGGGAGCGCCTATTTTAGGGAAACTAATCAATGCCTTAATACTAAAAAGTGAATACAATCGAGGTCTTTCTGCCCTCGCGATTCGTCGTCATTGCCGATCGAGGGTTGGATAGGGGTGCCCAATGTAGTGTCTACAATAACGCCTTTGGTTCCCTTTCAGTGCATCAAACTAGGAAGAGTTGTCTCTGGCATATATCTACACCTATTAACTAGCCATTGTCGGTGTGATAAAGACACCCATCTATGGCACAAGTAAATAATACCGAAGATGATAATACCATTGAACTACTACCTTCTTGCATTCAACCACTCCTCGTGACTCCGATGAACCCTTCTACGGATTTTTTAACGACCCTTGTAAATCTTATGACCTCGAATCTACCCTCGATTGGAACTTACACTTAATGCGTAGCGTACTTCTCTTCTCTTCTCATGGTGTAGAAAGACTTTGAGAGTCAGCATGGTTCACTCATTTTAGCCTTCTTGGAGGGCAAACTATCAAGACAAATAAGCTTTGGTGCTCAAGCTAATTGTCCAATGTCTTCCCAATTAATGATGATGGTGGTTGATGGAAGATGAAAACCCTCTTGTTAATCACGATCCACTCGAACCCCATTGCAAGTTCCTAAATCTATGAATGAAAAATATATATCATGCTATGCGAGTATAATAGTTCAATGCATAGGGCACAACAATTTTCTCCAAAATCCCTTTCTTGCATTTGTCCTCGAGTGCATCGACAACAACAAAATTGAAACTTGTAATGTAAGAAAGTATGCCTCCGTTCTTTTATAACAATTAGAGGCATTAACCAGCAGCGTTTGTAGTCCAACGGTTAGGATAATTGCCTTCCAAGCAATAGACCCGGGTTCGATTCCCGGCAAACGATTTTTTTCTCCCCTCAACAATTATTTATTTTTGGGCCGCAATTTTTCCGCATCCGAAAAAGCACAGGAACCCAATCGATGAACCCGACGCCAGCAATCTCCACCACCCCGGAACCCAACTGCATACTCAGCCAAACCAAACAGGTGCCGCTCAATCCCCACGCCGAGCCACCTCGAATTTCACAACCATCCGTCGCATCCACCCTCAATTTAGGGTTTTCTCCGCACCGATTTCACTTCCCCTGTCCAAATCCCGACCCTCGCGCTCGATCAACTCATCTCCCCTCAATTCCTGGTAAAACAACTACTTTCCAGGTTTACGCTCGTTAATTTTTCCTTACCGTTAATGGTATGGACCAAATCGACGTGATCGGCGCTGGCGAACCCGAGCGCGAGCTGCCCCATCCTTCCGGTGAAGCACCGGTGGATCCCGCAGCAATGGCGGGCGCTTCCGGCGAGGATAACGTCGGCATTGACGGGCCTGAAGGTATGGGACGCGGTGGCGAGGCGGAGGAGGAAGCGGCCGGTGGAGGGAAGGGAGATGAGGGTGATGCCGTCATTGGCACCGTGGAGAACGGTGGAGCTTTGGGCGAGATGAGACCGGAAGAGGTGGATGATGCGGTGTTGAAGCGGGATGATGTCGAGCTGGGGGACAGGAAGCTGTTCGTGTTCGATGCGAGGTTTGATGACGGGGACGACTCCGGGACGGAGGAGGAGCAGGCGGCATTCATGAAGGAGCTGGAGAATTTCCACAGGGAGAAGATCCTGGAGTTCAAGCCGCCCAAGTTCTACGGAGAGGGTCTCAATTGCCTCAAGTGAGTTTGTTGATACATATTGCGTTTTATGGTTGTTTGAATTACTGAACACTTCGTCAATGTTGTCTTCTGTTGGTTAAAATAGGTTGTGGAGGGCTGTTACCAGATTAGGCGGCTACGATCAGGTTTGGAACTTCTCGCTTTTTACGCGGTTCTTATGTGTAATGTTTCCGTGACAGATTTGCTATGTTGAATGCCTTTGTTTATGTTGCATTAATTTGTCATGCTGTTTGCTCGAGGTTTTGAGCGACACACGTCTAATCGACCTTATCTCTATTACAATCTCCATGCGTTTCTTTTATCTTGGGCATATTAAACAAGCAATAGTTCTTTTCCATTTAATCTAGATGATGGTGATTGGAGCTATAGTTCTATGGGGTCTAACTTTCTTGTTCGTATCTGTTACCATCGCACGTCCTACACTGAAGTTTGTTCCTTCATCATTAATAAACAATACTGGAATGGGGGCATTTCTCTTTGTTTTTTGGCTGTTTTGCTGTCTGATGTAGTGTTTTTGTCTTTTACTTTTGAGTCATCTCTGCTTGGTTGGATGGATTAGGAAGGAAGGGGAATGTGAGAAATAGGAAGGAGATGAATTAAGATGATCTGAGCCATTGTCTTTCTGTCATCAGTTGGATGGATCCAGTGGGAAAGGAAGGAAGTGATAAATTGTGTTTTATTATACTTCTTTTGCTTCATATCCTTATAAATTAAATATTAAATAAATTAATAATTATACTGCTATTAACATCGGAATACATTCACTCAGATTCCTTAGGTTGCACGAAACATGAAATATTGTGGTTCTCTTATCATCCCCTTCTGTAACATAACATCAAATTTTATGCTCCTAAATTCTCTATTTTATAGCCATTCCTTTCCTTCATCACATCCATCTCACATTCGCCCATCCATTCCCATCAACCAACCTAGTATGATAGTTTTTTTAAAGCTTAATTTAGAGCCTAACAGCTGTCTTTTATTTCATTGATCAACTATATTGGAATAGGGGGTGTCTTTTTCGCTCTTTAGCCATTTAAGCCATCCTTTAGCAATTCAAGCCACACACTCCTTTATGTATTTTATTTATAGATTATTAAATTATATGGCATATGATTCTCTTTAATTGTCTTAAATCTCATTCTCTTAATGCTTAAGTTTATGAATAATTTCCTTATTTTGCATCCTATTTTTAAATATTTATCAATTTTCTTTTGAAAAGCCAAAGGATGATCAGTAGAGGTTAATGGTCATTCCGATTTTTCATCAAAAAACTAGGTAATTAATTCATCAAAATTTGATATGAGCTAATCTTTGGTTATTACTCTAGTATTCTCCCCTATCATTAATATGTGCAACAATAAATCCTATCAATTTATTTTTCTGCAAAAAACTCAATTTCATTCTTAAATAATCTGTTTCAAAGCTGTACTTGTCTTTGATAAGCAAGGCATATTAGGTCATGAGTTTTCACCAATTTCAGAATTTGTCACATCTCCATCTTTAAACCTGTATTTATATCTTCAATAATAAAAGTGACAAGACCTTTTTTGATGCCATAAAATATTGGCAACCTTTCAATTACCTTCCCCTTGTCACACCTTTATCATCATCAGGCTAGCTTTTTCTTTTGCAACCCTAGTTCCTTTTTTATATACTTAGTCAGTAGTTTCAGATAACAGTTAGCATCTCTTTGAACCATTCATAACAACGTAACCTTCTTTCTATAGCATAGTCTCAAAATAGTAATTTCATTGATCTAGCATCAGTTACTATGTCTAGCTCTTCTCTCACTGTTGTCATTTCTTCCTGTGTACATCTTGAAAGCTTCCTTTTCCTATTAATTTGGATCCTGTAACAGTGGTATATATATATTGATGTCTGAAACTATGTTTCTTCTCTAGTCTTATCCATGGTGCGAATCTGCTGACTCTTTCCCCTTCCCTACCCAAGTTTCTTTCGTCATTGTTGAACATCTGATTCACCTCTGCTTTTCCTTTAAATCACATTTAGGCTTATTTGAACCATTACTAGATAGGTCATGATTTTTCGTTTCTCCCTGATGTGGTCAAAACTGGTTGATGTAAAATAAAATATCTATTTTAGACCTTATATTTTGAATACCATTGTTCCTTTCAAAGTGGTAATCTTACTTACTCTTGAACGGGAAGTTCTCAAACTTTTACTTGATAAGAGAGTAGTTTTGTCTTATGTAGTTAATATGCCACTTGTTAGTCTATGCTACAATAATTGGTTATCTAGGGTAAAAGATAAGAAATGTCATGATGTTTTATGCAGGTGGTATGCCTTGATGTTGGTGTACACGAAAGCACTGGAAGGGTTGAGAAGGTAGTGGAGTGTTAGAAAGAGGAGAGAAAAAGTACAGAGGAGAAAGAGAGATGGATAAAAATAGATGCAAAAAATATGATATGGGAGAAAAGAATTAAGAGAAAGAGAGAAGGAGACTGAGAAGTGTTGAGGGAGAAAGAAGGAGAGTAAGAGATGAGAGGGAGGTGTATTGAGGAAGGTGGGGATCAAGAGAGATCCTTGATGATGAAGAGGAAGAGACAAGATTTAGAAAGTCAGTATGCGGTATTTGTTTAATCAGGCTATTTGTAGCAAGTAAGCGGATATGCAAAAATATATGTGGAAGTCAGTGTTGCAATAGTCGGTCGACTATCCCGAATAGTCGGTCCGACTATGCGGTGCGAGGGGTCCCCAACTGAACAGACCTCTAGTCGGTCAATAGTCGGTCCGACCGAATAGTCAGCCAATTAATCGGCTGACTGGTCCAACTATTCGACCGACTGGAGTTTGACTTTTGATACTTTTATTTTTTTTATTTTTGATTTTCAATTTTTATGGGTTACATTTTACCACGATATTGCCACAAATGTCAAATTCTATATATCTACTATATTGATAGGTACTTTTATCTTGGATTCATGTTAATTAATGACCATATATGTATAAAAATATAAGAATATATGTATTATAAATAAATTTTATAATAAAAAATACAAAACCAAATAATCCCGAATAGTCGTCCGAATACCGATTATTCTTTATTCAGTGACCCCTCCGACTGAATACTGAATACCGACTTCTGCAACACTGGCGGAAGTATATGCGGTTTATGTGGTTTGAATTATTTTAATTAAAAATATTAGAAAAATATATTTAATTATGCTGTCTGATAACAACAAAAACTACATGTTTCCATTAAATTCCCACACAAGCTTTTAAAAATAAAAAGGGATCATAATAAACTGCTACACATTTTGTTTAGATATCAAAATATGTTCCCAAATAAAGAATGCTCAAATATATAAACCAACTTCTAATCTAATTCATCTTCAAAATCGATAGCTGGAATACCATTCGCTTCTGGATCACTCATAAATTCTTATTCTTCATCCCAAGTTGGCAAAGCTTCTGCCTCACTTACATCAGCGACCAAGTTGAAAGTGTGCCCTGATCCTTGGAAGGTTTCTTCTTCTTCTTCATTGGCACCAATCCAATCCATAACATGTGTCATGTCCTTTGAAATAAATGGATCTCTCCCATTTAGAAATTGGTCCTCCTTCAGCTTTAATTTGAATTTCACAAGAACTAAGTCATTCAATCTCTTGGTTTCTAGTTTGTTTCTTTTTTGGGCGTGAATCTACAGTGATTATTTAAAATTAATCAATGATAAATTATAATGACTCAATTAATGTATTCAATTGTACATCCAAATGGTGAGAATTATAAAGCTGCGAATGAGCTCCAGTTCCTCTCAGACCCAAAAGAAGTGGATGCCAACTTCATATTTCTCAAAACTATTGCTGTCAAATTTGACGTTTGAGAACCATATAGCAACTATCAATCAACTATAAGAGATTAGGATCCAATTTCTTATACAACAATAAATCTAATTCAATTACTAAATCTAACTCTCTTCTCAAAAAAATAGTAAATCTAACTCAAATACTTTAAAGTTAATAATACACTTGAAATATATTACCATGGTTGAAATCATCGTCATTGGTGGATATTTGTTTGACATCTATTGGCTATCCAAACACTCCTTCTCCCCTTCGGTAAATGTGAATCTCTCTCTTCATGATGGCATCTTGAATCTCCAACTCATGATAAAAAATCACACACGTAAAGATCGAATTCGTAATGAGGCAATTGAAAAGAAAGTTGATTTAGCTCCAATTGAGGATAAGATGCGAGAAAACCGCTTAAGATGGTTTGGTCATTTGCAAAGAAGAACAACTGATGCACCGGTTAGGATATGCGAGTGTTGGGATATTGAGCCGGCTAAGAGAGGGCGAGGACGGCCTAAGAAGTGTTGGAAAGAGACTATACAAAGGGATCTTAGTTTTTTGGATATAAGTCCGAGATTGACCCAAGATAGATCTGAATGGAGGCGAAGAATCCATGTAACCGACCCTACTTAATTGTGGGAAAAGGCTTTGTTGTTGTTGTTTGTTGTTGTTGTGTTCCATTAAACCATCAACGATGAAGCTACCCTTAGAAATTGCATCGTTATCCTTGTAAAAATAATAGGGATTGAGATAGAAAGTTGCAAGATGGAGGGAGCTATCCAATCTTCCTTTCGTCTTCAAGGTAATGGCATTTGTAAAAGGCTTGCACGAATGTTCAACATCTATAAAAACAACCTTTATTTCCTTTTTTACACCTTCAAATCCTGCATATATAAAGCCCATTGACGGTTTTCCTTCTCCATCAACCAAACACAAGAGGTAGACTAGTGGAGAGAAGATCTTTAACGTCAAGTACACTTGACTCCAAAATAATGCACTGAGGTCAAGTAATGCAACTACCTCATCTTTTTTTATTTTTGACCACTTGTACTCCTTCCACTCATCAAAAGAGACCATCAATTGCAATTTCTCGTTCTTATCTATCACATTTTCTAGTGTAAGGAAAGTGGTCGCAAATCTTGTTTGCCTCGACCTAACAATTTCACCCTTTTGGGTGAAATGTCTTATCAAGCTCAATGTCTTCGCATGACTATAGAGAAAGAGAGCAAGAGTTCTAGTCTTGTGATGTAAAATTTTATCTTTATTCCCTTATCAATCTCCTCAAGAACAAGATCATGCAATGAGCCACACATGAGGATCAAACTGATCTTGGATATTTGATTCATAGTAGCCTCCCGGTTGTCATATTTGCAGAAGTATTGTCAGTAACAATTTGTACAACATTATCGTCTCCAACATCCTTGATGCACTCATCTACGAGAGAAGAGAAGTATTTAACCGTGTGAGAATCATCAGATACGTCAACAGACTTCAAGAAAGTTGTGCACAAGTCATGACTCACACACAAGTTCATAATGCTCATTCTCCTCATTTCAGTCTACGCATCAATTAGTATTGAATAACCACTATTTTTTCACGATTCATTGTGACTCTTTAAAAATTCCTTTGTTTTATCCACTTCCTCCTTCAATAAAGTTTCCGTGATTTCATAGTATGATGGCGGCTTGTATTCGCTTCTATATTGTTCAATTGCCTCACACATTCGGATAAATGAATTCTTGGTCACCACATTGAAGGGAATGTCCGCATTATAAAAGAATTCGGCCACAAACTTGTTGACGCTTGCACTCTCCTTTTTGGGGTAAAGCATCTTTAATCACTGTCCGCCGCATTGTTGTGCCAAAAAACCCATCATCGTCAAAAACGCGAGGTTTTTTTGCACCACTTCCCGAGCCTCATCCTTGATATGGATTGTTAGAAGATCCATCCGATACTTTGATTGTCACTTTCCTCCTGTAATTCTCTCATACTAACAAATTTCTCATTTTTCTTCTTTAAAATATCTTCCACGTACCTCTGATTTCGTTCTGCACATCTCCTTCATCCATTGGACATGCCCTCGTGTTTCCCTTGATGTGTACGTGATGCTGTTTCATTTTATTGATGCCTCCTTTTATGACCTTACAATGCAAGTGACACATAACTGTGTTGAATATGTCCTCTCAACTAGGTACACGTATTTCCACCCTGGATCAGTGGAGTTGGGTGGAACATAGAATGTGGATTCCGGCGCAGTAGGTGTGGAAGGGGTAGACATAGCAAACCACATAAAGATGACACAAAAATTACGTGTCATTAAAAATAAAAAAATACAAATGTTATCCAATTATCCAAAGGGATAATTTGATTACAGAATTAACAAAATCATAGGTCCCAATGTATTTCTAAATGTAGAATGATGAGTCACATTAGGTGTAGGTTCCTTAACCTAAACATGAGCAAAATTTTTATTACCAATCTACAAAATATTCTTATAAGTTCATTTATCCATCTACAATTTTTTTAAACAATAATAGAGTTTAAATGGTTAAATGTATTATTGTAGGCAACAATCAAAATATAACGTAATCTCCTCTAAACACTTAACATTCTAACAAAGAAAAAATACCTAAGAAAACAAATTTCAGAATGAATAATTATCATAATCGAAAGAATTTCCTATAATGTGAGTCACCATTCTTATATAGTGGAAAAAAATCAAAATGAATAAATTGTACTATTTACGTGGGTTTATGCGGTTGCCCAACGGGTCGCCCCTGCGCCATATTTCGGCGGTATTTTTTGTTTTTCTTGAAAATACCACCATCTATTTTCATCACTATTTCTCTCTAATATGCCATTCCAATTTCGTCAGAAACAGAGACTCCTATGCCCTCCATCTAGAACATGTAATTTTAACGGTCTTAGAATTGATAGAATTGACATGTTCTATATGGAGAGCATAAGAGTCTCTGTTTTTGACGAAATTGGAATGCCATATTAGAGGAATATAGTGATGAAAATACATGATGGTGTCTTCCGAAAAACAAAAAAATCACCGAAATGTGACGCATGGGCAGCCAACACAACCCCATTAAACTCTATTTACATAACTTGTTTTATCAGCATAAGGTTGCATTATCAACATAACTTGGAAAATATACTAAAAACGATGAAGGTTGCGTTATGAACATAATGACTTGTATTATCAACATGATATGGAATTGGAACTTATATTATCAACATAACTTGTATTTTGAACAAACCTTCGTACTCACAACGATCAGAGTTGCAGAGGTGGAGGCAGAAGGCGAAGGCATTGGTGTTGCTGCACTGCAGAGGCGGAAGGGGGGGGCACTTCAACGAAGGAATGCAAAGGTTGAGGAGGTTCTTCGGCTTGTGAGGAAGCAGAGGTGAGCTGTGCGGTGGAGAAGAGGCAACAGAGGCCGTAGAGGAGGTGTTGCTGAAGAGGAGGTGCTATGGCAAAGGATTTGATGGAGTGTGTAGGTGACAGAGTCGGAAGGCAGAGGCATTGGTGTTGCTGCGCTGCGGAGGCAAAAGGCGGAGGCGCCTCAATGGATCAGGCACGTGTATTCGGATCCTTAACCTTATCCCATATTGGATCAGACTGCATATGGACCAACTTTGCGGCTCCATATGCGGTTTATGCAGCACACATATGCGTCTGGGCAGTATATGATTGGATATGGCATATACGGCTTGGTTGGCCATCCGCATGCGCATATGCTGTTGCATGGACTACAATTCTGGACACTGCAAAGGGAAGGATATGAGAGAAAAAAAGGTGAGAGTCAGAGAATGAAGTGTTGAGAAGAGAGAGGGAAAAGGAGATATAAATAGATGATAAATAGGTAAAGGGGAGAGAATGAGAGATATTGTGTTGCACTCGGATCGACATTTTGTTCTTCTTGGTTCATTCATCTGACCATTTCATCAGGCAGTGACCCATTTTATAGATGAGCGATGCAATGTTAGAAAGTACAATAGTATTCTAGAATATTCTAACCCATAAAGAAGAGGAGAAAACTCTAGAGACTTCGAACCAAGAGAAGGTACATGATTCTAGATCTGTTGCTCTTAATTAAAATATAAATTGCAACAAAGCTTTGGGAACTTTGAGATTTACTCTTGTGAAATATTAAAATATCAATGGCCTGCAAATTTGTTAAAGGGTTTTTTTTGCCTTAGATGGCTAATGCAGATAATATGCCATGATGGCTTATGCTGAGGTGGCTTGAGTCATGGGTGCCAGAAGGTAAGATGGACGGCTTTCTTTTAAAATGTGGTGCACTGTGCAACAAAATGTGTGCGTCTTGGGTGCCCATGCCTCGTTAAAATGTAGGTTGTAATTGGTAATTGTGACTGTAGTTGTTTGGGTTCTGCTGGTTCTTGTTAATGAACAAATCTCTTAGATTTCCTCAAAAAATCTCTTAGATGACACCCCATACTAGATGTTTATCCTTAAGTTTCTAAAAAATCATCGCAAGTGTGTTTATTCAATTGAATAATGTTGGAATATAAGAATTTGTCTGACCCTTTAATCAGCTACCTTTTGAGTTGTCAGGGTTGCTGATGTAATCAATATTTTGAACTTTAGGTGACTTCTTGCAAGTTGTGGCGTCAAGTGGGAGAATCTTTCAAGCCTCCCAAGTAAGAATTCTTTTTTAGGAGAAACTCAGATTGTTGTTGGGTTTTCATTATAATCTAGCATGTTGTAGAAAAAGTTATCCTCCATCTATTGTGTAAAACGTTGGAAATTACCTTTCACATAAAAATATGAAGCTGTACTTTGATTATGCTGTTCCTTTTTATCTTTGAAATTCTTTACCAGAAGGTGTGACTTTAGTTATTATTTGAGTATTTTTAAACTTTGCATCTACTTTAATTGCCTTACATCTGCATGTTTTCTGTAGGTCAACACTCGTACTTTCCACCGGTGTTGTGTATGTCTAGTATAGTTACAATGTATTCGAAATTGTAGTTAATCTGCTTATTAATTAGTTTCTGTTTGCGTTCCATATTTCAATTATAGTTACAGTGTCTTAAAGGTTCAGCCAGCTTAATACACAGTACGTCCAAAAAAAAACTTATGTAGTATTATATTTTATTCTTTTCCTATCGGTGATGCTTTTGCTAACAACTGTTGCAAGAAACTCTATTTATCTCACATCCGGATGCATGAAAGTGATATATTGTATAAAAGATTGGTAGTCTGAACCTAGACTGCAGCATGGATTTTGAACATTTAGGCCAAGTATTATTTTAAAAAAAGCATCTAGGCCATGCTGATATAGACCTATTTAGTGTAAGGTGTATTTAGTGTAAGGTGTTATGTTAGTGATGCAGCGTGAAGTTAAAATATAGGGCCAAATATTTATTTAAATTTAGTGGTCAATTTTAGTTACGTTTATTTACGAAGACGAATTTTAATTAAATAAATGGGATCGCCTGTGATATCAATTAGTGGTCAATTTGAATTTTAAATTTGGTCGGTTAATCAGTTAGAGTCATTTTAGGATAAATTGGTTGTCAATTTGATCATCCCTCCTATATAAAGGGATGAGGGTCTAATGTGTTAGACAGTCAAGTATTAATGAAAAGTTGAGATTTTATCTCCCTCTCTATTTTCTCTCCCCTCTCAACGTGGTCTTCACGGTTCCTCCTTCTTCAACCCCTTGTTCCCGACGAGTTTTTCTTCTTCTCAACCTCTCTATTTTCTTCTACCAAAAATCCACCATAAAAAAAATTATTATTTTCGTCGATGTCGATTTCAAGTTTGCATCATTTGGTATCAGAGCATGGAAACCGAATCGTTCTCACGATTCAACGATCATGTCGCATATTGGCAAGTGCAACTCGATCTGAGTCGTCTATCCCCTGATTCGCGTTCACGCGCACGTCGACACAAGTTCAAGGAGCGCCTTATGTCAAGCCTCAAAGTCCAAGAATGGTTGGACACACAAATCGATGAAGATTCGCCGGTCAACAACCAAAATCAGAACGGTGTACCTGCAGTTCAAATCGATTTCAGCCAAAAAAATGAAGGTATTTCCATTCCAAATGAAGATTTATTTGATTTAAATTCCTGTGCAACCAAACAATGAAGACAAAGGGGCGATTTTTTAATGAAAGCGCGAGCGAAGAATCTGAGTTCGAAGTCGAAGTTGCTGTCCAGAAGATTTCAGATCAGACGCCTTCGTCGATAGCGCCCCCGATGGCAGCCCCAACCCCCCCAGCGGTTTCCCCGGCCGACCAGATCCTCGCCGCATCCCCGCGACCCCCTCCCGCAACCCCGACGACCCCAACTCCGCCCCCAGCTTCGCCGGCGCCTTCCCCCACCCCCGCAAATCCCGCGGCTCTGAACCCAACGCCCCCAGCCATTTCTTCCCCACCAGCTCCTCGCCCCCGGTCCGACCCTCCCCAGCCCTCCGTCTCTCCCACCCTAACCGCGCCGCCCCCTTCCACGCCCGACCCAACATCCCCTTCCGCGCCCTAAGCCTCGCATCCCCGCCTCCTATCGCCACTGCCCCTCCCCTATACATCCCCTCCCGCCTACAGCTCGTCTTCGCCACCGCGCCCACCTACCGGTCTCCCGACCCCTCCCTTTCCCGCCGCGTCACGACCACCCCCACCCCTGTTGCCGCTCCGCCCAGCCACCGCTGCTGCCCCCGCCCCAACGGCCTCTCCCTCCGTGCGAGAACAACCACCACCACGCGAGCCCCCCACGCCACCATCGCCTGCGTCGATGCCCTTGCAGCCGTATGGCGGCAATTTGAAGGGCCGAACCCTAATAAGAGGGCCGGCATCTACGGGATTCGACTCCCATAAGATTTGGAGAAAAAAAACAAATTGAGATTAATTGCAGAAGGGTCCTCCTCCCTTAAGTTTTTATCAAAAGGTTTATTTGGAGGAATTATTCAACTTAATTGAAGAGGTACGAAAATTACAGAGATGCCCTCCAATTGGAAAGAACTACAGACGTAATGTTGAAAGGGATCTAATTGCATGCCACAATTTCAAAGACGATTTCTCTAACGCCGCATCTACATCAAGCAATTTGTCGGGAGACGAATTTTTAAAGCGGAGGAGAGTTGATGCAGCGTGAAGTTAAAATATAGGGCCAAATATTTATTTAAATTTAGTGGCCAATTTTAATTACGTTTATTTACATCGACGAATTTTAATTAAATAAATGCGATCGCCTGTGATCTCAATTAGTGGTCAATTTGAATTTTAAATTTGGTCGGTTAATTAGTTAGAGTCATTTTAGGATAAATTGGTTGCCAATTTAAATTAGTTACTATTTTTGTAAGATCATCCCTCCTATATAAAGAGATGAGGGTCCAATGTGTTAGACAGTCAAATATTAATGAAAAGTTGAGATTTTATCTCCCTCTCTATTTTCTCTCCCCTCTCAACGTGGTCTTCACGGTTCTCCTTCTTCAACCCCTCGTTCCCGACGAGTTTTCTTCTTCTCAACCTCTCTATTTTCTTCTACCAAAAATCCACCATAAAAAAATTATTATTTTCGTCGACGCCGATTTCAAGTTTGCATTAGTTAGCTAGGCTAGTGGACCTTTTAACAACTTTAGCTAAAGCTTGGGTCATATAAAATGGTGGCACTCATGCACTTGGAAAGGGATATTCACTGGATGATCGAGGGGTGTTTAATGAGGTAGAACTGCCATGAGACATTGACTTATTTAACTGGGATGTGTTTCTCCAAACGCAAAAGGAACACATCACTGATTTGTTGTCGATATCGCCGAATATAGTAGACATAGTTCTAGAAATCATTTTCCCCCTCTTGTTTAAAAAATCATTCTTCTATTACTAAATAAGGTAGAAATACACACTTATTTGCTAAAACAAATATCTAAAGATTAGTTTTGGAGTAGTATTGTCATTATTATCACCGCATAAACTAATATGCAGTACCGAGTAGAGCATTTAGTTAGAAGTTTTTTTTTGAATCAGTATGCAGGTGGAGTCCCATGGTGGGAACCACATCGAATAATTCTTTTTATATTTAAAACTTAAAAAGTAAGTGCTGCGAAGAGGAAGGGATGAGATGTTTATTCCATAGAGCTAGGGTCTCTTATATAGAGAGAAAATCCTAGAGAGTACAAGGGTCACGGAACCCGAAGGGTCACAGGGGGTTAAGGAACCCGAAGGGTCACAGATGGTTACAGAATCGAAGGGTTACAAACATAAATGAAAATATAATAACTCTAACACTCCCCCTCCAGCTGGAGCTGAGAAAGCTGCAGCTTGTAACAAAAAGAAAAGGGATTTTATCAGTTGTGCCCCTCCGAGATATCGCAATATCAGTTATGCCCCTATCTTTTTGGTAATATCAGTTGTGCCCCTGACTTCTTGCCAATATTTCACTTGTGCCCCTCAGAGGGGCATAACTGATAAAAGATTTTTATCAGTTATGCCCCTCTGAGGGGCACAAGTGAAATATTGGCAAGAAGTCGGGGGCACAACTGATATTACCAAAAAGATAGGGGCATAACTGATATTGCGATATCTCGGAGGGGCACAACTGATAAAAACCCAAAAGAAAAAGTATACACCACATCTTCACACGATGCACCATAAGAACATATGGCCGCTGCTGGTAGAAGACATCACTCGAGGACGAGTATGCGACTTTCAGGTCACCGGAACGTATCTCTGCCATGCCTGTAGAGACGCTGCGATATCAGGTCACCGGAACGTATCTCTGTCGTGCCTGCAGGTCACCGGAACATATCTCTGTCGTGCCTAGAGAAGAATCACTGTAGAAGAAGTCCATCGCGGAGTAGTAGTCGGATCGTAAAAGAAGAAGTATACGCCCTGACGAAGAAGTTGATGCTCGGTGAAGATGGGTGATTTGAGTAGTAGTCTGGAGTGTTGGTTTGTCAGTCATGGTAGGGCAACAGGCGTCCTGAATCATTTCTGGCTCCCCCTTTCTCTCATACTTGATAGAATAAAGAGTATGTAACATCGAGTTGGGAGAAACAAGTCGTGGTGAAGCATGAGCTGTAGGAGGGGGAGGGTTACAAGTGGTGCTGGTGATGCAGGAGGTGCGGCTGGAGCTGCTAGAGCCTTGGGCTGTGCGTTAGGTGCCGCTAGAGGTGGCAGCTGGTGTTGCTAGGGACTCAGAGTGCCTTGCACGAGACCATCGAGTCCATGAGCGATGCAGGAGGTCCAGCCCTCTCTCCTTGTCGGCGGAGAGAGGGCTGATGGTGGCGACGGATTTAGGGTATTAGGCTTCAGTCTAGGACAGTCGCTCTGATACCATGTTGAGAAGAGGAATGGATGAGATGTTTATTCCATAGAGCTAGGGTCTCTTATATAGAGAGAAAATCCTAGAGAGTACAAGGGTTGCGGAACCCAAAGGATCACAGATGGTTACAAAACCTGAATGGTTACAAATATAAATGCAAATATAATAACTCCAACAGTAAGGATACAACTTGTTACAAGGTCCAGGTTCTACACAAATCTCTGCAATGCTCAAACATTTTCAGAATAAAAACCACCCCCTCTAAAGATAACTGCATTCCTTGCACACAAATTGCCCAAAGCACCACAAACGGAAGCGCACAATCCTTGTGACCATAGCCGCAGATCGATCTGATATCCCTACAGAACAAGCGCAGTCATGAGAGCCGAGCCAAGAGATGCCCGCTCTGCCCCACACATCAGCGGCAACCAAAGACGGACACGAGAAAAACAAATGGTCAGCATCCTCCTCCCCAACTCCGCATCTACTGTAGAGGGTGTCCTCCACCCCCAACAACCTGCACCGGCGTGCATTCGTGAGAGTCCTCCAAGTTTGAATAACCACATGAAGATTTTATTGCGAGTAGGCACCCTGCTCCTCCATATCAAATTTACGTCCACGCCAACCTCTTCCGCAATAGCCACCTCCCCTTCCTTTGAAAAGAAACCATATGCCTTCTTAACCGAGAACCTCCCATCGCCCCATGCATAATGGTCCTTGCGCTCTGAAGGGACTCAACCTACGCCAACCGCACCTGCAGCTCCAAGAACTCCTCACATCTCTGGTCCGAATGCTCGGAGACAAAATTTGGGGAGATAACCCCCCCACCCCCACCCCATACCTCATGCACCACCACCCTCTTGCCCGTCGCCAGCTGCATCAATCTTGGGAAGTGCTCCCCCAGGATCCCTTCTCCAGACCAATCGTCCTCCCAAAAACGGAAGCTCCCACCATTCCCCAAGATGGGCTTCATCTTGATAGACAACTCGGGGACCACCTGCGAAATACCTCTCCACAGAGAGGACGGGAGCCGTCCCAACTCCACCTCCAGCGACAAAGACACCCCATAGATCCTCCTCAACAACATGTACACCGTGTCATCCGACTTCCCCCTAAATACGCGACACCCCACTTTGCCATGAAGGCCTTGTTCATCTCACCCAACATCCTGATTCCCAAACCTCCTTTCCTCTTCTGCATAGTTAACGTACCCCAATCAACCAGATGCACCCCTCCCCTAGATTGCTTACCGTCTGACCAGAAGAATCTCCTCATTAAAACCTCAAGCTGCTTGTAAACCCTAGCTGACAAGGCTCTCGTAGGGCAGAAGAAAACCGGTATCATCGAGAGAACATGCTTAAGGAGGACTAACTTTCCACCTTTCGATAGTAACCTCGCCTTCCACCTTGCCAGCTTACCCTCCATTCTCTCCACCAAGGATCTCCAGTCGCCAAACTTGGGTCACCCTGCCACTAGAGGCAAACCAAGGTAGGTGATCGGCAAAGCAACAACCGCGCAACCCAACATCCACGACGCCCTTCGCACCTCCTGGTCCGAAAGCCCAAAAGGAACCACCATAGACTTCTCTTTATTATTTTGAAGATCCGAAATGTCTCCAAAGATCTCCATGACCGACAAAGCTTGACGAAGGCCCTCATCCTCCCCCAAGAACTGGACCGTGTCATCAACGTACTGTAACAACGGAATATAGATCTCGTCGCACCTGTAGCACGCCCACCAACCTTCCGATGTCGCCATCCTAGTCATCATAGTAAGCACATCAACCACAATGACAAACAACATAGGCGCCAGCGGGCATCCCTATCTGATGCCCCTTTGTGGTTGGAAACAACCCCCCTCTAGGCGGCCGTTGACGAGCACCGAAAGAGACGCCATCGTAAGACACCGCTTGATCCAAGCCACCCACAACTCCGAGAAGCCCCTCTTCAGCAAAGACGCCCAAAGAAATCTCCTATCTACACAGTCATAAGCCTTCGAAAAGTCTACCTTCCACAACACTCCTTTGGTCCTGTACCTCTTCCAATCTGACACGATCTCCGAAGCCATCATCGTCCCATCAGCCATAGCCCTTCCTGGGACGAAAGCCGACTGCTCAGGGGAGATAATCTGACTCATCACGTGACAACCTAATCGCCAAGATCTTCGAAATCAAGAGATATATAGCATTTGGCAATGCAATGGGCATGTAGTCCTCCACCTTAGCCGACACGCTTCTCTTCGACAAGAGAAAAATCAGAGCCTTGTTAAGCCTCTTAAAGCCATGATTCCCAACCCGAAACTCCGCCAACACCGCCATGATGTCGTCTTTGAGCATCTCCCAGAATTCCCTATAGAAGCAAACCGAAAAACCATCTGGGCCAGGAGCCCCGTCCACATTCAGCTAATGCAACACCTTCCTCGCCTCCTCAGTGAACTCGGCTAACAATCCATCCACCTTATCTCCAAGAACAATAGTTACACCTTTCCCCTGCCATCCCCACCCTCCGCGGTTATTTCAGCTGCATTTATTTAATTAGAGGTTTAGTCATGCATACTGCATAAATAAAGTTGAAATAACCAAGGTTCATAAAGTTGGTATGCTATATCCGTTTGGTTAGGCGGTTTGAAACAAGTGGATATGCGGTAGTATATGCCGATTACACGATTCGTATTATTTTAATTAAAAATAATTAAAAATGTAATAATAAAGTTCAATGTTAGAGATTTATGTTTAAAAAAATATAACATCATGCATCTTAAAAAATGGTGTTGGAATTGTTGACTTCATATGACATAATAAAAGATAAGTGCTATATTCTTGGGCATTAGGATGTAGGCGGGCTAGGGAGCTTGAGATTGCGAGAGAGAACTCCAAGATTGAGATAGCTTAGAGGCAGAATTGTAGACAAGTTTAGCTCAAGTTTTTTTAACCAAAGTGCTAAGAACAGGACTCAGTGGAACACGATTGGATGTCTAATGGTTGGATCTGAGGAGGTTGAGCAGGTCCCTGTTGCTCTCGATTTAGGTGATTTACACACATTGACCCAATTAGATCATAAAGGTGAAGAGTATGTGGAACTTGCGTGCTGTCCTCTTTGGCATCAAATGATCACTTGTGATGATGGACAATGATCAAGGTTTTAAAAAATGATAATTGGATTGAGTCTTTTTTCATGTAATCAAAGCATTATGTCAAGGCGGTCGAAGTGTAAGCCTAGTTTTTTTAAAAATGCATTTAACCAATCAATTTTGTACAATATTAAGAAAGTTATACCATAACACAACTCTCCATTAATTAAAATAATTTGGAGATTTTTAATGCAATTCTTCAATGTCGAAGGGAAAGAGGCATTATTGCTATGTGCGTGGCTAACTATTTATAAAACACAATGCAACATAATAATGATAAAAAATATAATACAAGTTCCATGTTGTAGTTTCTAATTCATGTCCTAAAAAAGAAATGAAAAGGGTATTAACGCAATGTTCTGAAAAATAACTATGTGAGTACATTGAGTGGGTCCTTGCTGCTCAATTCAGGTGATTTACACATGTTGACCAAATTAGTTCATAAAGGTGAAGAGGATGTATACCTTGCATGCTTTCCTCTTTGGCGTCAGATGGTCACTTGTGGTACTTCTGAGATGATGGGTAGTGATCACGGTTTTAAAAAAGGAAAAGTGGATTGAGTCCGTTTTCTTGTAATCAAAGGAGTTATGTCAAGGTGGTCGAGGTGTAAGCGTTATTGTAAAAAAAATGCATTTAACTAGTTAATATTGTACAATATTAAGAAAATTATACTATAACATAACTCTCCATGAATTAAATAATTTTGAGAGCTTTAATGCAATTCTTCAATGTCGAAGGGGAAGAGACATTATTGCTAAGTGCATGACTAGCTATATATAAAACACAATGCAATATAATAATGATAAAAAACATTATACAAGTTCCAAGTTCTAGTTTCTAATTCATGTCGTAAAAAAAGAAATGAAAAGGATATCAATGCTATGATTTGAAAAATAACAATGTGACTACATAAGCATATACGTATGTAAATTATATGAAGATTTTTCTTCAAAAAATTATATGAAGATTTTGATGCATCATGACATTGATAATTAGGGCAAAATTATGATTTCATTTTTGTCCTACTCCTATTCGAGTCCATTGCTGTTTATTTGTTATATCTATTTAAATAAATCGAGGTCATTCATGATTTGTTAAATTAGGTTAAATAGTTTGGTTATTTAAGTTAGTCGTTTTAGGAATCTAATTAGGGTTGTTAGAGTTTGTTTATTTTCCTTTATTTTGTAAATCCACTTCTTTCTTTGTAAAGGGGTTGGTAGGCATTGTTTGGGGAAATGCTTGGAGATATAAAAAAAATGGAATTTATCCACACGTCTTATCGTTTCTTCCTTCTCTCCTATGCATCTTCGTGATTCTCCCCCAAAAACCTCGTCTTTCGACATGTTCTCATTTCCCTCTCTCACCCTCGATAATTTTTATGTTGAAAGAGGATTTCCTATTTACGTCATGATCGTTACATTAAAAAATAATAACAATAACTATATTACTATATAGTATGGAATTTATATATGTAACTTTACATAAAGTCATATATGGAGGGTAATGCAACGCTTAAATCTCGTTCTAAAAGCATATAAGGATTAGAAAATGGTAACAACATGTGCTACGACGAGCCACCATTGTCTTTACATATGAGTATGAGTCAACACCTTTGCCTTGCCTGGTTGACTCCACTGCCTCATGATTGTCTTGGTCATGCAAGGCGCTCACCTTGCCCGATTCAACTGAGGTGCCACCTTATGATGGAAACAATGTGCCTTGCCTCAAGGTGTATGTCTCAAATGCCTTGAGCATATCCTTTTCATACATGGTAGTGGCAACTTTGAATTTCTTGAAGTAAGAATTTTCCTAATGTTTCTGCGTATTCTTTTACAAAGAATTATAGGAATTGGTTAGACATGACATGCTCATGGTCGTCGGGAAATTCATGAATGATGGAGGGCAACTAGGACATTCAACCATTTTAAATGTTCCTTTTCCCTAAGAAGGTGATATTTGACTGAGAAGAAGATTGCATATTGTTAATTCTGTCCAATTCAATCTATCTTATTGTGCATAACTTTTGTTTGATTCTCTTTGTGAGGTTATTGATGATGTCTTCCTGGTCCATTGCGTTCTCATCAAGCTTGCACAAAACATTCTGATTAGATGGTTTAGTCGAGTCGAAGGGTGGCCAACTCAACTAGGACTAATCGGTCACTAATCGTCCGACTGACTAGTCAACTCGATTATTCAATCGACTAGGCTGATTAATCGACAGCTTTTTGCAGCTGGACTATGGTTTTCTTTTTTGTGTTTTTTATATAGCAACCATATTCTAAAATACTTTTTGATTACAATTCAATTATTTCCTTTTATTTTATTATGATAGTATATCAATTGTTTTATGTAAATATATATATGAATTTATGTATAAAAATGATTTATATATTTAAAATACTAAAAAAATGCAAAATCGAAGTCTGAATAAATCTGTTTAGTCGCCCAATTGCCAATGAATCCTTAGTCAGTGACTAAGTCGATCAGGTACTGACTGCCAACTTTTACAACCTTGATTCTCATTAGGGTTATTATATGTAGTCTTTTGGAAGCTTTTGAGTCGGTTGCCTTATAGGAGAGACGATGAAAACATGGTTTCTTTGGAAGATCGATTTCAACAAGGCATATGATATCTTGAAGTGGCCTTTTATTTGGTTATTGTTGAAAGGTTGGTGGCATGGATGAAGGCAAGGTTGTAGAAGTCAATATTTGGTACTCGGTCAGTAGGGTCACCGCGTAAGGAGTAATCGACAGCCGAGAGAGTAATCGGATTTAGTCGGGCATTAGTCAGTTTTGAATTTTTAATTATATATATATAACAAATTCACATATGCTCTCATATATATATATATAGGGAAAAATGGGGCTGCCCCCTCGGGGCAGCCAACATGGCTTCCCCCACCCCATTTTTCGCAAATTTTTTTATTTTTTTGGAAAAATATCAACATGTGTATTCATCCCTATATGCCTCATGTATGTCATTCGAATTTCGTCAGAAACAGAGACTCCTACGGCCTCAATCCAGACGTCATTTTTTTAACGGTAGCAGGATTTTTTAAATCGACCCTGTCTAGATGGAGGCCTATGAGTTTCTGTTTCTGACGAAATTCGAATGGCATATAGGAGGGATATAGAGGTGAATATACATGGTGATATTTTTCAAAAAAATAAAAAAATTTGCCCAAAAATGGGGCGGGGCAGCCCCATCAACCCCATATATATGCATGATTTAACAATTTTCATATTTATAAGAGCTTACAGAGAAGCAATATAGCAAAAGAGGAAAAAATGAAGCAAGTTAAGATCAAAATGTTCGCTACATAGCACAAGCTAATGTTTAAAAACAAATACAAGATGTTAAAATAAAAAAATTCAAGGAACGAGTGACACGAGTAACACAAGTCATAATCGTCATCATTCATCCAACTTAAGCTCTTCTTCTTTATCTTCATTATCGCTTTCTTCTTCGTCGTCTATGTCTTCAAGATGTAACTCCTCCTCATTCATCGACACAACATCATTTGAGCTCGAAGATGAAGCTTTCTTTCCAAGTTCACCTCGCTGGCTCCTTCTCGGTTGCAAATTCTCTTCGGCACCACTGTCATGTGCTATAGTACCCCAAGTCAATTCGGAACCTAAAAAAACCTCCTCGTACTGAGCATTGACATCTCCGGACTATTTAACTAAGTGTGCATGATTACGAGATGAAAGAGGATCTCTTTCTTTCTCAGCTCGATGTTCCTGCAGGTTGGAATTGAAGCACCGTCTCTAATCGTTTCTCTTCTTGGTATGGACCTGAAAGCCAAAATACAAGTAAAGTTACAAATTTATATCAATTACTATTTTATTTTTTTACTATTAGTAATCCAAGTGGGTGGGTCAGTGGAGTAATGATTACTGGATATAATCTACTCCAGTTACGCTCACATTTAGAGGATGAAGACACCAATATTTAGATCTTGTTGGCCATGGATTTCAAATGAGGCGTGTCATCTCCTTGATTATACCACCAATTAGCTATTAAATAGAGAATTGGTTAAATACCTAAGTTAATAAAAAAAGATGGTTCGGATGACATAAGTTGAAAATAATGATCGATATGCTTGGATCCTAATTGTCATCATTTGTCATCCGTTGTTTTACAACTAATGGCTTGCTGAAATCTCCCAGACCAAGTCAATATGCTGGAAGCTCGTCCCTAGTGATTGCGTCTTGTATATCAAAATCTGGAAAAAATATTTCCATGCATTCCTTAAACCTCTCCTCACCACAATATCCAGATCACCACGAGACTCTGTGTAGAAGAAGAATGTGTTTAAATAATAACATGCTAGATGCAATGGAGTATTGAGCCTTCATTTGATCTTGGAGATAACAACGTCCACAAAAAAATTGTAAGACGACCGCTCACCATTGTAAGGTGCAATTATCTTCCGCTTGACCTCTTCAGACCTTCCGTAGATAAAGCCCATGGATAGGCGCCGATCTGCATCAACCATACACAATGAACAGACCAAAGGTGTGAAAACTCGGATATCACATACGATGTGGTTCCAGAATGTTGGGCCGAAGACTGTGAGACTCACTGCTTCTCCCTTCTTGGTCTTATACCATTTGCTGTTCCTCCACTCTTTCGAGGAAAACATCAGCCTCATCTTGTCTTTTTTCTCATTAAGGAAACCAAGAGTTAGGAAAGTAGTTGCAAATCTAGTTTTCTCTGGCCTTGCAATATCCCTCTTGTTGGTGAACTTAGCACCAAGCTAAGAGTTTTGGTATGGGAGTAGATGAACACCGTGAGCATCTTCGCCTTTGTTATTGCACTCCTCACTTTGTCTCTTTGCTTATCTCCTCCAAAGCAAGATCAATGGAATGTGCAACACATTGAGTCCACTAAATCTGCAGATATTTTGTGAGCAGCAATCTTCCCGCTGCTACTTTAGGAGATGCATTATCCGCTGCAATGTGAACCACATTTTCCACTCCCACTTCATCCAGACACTCATCCACCAGCTTGAAGATGTATTATGCATTGTGAGCCTCATCTGAGGCATCTATGGGTTTCAAAAATGAAGTACCCAAGGTGTAGTTGACACAGAAGTTGATGATGCACTTTCCTTACATATCTGTCCACGCATCAATCATCAAAGAGCATCATTTTGACTTCCATGTATCTCGATGGCATTGCAACTTCTGAAAAGGGACCACATAACTCATACCTCGTAGGAGTCTTTAGTTTAGGTTCGTGCTTCTCAATTGCCTCCACCATCCACATGAAAGGCTTCGTCACCAATGCATTGAAAGGGTTTGCCGATGTATATGCCCAGATGCATATATAGGAGGCAACTTTTTCTCAATGATCTTTGGAGAACACATCCTTTATGGCCATATGAAGTGATGACCCTTCCACTGCGGCGTTCTATTCCAAGGAGTTGGATACTCGTGATTTATTCGTCGAAGCCGCATCTTCGGTTATATCAATCTCCTCTCTCATCTCCTGAACATCAGTGGCAATTTGGCTTTTCTTGGCAACGTCATCAATGTACACGATCATCTTCTTATTCATCTCCTCATCTACATTGGGACATGTAGCCACGTTGCCTCTTCGGTGTGCTAGATGTTGCTTGAACCTGTAGACTCCGCCCTTAACAACCTTCTTGCACGGTATGCAAGTAACTGTATTCGGACCGTGGCTTTTCTTGGCAACGTCATCAATGTACACGATCATCTTCTTATTCATCTCCTCATCGACGTTGGGACATGTAGCCACGTTACCTCTTCGGTGTGCTAGATGTTGCTTGAACCTGTACACTGCTCCCTTAACAACCTTCTTGCACGGTATGCAAGTAACTGTATTCGGATCTGCACGGTTTGAAAGGTAACCGTATAGCCATGCATGATCATTTGATCTTGGCAGCACATAAAAAGACGAGTCCCTACCGAAAGCAATGTTCGTCGGAGGTGTAGCCATCTACATAGTCACAGACTCATAAGTTAACACACTTTAAATAACCACATAAGCAGGTTACTAGCCTTTGAAATCAATCTCTAAAATATTAAAATTGATTACTCAAGTAACCCAATAATATATTATTATTTTAAATCCTATGTACTTCTAACAAATTCTTGCATCATCCAAAATCTAGGGATATGTATGACCTGATTAGGGCTTAAGAGGATATGCATTCAAATCCTATATTATCTCATGATATTCAGTCTTAAGTAACTCAACATATATGGACATGCGTTGCATTCTTGCATCAAACTAAATCTAGGGATATGAATTTTTGCATCAAACGAGTTTTATTACTTCAAACTCAAGTAACTCAACCTATTTGCTAATGAACCATATTTGCAAAATAAATCATCAACCGAATCATTCTTAAACGCATTTAATCGGTAATTCATCATCATTATGCAAACAAATCATCCCTATACATATACAAAAATCTCTACAAGCAAGATAAAGATGCATAAAAGATTCATAAACAACTACATGCAATAAATGAATGTTAAAAAAAGGAAAAAAATAAAATAGACCAAAACCTAACATAGGGTGATGTGATTGGTGGCTGGATAGGCTCGGAGGAAGGATTTGGTGGGAACTGGGACCTCCCAACTTAAACCCTAATCGGGTCAACCGGGTTGGGCATCTCCAACCAAAAAAATCTAAGCAAAACTTGGCCCAGTAGTTGGTTGACTAGCCCGACTACTAGCCAGATTAATCAGGAAGACCTGACTAAAGCCCGATTTGGGCTAGTCGACTCGGCTACCTGAGTCGACTAATCGGACCGACTAATCAGGTTAGTCTATCGATTTTTGCAACAGTGGATGAAGTCATGTGTTACTATCAAGGTTCAGGAAAGCGGTATGTGTATGCGTTAAGACTGGTCACCGAATACTAAATAAGCGGTATACGGGGGTATATGCGGGGTATATGCGGTTCTACGCGGCTTTCTAATTTTTAATTTAAAAATAAATAAATATCTATGAATAACATTACCACTGAATTTATGTATCTAAGTGTAATTAAAGAAGATATAAGAAAAACGATTCATGTTAGATGTGTGTGTATATGTGCTTTTAATTGCCTCATATTTAATCACAAAAAACATTTACCATAAAAACTTCACACATTAGATGATTCGTAATAACAAAACAACAATACACATACACGCACTACATGAGCAAAACCTCAATCGGCATATAAAAATATATTCGACGATACATTGCATATACTTGTGAAAACAATACATGAGAAAAACATAAAACTTTGCATGGTATAATGCATTGCAATTGTATAGAAATGCATTTTATATTCTTACAATTGAATGAAGGAAGAGGCAGAGCTACGAAATTAAGGACCTGAATGAGAAGATTGAAAAGTTGGAGCTCCTGGAGCAGTATGCGGGGCATATGCGGGATATGCGGGGCATTTGCGGGCATATGCGTGCCGCATATGCGGGAAGGGCGCATAATGCACTGATTCATGAAATCGGTGCGGTCTGCATGCCGCACGAGCATATGCGGCCGCATATGCGGCCTGTGCGGCCGATTTCGTGAACATTGGTTACTATGGTATGTTTTCTGTCCTTGTGAATGGAAAAAACCTTATTATTATTATCATCATCATCATATTTTGCATACATGGTGTTAAACATGGGTGTTGTTCTGTGCCGTCGCTCTTCATGTTGGTTGTTGATGCACTAATTATGGGGGCTTGCATTGCCAATACACTAGAGTTTTAGTTGTAGAACTCATGACACCACCTTCTTTCCTCTTCTCAGTATTTTAAAAGCAATTTCTGTCATTGAGCACATACACAATGAACCATTTTGATTGGACCTCTCGATATCATTTGCGAAGCTTTAGGTTTTATGGTAATTAGTAGAAGTTTAGCTTTATATCACATCAATTGAATGAACACAATTCCATCCACTGCTTTGTAATGTTGGTTACATCGTATGCAAACTTGGCTACTGTAGAAATATGCTATGATATCATATAGAAAATGATAATGCGGAAGTGTACAACAACAACAACAACAAAGCCTTTTCCCACAATTAAGTAGGGTCGGCTACATGGATTCTTCGCCTCCATTCAGATCTGTCTTGGGTCAATCTCGGACTTATATCCAAAAAACTAAGATCCCTTTGTATAGTCTCTTTCCAACACTTCTTGGGCCTTCCTCGCCCTCTCTTAGCCGACTCAACATCCCAACACTCGCATCTCCTAACCGGTGCATCAGTTGACTTTCTTTGCGAATGACCAAACCATCTTAAGCGGTTTTCTCGCATCTTATCCTCGATCGGAGCTACACCAACTTTCTTTCGGATTGCATCATTCCGAATCCGATCTTTACGTGTATGTCCACACATCCATCTTAGCATTTTCATTTCTGCTACAGCCATTCTCTGCACATGTCTATGGTTCACAGGCCAAAATTCAGAACCATAAAGCATAGCATGTCTCACGGCTGCTTTGTAAAACTTTCCTTTAATTTTTAAAGGAATTTTCTTATCACAGAGAACAGCGGGGGCTCCTCTCCACTTTAGCCAGCCTGCATTTATTCTATTAGTAACATCTCCATCAATTTCCCCATCATGTTGCAAAATAGATCCCAGATATCTAAAAGAATCTCTCTTCTGAATGTTATCGTCACCAATCTTCACCTCGATTCCTTCACCATTGCTTCCATCAAATGTGCATTCCATATATTCCGTCTTAGCCCTACTTATACGAAAACCTTTAGTCTCCAATGCATGTCTCCAAACCTCAAGCTTCTCAGTTACTCCATCTCTAGTCTCGTCAATCAACACAATATCATCAGCAAATAACATACACCAAGGTAACTCATCTTGAATGTGACTTGTCAACTCGTCTATAATCAAAGTAAAAAGAAATGGACTCAAAGCTGAACCTTGATGTAAACCAATGTTGATATCAAAATAGTCAGTCTTCCCCGTCTACACAAGATAAAGCCCTATCATACGTATCCTTTATGAGATTAATGTATAGGACATGTACTTGCCTCTTCTCTAAAACTCTCCACAGTATCTCTCGTGGGACGGAATCATAAGCCTTCTCCAAATCAATAAAGATCATATGGAGATTGTTCCTTTTAGCTCTATAAATCTCTATTGTTCTCCTCAGCAAATGGATGGCTTCAATAGTTGAGCGACCTGGCATGAATCCGAATTGGTTTTCTTTTACTTGGGAAACTTGCCTTAACCTTCTTTCGATCACACGTTCCCAAATTTTCATAGTGTGACTCATCAGCTTGATACCTTTGTAATTTGAACAATTTTGAATGTCTCCTTTGTTCTTATAAAGAGGCACCACGATACTCCTCCTCCAATCTTCAGGCATTTTCTTGCTTCGCCAAATAATGCGGAAGTGTAATCCGAGATAAAGAATAATAGACAAGGAAGAGCATAGGGATTTAACGTGGAACTCTACTCTGTGAGGAGAGGGATGAAACCACGAGAGAACACCACTAAGGGATAATTCTTCTATTTACTTTCTCTTTAATGTTACAATGGGCGTGGGGATTCTTATATAACCCCCACTGAATCTCCAAGTCCTACGAATAATCGATGTGGGACTAAACATAAGAGAGTGTGGTAATTGGACCTTAGAGGGATCCATTATCCACATGCTGACACATACTCTAACACTCCCTATCAAGCTGGAGCATGTAATGCTCAGCTTGATCACATAGAAAGAAAGCACTCATTCACAGTACATGATACTACATACAATATCAACTCAATGCATGCTCTATTGGCTGCCTGCTGAAGACATCGCTTCTCTTGTCGTGTTGGTGAGGAGGAATCGAAGGATTGGAGTGTGATTTGAAATGAGTCTCCTCATCGAAGAACGTGGTACTCTGTATTGTGTATGTCAGAGTCACTGAAATTGAAATGAGTCTCCTCATCGGAGTATTCTGGTTCGCAACTGCTCCATCTCTCTAAAGGGCCAAATTGGAAAAAGCTGTGGAAACATCCTCGTCGAAGTCTATTGTCACTAGAGAATGGAGTCTGGAAGTCTTCTCGTCGGAGAACTGGATCTCTCCCATATTGGCTCGAAGAATGAGATCTCTACTTTGGAGTCCCTATGAAATCACATAAAAACCCTAGCCCACAATGTTAGAGTATGCATCACTTATATGTGTAGATGGGTAAATGGATCCATCCAGAACCCATTTACCACATCCAGAGTTTAGTCCCACATCTCCCCATATTTGGAGAGTCTGTGAATGTTGTATAAGAAGCCCCAGACCTCCTGTATTCAGTGAGAAAGTGCAATGCAACATATGGCGCTTTGAGGCCTTCTCCTGTGGTTTCATCCCGCTCCTTAGGGAGTAGGGTTCCACGTAAAATACCGTGTTCTTTATTGTCCTTTATCCTTTATTTCTGATACGCTTTCGCATTCAAGTATTCTCACATGGTACCAGAGCGGGTTTGATTCTCGTGGACTCATTCTTGAAGATTTAGTTTTTTGTTCATATTCTGTTCGAGATTCGAGTATGTACAATCGTTGATCAAAATTATTATTCGTGTTCGAGATTTGTTTTGTTCAAGATCGGATTTCTTCCCGAAACCCTTTTCTGAAGAAGCCATCTCTGAACTAGCCGTTATCAACAATGTTATAGGCCCATCACATATTGAAGAAGCCTCTCGAAGCGGCGATGAATTGCTGCTAAAATGCGATGATGGCGATGATACCAAGTCACCTGCTCGTAGAGGAGATCGAGATGATGATGTCCTACAGCCTTTGCAACCCTTCCATTACATCGAAGAACATCGCGACCCACAATGCACTAGAACCACTACAGTTCATGCATCCTCGTCACTGAAAAAAAGACCTCCGGCGGTGAGCCCTATCACTCGTTGCTCCTCCTAGCGTGATTATTCATGGCAGTGTTGTCCACAGCCAGAATCTCCAAGTCTCGGCGGCATCTCCAGCCGCTTCGGGCTCCTCCTCCGTGCATCTCCAGGCGGTCCTCCTCTCAAGGGAGGCACCACCCTCCTCTCCAGAAGCGGCAACGATGGCACGGCTCCCTCTTGGCGACGGTGATGGGTTCCACGATGGAACCAATGTTGTAAAAGTCACCCGACTAGCCCGACTAGTAGGTCCGACTAGTCTACTCAGTGGGGTGGCCGACCGAGTACCGACTAATTCCGACAAGGTCCACTAGTCAACCAATTTTTGCTACGAGATATCATATTTTTTACTTTTTTAAAAGCAAACTTATTCTAATATGCTTAATATTTTATTTATATTCAATTACTTCTTTTAATTCATAATGATAGTAAAAAATATATAAATCTATGTAAATATATAATAATATATGTAAAAAAATGATTTATATAATTAAAAACTCAAAGCCGATTAAAGCCCTACTAAATCCGATAATCGCCCGACTGGCGATTAATCCTTAGTCAGTGACCTGACCGACCGAGTACCGACTACCGACTTTTGCAACCTTGGATGGAACCCTATTTCATCGAAGGCGACGGAAGCATGCAATCGCCCACTCCTCTAGCCATAGCTCCAGGCGGCAACCCCGATCTCCAGGAGGCGCACCCTTCATGCAGAAAAGGCAACGACGATCCTCTTCTCCATCGCTGCTTTGTGGCAGCGACAAGAGAAGAAACCTCATGGAGGGGTGGCATCCTTAGAAGAAAAGGGGTCGCACGTGGGAACCCTAAATAAGCGGGGTCTAGTTGGGTCGAAGAATTTTAAAAAAAGGGGGGAGTATTGCATAGAGTTACTGGTCAGATTCAAATTCTCCAGACCAACCATGTTTTCAGACTCTACAATTATTCGGTTTTTAGACTCGACGTTCAGATTCCGAGTCCTCAGTTAGATGGGCACATGTTTGCCATCATTTGTTGTGGTCTCCATCTTTTATTTTGGTCACATCATGCGGACATCTGCTCCATCTCTGAAAGGGCCAAACTGAAAAGGTCGTGGAGACATCCTTGTCGGAGTCCATGGTCGCCGGAGAATGGAGTCTAAAAAAGTCCCCTCATCGGAGAACTGGGTCTCTCCCATACTGGCTCAGAGAATGGGATCTCTACTCTGGAGTTCCTATGAAACCGCATAAAAACCCTAGCTCACATAGCACAGGGAATGGGATCTACGAGGAGGCTCATTTCAGTTGCAGTGACTCTGACAGGCGCAGTACAGAGCACATGCTCTCCGACGAGGAGATTCGGTTTGACTCATACTCCAACCCGTTTGTTCCTCCTCACCTGTACGACATGAAAAGGAACATCCTCGACAGCAACTGACGGTTGTGTTTGCGTTGAGTTGATATTGTTTGTAGTGTCTTATAGTGTGAGTTTGAGATTTCTTTCTGTTTGTCTAAGATGAGCATTGCATGCTCCAGCTTAAGGGGGAGTGTTAAGGTATGCGTCACTTATATGTGTAGATGGGTAAATGGATCCATCCGGGATTCATTTAACACGTCCAGAGTTTAGTCCCACATCTACCAATAGTGGGACTTGGAGAGTCTGTGGAGGCTATATAAGAAGCCTCAGACCTCTTGTATTTAGTGAGAAAGCGCAATACAACATATGACCCTTTGAGGCCTTCTCCCGTGGTTTCATCCCGCTCCTTAGGGAGTAGGGTTCCACGTAAAATCCCACGTTCTTTATTGTTCTTTATCCTTTATTTTTGATACGCTCCCTCATTCAAGATTCAAGTTTTAAACACACAATGGCTTAGAGAATGAGATTTCTACTTTGGAGTCCATATGGATTAAATGAAAACTTCGAGTCAATTAAAGATGGACACCTCTCAAATAATGATCGCATACATGTGCGCTTCAAGACTTTGAAACATTCTGAATGTAGAGTCTGATTGTGAATTGTAAAGTTTGAAATCTGTCCTGAAATCTGAACATGAGAATCTGAATCTGACCTGTAGAACTCTACATAATACTCTGCCTTTCTCGCATACTAGTCGGAATAGATGACTACAACCAAGTTGGGAGAAGACATGAATATGGGGAAAAACCAATCTCAAATGATTTTTTCTATACCTGTCTCACTTTTTTATTTTTTTCCGCTTATAGCTTTTCTCTTTTTTTGTACACGTGCCTTTTTTTCTTCTCAAAACTCACAGCTAAACTTGAGCTTGGGTCCCTCTCTTTTTTTAAAATTGCATCCCAATTTGGCTATCTTTGGTCCCCTTTCTCAGTTTTTAATAACTCGGTGCAATTGGCCTGAACATTGCATGCCCTTTTAAAAAACATTTTGAGCAACATCCCACCTGGGCCTAGAAACATCTTATCTCCTTAAGAAAATACAACAACCCTTTTGGGCTCAGAAATAAAAGAAGGGCATTGGGCCCTTTGACTTCTCCCCGACTAGGGTTCCACGAAGGTACCCATCAATCGCTTGCCACTCGCACCGCCAACTAGGATCATTGCGATGATTGCTAATGCGCAAGTCCTAATGAGAGGGTGTCACTTGGAGGCTGCAACACTTGGGAGATCTTCGAAGATGCTGTTGTGCCGTCGCGATGGTGTCGCTTGGAGCTTGGTTTCACTATATGCTTGAGAAGACGGAACTATTTCGTGGTTGTTGCTTCTTCTATGTGATGCCATGGTGGGATCGGGGGTGATGTGACCTATGGACGGAGCTCCGATGCTTTCTCAATCAGATGCTTCGAAAAAGAACGACTTGCAGTTGATGTGATGGGTTCTTGAAGACAAAGATGTCTAGGCGAATGGCTGAAGGCACTGATGGATTGCTGTTGCAGTTCGTTCACAAGGGGATTCCATCACCATCACTCGCGGTGTCAAGAAAATATAAGAGCATTGCATCTCGAATCAAACCCCTGTTCTGATTCCAATCAGGGTTCCAGGATCTGATGGTTGTTGTTGCTCCTCCTCCTCCTCCTCCTCCTCCTTCTTCTTCTTCGAAGTCTGTCTCCATCTTCTTCTACACCTGGAGTGATTGGGAACTTTATGTGTAGGTCGACTCCCAGTCGATGTTGTACTGATATGATCGATGCAGCAAATCTCAGACTTGGTGATTATTCCAAATCAGATGTACGATTATTGAAGAAGAGGGTGTATCGTGCACGGTGGAGCACTACTTGCAATGCAAAATTATGGCTTCCGGAAATATCTTAGAACTTTTCTTGAATTTGAACAAATCTCGAACAAGTATAAATCAAAAAAATAAATCCTCAAGAATCGAATATGTTCTTGTTAATCGAATCTCGAGCAAATCATGAACATAAAATAAATCATCGATGCTATGTAGAAAACGATAATGCATAAGTGTAATCAGAGATAAATAATAATAGACAAGAAAGAGCATCAAGATTTAACGTAGAACCCTACTCCGTGAGGAGCAAGATGAAATCACAAGAGAGCGCCACTAAAGGCTAATTCTTCTATTTACTTTCTCTTAGCTGATACAATGGGTACGTGACTTCTTATATAGCCCCACTGACTCTCCAAGTCCCATGAATAACCGGTGTGGGATTAAACATAAGAAGATGTGGCAATTGGATCTTGGAGGGAACCAATTACCCACCAGCTGACACAAACTCTAACAATTACTGCTTATTAGGGCCTCCTTTTGGTCAGTGCATGCAGCTGATTTGTTGATTTGGGCCTAATTCATGAATGTTTGGAGCGACAGTTGGAGAGTTGGTCCTCCAAGGCCCTCTCAAGTTGGGCGTGTTTGTTTCATTAAGCTCTCTGTCCTCCATTTTGTTGTAATGCTTGTCTTCTACTCCGCTTCTCGTTAGTATAGTCAAGACGATAGTTGTTCTGAGATGGAGATATCTTTGGTGTGGTGTTTGGACTTTAGGTGGTAGGGTGCCCCTTATTAGGTGGGGGAGGTATGCGGTCCTGTGATGGAGTGGAGACCTTACAATGACGGTTTTGAGGAGTTGAAACTGCACACTCACATCTAGGTGTTTGAGGTTTCTTAAGAATGGTGATTTTTTTTTGAAGTCGTTCTCAAGAATGGTGATGGTTTCTTAAAGAATGTATTGTGTGGATTTTATGGCAGATGTTGAATCTCTTTGAGCGGGACAGGTGACCTTAATATCCTTCACTATTTATGAAGGTGTGATGAAAGTTATTTATCTCTTGAGTTCGTCGAGCCAAAGTTGGGAGATGGTGCTCATTTTCTTTACTTTCCTGACTGACACATAGGGTCAGATCCATCTGAAGACCCTAGCATGGTTGGTAGGGTCATTGTAGTCTTGGGGGTACAGTTTTGTAAGTTGATGAATCTTGTGAGGTCTTCATTGCTTCAATGTTGGACTGCCAGTCACCTTCTAGCCTCTCCTACGATGGTTGGGCAAACACTGTGGGTGCCCATGCATAATGTTCCAATGTTTATTTTGTTAATCTTACCACCTCTTTCCCTTTGCTAGGAAGAACTCGATCCAAAACGAAGGTCAAGGTGGTGTGCCGGCTATTTGTCATCAAGGTCTATAGGGGAAGATGGGCTCACCTGGCAGATACTTGTCTCTTATATGAGACAGTGAATATGAAAATGTGGAAACCTATTTTTTGGCCACATTTTCTCGAGGAAAAATGAGGGAATACTGGACATATCATGGCTGGACCCCACATTCTGAGCATCCTTCTGCCGGTTTTCCAGGGAAGGGGATATGACGGGTGCATTGCATCTATGTTAGAAGAGCTGAATGGGCTATAGATCAATTGTAGTGATTTGGGAGCTTTGGGTACAAGAAAATGAGGCCATCTGGGAATGGTATACATACCCTCTTGGGCAAATAATAAATTCATTCTAAGAAGACATTCTTTTACGTATCAGGCTCTTATTTTTCCTTCATTTTTCATACGTTGAAACTATTTAATTGTATATCCCTTTCTATTTGACTTTGTATACACGTGGCTTGTTAATTCCATGATGTTCATCTTTGCCTTTACTCTTATCTTTTAAGTTAAAATATCTCTTTTCGGATCAACTAATCTGGTTTCTAATTTTGTGCAGAACTTGCACAACTGTTTCTTGGTCATTCCGATGTTTCTATGAGAAGGTGCATCTCTAAACTGTAATCCGTTTTTTAATCTTATTCTTTTTCATTTCTGTTGTCTATGGTTGTCTTTGCAGAAAAGCCTTAAATAGAGAAAACTGTATAGTTGTAATACTTGATGTGTAGGACGTATTCGGTTAAATGAGGCCATGCATGTTTGTTGGTAAACTGCTGTAGATGGTGCCATGGACAAGTGCTAATTCTGGCTGGGGAAGGAGATAAAAACTGGAGTATATACATGCCATGGGAAAGCACTACAGAATTGATGATAGTGGGAGGTAGATATAAAATTGGGCTGGAAACTGAATGTACACTACTATACAAAGATTGATACTCGAAGGGCCTTTTTTGGTCCCTTGTTTTTCCAATGTCCAACTAATCTTTTTCAAAATTTCCAAACTTAAATATTAATTGTGCACTTCTTAGAAATTTTCATCACCTTAACATATCTACCAACATGAAAGTAACGTTGTTAACATACACAGTAAGCAACATGCTAGAAAATGCCTTCTTGCCTCTTCTATTGGAACTATTTAACGTGAAAATTATTTTTATGAAATACAGACGGGACTAAAGATGCATTATTGAACACAACAACTTTTCCAAAAAAAATCCACCACTCAGAACAAGAGAAAGAATATTTCTTAATCTGGTGGATGGAGGAAATAGTTGTTCAATGGCATCATCATTGCACGATGATGAGTTTTGATCGAAGTTAATGGTTTTGTATTTGGTTGGTATGCTTCGTCATTTATACTGTCATGATGTTATGGATGATTTACTAGTTCAATATATGTGGTGGCTCGCAACAAGGAAATTAGTGCAACCGAGTTTATGTGATCTGTTAGTAGTGGAGTATGCCTACTAAACAAAGGATTAAGGTTCAAACCCTTGGGTGGTCACCTATGCATGCTTCTCCCTCTTGTTTCAAAAAAGAAAAGTTTTTTTAATCCAAAAAAAGGGGTCACAATAAGGTGTCCGCCCAAATATATTACAAGAGTTGTTTCAGGAATACTTACAATAACCAAGACTCAAGGAGAGTTCTGGCATGCGAAATTACATTGTCAACATAAAAATGATTAGGAGCAAAGACAACTCAATCTCTAGCTAACTATAATGCCCAAATGACTGTCAGTTTGTTGGTAAACTGCTGTAGATGGTGCCATGGACAAGTGCTAATTCTGGCTGGGGAAGGAGATAAAAACTGGAGTATATACATGCCATGGGAAAGCACTACAGAATTGATGATAGTGGGAGGTAGATATAAAATTGGGCTGGAAACTGAATGTACACTACTATACAAAGATTGATACTCAAAGGGCCTTTTTTGGTCCCTTGTTTTTCCAATGTCCAACTATTCTTTTTCAAAATTTCCAAACTTAAATAGTAATTGTGCACTTCTTAGAAATTTTCATCACCTTAACATATCTACCAACATGAAAGTAACGTTGTTAACATACACAGTAAGCAACATGCTAGAAAATGCCTTCTTGCCTCTTCTATTGGAACTATTTAACGTGAAAATTATTTTCATATGAAATACAGACGGGACTAAAGATGCATTATTGAACACAACAACTTTTTCAAAAAAAAATCCACCACTCAGAACAAGAGAATGAATATTTCGTAATCTGGTGGATGGAGGAAATAGTTGTTCAATGGCATCATCATTGCACGATGATGAGTTTTGATCGAAGTTAATGGTTTTGTATTTGGTTGGTATGCTTCATCATTTATACTGTCATGATGTTATGGATGATTTACTAGTTCAATATATGTGGTGGCTCGCAACAAGGAAATTAGTGCAACCAAGTTTATGATGAATACCCATTCATCACTCTTTATTCTTATATTTTAGCTACAAAAACCTATGCAAATGCATGTAGATATGTGTAAATAGGGTCAATTAGCAAAAGCATGCATGTTTGTAAATATAGATAATTAGCATGTTTTTGTGCAAAAATAAAAGAATAAAGATGAAAAAGAAAAAGAGGGAAATATTTAGAATAAATATTGAGCAACCTAACCCAAGGGAGGGTTCAGCATGGGCCTGACCGCATAAAAGCCAAGTAGAGAGAGATAGGGGCTCATATGTACATACTTATGTAAATAAATAAAATTATATTTTCCTCAACCAAAAATATGCTTGTATATATTTTGTATATATTTAGAATTATTAAAAACAAAATAAAAATTCAAAAATTAAAAAGACCAAAAAGACCCCTTCACCATGTATATAAGTCCATCATCCTTATTTATTTCACCTAGTAAATAAACAAAATTTATTTTCTAAACTTTTTGTAAATATCCTATGCTATATATTGCAAATAAAATAAATAAAAAGAAACAAAACAAAAATCAAATAAAAATTACAAAAAAATTAAAAATACAAAAATATGTGTACATACACCATGTATATAGTTGTATATAACTAATTATTTCACCTATGTATATAAATAATAAAAATAAAATAAAAATAGCCTTTTATTCCTCATTTTATCCTATAAATAAATAAAATATAAAATAGGAATAAAAATGTATAAAAATAACTAATTAAAAATCAAAATTAAAAATCATATATTGTGTATATACCTATGTATAGCTATATATTGTATATACTTTATTTTTATTTCCAAAAATTAATTAAAAATCAAAAAAAATAGAAAAAATTAAAACAAATATTTTTTATGTTTTAAGTTTTTGAAAATTCGGCCATTTAAGGCCCCAAAAAATCAAATAAAAAATTCAAGCCTTGGCGGGCTCTGATTGGTCCACGGGGGACTGTTGACCCCCGGTCAACACCTCCTCCAGGACCACCAGAGCCCGGGTCTGTTCACCCGACCCATCTTCTCGGATTTTTCTTTTGATGACCCGAATCCCTTTCGCCCCAAATCCGGGTTCGCATTGATCACGTCACATCCGAGAAGCTCGCCGGAGCTTTCGCCTCGGGATCCGCGCATCAGCTCGCCCTACCCGCAACCTTCTTGCCGGACCCTCCACACTATATAGTCTGAGCTCAGCCGCCTCCTCTCGCCATCTTTGGCTCCCTACCTTCACTCCCGTGACCTCCATCGTAACCACCGAGGTGACAGCTCGCGTTGGCCCTTGTTGCAGCGAGGAGGAGGTGGCCGGTCACTGATCCGGCAGCTTCGCGCCGCCGTGCTCCGCCACTCGACCGGAGCTCGAGCCTCAGGCCTTGACGCCCTTCGAGGCGACGACCAGGAGCTAGCCAAGCTCCAGCATAGTCTCCCGCATCACCCAGGTATCTATTTAGCTCGCCCATTTAGTGTAATTTTTCATTTCCCCCAAATCGCATCTCCGCCGTGTTCCTCTGATTCCGGCCACATCGAGTACCATTTCGATCATCGGGACACACCATCATCTTCGCCGTCCACCCACGCACGTTCTTCGCCCAGTCATTCAACCCAGCTCGCCCCGGAGCTGGGAGTCGAGCTCCCCCATCCTCCGCTCGCCGGAGCTCATTCGCCCCGACGCCCCGTTCACCCTCACGCCGCTTCCTTGGGTCGAGGCACTTTGCCCTCGACCCGCGAAGCTTCTGGTTTGCTTTGTAGGTACCAAGGAGGCCATCTGAGGCTTCCCGACTTCAGTCCAGGAGCTCGTTCGCCGCTGACCTCGCCGGAGCCCCTCCAGGGCTCGGCTGGGCCATCGGATAGCACCCACAGCTGCGGCACACCGAGGCGGACCCGCTCCGATCTTCAGAGGCAGCTGAGGAGGTCCCCAGCTCGCGCACGAGGCCGGCGAACCTCGCCGGCCACCTGTTCTTCGAGGAGCCTCCAGCACCGTCCGATCGCCCCTTCGCTCCAGTCTCGATCGCAGCCGTCCATTCACTGAGGAGCAGCTACCGTCGATCACCTGGAGGGGCTGATCAGGACCGTTAGCAGCAGAGAGAGGAACCATCAGCACCTGAGGCCGTTCGATCTCCCACGTGTCCTCTCCTGCACCGTCGATCCGGCTCAAGGGCAGACGAAGAGGAGCGCCAGCCATCCAGGACCGCCCGATCTTCCACGTGGCGCGCATCCAGCCGTCGATGAATAAAGGGGTAAATTACTTAGGCCCCCTCGTAGTTTGAGTCTTTTATTTCTAGTCCTGTAAATATTTTAGTTATTTTATTTACGTAGGGTAATTTGCACTGAGGACCTTGTGCTTGTTTTTATTTGCTTATATACCCCTGTGTATGTGATCTCACGTGCTTCGCCACGTGCTTGTTTGGGCTATTTGCGTCTTTTATCCTGTAGTTCTGTTGGGTTTGTTAATGAAGAAATACTTTTTGGTAATTGCATTTATGCCCCTGTGAGCATTTTATTCACGCATGTGCGGATTTTAGTGGGATTTTTGCATCCAAGCCCCTGGACTTTTGGTACGAGTTACCAAAAGGTCCAGGAACTTGGTTTTTATTACCAAAAGGCCCCTGAGTGCCCCAGGCACGCGCCACGCGCGTGTTTAGCTGGGATTTTTGCACCTTGGCCCCCAGACTTGCGGGTATTTGCACTTACGTCCCTGTGCACAGTGCCCCCTCTTTGATTTTTGAATAAATATCAAACCACCTCCAAATTCGATGAAAATTTGACACATGGCTCCTGCCATGTTGTTGGATTTTTGAGAATTTTTGAGGACATTTTTGATTTCATTTAGTATTTTTAAAAATTCAAAAACCTTCTTTTTAGCTACTGTCTAGGTTTAAAAATCCCAAAAAAATATAAAAACACCTTCAAAAATTCCAAAAAAATTAGTTACTGTCTCTTGTGTGTTGTTTGATTTTCTAGCCAATTTTGGCTATTTTTCATTGCTTAAAAACCCTAAAAATCTAAAAACCCCTAAAAAATCATAAAAATTATAATAAATAATATAAAAATCCAAAAACAATAATTTAGGTGCTCAAATTTTCCTTATTCTTTCTAGATTACAGGAAAATTACCTCCAGGGCTTGTTGAGATCCATAAATATTTTATTTTTGGGTTTCAAGCCTTGCTGGACAGTACCTAGGCCTTTGAGCACTGTTTGATTTTTAGAAAATAAAATATACCTTATAAAAATCCCAAAAATTCACCAAAAACACTTAAAAACCTAAAAAAACATAAAAACAATTTTTCTGGAATTTTTGCTTGCTTTTTGGTGTGTTAAATAAATTGTGTAAGTGTGCTTGATTTTGTGTTCTTTAATTTTCTTCATATATTAAAAATCCAAAAAAATATAAAAATTCTTAAAAACCACTAAAAAACATTTTCTTTTATTTTTATATTATTTTTACTACTTCGTAGGCCTCTGGCCAACCCGTGCTCCTTGTGTTCGACCCTGGGAGCTATACCAGGTTAATCTTATAGCTGGACCGCTCGCTTTCGTGCTTGATTATTTTTATCTGTTTGAGTGGTTGATTTTTCTTGATACACCTATCCTCTGAGATCCGGGTCGCAACGACCCTTGTCTTATTACCTTCACCCGGGTCTTGAGGTATTTTTGGGTGCACATCAATCTGTTAGTAGTGGAGTATGCCTACTACACAAAGGACTAAGGTTCGAACCCTTGGGTGGTCACCTATGCATGCTTCTCCCTCTTGTTTCAAAAAAGAAAGTTTTTTAATCCAAAAAAGGGGTCACAATAAGGCGTCCGCCCAAATATATTACAAGAGTTGTTTCAGGAATACTTACAATAACCAAGACTCAAGGAGAGTTCTGGCATGCGAAATTACATTGTCAACATAAAAATGATTAGGAGCAAAGACAACTCAATCTCTAGCTAACTATAATGCCCAAATGACTGCTAGTGGCATAAGGTCTCCTCTTTGGGTCTTTGGTTTGCCACATGTAAAGGTTGCCATAATGTATCTGAAATGTTGAGATTCAACCAATCAATTCCAAGCTCATGCCAGATATTGGAGGTTCTCCCGCAGTGGAAAACAGATGCTCAACTGTCTCGATCTCTAATCCACAAAGGCGCACATATTGGATACACCCACAAAAACCTTGCGCAATGATCTCTTGTTAATACGCGCTTTCGTCTAAGAAGCCCCAAAAATTTGCCAATCCTTCTAGGAAGCTTTGAGATCCATTAATCGCTTTGTACGCTCATCTTACCGGGAATCCAACGGCTACCCACTCGTCTCCTACCTTTGTAATCGCCCCCCTCCGCACGTTACATCTCGCTGACCCCCGTCTTTTCTCAATTCTCTCATCCACTTCACGTAACCCCCCACGTTCCAACACCACCTTGACAAAGCCCTAACACCCCTTATTCTCACATGACCCTCATGCATTCAAGTCTGACCTTCTAGGGCAACATCTCGGCAGTTGTAAACCCACGTTCCATCTCTCGTAACTGCCGGGCTCCCTCCACAAAACCTCTGCCTCCTCCATTCCACTCCGTCCACCATTTCACAGAGGCATATCCTAGTCCTCTTCTCCTCCCCATGACGTAGGGAGGTTGAATCAAGGTCGATCATGGAGGTAGCCTCCAGGTGTCGACCCATGGTTGCCATGGCCATGTTTCGACCCTAGTGAGGTCATCTGAGCTGCCCTCCTTGGTTGAGAGGGTTCATCGACGCCCGGAGCTCCTCCTGGAGCTCATAACAAGCCTCCACTTCATCCTCTTCTCCCTTAGATCTCCAGATAAGTCCCTCTTCATTTTCTTCGTATTTTTTTTATTTATTTAGGCGTCCATGCACTCTCCTACCACCAATTGAGAGAACCTACACCACCACCAGAGGTCATTGACCTTCGCGGGAGGCTCATGCCACCTTCCCTCCTCCCGTAGCCCCTCCATCCCAGGCTTTCTCCTTCGCCATGGCGAAGAAGAACCCACCCAGGGCTCCATCCTTCTTCGCCCCACAACCCTCCATTCCACTTCGCCTTCGCTTCGGCTATGTTCCCTCTAACTCCTTCTGTAGGTCCATCTTCAATGGTCGGAATTTTGGCGGAGCTTCGTTTTAGAGCTCCGCCTCCGGCGAGCAAACATCACCATCGATATCCAGGAGGTTCACAGCTCCTCCTCCATCAGATCTTCTTCGCTAACCTTCCAAGATCCTTCCTTGAGCTTCAACGTGGACGGAGGAGCGAGGCAGAGCTCTAGGCGTCTTGCTGGAGCTCCATTTGCGTTGCCAATGCACGCCGGAGGAGCATTGAAGATGAGCAGGCACCATTGGATGGTACCCTCCCGGTGCTAATCCAAGGGCGCCTGAAGTGCCACGTCGGCTACTCCGGAGTGCGGAGGCTCGGTGGGACCGAGCCACCTGAAGTCAGCTCGAGCCACCACGTGGCACGAGCCTCCTGCAGCGGCCCAAGCCTCCATCCACGTGCGAGACACGTGATGGCCTAGGAAATTTGCAATCATGCCCCACAGAGTCTCCGGATTTGCAGCAAGGTTCGGGCACGTGCCTTACGTGGATAAATTGCATGGGAACCCTGTCGGGTTTCCATAATTACGAAAATGCCCCTCCAGGGACCTTTTTGTGATGATTTTGCATATATTTTCATGTTTTGTTTTGCATTTATTTCCCTAGACTAAAACGCTTATAACTTGAGCATATGAACTATGATTTTGATGATTTCAATTGCATTATTTTGCTTATTTGATGCTCTACATGATGGCATGTTTAATTTACTGATCTGACACTTCAATCAGTAGGATTTATTTAAGAGATGCTCAATGTCATTTGCTTGACCATTTGAATGCCATTACATGAAATTGGATCTAATTTTGATGTATCAAATGCTACTGGAATTGAATCTATCCTTATTGCTCAATTATCTGATTAAATTAGCAGCATATTATTGTAAAGTATCTTGTCTTCATTTAATAGTATTTTATAGCATTGTGTCTCTTAATTTAACCTGCATAATATTCCAAATAAAAGTTCATGTCATTCATTCATCATATATTTGCATCATTATGTGCATCCTGTGTGCATTGTAGGTAATTGATTTAATCGCTTAACTCGAATATTATTATCTGATTGATCAAGTTGATAACTCGTGTCCCTGTGTTCAACCTTGGTATACTTGCCAAGTTTTAAAATACTCCACAATATTCAAACATTTGTGGTCTCTGCATGGATCCGTTTTCGCCTCTTGTGCTATGACAATTCTCCATTATTAAAGATGCGAAAATGTGGTTATCAGTGAGACAACTGCTACTTATGTTTAATTCCATCTCTTTTGATGCTTTGGGTTTGGGCACTGCTTAGTTATCTATTGTATTCTGTCATTTGTTTTGCACTTATGTATTTGCTTTTTAGTGAAATGTTAGTTCGGAAATGATATCATAGTAATTGCTTGTTGGGGGTTAAGCACCTTCATCTTTTTTTTATCTTGCTATCATTCAATATGGATTTTTATTGAACTATAGATCTATCATTTCTGAAGGCACTTTTGGAATATGAAAAGCATAAAATACGAACAGGAGAACTTCAATTTGCATTGCCTACTCTTGTGGAGAACATGCCTGCTGATAATCAGGTTCTTTGACATTTTTGCTTGTTTTCTCTTCTTTTGCTTGTGTTTACATTTTGGCATGCATTTCTTGCCATTTCTTTTTTGTTCTCAAGTGTTTGGCAAGTGATGGCTGCAGAGATGGTTTGTGCTCATAGAATCTTACTAGATTTTTTTCATCCAGAATGGGTGCAGATCTTCGCTTACACTTTCCACCTAATGCCTAAACCTGCTTTGAGCAGGGCAGTTTTCTCACAAGTCACGATAAATGCCATCACCGTGTGACCAAGAGGTTTCTGGGTTTCCGAACGAAAACCTCTTGGGAAAAATGTGCCAATAGTTCCAAAGTGGTCGAACCATTCTCTGAATACTTCACAGCGGTAGCTTATGTACTGGGGTGTCGTTTGTTAAAATCTGCACTGAACATTATAGTAGACGCATCTATACTAATAGTATCATTGTCAACTATTCATTTTTAAAAGCGCAATCATTTTTTAATTCGAAAGTTCCAAATTAATCTCAAAGTCTCAGTTAGGAGTATGCATGAGGGGGAGTGGGAGTGAGTTGTGCAGTGAAATATAAAGTAACAATTACAAAAATAAACTTGAGTCAAAAAATGCAAATCGTAAAGAACAGTAGCAACACTAAAAAATAGCATTGTTTTTGTTAAACTTAAAGCAAAAGCTTACTAAGAGTAGGTGAATGCTTGGGAAGGCTTGAAGTTCAAAGCGTTGAATTGTGTCAGTTCTGGGATTTGATATTGAGAATTCACTTTAGAAAATGAGAACTAGCTCTCAGAGATGACTTCTTATCAATATGTTGTGTTATGTCTCTAAAAGAGGCTCAAGGGTCTTATTTAAGAAGAGCTTAATAGTTGGTAGAAGTGACAAGACAAAGGTCTAAAGATGCTTCTCATCGGTTGAAATCGGATTCTCTAAATCTGTTAAAATTAGTCGAGTGAAAACATGGTTATTTAGTCAATTGACCAAAGATTAATCAACTAACTTATAATAGTAGTCGTCTCACAAAATAAAAATTGATTCCCTGATGTATTAAATAGTCAATTGAAAAATAAACGTTGGTCAGCAAAATCAGGATTAGTTGGCAGATTGCAAAAGGAGCAAGTCAAAAGTAAGTCCTGTAAGTATTTTACCAATGATCAGACTTGGTTGTCTGAATAGAAAATTAAGCAAGTTGAGAATCAGAGTTAATTGACTGAAATAGTAACAGAAAGTAGTCGACTGTTCTATTTCTTACTAAACCGGTCAAAAAAATTTGCAATAGTTGAATGTTTGAACAAGTTAAATAGTCGTTTGAAATTGAAGTTAGTTGGCTGAAAAATATCTTGACGAATAAGTATTAATTAGATCTAGAAGCAGACTAGAATAATCATTAGCCAATCAATGAGAATTTAATCGACTGAAAAATTAGTTAAGACTAAAGAGTATTCTGAACTTATTTTTAAAATATTTTGAGTCTTCTTTGAGTTTAGGATCTTCTGTACAACATAGTTTTTAAGTAAAGATAAAATTTACAGGTACAAAAGCTTAGATTTGGATATCTTCTTTCGTACTTATTGTCTTGGACTTCTCGCAGATATGCCCTCTAGTTTTTCCTTGTCTTAATTGTCTTTGTTTGCATTATTTAATTTCGATTTCATATGAGAATGTCGTGCTGCTCTTTGTTCTTGCAAAGACATGAACGGCTTCTTCCTTCTTGACTTGATATTTTCTCAAATTGAAATCTTAGTTTTGCAGAAACTACAAAAATAATTGCTTTTCGTGCTTGTTTGTCGTTCTCAAGGTTCGATTCATGAAAGGAGACAACTCAAAATTAAGTTTAGTTAGTACTTCTACCGTCTATTAGACTCAGTCGTCTAAGTTGAAAAGTAGTCAACTGGAGAATCTAGATTAGTTAACTAAAATAGGAAGTTGTCAATGATTTATTTTTTAATAAACTTGTCAAAAGATTTTTTAACAGTTTGAATGTTGGAACACGCCAATTAGTTGATTATATTGCGAGTTACTGCATACTGGACTGAAATAGATGTTGACCAAAAAGTATCTGTTAGATCAAAATAGTTGATTAGAATAACTCGTTACTTGACTCAGTGAGAATTTAGCCGACTTAAAAATAGGATACGACTAAAAAGTCTATAGAAGTTATTTTCTAAGTATTTTAAGTGGGCTTGGAGTTTAGGCTCTTCTGTATGGTGTTAAGTGAAAAAAAAGTTGCATGTATAAAGCTTGAATTTGAATAGCTTCTTGCGCACTTCATCTTGTCTTGGACTTCTTGCAGATATTCCCTCTTTTAGTAACTATTGTGCCTGGATAACTTCAGATGAACATACAGCACTGCAGTTGTCAACTTGAAACAGCAATCAGTTTCCATCCTTGAATAAATGTTTCTGATGATGCATTTTGTTTTAATCGCAGTTAGGCAGCAACCAAGCATCTGGCAGAGCTAGAAGATATGCTGCTGCTAGAGCCATGCAAGGTTGGCATTCTCAACGTCTTCTTGGCAATGGAGAAGTGGGTGACCCACTCATTAAGGTTCATAGATGCGTTGAAAATATTTTTATGCTCTCTACACTTCTATCATATATAGTTATGACTACTTTCTATAATATATTGTTATTGCTTGCGAATAGATAAAGTTTCTTTTACGATCCCTGGCTTTTGTACTTGTAATTATTGATCGTGATATTTCATGGGTGAACACCTACAAAGGGGTTCACTCACCACTCTTTTAAAAAGAAGATAAAGCTATTATGTATCTGATAACTATGTTCTTTAAAAACATCATTTATTTAGTATTGACATATTTTTAGAATTAATCCCTCACCCATTCTTGTACTTGTAGGATCGCAGTTCGGTCTCTCTTTTGAAGCGTGAGAAGCAAGGGAAAAGCAATGGTACCTACTCTTTTGGTTTTTTTTAAGTAATAAGCATGTTTAAGGATTTTTTTATTTTTAACATTTTCCTTGAGGTTAAATTTATTGTGGTAGTTGTTTCTTGTTTTTAAAGGAGTTTCACTTTGCTGTAGGCTTGTTCAAGCGGAAAAAAACTTCTTTGGAGCATGGTATCAAAGTTGCTCGGCCAAAAACAGATGATACACAGTTAAGCCTGCTTCCTTTTATGACAATTTCATTTTTAACCTCTGGGTTCTCATCTCCTACCAATGTTCTTATGACGACAACAAATTATCTTCCCATTAAGTCAGATTGACCTCGTGGATTCTTTACTTGGAAACAATATCTATTTTGGGACATATCCTAGCTGAGATTCAAAAAGGCATATTCTTTTAACAGACTCCTCTCATTTATTTGGTTCTTGACCCCTTTAACAAGGTTCTTCTAATTTCTCAAACCTTTGAATTTAATCACTAGAGGACCTTCTTTATACGTGTTCAAAATACCTTAGCCGAATATTTCATTTTTTATATTACTTTACTTGTTTAATATTTTTATCACAGATCCGATCATTTGTGTGGTCAGACATCTAGAGGAACATTTTATCTTAGTTATACACAACAACAAAACATTTTTCCACATTAAGTAGGGTTGGCTACATGGATTCTTTGCCTCCATTTGGATCTATCTTGGACCAAACTCGAGCTTAGATCCAAAAAACTAAGATCCTTTCGTATAGTCTCATTCCAATACTTCTTTGGCCTTCCTCGTCATCTCTTAACCGGTTCAACATCCCAAAACTCGCATCTCCCAACTGGTGCATCAGCTAACCTCCTTTGCACATGATCAAACCACCTTAAGTGGTTTATCGCATCTTATCATCGATTGGAGCTACACCAACTTTCTTTATGATTGCATCATTTTGAATCCGATCTTTATGTGTGCGTCCACATATCTACCTTAGCATTTTCATTTCTGCTACTGCCATTCTCTGCATATGTTTATGGTTCACATGCCAACATTCTGATACATAAAGCATAACAGGTCTCACAGCTGCTTTGTAAAACTTTCCTTTGATTTCAAAGGAATTTTCTTATCACGGAGAACAATAGAGGCTCATCTCCACTTTAGCCAACCTACATTTATTCTATTAGTAACATCTCCATCAATGCCCCCATCATGTTGCAAAATAGATCCCAAATATCCAAAAGAATATCTCTTCTGAATGTTATCGTCATCAATCTTCACCCCGATTCCTTCACTATTGGTTCCATCAAAAGTGCACTTTATATATTCAGTCTTACGCCTACTTATACGAATTCCTTTAGTCTCCAATGCATGTCTTCATACCTCAAGCTTCTCATTTACTCCATCTTTTCTCAGCAATCATCACAATATCATCAAGTAACATACACCAAGGTATCTCATCCTTAATGCAAGGCCTTAAATGTCGTATTTCGGTTTCGTTTCGATAAGCCCGAAAAGGGAAATTCGGTGGAATTTGGTGAAATGGTCGGAACTTGGAGAAATTACTTGAAAATTTATTTTTTTCTCAAATTAAGATTTCTAAAATTTTCTAAACAATAAATGAGAGAAAAATATAGTTTTTTACTTATAATAGGATATTAAGTTATATATTACCCTAAATTTCCATTTCATCTCTCCAATAGTCATAGCATGTCGTTCAGAGCTTGCGCCACATTTAAAATCAAAATTGCTTCCTACCAAAATACTGTGAAACTAGAGAAATATTTAATTTTAAAAATAAAATAAGACACACACACACAAACACGAATATTTTAACGTGTATGTCAAATAAATTCAAAGTAAGGCTTGTGATCGTAAAATGTATGTTATACGAGACACAAACAAATCAATAAACACCAAGAAACTGTCTAGCATTCATAAGCACAACCTACGCCCAACCTAATAGTAGAAAAATAGCTACAGTCACAAAGACTTGGAAGGTTGTTAACAACCTACCACTTGTACAACCACACGTACTCCTTGTAGTAGAGAAGTAACAAGAGAGTCCTAGAAAAGAACAAACTTCTAGTGTCTTGTGAGTTAAAATGATGCAATGTAATGTATTCATATGTAGAGCTGAAAAAATACCCTAAAGTGGCCGAAATTAGGTGAAAGAGTGGCCTAAGAGGTTATGAGAGTGAATTTCAATGAAACATGATCAAATTCCACCTTTTCTGTCGTTTCAGTCAAAATTCAACCGAAATGGACAGAAAATCCATCGAAATGGATCGAAATGATCCGAAATTCCTCCAAAAATGGTCTGAAATCTGGGAAAAGGAAATGATATGGGGTTTCGATTTCGGTCACTTGCCGAAACCGAATTTCGATGAAATTTAAGGTCATGCCTGAATGTAACTTGTCAACTCATCTATAACCAAAGTAAAAAGGAATGGAATCAAAGTTGAACTTTGATGCAGACCAATGTTGACGTCAAAATAGTTAGTCTTCCCACACTGGATCCTTACACAAGATGAGGCCCTATTATACATATCCTTTATGAGGTTAATGTATAGGACATGTAATTATCTCTTGAAAACTCTCCATAATATCTCTCGCGGATCATAAGCCTTCTCCAAATCAATAAAAATCATATGGAGGTTCTTCCTTTTAGCTCTATAAACTTTATTATTCTCCTCAATAAGTGGATGGCTTCAATAGTTGAGCGACCTAGCATGAATTCGAATTGATTTTCTTTTACTTTGGAAACGTACCTCAACATTCTTTCGATCACATGTTTCCAAATTTTCATAATATGGCTCATCAGCTTGATACCTCTTTAATTTGAACAATTTTTAATGTCTCCTTTCGTATAAAGAGGCACCACGATGATTCTCCTCCAATCTTCATGCATTTTCTTGCTTTGCCAAATAACATTAAATAAATTTGTTAGCCAGGTCAAACCACGCTTACTTAAAACTCTCCATACATCAATAGGAATGCCATCAGGTTCTACACCTTCTAGGTCTCATAACCTTCAAAGCCTCCTCTACTTCCTTTATATTCGTCTATAACTTGCATGATTCAAGTAGCTTTCGCTACTATCTAGATCTCCCAAAATGATTTCTCTACTTCCCCAATGAAAAGCTTATGGAAATATTGCTTCCATCTAGTCTTTATATCCTTCTGAGTAACAAGCATGTGACCTTCTTTATCCTTAATGCATCTTACTTGAGAAAGGTCTTTGGTCATTCTTTCTCTTATTTTGACTAACTTGAATGTATCCTTCTGACCCTCCTTAGAGTTGAGGTTTTTGTACAAAACTTCATAAGCTTTTGACTTAGCTTCGCTTGCAACCTTATGTTCTTCCTTCTTCGCTATGTTGTAGTTTGTGATAGTTTCATCTGTTCTATCCTTAGACATAACTTTAAAGCATGCTCTTTTAATTTTGAGCTTTTCTTGCACCCCTCCACTCCACCACCAAGCCTCCTTCTGGCCTAGAGCTCCTTCCTTTGACTCACCTAGCATCTCTTTGGCTACCCTTCGGATACAAGATGCTACCGCCTCCCAGATCTCGTTTGCACTTATGTTACAATCCCAAGATAAGTCTTCCAAAACCTTCTCCCTTAAGCTTGATTGCTTCAATTGAAGATTCCACCATCTAGTTTTAGTGATCTTGGAAGCCCTCCTTTTCTTGGTCATCCCTTTTATTAGCACATCCATGATTAACAAGCGATGTTCAGTTGTCAAACTCTCTCCTAGGATTACTTTGCTGTCTTTGCAACAAAACTGATCTCTTTTCCTCAACGCAAAATAACTATCTATGTTCTAGTCGGGCCACTCTTATAAGTAATTAAACGTCCATCCCTCTTCTTGAAGAGAGTGCTTGCTATGAAAAGATCATAAGACGTTACAAAATCAAGAATGAATTTTCCCTCTTCATTTCTATCCAGGAAGACATGGCCTTCATAAACACTAGCATATCCTGAAGCATCCTTTTCCACATGCCCATTAAGATCTCCACCTTGGCAAATCATCTCTCTTTGTGGGATTCTTTGCATAATCCTATTCAAATCCTCCCAAAAAACTTGTTTAATCCTTTCATCAAATTCAATTTGTGGTGCATAAACTGAGATGATATTCGTAATTTCTTCTTCGAACACCAATTTTAGCAGAATAGTCCGATCCTCCAATCTTTGCACCTCAACCACACAATCCTTCAAATCCTTATGGACATCTACTCCAACACCATTTTTACCCTTATCTTTACCTTTATCTTAGTTATAGTTATAAATATTATCTAGTTTGTTTGTGTCCCTGCTATAAAGCCTTGTAGGTCTCATATTCTTTTCCTTTAAATTTCAATGGTATCTTATTATAGGAAGGAATACATGGAGCACCTTGTCAATTCATCCACGACATCTCCATTGATTCCTTCATTTGTTCGAAAGATTAAAACGGTGTATTTAAAAACATCCTTTTTGGAATAGAATGCATTCTATGCGTTATCTCATCAATCATCATGTCTCTACTTTCATTTGTTTGAAAGATTAGAATGCTGTATTTGTCCATTAAAATAAGGTAATTTGCAAACAGTATGTACTCTTTTACTTCATCCTATATGTGCTTTGTTAATTCATTCATAACCAAGGTGAAAAGGTAAGGATTTTGGCATACTTCTCTGTGCAAACCGACATTGATATCAAAATGATCAGTCAGTCCAATGAGAGACCTCACCGATGATGATGCTTAGTCATACATATTTGTTATTATATCATTCTGTGAAAGAGCTACCCTTTTTTCTTTAGAATTCTCCACATGATATATGTAGGAAAATCATCCTAGACATTCTCAAATCAATAAACAATATGAATGCCCTTTCTCTGTCTTAAAACTTCTATTGTTTGGGGTGAGCACCACCACGGGGTTTTCCCCCTTTTCTGATTAAAAACTTACATCAATCATTTGATGAGGTGCGTGAGCTCAGTTTGTAGATCTATCAGTCATGAATCATAAATGATTGAAACTTGTCTTACTTTTCTTTCAATTATCATATTTCATAGCTACGATTTATCAATTTGATATCCTTATAGCTAACACGATTTTGTATATCTCATTTGATATATAAGTATAACACAAATTTTTCTTCATTCATATGATATTTTCTTACTTCTCCAAATGATTTTGATTAACTTCCTAAGATAATTAATATATATTAGAGTTATGTATTTATATGGGTAACTAGATCTCTCCAAGATCCAAATATACTATCGTCGTATTTGTCCCTTATTGCTTAGAGTTGTGACCAGGTGTATATATGACCTTATACTTCTTGTAGCATTTCAGAATGTTATAAATTTATAACTCCATCGTTTCTTTTTCTCGCTGAGTAGGACAATCATCCTAACTATATGGAATCTCGTAGGTATTTGGTGTTATTGTTTGTGATGTGTTTTTTTTATATTTCAACACCTCCCACACCCCCCCCCCCCCAACATCTTCTAAATATCCATGAGAATGCCATGCGATCATGTGGGATCTGGAATCAGTGAGCTTCAAGGCTGACCTTAGTTGCATCACTCGTTAAAAGCCTGCAAAAATAATTCTTCCATCTTGACTTTATCATCACTATCCACTAGTTTTCTTTCATTATTATCCTTGATGTACCTAAATTGCATGGGATCCTTGGTCCTTTGCTTCATAACCTTTTGCTGACTGGAAACATATTTATTACACCTTCTTTGGACTCTAGTTTCATATACTCCCAAGCTTTTGTCTTGGCTTTTCTAATCTTCTTCGGTTCTTTCATTGTACTCTCATACTTTGCCTAGTTTTCATTTGTTTTACGCAATGAGATAAGGTTGGAACTTTTCCTTTGAATTTTAAGTTTTCCCTAGACCCTTCACTCCACCCCTAAGCTTCCTTTTGCGTTGGTTCACCTATCATGGATAGACCTAAAACTCTATTAGCCATTAAATGGCGCGCTTCATTTGCGTTTCCAACAAAATTTCAACTAGCTTATTGAAGCATGTTTTCTTTAGAATTTACTTTTTAAGATTCCACCATTTATTTCTTGTCTCTCTACATTGTTTCTTTCTTTTGTAGCTTTATCTGCACAGTGAAAAAAGGACGAGATTGTCTACCTCTTTTTGCGGAATAGTTAATTTGCATCTTTGTTTAGCCATTCTAAAAACTTGTCAAGTATGTCTCTTTTTGTAAAGAAATAATTTGCTACAACAAGGTCGAAGTATTCTGCCGAAAAACTTTTTTTATTGTGCCATTATAATCATGGTCACCATTTACAATTGGGAACTCCAACGCATCTTTTCTTTTCCCACCATTCCTTTAAATCTCTACCCAAACAAGTGATTTCTCTGCAGGATTTCTTAAAAAATATTGTCCCGTCATTTTATTCTTTCATCTAGGTCAACTTGGGTTGCTTATGCACAAATGACATTTAGGATTTCCACTTCCAAAATCACTTTAATAATCACAATTCAATCTCCAAATTTCATCAATATCATTTCTTTCTTTTGTAGCTTTATCTGCACATTAAAACATTAAAAAAAGAATGACATTTTCTATCTCTTCTCTTTCATGCAAAATAGCTAATTTGCGTCTTTGCCTAACCATTCTCGAAACTAGTCAAGTTTTTGTCTCATTTCTTAAGGAAATTATTTGCTACAACAAGGTCATAGGATACCACAAAATCAAGAAAATCTTCTTTATTCAATCACAATGACCATTTTGGCATGGTCACCATTTACAATTGAGAACTATAAAGCATTTTCCCCCCATAATTCCTTTCAAATCTCCACCCAAACAAGTCTTTTCTCTGCGGAGTTTCTTGAAAAATCTTGTCCGAAAATTATTTTATTCTTTCATCCAGGACAACTTGGGTTGCATATGCACAAATGTCATTTAGGATTTTCACTTCCAAAATCACTTTAATCATCACAATTCAATCTCCCAATCTCATCTATTACACTCCCCTGAAGTCTTTATGCACAATAATTCCAACCTCGTTCCTAGGATTTTCATTTCTTTGTAGTTTTTCCACACACCATTTTGTCCCCCTGCAAGGATAAGAGAATGATGAAGTAACGAGGCCATCTCTTATTCTAAACATATGTTGCCGTGCTGAAAATACTAGAAAATCGCCGAGCGACATATTACTATATCAGACAAAAATGGGCTTTCAGGTTCCAAACTCTGACATCTGAGCACAGAGAAGAAGTGGCAATACTGGTCGAAGCAGCCTTTGATTAATGGGATTTCCAATAGCAGAGACCCTCCCTTTAGCCCTTCCCTCAGCCGCCTGTCCTAGTCGACCAGAGGGGACATTCCAGGTGGTGGACGTCGGGAGCGAGGTAGATAAGGCCTGGAAAGACTCATAACCACACGGTTAGAGTAAGCCTCAATAATCCACTCAGAGAAATTCCCTCTTTACCCATTGGACCTAATTACTTGGGATCCCAATCCCTAACATGTTTTCCTGGAGTAAGCTTCAATATCTCCTTGCCTTATTTGAGCTACATCAAGGTTACAATGTAATGGAACTAATGTCTACATGCACGTGTCATCCGTGTGAAAACCCTTGTAAACTTTGCATCATTACAAAGGATTTACGATATAGCCACCTCCAAATTTTCACTGCATTCGGATATGCAACATCTTCTGAAAGGATGTCCAAACGAGTTTTGATTGGATACAATAGTCTATGTTAAAAGGGTTCCGACATTTTTTGCTGGCTGTCTGCTACCCAAGATAGCCCAAGAAGTTTTGGAAAGAGATTATACGAAGGGATCTTTGTTTTGTGGATATAAGCCCGGGATTGACCTAAGATAGATCTGAATGGAGACGAAGAATCCATGTAGCCGACCCTACTTAATTGTGGGAAAAGGCTTTGTTGTTGTTGTTGTTGTTGTCTGCTACCCAACACAACCCTGGTTTTCCTGGACCTGGTACTGATATTAGAAAGACAGCACCTTACTCCTACCTTCTTTTAGAGATAAATTACTATAAATTACAAGCAAGATTAAATGCCGTACATATTTTCCTCGTGTGTATGGTGGTTTAGGAGTTCAAGGTTGGATTGACTTTAAAAACCTGGATAGAATTATCTGAATCTTCCTAGAAAGTACAAAAAAATCATCAATCTTCCATCATTTTCTCATTGTTGTGATATTCTATGTATGCCTATCAATTTTATGTTAGGAATCTAATGTTTTGAAGAAATTATTTTCTCACATGATTTTGACATGGTCGTGGGCAGGGGCCAAATGAAAATTCAATTTCAAGGCCAGGTTGTTCATTCTATATATACAAGCACATTTGAGTTGGAGCCAAATGGAGAAGTTCTTGTTTTCTCTTAGTTTAGTTGTGTGGGATAGAGGGATTGGTGGATGTAGATCGGGAGCTTCAAAGGCTTTGCATTTAACATCTTATGGGCCAGTTATGGGACTCTGGTTCTGCAGTAAATATAACACTAAAGAAATACAATCACTGACCTGTACCAATTGTCCTGGAAGTCCTAGCATCATGGCTGTATTGTGTGGACTGAAATAAATTTAGTTACGTTTAACCTCATCGCTGACTGTGTTTGGATTTATCTACCCCTGGGGTTTTCAAATATCTTTCTGATCGGCATGTTGACCCCCAGAACACCTTCCATGGTTGTTGATGTTGGCCCTCCTGCTGATTGGGTGAAGGTTAATGTGCGAACTACTGTAAGTTTTACGAGACAGCTTTAAGTTACAATACTGACTGCATCATTTTACAAACATCAGATACTTGAAAATCTCACTTGGGGCAACTGATTTTTGGGATTCAGTCAATTGGGAAAGACATGCTCTTGAAGTATAATTTGGTCTCTGTGCAGAAGGATTGCTTTGAGGTCTATGCTTTAGTTCCTGGACTTTTACGGGAGGAGGTATGCTCGTACTATTAATATTTGTTTGATATTGTTGTGGTCTTATGGTCCATTTGGGTTTGGAGGGATCCGAATCGCTCGCATGAAGCATTTATCTTACAACTGTCCTTTGATGATACTGCGTGTGCCTTTGTAGGCAAAACGTTAAAGCTTTACGCAGCCAACAAAGCACTTGGAGTTGTTACTCTGTAAATGTGGAATGTATGGCTTTTCTTTTCTGAAGAGAGCCTTTAAGTTTGGGTTTAAAAATTATTTATAAACAGTTGTGTTTTTCCTTTCTTTTGGTAGAGCTAAAATCTTATTTTTAGCTTTGAGAATAAATATTATTATTGTGACTAGTATGCTGATTTTTTTTAAATCTTTACACGCAGACACTTGCTAAAGATAAAAAGGTTTTTTTACCCCTGAAAAAATTAAGGGGTTGGACTTTCAAAATTCAAGAGCCCTTCAGGTCGTTGAGTGTGTGTTAATATATGACGTTGGAATAGGGTATTTCTGAGGTCATCAGATTGTCTTCATAGTTGAATTTGGTGAATATTCATATAAAATTTGGACGACATTTGTGAAGGGTGCTATTCTCTCTTTCAAGGAAGATATAAAAAGATGAGATGCCTTTAATCTGTTTGAGACATCAAACCCAACGTATCTTTACTGCAATTATACCCTTCAACCGTTGTGTCAATACTAATTTTATTTCTAATAATTCTATCAAATTGACATACTGAAGATCGTGCAGCCGAGTAAAAAAAGTAACATTTATGTCCTCAACTGACAGTAAAATTGCAGGTGCATGTTCAGTCTGATCCAGCTGGTCGATTGGTTATATCTGGAGAGCCAGAACAGCCGGATAATCCTTGGGGAGTAACCCCTTTCAAAAAGGCAAGTAACGTAAAATACATGCACTGATACCATCGTTTATTTACTTGTTATAGCTGACGACGAACTTAAACTGTAGGTTGTCACGTTACCTTCGAGAATCGATCCGCACCAGACATCTGCTGTGGTGACATTACATGGACAGCTATTTGTACGTGCTCCCTTTGAGCAGTCGGAGATTTAGCTCGTCGTATCTTTCATCTGCCATGTAAGGATTCCATCTCCGAAGTTACAGCTGATTCTCATGCCCACAACGAGGCGCAGTTGCACAGTTAGTCTGACATGTCCAGGATGTAGTTTTCTTCCCAAGTTCTAACTATAACCTTGATAGATGAACTTGGCAATGTACCATAGCTTCTTGCCGGAGTTTGATGCTGGTGACCTCGACCACCTTAGGCCTTAGAATGTTCCGCTACCTTAACCAGAAAGAACCTGTTAATTAATGCAAAACATTGTCGAGGATTGTCGGCGTTCAAGTCCTGTAAATGTAACTGTACCTCATTTCCTGGTAATTATTTCAAGTTGTCTCTGAGCTATATTAAGTATGTTGGCATGATGTTCCCCTTGGTTTGTTGAAGATGGCGCTTAGCTTGTGAATGGTAAGAAGAACGATTTGATATTGCGGCTGTCTAATAGAATTTTGATTATTTGATGTAATTTGCGGAGAAGCATGTTTAGAAACTGTAGCACTTTGTATGTTTGGACAAGCTAGGCAGCATTGCTCGAATGTTTGAGCAGGTTCTGTTCAACACACGTCTCGACCTGGAAGGCTTTGGTTGCTAGGTTTTGTTGTTTCTTTGTTGCTAAAACAAGATTACAAAAGTAGGTACTCGGTCGAACTGGTCACTGAATAAGGATTCATCAACAGTTGAGTGACTAATCAAATTTGTCGATTTTAGTCAGTTTTGAATTTTTTTAATTATTTTAAATATATAATTTAGTTTTTTTGCATATCTTCTTATATATTTACATATATTCGTACATTTTCTATACTATCGTAATGAAATAAAAGAATAATTGAATTTAATAAGAGGAAAGAGATCCACTCCATGGAGTAGGTAATTTACCTACTGCATGCTCTTTTTTTCACTTCTTTTTTTTTTGAAAATCCTTCCATGGATTTTCATAACTACATCCCTCTAATATGTCAATCAAATTTCATTAGAAACGGTGACTCCTATGCCCTCCATCCAGAACAGGTTGATTTCAACAAATCTAAGACCGTTAAAATTACATGTTCCAGATGGAGGGCATATGAGTCTCTGTTTTTGATGAAATGTAAATGACATTAGAGTGATATAGTTATGAAAATCCATGGAAATATTTTTCAAAAAAAAATAAAAAGAGATGATAAAAAAAGAGAATGGAGTAGGTAAGTTACCTACTCCATGGAGTATGGTCCCTTTCCTCTTTTAAATAAATATTAAGTATCTTAGATTACGTTTGTTTTCTAAAAAATGGTATTTGCATGCAAAAAATGGTTAACTAGTCGGTTGACTGACTATTGATCGATTTGTCAATATTCAGTCAACCACCTCACCAACTCAATTAGTCGGACTAGGGATGAAGCTAAAATTTTATCGTGAGGGGGGCTAGATTGAGTTCATACCAATACCATACACATGAAAAAATATAGTAAAGAATTTTTCCTTTACGAACTTCTAAACATATATAAAAAAACTAATGTTATATAAAAGTATGACTTGGAATTTTTAAAAAAACTAACATGTGATCTTTTTCTTGAACATAATGTACTATTGGCGGCGCATGTCTTCTAATATATCATCTCGTTTATTAGTTCATATTAATCCTCCTACGAAGAAAATACAATGAAGTACTATTAAATAGCTTAAATATAAAGATAAGTAAACAAGAGAGATATTGGGCTTACCTGAAAGTTAAATTATTTCAATCGAGCGCGTCGTGACTATAAATCATAGTCATCGATAATCGAATCTGTTGAGAATTTTTCTGCAACTTCTTTCTCAATGTATGCTAGAAGACAACTTCTGAGAAAATCATCTTCCATTTTGTTACAAAGTCTAGATTTAATTATCTTCATAGCAGAAAATACTCTTTCTGTTGTTGCAATTGAAATAGGCAAGATCAACACAAGTCGGATCAAATGACTGACCAAATAATAGATTTCAGCCTTCCGTGTCTCTTCTAACTTCTGACAAAGTTCTACAAGATTTGAAATATTTTTCAGAATAGGATGAGTAGTGACATTTGATTTATAATGTATCAATTGTTTCTCTAACAATAATATCTCTTGATCTGTGAAATCTGCAGGATAGAAGTCCCTTGCCAATTTGCATATGTCAACAATATTTAAGAATTTGTAACCATCTGTAGGACTCAAAGATGCACTGAGAGCAAGAAGATTAGTAGCTTCTTTATTAAATCGATTGTTAAGTTCTGATAATTGAGAGTCTATAGTTGCAGTAAATAAGTCCACTCTACAATGATATAATAGTGTAACTTCTTCTTCCTGTCCACGATACCTCATTCAACTTCGAGAATAATAAGAATTCAGATCTGGAATATCTATGCTCTGTTTTTTACAAAATGATACAACTTTGTCAAATAATACATTCCGACCATCATCTCGTAGCTTTTGAAGGTGTTCTTTTGTTGACGAAACAAGTTGTAAAGCATTCAAAATATGTATATTTCCTCGCTGTAAAGCTTGAAATAAGTCTTTGGTGAGTCCCGAGATATTCTCCATTATATGCATGATAAGAATAAACTCAAATGATGTCATGGCCTCATAAGCTTCATCTGCCTCCCCATGTTGCAAATAAGTATCACCTCCATCTATAATAGCCAAAACTACCTCGCATATTGCACTATATATTTTCATAAAGCTGCATATAGATCTATAATGTGAACTCCATCGAGTTTCACCGGCACGTTGTAGAGTTCCAATCTGGTTATATCCAGTACCTGATTGAACTTCACTTACAGAAAGAAGATATAAAATATCATCTGCTTGTGCAGCTTGTAATTCATCATGACGTTTAGAAGATGCACTAACAATGTTTACTATACTTGTCAATTTATTGAAGAACTTATGAATTGGAATCACTTCTCTAGAAGCGGTAACAAAAGTCAATTGTAGACGATGAGCCAAGCAATGAATATAGTAGGCATATTTAATATCTTTTATAATCATAGCCTGCAATACATTCCATTCACCACGCATGTTGCTCGCTTCATCATAACCTTGGCCTCTTATTCTTCTATAATCAAGAATTTTTTGCAATAATACTTTGAATAGTCTGTCTTTCAGTGTAGAGGCTTTTATATCATGAATGTGAACTATGTCGAAGAAGCGTTCATGTAAAATGCCTTGTTTATCTACGAATCTAAGAACAATTGTCATTTGTTCTCTCCTTGATTCATCTCTAGCTTCATCAATTATTGTGCAGAAAGCAGCATCCCCAATCTCTTCACGAATGAAGCTTCTTGTTTTATGGGCTCTAATTGAAGAATTTCCTTTTACACATCAGGTGAAGTATATTTAGCATTTCTTGGCGCATTCTCCAAAACAACTTTATCCACTTCTTCATTATACGAAGCAATAAATTTTATCAGTTCAATACAATTTCCACGATTTATTGAACATGGTCTCTCGTCATTACCTCTAAATGCACAAATTTGAAAAGATAACCATCGTACGACATCAATAGTAGTCTTCAATCTCAACCGATTTTCTTTTATTTGTCTGTCATCTTATTTTTCAAATACATATCAATGTATTGTACTTTATTCATTAAGTTCGAAATCGTTCTTTTGACATATTATGAATTGATCCTTGGCCTCCAATGTGATTCAGAAAAGAACAATTTTTTAAATTTTCTTCCAATTGCGAAATCCGCCAACAACAAAGACATTTGCATCATACTTGGAATTGCCTTTACCACAGAAAAGATAACAACAAAAGCAAAATGATGCATCTTTGGAGGGGGAATATTCTAACCAGAAGCATTGCTTAAACCAAAATGCTTGAAACCGTCTACGTTGTTTTCCACTGCTGTTATACGGATAATCTGCCATAATATACTAATAAGGTCCCATATTAATATAACTTCAAATTATATCTTCTCTTTTTCAAAAGGATACTCTCAAATCATCCGACGTAATCCATGATCTCTTTCTACTAAAATATCATTAGTACTAGTTATTTCTACTCGTGGAATTTAGGCTGGAGGGTATTGTTCTTCATTAAGATCATTGTGGACATTTACATTTTTTGAAAGAATACTTTCATCTATCTTCTTCGAGAAAAAGGTAGTAATTATATTCTTTGATATTTTTGAATTGAAATATGAAAAGATAATTAATATCAGGAGCATTCAACATGCATACATACCTAAGGATGCAACATATATAATGACATCAAGTTACTCACATACGTCAAATTTTAGGGATGAAAATAGTGGGATACGACCATGAATATAATTTCTAAATAGTGGGATGCAGTCATGAATATAATTCTTAAATAGTATGATACAACCATCAAGTTATTCACATACGCTTTCAATGTTGCTATTTATTTTTTTATAGATACAATGTTTAAAAATTATTCTAAAAAACTAATTAACCATTCAAAATTCAAAAATACAACTATTCTAACTGTGATGTAATCATAAATTATGTAAAAGTTAATTAACAAATCAAAATTGTAAAAATTATAATCGTTATATAATCTTAAATCTTATCAATATTAATTTTGTAATTTACTATTTAATATTCTAAAAAGCAATCGTTCATGTTGCATTCTAATCATAATGCACATATTAGAGATGCAAACACACACACATATATATAATCAATTTCCGTTGAGTTATTTATTGAGTTTTATATCAATCTTTGCTAATTTTAACAATGACGGTAAGAAAAAAGCCAACATATACCCGTGCTATATGATTCATTATGAGGAACATATAACAACGAGAACAATATTAGTAAAGAATCAAACGATAATAATATTTATTATTATATATTTGAGTATGGAAGATATGAATAAATATTGAATTATTTGTTGCATTAAATCAATTTGTTGTAGCATAAATAAATAAAGTAACATTATAGAAAAAAACAAATTAACCAGAGATTCAAAAAAATGTTGTCTTTTATAATTATCATAACAAAGAAATTAAGTTGTCATGGTTCACTATGACATAATTGACCTTAAGTTAATAAAATAGCATGTATCTAATCTTGTGACGGATACGGGTGCTTGCAGATATCAAATTGAAATAAATCTACAATTATGTTTATATAAAAATAGATATAGGAATATGGATACAGATCATTACAGATATCAAATTGATATACATATCTGCATCCATTTTAAAATGGATATAGATATCTATGTCAAAATCTTTGTGTCAAACAAATATGGTGATAGACCAAATATGGACATATTGTTAATTAGTTGCATCCCTAAACTATATACATTGCTTTACAATAATAAACATACGTAACAACAAATAATTATTTGTGATGAATGATAAAAATTAGCCATAAAAAGATGTGATTTAGGATTTATGAATCCGTTGCATTGCAATTAATGGTTGTGAAAGTTATATATAAGAAACTAATATAACATAGCTAGAACAAGAAGTACGAAATTTCTTACTTGCATTGCACGATCAATGGAGAAGACAAAGAGGAAAGACTGCCACTACTGTCCAACGCTGCAACGTGATCTTGATACACAAATTAAAAATTTTAGATAACGCTAGAGTTTTTAAGACTCCCACAAGTTTGAATACGTACACATCTTTTTATTAGTCCACAAGAATTGGTCGTATAGAATAGGAATGTTTAAATTGAAAGGAGTTATAATTTTGAAATAGGAGAAAATTAACAAAAGGCTACATCTAATCCAAGAAATTGACGACATCCCATATTTAAGATTTTGGGAAACCACCGGACGGATATGCACGAAATCTACCAGATTTTGCGAAACCACCGACGGATATGCAGGAAATCCACCAAATTGCGTTACTCAAATCTAACCATTGATATTGAAGGAAGGAAGCGATATGCGATCGAGATCAAGGCGAGCTCTGATATCAGTAATCGATTTCGTCGAGGTACGCATGTTTACTCCTCTCCTTTGGTTGTGAGAGAGAACGAGATAGATAGAGAAGATGGGAGAGGGCTCCCTTGACGAGGGTTGTTCTTCGATGATGGACTCCTATCTATGGAGGCCGTTATTTATAGGGTGTGAAAAGCCCCCTCGCGAAGTCCGCCCTCTCCCCACGCCCTACGGTTAGGTCCTCTGCAAGACCCGGACCTCATCGCAACTGTCGCCGTCCGGATCGGTCGGATCGGCCGGCGACAGTTCTTGACCACATGGTCAAAGACCGTTCTATAGATATTACCCACGAAATCCAACCAAATTGATACCATCCCATGTTTGACAGGCTACGCACCCTACCCACACAAAATCCAATCATTCCAACTGGACTAGCCATTCGTTGTGCTGGATCCATGGAAGAATTGGATTACTTCAAAGATTATTCCACATGGCCTGACCGTGTATACTTGGAGATGCAAATGGTTATGGATATATCCGTATCCGATCCGTCACCGTATCTATTTTATACAGATTTTGACATCTGTATCCGTATCCATTTTAAAATAGATACGAATATGGATATCATTTTGATATCCGCAAACATCCGTATCCGTATCTTTACATTCATTTTTTTTATAAATATAGTCATAGATTTAATTTTAACCCTATATAACATTATTTTATACCTTCTTTTACCATATTTGTATAAATGTTATGATACAGACAAATTTAGTAAATTTATATCATGTATTTTCCATCTAATTTGTATATAAGTCGATTTTGTAGAGTATTTCTAACATCACTCATATGCGATCAATATCCGTTTTACATCCGTATCCGTTTTCAAAGATATAGTAAGATAGTTTTTGTAGAAGACCTATGACCAAGTTGGTTAAGAACCGTCGCCGGCCATTGCGGAGCCGGCGGTTACGATGACCGGATCTCTCGGAGGCCGCAACCGCATGGGGCGTGGTTGAAGGGGGCGGACATGGCGAGGGTTTGCGCCCTATAAAAGACCTCCCATGGGGAGGGGAACAATACTGGTATCAGAAGCTCGTTAACGGGAGCCCCCTTCCTGACGTACCTTAGAGGATCCAATACTGGTATCAGAGCTACCGTGGTCGATCTCCTCCGAAATCGCGCTCCTCCACCGTTCATCCCCTCCACCGTCGAAGCAGTCCGTCCTCAAGCCTCTATAGCGCCGCTGTTGCTGCTTTTTGGCTCTGGAAAAGAACAAACATCTTACCCTAAAGGTGCCAAACCCTAAGGCACATGTCTTTATTTTTTTTATTTTGCCAACTTGCCGGTTGTTCTTTTTTTAAAAAAAACGTTACATTGCAGACCTGCGTATTGCCTTTTGGCCCTGAGAAGAACCCACGTTTTTTTTTGCAAATTACCTTTTTTTTCCATGACTTTCAAGTAGGTCCGAGATTTTTTTGTGCGTAGAACCCCCCGCAGGTTCTTTTTTCAATCCCTCCATTTTTTAATTAGACCTTCTTTCCTTTTCTCAAATTTTTTTTAATCATTAGGTGTTGCAATTTTCACATGCGTGCTTTTTCCTTTAAGTGGGCCTGGAATCCACTTGTATTTTTTTTGCTGCTAAAAATAAACGTACATTGCCCTCTCTTGATTGCAAACCTAACTTGTTCTTAAATAAATAACAACTCCCCCCTTTCGGCTCTCTTTTATTTTTTTTATTAAAAAAATAACCCTAAACATAAACTATTAGATCAAAATAGTTTAATTGAAGTGCTAATTTCCATTCAATCATTTGCTTATACTTGTTTGATTGATTAGTTCATAAATCTGTTTTGTCATTAAAATATATTTATATATCATTATTTTTCTTTTTGCTTCTTAATTGCTTTAAAAATCTTTTTCGTTGCTTATTCTAGTTAAATATATCAATCTCACTCAATCCTACATTCCTTGCATTAGATCAAATATGACAAGCAAGACAATTGTCACTGAGGTAGGGAAAATAGAGTACCTTAACGGTACTAATTATTAATTGTGGAGTAGAAAGATCTACTTTGGCCTGCTACACGATAGCATACACTCCATAATAGACAAACCCGACCCAACGTTATCTGAGAATCCAACTATGGAGGAAATTAGGTCCCGCGAACAGTGGGAGAAAACATATAATATGGCTAGAAGTTTTATGCTGACCCATATGGAGTTGAACCTAATTCGGGTCTTCGAGACCTGTGAATCAGCTTACAAGCTCTGGACCGCGGTTAAGGAGAAATATCACTCCAAATCCGAAGTGAGCGTCCAGCTTCTTCTACACAAGTACAACTCGTGTAGAATGAAGGAATCCGAAAGCGTCCTCGAGCACGTGAACAAGATGATCGTGATGGCCAAGGATCTTGCGGCTGTTGATTGCGCGATTCCGAAGAGGATGCAGATCGCATCCATATTAGGAAGTCTCTCTCCGTCATTCGACATGGTTGCCACATCTCTGAGGATGAATGGCAACATTAAGTCCGTGACGGACCTACCTGCACAGTTGGCAATTGAGCAGGACCTCTCCAAACAAAGATCGAAAGCTGAGATCTTTGAGGTCGAGGAAGAAGAAGAAGTAAATGCCGTACACGCAAAGAAAAGGCTAGGCCCCTCCAAGGCGAATTTCAAGGGAAAGAGTGGGAAATACCCACGCGGCTCTTGCTACGGTTATGGCAAATATGGTCATTTCAAGGTCAATTGCCCCAATAAGAAGAAATCAGGAAATTCTAAAATGCCTGAAATCAAAGGCAAGAAGAAAATAGAATTCGCGGCTGTCGTGGAATGCAACTCCGTCATCACGGACAGTGATGGATGGTGGATCGACTCTGGAGCAACCAGACACATCGCGAAGACGAAGGAGGGCCTGGTGGACTTCAAGGAACTGAGCAAAGGCGAACAGAGGATCTTCATGGGAAACAACACCTACCTGGACGTGGAAGGTGTTGGGGCATACATGCTTGACCTGGGGGATAGCATTATGGTACTGAGTGATGTACTATACGCCCCAGAGATATGCCCGGAACCTAATATCTGTCCCAGTGCTGCTCAAGAAAGACTTCGAAGTTCGCTTTTATAATAAACGTATTTCTATTGGCAAGAATAAGAAGGTCTATGCGATGGGAAAGTTTGTGCCCGAGCATTGATTTAGCCAGAAATAGGTGGTCTTAAGTTCAACACAAAGCGTGAACTCAGTCGGTGTGGTGACCACACTAAATCTGGACTAAAGTCAACAATTAACCCACACTAAAGATCAACAAATTAGAGCTAATGTGGAGTTAAAATTTATTTTTAACTCTGCACAAATGGTGTACAGGGACAAGTATGCAGAGAGTTCGAACACAGGGAGCAAGCAGGATAGTTCAAAAATTCGTGCTCAAGTGTGTGTGATGTGTATGTGTCTACACTAAGCAAGCAAACAAATAAAAGTTTTTGTGGGTTTTTAATTTTTAATTAATTTTTTTATTTTTAATTTAATTTTTTTAATTTTTATGTTTTGATTTTTAATTTTTTTAATTTTTATATTTTATATTTTATATATTTCTTATTTTTTTCTTTTTCAATATTGGAGAATAAAGACAATATAATAAAAGGCAAGCTACAATTTTTATAAAATGGTGCAAAAATAACCAAAAATTCAGAAATAAATTGTTTTTAATATTTTTATGATTTTCTACTGTTTTTGTGATTTTTGGGGATTTTTCAAGGTGTTTTTGATATTTTTAATTACTGAAATAAGGCAAAACAGTGGAAATAGGGATGACTGTGACTAAAATGCAAGTTAAAATTATCAAGCAGCAACCAAAATTTTTCACACTATTTTTCAAATAAAAAGGACAAAATGAAGAACAAACAAGAACTAAGTTTGTGATTTTTGGATTTTTCTACTATTTTATATATTTTTTTGAAGTTTTTGAGTGTTTTTAAATTTTTAGTGTTTTTCTTTTGAGATTTTTAATGTTTTTTGGACTGACACTAAAATAGGATAAAATAGACACTAGGTAATTTTTTTGGAATTTTTGGAGAGGTTTTAATATTTTTTTGGCATTTTCTAAGCTAGACAGTGCATAAAAAGTAAGTTTTTGATTTTTAATAAATATGAAAGTAAAATAAAATCAAAAACTAAAATGATGGCGTGAAAGTTCAAGTTAACAGGAGCTTAACCCTAATTTTGTGGAATTTTTGGACTTAAAATGATAGGTCAAATAATTAGAGCAATCATCCAATCAATAAACAGTCCTGGCAGGGGTATTAATGCAATTTACAAAACATCCAGGGGCATACACGCAATTTTCCACAAAATATTGAACTGAATATTTATTTTCTAGCACCAAAATGCAATTACAAAAGCCGCCTGGGCACGCTAGCAATTTTCCCACCTGGGCGCGTGACTTGCACGCGCCTGGCGAGGACTTAAACGTAATATCTCAAACCCTGGGGGCCTACTTGCAAAATATTCAAAAAGTTTACACTTGATATGCAAGTTTCAGTACCAAAACAAAATACACAAATGACCGAGGGCCCTTCTGCAAAATGCCCACACCTCACGTGTACAGGTCACGTGAGGTGACGTGGCGAAGGACCTATATGCAAATATAGAAAGTACGGGGGTGTTTGTGCAAATAAACCAAAGTTTTTACGTTACAGACAAAAGTTTAAATACTAAATAATAAATACAAAAGGCGCGAGGGGGTAAGGTGCAAAATACCCCTATTTGCGCGCGATCCAACGGCGGGGGTGATGTCACTTGAACACGTGGCGCTCAGAGGACGGCCGATGACGCTTCACAGATGTCCGGCTGAGATTAGATCGCGGGGAAGAATCAGACGGTACTGGCGAGGCGAGATCGGACGGCCGATGTTGGATCTGGAGCTGCTGCTCGATCAGACGGTGGAAAAGCGAGGAGGAAGAACAGGGAAGAGCACCGACGAAGGCGCACTTCCCTGACTCCGATCTCGCTCCTCAGGCGGTGGATGGGCTCCAAAATGGAGCTGCAGACTCCTGGGAGGTCACTCTGTGGACTGGAAGGCTCTGATTCGTCGGAGAGGCGTCGAGGTGCTGGTGCGGAGGCGGCGGAGCTCTCAGCTCCAGGTATCTCCGACGAAGATCGCAAAAATGCTCTCCAGGCTCGTTCAGGGCTCTTTGACCTGCAAGAAGTGGTGAAAAGGCCCAGGGCAAATTGCCTGGACCTCGCGGAGGCGTGGGGATGCGTGATGTGCGGCGGCGGTGGACGCAAAGAGTGACGGTGGCCGGAGGTGTCTCCGGCGAGTGATCGATTTGGCGAATCGATTCACGCAAGGGATAACTCTATGGGGGGGAAATGAAGAGGGGAATGCGAGAAAGAAAATGACGATGAAAAACTAACGGTTAGCACTGCCTCGAGCCCAGGTCAGGCGAGGGAAGAGGGTACCTCGACGGCGGTCGCCGGAGGTTGTGGAACGCGCCCAAAAGTGTCCTATCCACCGCCCTGACGAGCGCTCCTTGGAGCTGTCACCTCCGGGAACTCAAGCAAGGTCTGGGGGAAAGGTTTTTGCTGGATTATGCGGTTCGAAATTTCAAATGGGAATTAGGGTTTGCTTTTAAGGGTTTGACGAGGGACTCCAATGATCGAGGTGCTCAGCTTGATTCAGAGGCCCTCAGCCCAAGAAGATCCTTGGGCGAGCAAGATGGATAGTAGGGGAAGACATTTGCAGAAGATGGAATCACCAGAAGATGAAAGATACATCCTCGAAAAATCCGCAAAGGCGGACAAAAAACGAGGTAGCAGGAGCTACAGGGGATAGGGCGTCCAGTTGACCGCGGTCAACTGTTGACTCCTCCCGGTTGGTCCACGTGGACCAACCAGGAAAAACCCTGGAAAAACCTCTTATTAATTCATTTTAAAATACTAAATGGCCGAATTAATTAAAAGTTATAAAATAAAAAATGCTTAGAATTTTATGTAGTATTTTATTTTGATTTTTAATTATTTTTAGGAGTTATATTTTTACAAGTTACCTTTTTAACCCTATATAGGTATAATACCTATGTATTTTAGTATTTTATTTTTATTTTGTGTATTTTAATTTCTTTAATTTTGTTTATAATTTTATAACATTGTAAAATACTTTTATACACATAAATATATTTTTATTTTATTTTATTGATGTATTTTGTATATTTAATAAAATCTAAGAGCATTTTGTACAGGTGTAGACATAGGCAGTATACCTATGTAGTCTTTATACAAGTATTTTTATTTTTCTTTTTCTTTGCATTTTATTTTAATTTTAATGCACATATATATTATAAGTAACATTTACAAAATTATAAAAATATAAAAATGAATAAATAATGAATAAAGAATAAATTGAATATTTTATTCAGTACAAGTATACAATAGGGGTCCAAAACTCAACTTTCAAACCGTAGCTCCGCCAAATGCGAAACCACCACCATTGGATAGATTATTTTATTCTATATACAATTAAAGGTGAGTACGCTGCATTTGGAGTTTTTATTTGTGAGATACGGGTCTGGGAAGTTGGCATTCTGAATTTTTATTCAGACCATAACTTTTTATCTGTGTATTATTTTTCTGTGAAATCAATTTTGTATTTTTCTTTATTATATTATCTACAACTTTCATGTACAAAGTTTCTTTATTTGATGTACAAAAAGTGGAACCAAAAATAGGTCCCAAAATGAATAAAGAATGAATAGGAAGTATAGGTATTTTATCTGTGTTTCTGACCTTATCTCCCCCTTCTTTATTCCTTGTCGACCTATTCATCAAGATGCCTAGGTCTCGGGGGTTTTGGGTCATAAAATATTTACAATATTTTATTCTTTTTCTTTTCTTTATTTATTCTATAATTTTGGCCTTAATTACAGTATTTTATACACTATTGTGATGCACATGCATGAATGCTAAGATGCTCTATTTAAGGGTATTTACAGGCATTTGATAGGGTTTTTGGTGCCAAAATGATAGAATAAAGATGATGAAATGTGGATTCATCATCCCCCTATACTTTACCTTTGCTAGTCCCTAGCAAACACTTATGCAATAAGTGCAAAAGAAAAGACAAAGAAAAGAAAAAGAAGAAAGATGGACTAAATTTAATTGTCAAACTTGTCTTCACAAAATCAAAGTTTGGAGCTTAAGTCGGACCTTTGGAATTTTAGTGCGGGCGGAACCTTAGTGAGAACCGTGTTTGAAATTCAACAGTCCTTGAGAATCCCAAAACTCTGTCCAAGTCTTCTCAATAGCCAGGTCAGAAATATCTCAATTCATACGCAAACTCTTACGACTATGAATCTGACTCGTACAGTGTAAGTGATGGTGGCTCTTCCCAACTAGAATGACAAAGAGACTGACTTCTCCAGTACGACAACCCAATGATTCCCCAATCCAATGACTCCATCCTCGAGGAGCGGGGTATTCCCTTCTAAGTTCAAGTGGCAACCAGCTCAAGAGGAGGGGGTGAAGAGAAGAATGGACGGTAGCCAGTGTAGCTACCTATCCCGGGATGCAAGACCAGTGTAGTCAAGTCATCCTGCTGCAGGATCACATAATATGACTTTGGAACTCAAGCTTGCTTATTGACTTTGTACATACTTGCAGGCTTTTTATTTTTGTACATGCCTGAACATTTTTTTTGAATACTATATACAGCAGCATTTACATAAGGAGTTTTTCCTCTTGAGCAAGTAGACTATCCCTCTTTTGAAGCTTTATTGCAACCCACAGCCTCCTGTCTTTAGACTTCCTAATCACTGGACGGGTTGGGGTGCACTTCCCTCCCTAGAGGAGGACAAGTGTTTCCACTTGTGTGCGTCTCATACCAGCAAATCCAATCCCCTCACCACTCCAACTGAGTTGAGCCATGTGAAAGGTGCAGGTGTCCAAGTTAGGTCATTATCAACAAGAGTCGCGTGTGTGCTCTGAAATATTCTACTTAGGCAGTCAAGAATCCATTGAACCAAGTCCCGTGATCCTCAAAGAATTAAGTCAACTAGACCTGAAGTACCTCAAACCAAGTTCCTATAAGGTTCCTGTTATTAGGTAGATTTGAAGGTCCAATCAAGCTCCAATCTTCGGATTTTACTTAGACTTGTTCAACTATCAAACTCAATCCGAAAAATGCTCATGCTATGCAATGCAATGCAGAAAATATTTTTGTGATGCAATTTTCAAAGATTTTGAACTTTTTATGGATTTTGAAAAGATGATGCATGCATTTTTTTGTATTTTCAAAAGATTTTTCAAATGTTTTTGGATTTTAGTTTTGCAAATGTTTTTGGGAATTTTTGAAAACAAAAGATTTTGGCTGAAAGCTAGGTTAAAATATGTACACGGGAGTGCTTCTTAATATATACAAGAAGTGGGTTTTAAGAATTTACAAGGGTAAGTGGTCAATTTTATACATATATATAGGCATAGTGGATTTTGATGTGATGTGTATATTCCTCAAACTTATTTGACACAAGCTTTTCACACAATTTTTGAAAATTATAGTCCAAAATAGTTTTTACAAACATTTTACGCACATTTGAAAATCATTTTGCAAAGGCTTTCAAAACAGTATATGTAGGTTTTTGAAAACATTTTTGCAACCATTTTTCAAACCATTTGCAAATCATTTTTCAAACATTTTATTTCACACAAAGAAAAGAAATTTTACAATCCACACATTTTTACACAGGTTGAAAACATGTAACAAAATATTTTCAAAATTGTTTTCAATAGATGTTCACAAAGATTTTCAAACTATTTTTCAAACATTTTGCAAAAAACATTTTCACCTGATTTATTAATCAGTAAATACAAAAAAAAATGAGGAATAATCACATCTTTTTATTAAGGATTTTTAATGAATTTTAAAGAATTATTAGCCATATGATTAGGAAAATACGAAAGTACGAGTTATGGCTAAAGTATATACGTAGTATATACGACCCCCCTATACTTAGCTTGAGCTATGTCCTCATAGATCGGAGAGAAAAAAGAAGACATAACTCGTACTAAGTATAGACAAGTCTAAATAAAAAAATAAATGAATGAATCAATGAATGAGAAGTTGACCGTCCCCCCTATACTTAGGATCAAATAATCCTAAGTATAGCAGACTGTACACAACGCAGGGAGGGTCAAGGGTGGGAATGAACAGATCGTACTCAGATTGTCTCCCCCTATACTTAGGGTAAAATATCCCTAAGTATAGACAAGAAGAGGAGACAATGGAGAGGATCGAATGAAAGAAAACTCGGGGTGTCAACCCCCCTATACTTAGGACAAAGTATGTCCTAAGTATGGAAAACTGTCTACAAGGGCGACACCTTTTTGATAGATATAGAAAATAGAAAAGGAAAAGAAGAAAAGAAGAAAATAAGAAAATAAATCAACAGACAACAGAGTGATATATAAACAGATGGATCTGAGCAGCGGAAGATAGAATTGATCACCATGTATGAGATGTAGATGATGAGAGTCAAATGACACATCTCATACCAGAAGAATGGGGGCAACGTCAATGGTCGGTGGATCATGATCAAGATATAGTTTCAGGCGTTGACCATTGACGCGGAAGGTAGAGGAAGATGACGGTTCGGATATGTTGATGCTGCCATTGTCATGTACCTTCCTGACCACATACGGTCCTTTCCACTTGCTCTGCAATTTCCCTGGGAATAATTTCAGCCTGGAATCAAACAACCATACTCTCTGATCTGGCTCAAACTGTTTATGGCTGATATGCGAATCGTGCCATGTCTTTACTTTCTCTTTGTACTGTAAGCTGTTCGAAAAGGCTGTATCTCTAAGTTCTTCCAGGGCTGCCAATTCTGCTCTTCTCTGGTCTCCTATACTCTCGGGATCTAGAAGCAATTCAGTAACTGCCCAAAAAGATTTATGCTTGATTTCCACTGGCAAATGGCACGGCTTGCCATAGACGAGACGAAAGGGAGATGTCCCCAATGGATTCTTGAAAGACGTCCGATAAGCCCACAAGACCGAGTCCAAAAGCTGTGACCAATCCTTTCGGTCTGGGCGGACAACTTTCTGCAAGATTGTCTTTATCTCCCTATTCGATACTTCGGCAAGACCATTAGTCTGAGGGTGATAAGGAGTGGCAACCCGATGGTCAATGCCGAACTCGTCTGCAAAGGCCCTGACTTTGTCATTGATGAAGTGAGACCCCCCATCTGAAATCAAGACTCTAGGTACCCCGAACCGTGAAATGATGTTTTCCCTCAAGAATTTGCATACGGTTTTAGCATCTGCGGCTCGGGCGGGGATGGCCTCAACCCATCGGCTGACATAATCCACAGCGAGCAAAATATGCTCGAATCCCTGACTTTTAGGAAATGGACCCATGAAATCAATTCCCCATGCATCAAAAACCTCACAGAAGTGAATGGGTTGCATGGGCATCATGTCTCTCTGTCCGCAGGTTCCCATTTTCTGACGGTCAGTACATCTCTTCACGAACTCATCAGAATCCTTGAAGAGAGTAGGCCACCATAGGCCGGATTGAAGCACCTTCTGTGCTGTTCTTTTTCCAGAATGATGTCCTCCTGCCTCAAGCTTGTGGCAGTATGTGAGGACGCTATGCTGCTCTTCTTGAGGAATGCACCTCCTCAGATACTATCCCCTCCTTCATGATAAAGGACGGGATCCTCCCAATGGTAAAACTTGGCCTTAGCTAGGAAGGTCTCAAGTTTCTGCTTGGGCCAACCCTGAGGGACTGTCTTGGCAACAAGATAGTTTACAAAGTCAGCATACCACGGGAGTGAGGTGACAGCCAAGATCGCCTCATCTGGAAATGTCTCTGTGATAGGTGCGCTGGGCTCAGATTCCTCAAGATTCTCCAATCTGGAGAGATGATCCGCCACCACATTCTTGACTCCAGGCTTGTCCTTAATCTCTATATCAAATTCCTGGAGTAGAAGGATCCATCTGGTGAGACGTGCTTTGGCATCCTTCTTAGCCATTAAATACCGGATAGCGGTATGATCAGTGTAAATGGTCACTCTAGATCCGAGAATGTAAGATCTATACTTATCAAGAGCGAAGACTACAGCCAGCATCTCTTTCTCAGTCACAGTGTAATTCCGCTGCGCGGCATCCAAAGTCCGGCTGGCGTAGTGAATGGCAAACGGTAAACCATCCCTCCTCTGTCCGAGCACAGCCCCAACGGCAAAATCTGAAGCATCCATCATGATCTCGAATGGGAGAGACCAATCGGGTGGCTGAAGGACAGGAGCTGAAACAACCATATTCTTGAGAGTCTCAAATGATTCAAGACACTTATCATTAACAATAAACTCGGTGTCTTTGGTCAGCAAGTCAGTAAGCGGTCGGGCAATTCGACTGAAGTCCTGAATGAACCGTCGGTAGAAACCGACATGCCCCAGAAAAGACCGTAGCTGACGCAGATTGGACGGTGGATTGAGTTTTCTGATGATATCCACCTTAGCCGGATCGACCTCCATGCCCCTGTTGGAGACGATATGACCAAGGACCGTCCCCTGAGTCATCATGAAATGACTCTTCTCCCAGGATAAGACAAGATTGACCTCAATGCAGCGCTTCAGCACACGGTCTAGGCAGTCAAGACAAGCGTCGAACCCGTCGCCATAGACCGAGAAGTCATCCATGAAGACCTCTAAACAGTCACCCACCATGTCCGAGAAGATGGACAACATGCACCTTTGGAATGTCGCTGGAGCGTTACATAGACCAAAGGGCATCCGTCTGAAAGCATAAGTCCCAAACGGACAGGTGAATGTCGTTTTCTCCTGGTCTTCGGGCGCAATGGCCACTTGATTGTATCCAGAGTACCCATCAAGGAAACAATAGTGACTCTTCCCAGCTAGCCGCTCGATAATCTGATCAATGAATGGTAGCGGGAAGTGATCCTTCTTGGTGGCCTCATTCAATCGTCTGTAGTCCACACAGACCCTCCAAGAAGTTGGTACTCTGGTAGCGATCTCCTCTCCAGACTCATTAACAACTGTAGTGATACCCGTCTTCTTAGGTACCACATGTAGCGGACTTACCCATTTGGAGTCGGAGATGGGATAGATAAAATTGGCGCTCCACCACGTGGAAATTTCTTTCATGACTACGTCTCGAAGATTCGGGTTCAGCCATCATTGGAACTCACGCGACGGCTTAGCGTTATCCTCAAGATAGATGTGGTGAGAGCAAAGATTTGGGCTCAGCCCCTGGAGATCAGCTATACTCCAACCGATTGCCTTGCGGTTTCTTTCAAGAACCTCCATCAGACGAGATTCTTGCTCTCCAGTCAAATCTGCTGAGATAATGACTGGGTGCATTTCTGGCTCTCCAGCAAGGAATCTGTACTTCATCGACTGCGGTAGAGGTTTCCGTTCTGGACAACTGGGAGGTGGCAGATCTGGCTTCTGATATGTCTGTGTGAAGGCGACCAGGTCTGCATGGGAGAACTCTCGCACTGCATGAATTTCTGACGAAGGGCGGCCTTCTGAATCAACTATAAACTGCACCGGCTCGCACTCTGTCATGGTTGTTGGTTCAGTAGGAATCAGACAAGGTAAATAGTCATCAAAGTCATCCCAATCAATATCTGAATCCGACGGATCTGAAGAAGATGAGCATGATTGAAATTCCTCAGCACCACTCATCACAACACTGTCAGCCTCAGAGATGTCCTCATCCAGGGATGTGCTCTCCCGGCTCTCGACTGCCATGAGCTTGAGATACAGGGAATCTGTAGGCAAGGCGAGGGTCGGTGCTACAGGATCTTTCCAGTTGGATTCATCATCAGTCATCTCAAAATCACAAACTTGGTGGATGTCGAGCTCTTCCTCTGTCATCTGCGCTGCTTCGCTGGACTGCTCGGAGCACTCTAACTCTCTAGCTCTGATTTCTTCGATCGTTTCTATTTGTATGGTTTCGCCCTCTACGCGAAAGCATACCTTCCCACTATCATGGTCGGTCACCGCCTTGGCTGTGGCCAAGAATGGACGTCCGAGAATGATGGGGGCATCAGTTACCGACTCAGGGATCTCCATGTCCAACACAACGAAGTCCACGGGGAATTTCAGGCCCTGAATGGGAACGACCACGTCTTTCAATAACCCCTTCGGCCTCTTAATCGACCTATCAGCAAACTGAAGGACGGTTCTGCTTCGAAGAAGAGGACCAAACTCGAATTGCTTGAGTAAGGCTGTCGGAAGAAGGTTAATTGAAGAGCCGCTGTCTAATAGAGTACGATCAAACTGCTGCTCCTGAATCTCGCATCTGACATAGGGAGCTCCTGCGTCTGGTCGCTTGGCTGGCAGCTTGTTCTGGATGATGCAACATGTGTCATGAGTGAGCATATGGATTTGATCTCTGTGCCTCTTCTTCCTTCGAACAGTAGTTGTCTCTTTCAAGTTCTTTTTGAAGAAGGGGATATGCTCAAATGCTTCCCGTAGAGTTAGCTGAATGTGAAATCTGTCAATCATTTCGTTGCCGAACTCTACCCGCTGATTCTTTTTTGGATTTTCTTTTTTATTCCCCTTCGCTCGGCGGAGTGCCTCAGGGAAGGGGATGGTAGGGGCCTCCGCAGATGGAGGACTAGGAATCGGTCCCTGTGCCTGTGAAGACGGAGAATCCATACAATAATCATCATTCACCACATATGGATCCGCAATTTGAACAGAAACCTTTCCTTTATTCATATTTTTGTTTTTGTTTTTGTTCCCACAGTCTCTAGGTACAAAATGTGGTAACATCACAGATGATGGCTCAACAAAAGTAGATGTGGTGGCCTCAGCACCACCACTAGCACCGGTCTTTGCGGCATCAGCACCGCGCTCTGGTTCAGCATCCAAAATGGTGGCATCAGCACCACCGTCTGCATCTGGTATCACAACGGCATCAGCACCGTCGTCCTGGACTCCATCATTGGTGGCATCAGCACCACCGTCTTCAACATCATCTTGGGCGGCATCAGCACCGCTCCTCTGCTCCTCTGGCGCTCCTGGTTCAGAATCTGGTTGTCGCTCAGAAGAGAAGCCGCCGGCTGGCATCCTACCGCTCCTAGTAGTCACAAAATCAACATCATTCAAAGAATAAGACATATCATTCAAATCGTCACTAGGAGAGGTATCCTCTGTGAACTCTACCTGCTCAGATTTTCTTTTTAGGTTATTAGGATTAGGTTCGATCTGAGCGGGTATGGTGGCTTTGCCTTTGATGATGTCCTGCATCTCCTGCCGGAACTCATCCATTTCTTGCCTGAAAGATGCTCGCTGTTCAGATAGCAAGCGGGCAAGATCATCGAGGGCTGGGTTCTCATAGGCTGGACCCTGAGAACCGGATGTTTGTCCCTGCTGGAAAAGGGGTTGCTGCTGCTGGTGTTGCTGCTGATACTGGGGGGAAGGCTGGTGATAAGACTGCTGAGGCGGCTGTCGCTGCCTCCACTGCTGTCCCTGATAGGAGGGACGAGGACCACTGTGATATTGCTGCGGCTGGGCATACTGGGGCTGCTGGTGTTGCTGTTGTGTCGGCTGGCTGTTCTGCTGTCCTTGAGTAGGAGGATGCTTCTAGGATGAGGATCCACCATTGCCCCAACGGAATCCGGGGTGATCCCTACGAATTGCGGGTTGAGGGTATCGGTCATACCAAATCCCATTGACTTCCATCAATGGTTCCTGCTTAAAGGAGGGTGGAGGAAGAACTGCCAGTGGCTGCTCCGGCTGATAGACCACCATCTGCGTGTCCTGAGATGGCGGTTGCTCTGAATGATATTGCAGCAATGGAACCGGCTCCGCCTGGATATGGTTCACCTGGCGGTATGAGGTAGAGGCCTGGTTGGGATTGCTGCTGCTGGAAGCAACCTGTGACCTGGGAGGCTGTTGGGAATGGGCTTGTACCTCCTGAATACATAGAATTTGAGTCTTCAGGTCACTCATGGTTTTGGTGAGAAGGTCCATCTGGGCTAGACCTTGGTTCTGCTTCTTTTCCAGGATCTCCATGCGGTCCAACTTTTCGCTAATAATGCCCATGTCGGCTGCTGCTGATTCGGCTTGGGCTGCGGCTACCGACGTTGTGCTGGGACCGGCATCGATGCGGGCGATCCTCTGAAATGATCCCGCTCCCTGCGGGGGTTTCTGCTGAGTGTAGACTCTGGCCTGGGTCATCACTGTGGAGTTCTCTGCCATGCCTTCGTAGATGGCCCAGACGTCGTCTTCTCCCTTGGAGAAATAGGACCCACCGCAAGAGGCGTTCACAAGCCCCTGCAGCTCCGGTGTAAGCCCACAGAAGAAACTCTGCACCAGGTTGGGCTTGGAGATATCGTGATGTGGACACCGGTCTATGAGCTCTCTAAATCGATCCCATGCTTCATGGAATTGTTCATTTGGGATCATTACGAAATTGCTAATCATAGCTCTAGCTGCATTGGTCCGGCCGAGAGGATAGTATTTCTTCAAATATGCGGTCCGGAGATCTGCCCAAGTATCGACGAATCGCCCTAGATGCTTGAGCCAATATGTGGCTCTATCAACCAATGAGAATGGAAAGGCGATCATCTTAATGGTGTCCTCGGTCATCAACCGATCATGGATAGTACTGCATATCATTTCAAATTCTTGGAGGTGGAGGTGCGGCTCTTCGGTCGGCAACCCGTGAAACTTGGGTAGCAACTGAATCGTGTGGTGCCGAAGCTCGAAGTCTCCGTGGATTGGCGGAAGTCTGATCCACCGGTGAGTGAGGGACGAAGCTGGGTTGTGCAGTTCCCTCATGATAGTCTGTGGCGGTCGCTCAGCGTCTGGATCGCCTCCTCCTGCATCAGGTCCTCCTCCTCCACCTCCGCCGCCGCCCCCAGGTTGGTTCTCTCTCATCTGTGCTATCTCTCTCATCAGATCACCCATGAATGTTCCCTGATCACGGATCTGTCTCTGCATATTTTCCAGGGACGCTAGCAAGGAATTGTTGATAGCCACCTGATCAATTATGAATGGAGGGTGATCGTGGTTATCTGGGTGCTCGCCTCTGTCTGCCATTGCTGGATTTTCTGAAAAAGCAAAAGAGGCCATCTCAGGTGTTGTCGAATGAGCGGAACTCTGTGATGCACTGAATTCTGACATAATTGGACTGAGAGAAGGAGAATGGGAAGGGTGGTCGAGGGGGAACAGGGTGGATGTGAACTCGGGCTCGGAGAGCGGACTCTCCGAGGCATTCCTAGATGAGTAAGGAGGAGTGCTAGATAGCGGTGCCGACAAGGTCGGCCTAAGAGATCTCCGTCCCATCATCTTGATTATTCGAGAAGAGTGGGGATAATGCAAGAGAAGAAGAAGATGATATGCAACAAAATTGTGCACAATTGTGCGGTGTTTTTGATCTTGACCTAAATAAATCTAGCAATCAAACGCAAAGCAAGGGTGAATTCACCAACTCAACTCGTGAAGCCGTGAAGGTTCGGCTTTTATCTTGTCAATTTTAGCTTGTTTTCAGGTATTTATCTTTTCACGGGTCCTTAGAACGCTACGCCTATAGGAGCGAGAGTACTGCCAGGAAAGTGTCCCCGTACTTGTCCTCCTCCTGTGTAACATGTAACTTGCGCTTTTTGAGGTCCTTGTAACCCTTCCTGGATCCCTACTCAGCCAAAGAAAGAGGGAGGAAGCCGATAGGCGAAACCGATACTTCGGACCTCGCTCGCAACGGAATCACCCATGAGCGTACAAGGTCATACTCGGACGCAGCCGGTGAGACAGACACACCCGTGAAGGCGTGGCCTAAGCTCGGTACTTCGGACAAGGTCGGTGCTCACACAATAGCGAGTCACCAATGGCGACCAAGTCCTACTCGACTACGTACGATAGTAGCGCCAATACTTCGGAAATCCAGGCGATACACAAGGCAGCCACAAGTTGGGTTTTGGGCTCTAATCCTTACGAAGCGCTCACCTCACTTGGAAGGAGACCTTCCCATGCAACCTGAAGACAAGTGAGGGTGTTACTCTCCCCAAACAATGAATCCAATTACCAATTTTATTTTGGTCAAGTTTTCTTTAGCAGTCCCTTTTTTAATTTTTTTGGTGTTATCGCTTCTTTTGAGTAGATTCAAACAAGCGCCTAACGGTTTTTGTGTTTTTCCTTTATCCTACTTTGTTCCAAAAACAGAGGGAGAATAGAGTCGGAAAAGCCGTGCAAGTCGACACCAAGGTGGAAATCTCACCTTTGTGCCTAGATGATGTATGCAAAGTAAGAAGACTTACAGCGAATCCCAGCTCTCTCCATGCGGGATGCAAAGCAGAATTTTTAAACCTATACTATATGGCGAAATGCAAAGCGGAAATCGTCCTAGATTAGGCAACTGCTATCGTGAAGAACCACAAGCTAGCTACTAACTCCTAATCCGAGTGTCCGGTCGGCTCACCCCTCCTCTGCTCAACACATTTGAGTTAGGAGAAAGCGCTTGTTCGGGTGTGAGCTCACGGTGCGTGGATCAGAAGCTACTAGCTAACTGTTTAATTAGTCTAAGTCCAAATACGAATCTATAGGAGCATGCAAAGATAATTAGGTGTTTGGACCTATTCTAATCGAATCAAGCAGGACCTAGAACTAAGAGCTCAATCCACAAAAGAAAGTGAAAAATGAAAACAAAATCGGAAAATGACGGCGATGAAAACGCGATAAAATCCGCGGTGAGCCCCCGGGTGAACAAACACCCGGAAATTAGGCCCGATAGTCTGAGTGTCCAAGTCCAAGTGTACCTGTCTTATTACAAATTAATAGTCTCTCTCTCACAAAAATAAATGTAAGCTAATCTAATCACTCTCCCTCACTCCTCCTGCTCTCTCCTGCCGACGTGGCTAAGAATAGCCGGCTCCGCGTCCCAAGGTGGCTCCGAATCACCTAAGCAATCCGCCTCGCTCCGCGGTCCCTCGCAAGAAGACAAGAAAAGAGACGGTCAGATATCTCAACAAAATATATCAAAAATGTAAGAGATGGAAAATAATGCTATGGTAAACAATCACACAAACAGACAAAATGTGAACTATTCGTTGTTGCTCCCCGACAACGGCGCCATTTGATTTAGCCAGAAATAGGTGGTCTTAAGTTCAACACAAAGCGTGAACTCAGTCGGTGTGGTGACCACACTAAATCTGGACTAAAGTCAACAATTAACCCACACTAAAGATCAACAAATTAGAGCTAATGTGGAGTTAAAATTTATTTTTAACTCTGCACAAATGGTGTATAGGGACAAGTATGCAGAGAGTTCGAACACAGGGAGCAAGCAGGATAGTTCAAAAATTCGTGCTCAAGTGTGTGTGATGTGTATGTGTCTACACTAAGCAAGCAAACAAATAAAAGTTTTTGTGGGTTTTTAATTTTTAATTAATTTTTTTTATTTTTAATTTAATATTTTTAATTTTTATATTTTGATTTTTAATTTTTTTTAATTTTTATATTTTATATTTTATATATTTCTTTTTTTTTCTTTTTCAATATTGGAGAATAAAGACAATATAATAAAAGGCGAGCTACAATTTTTATAAAATGGTGCAAAAATAACCAAAAATTCAGAAATAAATTGTTTTTTAATATTTTTATGATTTTCTACTGTTTTTGTGATTTTTGGGGATTTTTCAAGGTGTTGTTGATATTTTTAATTACTGAAATAAGGCAAAACAGTGGAAATAGGGCTGGCTGTGACTAAAATGCAAGTTAAAATTATCAAACAGCGACAAAAAATTTTCACACTATTTTTCAAATAAAAAGGACAAAATGAAGAACAAACAAGAACTGAGTTTGTGATTTTTGGATTTTTCTACTATTTTATATATTTTTTTGAAGTTTTTGAGTGTTTTTTAATTTTTAGTGTTTTTCTTTTGAGATTTTTAATGGTTTTTGGACTGACACTAAAATAGGATAAAATAGACACTAGGTAATTTTTTTGGAATTTTTGGAGAGGTTTTAATATTTTTTTGGCATTTTCTAAGCTAGACAGTGCATAAAAAGTAAGTTTTTGATTTTTAATAAATATGAAAGTAAAATAAAATCAAAAACTAAAATGATGGCGTGAAAGTTCAAGTTAACAGGAGCTTAACCCTAATTTTGTGGAATTTTTGGACTTAAAATGATAGGTTAAATAATTAGAGCAATCATCCAATCAATAAACAATCCTGGCAGGGGTATTAATGCAATTTACAAAACATCCAGGGGCATACACGCAATTTTCCACAAAATATTGAACTGAATATTTAATTTCTAGCACCAAAATGCAATTACAAAAGCCGCCTGGGCACGCTAGCAATTTTCCCACCAGGGCGCGTGACTTGCACGCACCTGGCGAGGACTTAAACGTAATATCTCAAACCCTGGGGGCCTACTTGCAAAATATTCAAAAAGTATACACTTGATATGCAAGTTTCAGTACCAAAACAAAATACACAAATGACCGAGGTCCCTTCTGCAAAATGCCCACACCTCACGTGTACAGGTCACGCGAGGTGACGTGGCGAAGGACCTATATGCAAATATAGAAAGTACGGGGGTGTTTGTGCAAATAAACCAAAGTTTTTACGTTACAGACAAAAGTTTAAATACTAAATAATAAATACAAAAGGCGCGAGGGGGTAAGGTACAAAATACCCCTATTTGCGCGCGATCCAACGGCGGGGGTGATGTCACTTGAACACGTGGCGCTCAGAGGACGGCCGATGACGCTTCGCAGATGTCCGACTGAGATTAGATCGCGGGGAAGAATCGGACGGTACTGGCGAGGCGAGATCGGACGGCCGATGTTGGATCTGGAGCTGCTGCTCGATCAGACGGTGGAAAAGCGAGGAGGAAGAACAGGGAAGAGCACCGGCGAAGGCGCACTTCCCTGACTCCGATCTCGCTCCTCAGGCGGTGGATGGGATCCAAAATGGAGCTGCAGACTCCTGGGAGGTCACTCTGTGGACTGGAAGGCTCTGATTCGTCGGAGAGGCGTCGAGGTGCTGGCGCGGAGGCGGCGGAGCTCTCAGCTCCAGGTATCTCCGGCGAACATCGCAAAAATGCTCTCCAGGCTCGTTCAGGGCTCTTTGACCTGCAAGAAGTGGTGAAAAGGCCCAGGGCAAATTGCCTGGACCTCGCGGAGGCGTGGGGATGCGTGATGTGCGGCGGCGGTGGACGCAAAGAGTGACGGTGGCCGGAGGTGTCTCCGGCGAGTGATCAATTTGGCGAATCGATTCACGCAAGGGATAACTCTATGGGGGGGAAATGAAGAGGGGAATGCGAGAAAGAAAATGACGATGAAAAACTAACGGTTAGCACTGCCTCGAGCCCAGGTCAGGCGAGGGAAGAGGGTACCTCGACGGCGGTCGCCGGAGGTTGTGGAACGCGCCCAAAAGTGTCCTATCCACCGCCCTGACGAGCGCTCCTTGGAGCTGTCACCTCCGGGAACTCAAGCAAGGTCTGGGGGAAAGGTTTTTGCTGGATTATGCGGTTCGAAATTTCAAATGGGAATTAGGGTTTGCTTTTAAGGGTTTGACGAGGGACTCCATTGATCGAGGTGCTCAGCTTGATTCAGAGGCCCTCAGCCCAAGAAGATTCTTGGGCGAGCAAGATGGATAGTAGGGGAAGACATTTGCAGAAGATGGAATCACCAGAAGATGAAAGATACATCCTCGAAAAATCCGCAAAGGCGGACAAAAAACGAGGTAGCAGGAGCTACAGGGGATAGGGCGTCCAGTTGACCGCGGTCAACTGTTGACCCCTCCTGGTTGGTCCACGTGGACCAACCAGGAAAAACCCTGGAAAAACCTCTTATTAATTCATTTTAAAATACTAAATGGCCGAATTAATTAAAAGTTATAAAATAAAAAATGCTTAGAATTTTATGTAGTATTTTATTTTGATTTTTAATTATTTTTAGGAGTTATATTTTTACAAGTTACCTTTTTAACCCTATATAGGTATAATACCTATGTATTTTAGTATTTTATTTTTATTTTGTGTATTTTAATTTCTTTAATTTTGTTTATAATTTTATAACATTGTAAAATACTTTTATACACATAAATATATTTTTATTTTATTTTATTGATGTATTTTGTATATTTAATAAAATCTAAGAGCATTTTGTACAGGTGTAGACATAGGCAGTATACCTATGTAGTCTTTATACAAGTATTTTTATTTTTATTTTTCTTTGCATTTTATTTTAATTTTAATGCACATATATATTATAAGTAACATTTACAAAATTATAAAAATATAAAAATGAATAAATAATGAATAAAGAATAAATTGAATATTTTATTCAGTACAAGTATACAATAGGGGTCCAAAACTCAACTTTCAAACCGTAGCTCCGCCAAATGTGATAATCAAGCTACGATAAGCTTAATTAATAGTGGGGCTAATAGTTCTAAAGGAAAACACATTAAGATTCGATATCACTATATACAAGATATAGTGGCGAAGCAAGAAATCACGGTAACCTACATACCTACCAGTGACATGTTGGCTGATTCCTTTAACAAGGGAATAACAACAGGAACATACATTAAACATGTTGGTTTAATGGGACTCAGAAATGTATGAGTCAAGGAAGAGGTTTCATAGATAATGATCCTCACATGATAAATCTCCATGTATATACTACACGAATAGTGGGAGTATATATATGTCTTGACCACTTTGGTCAAGTGGGAGATGTAGAAGACCTATGACCAAGTTGGTCAAGAACCGCTGCCGGCCATTGCGGAGCCGGCGGTTACGATGACCGGGTCTCTCGGAGGCCGCAACCGCAAGGGGGCGTGGTTGAAGGGGGTGGACGTGGCGAGGGTTTGCGCCCTATAAAAGACCTCCCATGGGGAGAGGAACAATACTGGTATCAGAAGCTCGTTAACGGGAGCCCCCCTTCCCGACGTACCTTGGAGGATCCAATAGTTTTAATATCCAACAATATCTGTATCTGCATTCGTATTCGTTTTCAAAAAAGGTTAAGGATACGGTAATACCGATATCCGTATCCGTCCGTTTGCATCATTATGTATACTATTTAAAGTATGGTTGTTCCACACATTGAGTCCGGTAACAATGCCACGGTCTTTGATGTTCTGTAAAAGCTCCCCTTCATTTAGTCATAAAAATGAAGTGACATAACATGGTGGTCTAACAAATCCATTTACATTATGTGGAGTTAGGGGTGGTGCCTAAAGAGAGGTAGTGGTGGAGTTAGGGCTTCTACGCCTAGACCAGACTTGGAAAGCAAAAGATGGGGAGTGTTCGGGCCTCCTATCGGGCCCTGTTTGGGTCTGGGTCGGGTTGGGTCGAGACAAGCCCAATCCCGACCCAAAAAAAATTAGGCCTAGTCTCCGGTCCAAGTCCGGATCAATGTTCACCTGAGCTTGGGTCTAAGCTGACTTTTTAGGATGGGTTTCGCCGCTTTAGGTTGGGTCGAATCGGACCAGTCCAATGTTTATCCCTATTTACACATACAAACAAAAATCACTAGATACCTAATGACTCGCAAAAGCACAAACACTAGAAAAGTTGGCCGGCCATGTTGCCACGGAGGTACTTCTTCACCTTCAGTTGCAGATCTTCCGATACCTCCTGCCATTCTATACTAAATGACAAATTGTGCACAGAAATATGTAGATTATTATGTTAGAAAGCCGTCAAGATATGCGATAAGAACCTCGTTCTCATTTTCGAAGCCAAAGGCCAACTTTTTGAAATGCTTCATGTCAATATTTCTCTATCGTGGGAGCAATTTCTACGCAAACACAAATAATCGACTATTTTTTTTTGTTGGAACCAATACACAAAGCCTTCGCAATATCGTGTAAAACAAAAATTAAAGCAAATAATATGAACTGAAGATAAACGGAAAGAACAAAAAGTTACCCGAACAACGACGGACAACCGAGAGGGAGGAAGGGTTGGGGATAGGCGGTGGGGTGAGGGGTAGCTATTAGCGGTGGAGTGGTGAGGAAGAGCTAGGAGCGGCGATGGTGGAGGGACAATGGGGCAGCGGTGCGAAAGGGAAAGTGCAGTGGTTGCGATGGGTTGCGGTAGACGGTGGCTTAGGTTCATGGCATGGTTGTTTTAGTGTTTGGAAAATAGAGCGAGTCCGATCAGAAGCTTAGCCGCACCACAACAGCCGCGGTAGGATAGCCATGCAGAGGAGGAGCTGAAGGATATTGAGAATCCTCAAGCGCATCACGGAAGCGTGACGATCGTATTACGATCGAGGCGACTAGTCGCACTAGTCGCAAGATGCAGCGGAAATTAAAAAATTTTAATCAAGTGATGAAACCATATGATCACGAGAACATTTCTCGGATCGTTTCATCAAACCACAAAGTATAAGAAACACCTCTTGAAGCGTGGTTGCGATCATAAGATCTCTAAAGCAAGAGATCCTCCTGGCTCAAGTCCGATCTATGAAGAACGTACTTGCGGGCGCGATGATGAGACGCGTTCCTCCCGCAATCCTCGATGAAGATCCAAACAATGAATCCCTTGATTTCATCTAACGAAATCCGTCGTCTTCCTTTAGAGCAAGCAACCCCAAAGAAGAAGGAGATCCTCGAGTCGTCGAAGGCGAAGGCGAGAGAGACTCTCCTTCTCAACACAAAGTGGACGGCCACTTCTTGGAGAAGAGAAAGAGAGAGGGCGAGAATGAGAGAGAGAGAGTAGTAGGCTTCTACAACTCTTGATAATGTGTTCCAAGAAAGGCTAGGCTAGCCCTCTTTTTATATTAGTTTAGGATCCAATGGATCTCAATCCATGGAATACATAGATCCAACGGTCATGGTGGATTATGTATCAATCAATGGCCAAGATTGTTGTTGGTTAAAAGCCAACAACATTAATTTATATTTAAATTAAATATGTGTTGCAACATTATCAGCACAATTTAATTTAACATAAATTAATCATCAAGAGATAATAATATAATAAAAGAGAGATAACAAATACCCCCAAAATGAGGGAGCGTCACCTTTGACCATGTCATTGGTGACGCCACCTCATAAGGTGGTTATTCATCTCTCTTTTATTTTGTATTATTATTTCTTAATGTATTTATAACAAAAATATCCACCAAATTAGTTCCAAATTAATTTGTGAATATTTCAATCATGCTATTAAAAAAATGTGAATCATATTCACAACCCAAACTAATTTGTAAATTACATTTTCAATTAATTAATAAATGTGAATCCAATCCACATTTAATAATTAGCAAATGCTATTTACGAAATTTCTCTCTCTCTTCAATATATGTATATTATAAATCATATTTATAATACACAAATATTATGGATAGTATTATCCATATTATTCATATCCATGATAATTAAATCACAATTAATCATCTTGGATCTCTTTTCTCATGTGTCCAAATAACATGAATCATATTCACATTATTCATGTCTTTAATAATTAAATCACATTTAACTATCATAGATTTCTCTTCTTATAATATGAATCAAATTCATATTATTCATGATAATTAAATCATATTTAATTATCCATTTACTTAATGCTTGGATACAGAATTCATCAAATGAATTATTCTTGAACTCCTTCAAGAATAATGTGCTTTCTCCGCAGATACTTGGAGATAAGGACATGGCGATTGTATTGTTCCACGTATAGTGACTTGGATATTGAGATCACATCTCAAATCCAGATTTTGGGCCTCGCATAGATGCTTGATTAAATCAAGACCGCAAATCTAATCTTCTCATTGCATCTGAATCACATTAAGATCAATGTCCAACATTTGGACCAAGATCAGATTACTTCTCTACTGAGAGGAGTCACTAAAATCCAGACCCGTTTCATCACTCCCTAGGAATGGAAGCGGCATGGTTATAAAATTGTTTATGGTCATATCACCCTCAGGTATTCCCAACACATGTACATCCTGCATACTGGAAGATCCAGAATAAACCCAAAGTATTAGATCAACTTTATACTGTCTACTTAAGGGTTTTATCAGTAAGTTCTCATTTGATCATTGGGATTTGGTATCGATCATATACTTTCCAAAAGCATATATTATACCTAGGTTTTGATCATATACTTTCCAAAAGTATATATCAAACCTACAAATTCAGTCAAGCTTCCAAAGCGAGACGACCGTGCACGAAAATTGATTCTTCCCAATATCTCATGAGTGAGCTCATATCTTCCAGTTCAGTAATGAACATGTATGATCCCTTTGAGAGATCGTATTATTCATATGCCCTTATATGCACACTAGCGCGCCGGTATATAGACCTTGATTAGGTCATCAACCTATTAGTCTGCCAAATATACATACTCAGACATATAGTAACACATCTGTCTCCGGTCAGAGGATGTGTGCCTGTATCGTGACAGCATACGATATAGGACTTTGGTTATCTCGATCTCGTTAAGTCAACTCTTTGACCTAACTAATCTGACACCTATGAATCTCTATTCCTATGCAGAGGACATGCATCAAGAGGTCGGTCAGATACCGGCCTACGTGAGAAAGGATTATCATCTCCTACTCAGGCTGGAGATCACATCTTAACAATCATTTGACGGTGCTTGATGAGTCCTCAATCTAACCCATTAGATATTCATCCAAGCACCAGCCTCTATGATTCATCTAAAGAAACAACAGCTATATGATTATCAAGATGGCCATGGTACATAACCCTAATTGTACAGAGGGACATATTATGCAAATTATTTACTCTTCATTTCAGATCAGGTAATGATATACGCAATAACATTTATTGCATAATGGCTCGCCGTGGGCTCGCATGTCCAACAGGAGCGACGGCTATTGTCCTGGACTAGAGCGTGGAACAAATGGGAAGAGTGGGGTAGGGTTATCGTGAGCGGGGAATTAAAAGAAAGGGTTACGATTTTAGGAAAGGATGAGGGGGTGTGTGGCTCCCTGTCTAAGGCCCATTTGAGGGGGTCGGGACAGGCAACGGGCTAACATCGGGTCGAGGCTTCAGGCCGGATTGATTTGGGCCGAGTAGTTCAAGTCCGGTCCAAAAAAATGGGGCCCAATACTATGGACCAAGCCCGATCTATTGTTCATTTGGGTTTGGTCTAATCAAGTCAAAATGAAATAATATATATACACTTAAATATACTTGAAATAAATAAAATACGTATACAATGTATATATTTCACACTGTACATAAAATATTTTTTTGTATGCAACATCAAATGTCATACACACACACATATATTATTTGAACTAGTTAATCTATCACATAATAATAGTTTAATTATATTTAAAATCTAATGCATGTAAAAAGTTGTGTTAGTGTAGTTGGTTAGGAGTTTGAAATAGGCAATCAAAGGTCATGGGTACAACTGCTAATGTTAAGATTATTTTTAAATAAATTAAATGTGGTTCAACTTTAGTTGAACCTGGTTAAATCAGGTCAAAAAATAGGTTGAACTGGGCAAGTTAACCAAAATTTGAATATCGAATTGGACCGCTATAAACCGGTTAACCGGACCGGTCTAGGCCGGTTCACCGGTCGAACCAGCCAGTCCGATCCAGTTTTCAAATCACTGGTGGGGAGCTGGCAATGTTGATCCTAAGGGCATGTTTGGTAACACGGTTGGGTTGTGCTAAAGTATCCTCCTGTGAATAGTAGTTGTTTATATGGTTGACAAGGTTGGAATGATAAATGTGATGTCAAATTGATTATGTTGTATTAAATTTACTTGTGATTATAATATATTTTTTGATGTTAATTTTTCATCGTGATTAAAAAAATTTATAACAAAGAAATTGTGAGGTCCATATAACTAATTCAAATCCAGAAATGCGGGGATAGAGCTAGGGGTATGCTACTTCATTTATTGTGAATTGTTTCCTACTAATTTACTACTATAATTTATTGATATGACTTACACTCTACTTTTTGCTTGTCACCATAACCTCTTTGATTGCATTGGGGCTATCCATACAGAGATGAAACCATGGGTCCTCATATCTGATAATGCTTCATGGCCCATCAAATTAAATGATGCCCTCAGTCATACTCTACAGTCTCAAGCATTCAGCATTCTTGCTGGAGGCCAGAAGAAGCTCCATCTTGATGAGAAGTGATGTAAAGTGTATTGATGAAGTCTTTGAGAAGTAGAAACAAGACAATGGTCTTGTGATGACTTCATGAATAACACTGACAAAGAAATTGCAACCTACTCTACAAGCATGACGGGGAAATCGATGGAGATGTTAATTATAGAATAAATGCATGATGGTTAAACTGGAGATGAGTCTCCATTGTTCTATGTAATAAGAAAAATTCTTCAAAAATCAAAGGAAAGTATTATGTTGTGCTCTATGGATATGAATGTTGGCCAATGAACCATAGACACGTGCAGAGAATGATGTTAATAGAAATAAAAATGATATGGTGGATATGTGGTCATACACGAAAAGATTGGAATCGGAACAATGTTAACAGAAGGAAAGTTGGTGTAGATCTGATTGAGGATAAGATGAGAGAGAACCACTTATAGTGGTTTAGATATTTGCAAAAGAGGACTGATGATGCTCCGATTAATAGATGCAGTATTAGGATATTGAGCTGGCTAAGAGAGGGAAAGGGATGCCCAAGAAGTGTTGGAAGGGGAATATATGAAGGGATCTTAATTACTTGAATACAAGTTTGAGAATGACGTATGTTAGAAAATATTATGGAAATCGAGATTTTACATGGAACCTTACTCCCTAAGGAGCGGGATGAAAGCACATGAGAACGCCCCAAGGGCTGATTTGTTCATTGAACTTTCTCAACTGATACAGAGAGTGAGGGGCTTCTTATATAGCCCTCACTGAGTCTCCACATCCCACAAATGGTCGAAGTGGGACTAAACAAGTCGATGTGGTAAATGGATCCTGGAGGTATCCATTTATTCATCTAACCATGAGTGACACATAACATAATATACTCCAATATTCCCCCTCAAGCTGGAGCATGCAATGCTCATCTTGGAGAAATAGAAAGAAATCTCAAACGCATGCTACAGGACACTACGGACAATATCAACTCAACACGCACAACTATCGGATGTTGTCGAGGACGTTGTTCTCATGCCGTGCAAAAGAGGAATCCCGAACGGGTTGGAGTGTGAGTCAAACTGAATGTGCTCTGTATTGCACGTGTAAAAGCTACGGAAATTGAAAATGAGTCTCCACCTTGAGCACTCTGACATGTCACATGTAGAAGACTGGATCATGTGGACAACTGTTTCATCTCTCATACCTCTGGAGTGTGAGATTCTCCATCCATACATTAAGTTCACATCTTGTGGAATCGAAGTTGTTGCTGTCAGTTGGTTCTTCAAGTAAGCACTCCCTCTCTTCAACATATTGCTCAACCAAAGGATGCATATCAGATGATCTCAATGCCTCCAGTTCCATCAACATCTCCTTCATTGTTGGCCTCTCGTCTCCGTTCACGCCCAAGCACCGCACCGCAATGCTCAAGACCTCCTGCAGGTCCTTCAACAAATTGTCTCCCGTAATGGTAGGATCCAAGATCTCCATGAGCATGTCCCCGCTCTTGTGCCATATAAACATGAATTCCATTGTTCTCAACTACCCACATAGCATTTTGGTGATTTTTCTACATAACTTTGAAACCATCTTCAGGATACAGATTGCCGACGAAACCTTCGGAGCAATTACATCGGTAGCCACAAAACTTGTACTTGACACATAAGTTATGTAGGTTGCGGCACACGTAGGTTTTCATGTTGGCCTTCGTAGCCTCACATTTCCTCCTCCCGACGATCCAATCCATCACGAAGGGCATCCTCAAAGCGTCGTAATTGTACTCGATCATGAGTATGGTGGTGTTGAACATGAACGCCCCCTCCTCGACGAGGAACTCGGCCTTGAAGTACTTGAGCCTGAGAGAAAACCAAGGTATGCCTTCTCTACACTGTTTCTTCTTCTTGAGGGAGAACGAGAGAAAAACGAGAGAGGAGATGGAGAAGTGGATTCGGAAGGGGGCTCCCGTAGTCGAGGTTCCGATGGATTGATGGCGTTCCCCTCCTCCTAGGGGGGTATTTATAGGGCGTATGCCCTCGCCACGTCCGCCCCATTCCCACACCCTTGCGGTTAGGGTTTCCGGGAGATCCGACCTTGCCGCAACCGTCGGAGGCGGTTGCGTGACCACGTCGGTCACGCCCGACCGTTCTACATCTTCCACTTGATCGAAGTGGTCGAAAAATTCTATACTCCCACTATCCGTGTAGTATACACATAGAGATGTCTTTAGTGAGGCTCATTGTTCATGAAATACCTCTTCCCTGACTCATGCATTTCTGAGTCCCATTAAACCAACATGTTTAATGTATGTTCCTGCAGTTATTCCCTTGGTTAGGGAATCAACCAACCTGTCACTGGTAGGTATGTAGGTTACCGCGAATTCTTATTTCGCCACTATATCTTGTATATAGTGATATTGGATCTCAATGAGTTTTCCTTTATAACTATTTACCCCACTATTGATCAAGTTTATCGCAGCTTGATTGTCACAATACATTTCAATTGGCCCTTTGATCAATTCGAGGCTTAGGTTCTCTAGAAAACACATGATCCATACAGCATGAGTGGTGGCCATGCTACATGCAATGTACTCAGCCTCTTGTGTATGTCGAGATACACATCCTTGTTTCTTGCTACCCCAAAAACGGCTGCACCACCAAACATGAACAGGTAACCTGATGTGGATTTTCTATCATCTACATCCCCTCGAAATCGGCATCGGAGTAGCCTACCACTTCAAGCGATTCTACTTGATACACAAGTTTCAGATGTATTGTTCCTTTCAGATATCGAAGAATCCTCTTTGCAGCTTCCCAATGTGCTGGACCAGGATTGCTTTGATATCTACTGACTAAGCTTACTGGATAAGCTAAATCAGGTCGAGTACACATCATTGCATAAATTACTACCGCTTGTGCATATGGTACATCTAAAGGTTTCTGCCCCTTTCCGGGACACTGACTCTTGCTGAGTCTCTTTCTCATCACAAGTGGTGTTGGTGCTGGAGTGTTATTCATCATTCCAAATCTCCTTAATACGGTATGCAAATATCTTTCCTGGCTAAGGCTCAATGTCCTTAAGTCCCTGTCTCTTGTCATTTGAATTCCAAGAACATAGGATGCTTCACCCATGTCCATCTCAAATTCATTGCTCAATTTCTGTTTGACTTCATTGAGCATTTGTATGTCATTACCTGCAAGCAGAATGTCATCTACATACAATGACATGATTGCAAACCTGCTCCCACTCTTCATGACATACACACAGTTATCCAATTTATTTGAAACAAATCCAAATTGAATAACTTTCTCATGAAATTTGAGATACCATTGTTGTGAAGACTGATTTAAGACATATAATGACTTTCTTAACTTGTAAACCCTTTTCTCCTGACCTTCAACCTGAGAACCATCAGGTTGTCGCATATAAATCTCCTCCTTTAATTCTCCATTAAGGAAGGTTGTCTTCACATCCATTTGGAATAATTCCAAATCCATATATGCGACTATGGCTAAGATCATCCGAATGGATGCAAACTTAGCCACTGAAGAGTAGATTTCCTGGAAATCTATTCCAGCTTGCTGAGTATAACCATTGGCAACTAATCAGGCTTTGTATTTGTCAACAGTACCGTCAACTCGATACTTCTTCTTAAATACCCACTTACATCCTATAGATTGCCTTCCTTCTGGCAAATCACATAATTCTCATACACCGTTTCGCTCGATTGAGTCCAACTCATCCCTCATAGCGGCCGACCATGATTCAGACTCAGACGAAGCCATGGCTTCATCAAAGGATATGGGATCTGTACAATCCGCGACATCCTCATCTACGGTGTAACAAGACGCCTCGCATCCATAAAAATGGTAATCTTCCATCTGTGCGGGTCGTGTTCTGGGTCTCTTGTTGCCGATTATACTCGTGGGTTGTGTGGGTCCACCCACTTCCTCTAAAGGATCATCATATTCCATAGGTTCATTCTCTGGATTTGGATGATCGATATCATCCTCAAGTTCTTGTCTAATGCTCAAGTCGTCTTCATTGTCATGTAGGACAATCAGAGGATCTGATTCCTCTACTTCATGCTCTTTTTCTTGATGAATTTCAAGGAAAGTAGAATCACGACTTTCGATCAGACCTTTAGTTTCATGGAAGAACCTATATCCTTTAGAATTCACACTATATCCAATAAACTTGCACTTTAATGTTCTGAAGTCTAGCTTGTCTCTAAGCTGACTCGGTACCAGAACATGTGCTACACATCCCCATTTTCGGAGATGGCCCAACTCGGACTTTCTGCCATTCCATATTTCATATGGCGTTGATTCTACGGACTTAGTGGGAATCCTGTTCTGTATATAGTTCGCAGTCAACACTGCCTCTCCCCAGAATTTCTTGGAGAGTCCTGAGTGTGAAAGCATACACCTTACTGCATTCATCAAAGTTCGTTTCTTTTCTTTCTTTTTGTTTGGTGATGTGTTTTTTTAAATCAAGATTTGACCATTCAATTTTTTTTGGACATTTTTTGATCGAAGGCGGACTGCAGCGGCAGTGACGACGAACGAGTGGATGAAAACGTCGAGCAACAACGTCAAGCTCTGATACCAGTGAGAGAAAACCAAGGTACACCTTCTCTACGCCGTTTCTTCTTCTTGAGGGAGAACGAGAGAAAAACAAGAGAGGAGATGGAGAGGTGGATTCGGAAGGGGGCTCCCGTAGTCGAAGTTCCGATGGATTGATGGCGTACCCCTCCTCCTAGGGGGGTATTTATAGGGCGTATGCCCTCGCCACGTCAGCCCCCTTCCCACGCCCTTGCGGTTAGGGTTTTCGGGATATCCGGCCTTGCCGCAACTACCGGAGGTGGTTGCGTGACCACGTCGGTCACGCCTGGCCGTTCTACAGAGCCCTCAAGGGATGGAGGGGGTGCAGGGGAGGAGCAACGGGCGGAGGAGGCTGGGGAGGAGCAGCGGACGGAGGGTTTGTTCATCAAGCTTGACGGGCAGGGGGGAGGAGGCTAGGGGGTGGGAGGAGGAAAGCTGGAGGAGGGGGAAGGATGGGGGAGGGGTTGGTGGTTTAAACCCTTGTTTGCATTGGGATGGACGTCAACTAGCATGACCATGACCGACACAAGTGATGTAACTTTAAAAAGTCGAGGGTCAGAATTGATTATCCAAAAAAAGAGAGGCATAACTTATATTGCAATATTTCATGGAGGTATACATGATAAAAACTCTTAATTTTATCATAATCTTTTTTGATATAACGGTTTTTGAGTTTTCTCTTGAAAATAAATTTAATTGTGGCCATGCTTCGTTGTGATCGGACAAAGACTCACGAGCGTGGATATTATCGTCTGGACGATGCCAATCTTCTCTTCGAAGATTGCATATACATGAGGACCTTAAAATGGTAAATTTTTTGCTTTAATAAAATTTTAATTCGATTTATGCATTCCAATAATGAGAATTAACACATCAATTCATATTGTTCAGAAATCATGCAGATATAAGGTAAAGCATCAACATTGACCCCGACACTAGACTCTTTGGTTGCAGAGAAGGTTTTCCATGAAGACTTAATAAACGTGATGGAATTTTCGGAAGAATTCTTCATTGAGAAACTGGAGAAAATCCAACGGGATCTACCGGAGAAGCAGAGATTGATGACAGAAATGATCAATGGATCAACTTCCACGCATGAGATTGTAGGCAAGCTGATGTGTGATAAACATGTCATAATGTAATCAATAATTTACATTAAACTTTCTTTTCATGAATTTTGGATACTTGATTATCTGGTGAAAATTCGTATAGGGGTGCAAGTGACGATTATAAGATACCAATTTACTATATATTTGAACTACTAACAACCAACATCATTAACTAACTTTCAAACATTATTCTTTAACCCCCAATAGCCAGTCGAACATATAATAGCACTTATTCCAGATTATTCTCCTTATTCCTATACTCCAGCCGAACGAAGAATAGACCCTTATTCTCCTTGTTCCCGAACCGAACACCCCCGTAGAGAAGAAAAACATGATAACCAGTGAAAACATGCAATTTCCCTCAACGAAATGGATGAGTCCCAAAGCCTCCCTGGGATGGGTCAAGACCACGATGATGAGACTACAAATAGGGTTCTTAAAACGTAAATATAGGAATATCTTAGCAGTCAAGGTGCACTTAAAACAACTATATGGATTAGAGTGAGATTAAACTACAGGTGTGCGTTCATTCCTTTTGCTATGTCTGGAATGACTAACCAGACGTTAAAAAATCAGGGTTCGAATCGCCCCCAAAACCCCCTTCTAGTATTAAAACAACCAGACAGTGTGCGTGGGGGGACTGAACATCATATGACCTGATTACATAAGGTTAGTAAGGGATTACACAAGGCTGGTCAAAGCAAATTTATGTCATGTAACTCAAATGGTTTCTCCTGCGCAACAGTACTAGCGTTCTATATAAACTAAGCTGATGCCACTTGAGTTTGTTTATCAGTTTCAGAACCGGTGCCTTGTACACCTGAAACCCACAAGCCAATAAAAAGTTTAGGCACCTCGAATACAGTTATAACTAATGAGGTTATACAACTCTGCCTGAGTCAAATACGTCTGAGATACCAAAGTACCAAAACCTTTTAACAGCGGCAGAAGAACAAAGACAACGTTTCGGGATGAATCCTATACAATAGCATGCCATTCATACCAAGGTACTTAAACCAAATAAGGTCAACCCTAACCATTCTTTCTACCTGCGATGCTGGCAACAACTATCGTGCAGATTGACAGGGGCCCTTCGTAGAGCTTCCAGCTTGCTTCTTACTGATATGATGTATGGAAGAAGATGTTGACGGCAATGAAGAACAATCGCCACTTCTGAATACCTTGGCACCAAAGAGATCCTTTCCCATCTTGCCTTTGAAGGAAAGATGCGTCTTCAAGTGACTTTTTAACAGAGAAGTACCACCTCGTCGCAGCATTGCCAGAGATCGGTTTCTCTTCAAGTCGCCATTAGTATTTGGGGACTGGTTGTTGCAAAGCCTTGCATCACTGATGGCTGCTCCACAGGCTTTTTCTTTACGCCCCAATACAGCCTGAAGCGGCTCCGAAAATGATAGAGATCCATCACTGTCAATGCCTCGTGAACATACTGGACAAGGTGGGTCATGTATCTGAGTAACAGGTGTCATTTCCTCCAGACAATCAGCATGGAACACATGCTTGCAAGATAGTACACCAGCAACGGGCATATCACCATTTCTTACAATGCGATGGGAACTCCAAGGAGATTTCTGACATAGTAACCTCTTGCACAACCCACACTTTTGGTTTCCCATTAGAATAGGAGATCTCAGATACTCATGACTTGCATGCTCAGATGCATCGATGCCATCAGCTTCAATACCGAAGTCATAGCTGCTAGCATTACTCCACCTGAATCCGTCTCTTCGAGAGCTGGTACTGAACCCAGGAGAGGCTTCTATTTTCTGCAGTTCAGTAAGAGTCTTATGAAACTTAAGTTCAGGGCTGGAATCACTTTCAAGCCATTGTGGCGATCTCTTGTTATTTCCAGACGATGTAAATCTGCCACCACTTATTGTCTCGGCCAATGCACAGGCTTCAGCATCTGATATTGGATTCCGAAAGCCAATCGGATACACAGGCTTTGACATGAAAGAGCGTCTCCCTGAAATAATTCTAGGTGGGAAGACTATGGGTGGTTTGCTGGATGACCCCAAGTGTCCAGACTCAGAAGGTGGTGATCCAGACCCAATACTGTTGCATACTGGAGAAACCCCAGCAGCGATACATTTCTATATTACAAAATGAAGAAAGTCAATTAACTTTAGGTGCTTCTCCTAAAAATAGAGACAGATATATGCACAAATGGATAGATACAACAAAGATAATGGGAAGAAAAAGAGCGAAGGCAGGGGTTACCTCGGCTGTCTGGGAAAATATCGAAGCATCGGTCCTAGATCCTGACCATTTAAAACCGATAGTAGGTCAAATTAATAAGAAGTTATTAGAAAAGCAGGTTCAATTTTAGATTATTAAGAACTCTTTAAATCTTGATACAATGGGCATATTCGCATCTCATTTAGCAAAATTTTGTAGAACTCTAACCAGTAAACATAGCCTATAAAAGAACAAAAGCAAAATTCATTCAGGAATAGTAACTGACTTCAGGCATACAAAACACGCATCCAACTTAACATCGGAAAATTTACTGGTACAGCAGGTGATGCATATATTTTCACAGTAAAAATCAAAATCAATTTACTTTTTTGAGTTCAACAAATTGAGACGAGACAACATGAAAGCCTGAAAAAAAATCAGGTACAGGGAATAAAAGTGGAGGTTTTCCTACTCCAAAGTATGACCCGTCTATGGCTGGAAAAAATAAAAGCTAGGACGCAATGTTTCAAGGACAGCAAAAAGTCATTACGAATCATATAGAGATACTTCCATTTAAGGAATTCTAGTGACTTCGACACATTACATCCATTTAAGGACTCCTGATGACTTAGACACATCCGAATGTCCAGAAACTTTAATCAATACAGCATTTACTAAAATAAGTGATAAACGGCGAAAAATGCCCTTCTTAATAAATTATTGTCATTATTTGAATTACAACCAATAGAGCTAGCGGGCTTCCTCATCAAAAAAATATGAACCACCTGTGTTTGACAAAAAAAGTTATGGCATAATGTTTCAAAGACAGCAAAACGCAATTCTGAATCATGTAAACATACTTCCATTAAAGGAATTCTAGTGAATTAGATCCATCAGGATATATGAAAATTTTAGTCACACGAACAGATACCCCTCTTCAAACAATTGTTTCCATTGTGTTGAATTACAGATAATAGAACTACCAGGATAAAAGTGACCAACCTATTGTCGAAAAAATAAGTTACAATGTAATGTTTCAAGGATAGCAAGAAGTTACTCTCTATCATATAGAGATACTTCCATCGAGGGAATTCTAGAAAATTAGATCCATCCGATTATATTAACACTTTAGTTAATACTCTCTATCATATAGAGCTACTTCCATCAAGGGAATTCTAGAAAATTAGATCCATCCGATTATATTAGCACTTTAGTGAATACTCTCTATCATATAGAGATACTTCCATTGAGGAATTCTAGAAAATTAGATCCATCCGATTATATTAACACTCTAGTGAACATAGTCATCCAGTAAAATAAATGATATTAAATGACAGACCTCATAAAATGAATAACAAAGGCTCCAATGGGCATCCCTTTCTCGCCCCCTTATGGGGACCGCTCACAACCACCGAAAATGATGACGTTGTAACTAGTGCTTGACTTGTAACATATCTCTTCATCAAGAGAAGTCAAAACAATGGGAAACTATGCCTCCTCAAGGTGTTCCACAAAAAAATACAAGACAACATACGTTTTTTGCAAAATCCACCTTCCGCAACATCCAGTTCTCAACACTCCTCTTCTAATGTGATATGATATCTGATGCCACTAGGCCCGGTACATAGTTATGATTTCCCCACAATAGATATTAGATTGTACCAAATGACCAGATAACATAAAAGGTCTTCGACATAATCAGATAGTTAAAGAAAGAGCAACAGCTATGTAATCCTCAACATATTGCGCACCATCATTCTTTGATATAGGAAGAAACATTTGAGCCTCTAAGACCTCAACTTGTCATAACCACATCACATCCTCCCAAGCAAGATCCGAGAACTCCATATAGAATAAAAACAGGAAACCATCATGTCTTCAAGACCCCTCTTGAAGGCTCGCATCAAAGCTCGCACCTTCACAATCATCTATCTTATCAGCCTCGCATGTTCCAGAGAGCATCGTCTAGTCTTCCACACAACATCTAGGCCTCGCCCGACCAACATGCCAGAAAAACTCTAAATTGCCCAGCCATTGTGTCCCCCTTGTCTGACCCAACACTGCACCTGCAACCAAGGTTCAGGAAAGCGGTATGCGTATGCGTTCGGACAGGTCACTGAATAGCGCTTAAGCGGTATGCGGGGGCATATGCGGGGGCATATGCGGGGGCATATGCGGGGTATATGCGTTTCTACGCGGTTTCCTAATTTTTTATTTAAAAATAAATAAATATATACAAAAGTGACTACAACATAACTAAATTTATGTATAATTGTGGTCCAACAGAAGATCTAAGAAAAATAACTTTCATAGAGTTCAAAATAATCTCTATCAATCAAATATCAATACTTCAATAGAACGGTTAGCACACAAAATAATTGACAACAATCAACAAAATAAAAAAGTTAGCGCACAAAATGCCTCTATTGTTGAATATAATGTCATTTATCTATGTCGTTATATTTATAATTGATCCTCCATCAAAAGTACCGAACTTTACATATAATATATTACATTCATAATAACTATTAGTTGACTAAATTAGTTTCGTAAATTATTAGTATATTATTCTTTTTCTTTCTTGCGTGTTTAATCCAATCTCACAGTACAACTACTTTGACGATGGATATAAATGGTCATGGAATGCTTGGTTGGCATACATGCAAAAGTAAGGAAAACATGGCACAAATAATACAACAAAACATGGCACAAATTAAAAAAATAAAAAAATAAATAAATAATGGGTATGCGGCCGCACAGACCGCATATGCGGCCGCATAGCCCGCATATGCGGCCCGCATAAGCGCACAGGGCGCATAATGCGGGGTTTCAGGAAAGCGGTGCGCTGAGGGCACCGCATATGCTTATGCGGCCGCATATGCGGCCGCTCGGACCGCTTTCGTGAACACTGCCTGCAACCTCTAAATGTTACTTCTTTCAAGAGACACGAGATGATAAATGAGTGTTTGCATCCATCTCCCAGATCTTTAGTAAGATCTGATGGGATATCTGCCTCTGGTAAATCTCCTTTAACTCCTCTAATCTTACCACTTCCATGGCCCCCTCCTCTCCTGCATGCTCAGCACCCCATCATCCTACAGTCTATCCAACTTGTTGATGTGTTTTAAAGACTCCAGACGGGACCTCTCCCTGTTAATCAGTATGAAAGAACATCTACAACCTCATTACGAGGTCCTCAACATCGAACCTGTCGTAGGCACACTCCAGCAATGCTCCATTCGAATCATGTAAAAACCCGGCTCTATAAGCTAAATTAAATTAGTAACATCATGCCCTCATTTACTCCCAAACCAAAGGGGTATGTTCCAAGAGAGGCCTCGACCTCGTCGTCACATAGGAATGTCTCCGCAAAGCCAATTGACGTTGAAAGTCTATCAAGCTTGGACCTTGTAGTTTGTACTTTGTAGCATTGTTCCACCAAGCAAACCTACAACCCTAAATCTCATAATTCACCAGTCACAATTCATCCATCATGTCAACAACTTCACAAAATCAGCATCGCTTCCACCCTTCCCTTCAGGTCTATCTCTCAGGTTAATTGTCACATTGAATCCCCTCCAAATAGGATTGGAGTATCACCTGCCTCCAGACTGGCCCCCATCAAGTCCTTCCCAAGTCCATCTCATCTACCTGCATCAGACAGCCCACACACACCCCCCCCCTCATCCAGAAGATCAGCCAATGTCCGAAGCCTTGTCGTTGCAACTCATTCCCCTTCTGAAGACATCAACCACTGAAAAAGCACCCCCCCCACACACACAAATCCTAGCAACCGGACACCGGACTTTCCAACGTAAAGGGCCTAGTGTCAAGGATGTTGCACCACACTTCTAATCACCATGATATTCTGTTCCTCACGATCCATATCTACCAGAACTCATTTAAGCAACCATTGCATGGGCTTCTGCACCAACATCAGTCTCACCATCTGCTCCATATGTGCTTCTCAGCCATGAACTCAATAATAGTCGAGTCACGTTCTTTTGAAGAAAAAGATGTGATGTCGAGGAGACTCATTCGTAAACTTCTACATATTCGCATTATCCAAGAATAATAATTACAAGGACTAAAAGATCTGGAGGCTTTTTGCATGCTCCAATAAATTCTCCAGGAGCATTCTTTTCCATTCCTTTCAAGCAACACAGACCAAAAGGTAATCACCACCCAAGTCTTGATTGGGTCACTCCCATGTCCCAGTCTGGTGAAAGACTCCCAATAGACAATCCAATTAGAGGTTGACACCAACTCTATCTCAATATTTATGGTAGTTACTAGTATGGCTTTAAAAAACGTTCCATGAGGCGTCGAGGCGTAAACCTCGAGGCCGTTTTCCATGAAAACAGCCTCGAGGCTATAGCCTCGGTTTGGATATGTGCGGCAAAAGCCTCACAAACCAGAGGCGATACCGAGGCACTGCCGAGGTCTATTGTGCATTTTTCTGGGTAAATAAATAAAAAACTATATAAAGCTATACTTTTACAAAAATATAAAATCTATAGAGCATATATTAGTCCCAAACATACAAGTCACAATCAAAATATATATAATATTATTGTCCGCATCTCTAGTAACAAACCTCGTGTATTGAACGAAACCTATATGTCAAGTAGTACGTGTATATATTAGTCGCATTTCCTCATATAATATATATATATATTAGTCACAAGACTCAAAAAAATGTATCTTATATAAAGTTAATCTTGAACTATATTATTTCATAAACTTAGATTATACATTATATTACAATCGTCATGGCATCAAAGAAATCATGTGTATATACAATAATTATTTCTAGGAATAATTACACCCATACCCCTGAGTAGTTTCGTAATTACCCCAGGAACCCAACATAATCGTGAATTACATGAGAAACCTCAAGTAATGGTTAACTCTTACAAAGCATAACCATGTGTTAGGAGACGTTGAATTTTGTTGGACAGCAGTTTAAGTGGACGAAAATGCCCCCAGAATTGCTGTTGGAGGAATGTCATTTTACAAAATTGCCATGTGCTCCCAACGAGTAGAAATATAGCCAATCAACCTCCTATATAGTGAGGGGTAGAGACAACCATTGGCATGGGATTTTTTAGCAAAAATACTTGGGGATCTATGGCTGCAAAAGGGACAAACGTTGTATTTTTCGTGATGCTGCAAAATGGTGTATTACATATGTTTACGGTTGTGGCAGAAAATGCGGTCATGTTCTTTGCGGTGTCGAAGCCGTTATGAAGGCCTTCAAAGAAGCAAAATTCTTAACATGCCCCTTCAAAACTTGTGATTTCTTTCGGTGGATCGATGAACCTTCATCTCATCGTGCCTCTAGGAAAAGAGAATAAAAAAATGTGCTAAGCCTTCTCCCACTATAAGTAGGGTCGGCTACATGGATTCTTGCTCAAATCCATGTTGAAAGATTCGACTATTTTTTACGCTGGCCGTCGACTACCTAACGCAACCCTGCAACGCTGCAAGAGTGGGATTTGAACCCTGGTCTTTTGTGTGGTAGACACACTGTACTACCACTAGACCATTAAGTGGGTTCTCTAGGAAAAGAGAAATGGAACAAAATCTTCTGAGAATGATCGGAGCACAACGACCTCCATCGAGAAATCTCCACTTACAGAAGAGAATGTTAACCTTGTATTGTCTAAGCTTTCAATAATAGGGGTATGGCTGAAAGCAATATCGATTTGTTTGATATTCATAGACACATTAATCACATATATGGCTTTCAAATAATATATTGCAACAAGCACAAAAACCCCCCGTATACATGATAAAGTGGTGATTGTTCTCGTAACGATCCAAAAACAAACAATTAACACATCTAGCACATATTGTATGTAAGGATTATTCATGTACATATCCACAAAAACAAATATAGCAAGTAACTTGTGCATCCACTGTTGGACAAAAATCCATGCTAGCTTGTTCAGGACGCGCTCAAAAATTCGACAAAAAGCTTCCAGTTCTCTCTCCAGACTTTTCCTACAAGGAGAAATAAGGATACCATCAAACATTGGCAAGATCCAAGATTTAATGGTAAATAATGCTCCCAGTTGATTCCTAAGATTTGATGACAAGTATTGTACCTATGTTTGATTCATCGAGGTTGGAGGTCCAACTGGAAAGGCCTTCACATCTCTTGTTCTCTTTCGGTCACTGCCCCTTCGTGGTGGGTCTCCCCCCCCCCCACTTCCTCTTGGCGAAGAAGTCCCTGACATACTCCCAATTCCACTAAGAAAGAACACATATTTTAGGTTGATGTTAGATGATAAGTAAAGACCGAATCCACATAAATTGCAAATCAATCGAAGTAAATACATTCGGTTCACCATTGAGACTTGAGCGCTTGAAGAAGCTTGCATTGAGGGGCCTACTGGTAACTCTCGACCTCTTGGTGTGACACTCAAAGGTGCATTGATTAGTTCTTTGAGAGTACGAGCTTGGTGCCTGAAGTTGCTACACCTACAGCATTTATGCCTTGATTTACGATCACTATCGTCCCTTGGCCGAATGTGGTTCTTTCACAGTCGTCCTGGCGGTCCTGATGTGCGAAGTGGTTGCACCTTGAATGGAATATTGACCATAAACCACTTGTTCTTGTCGGGCATTGGTGATATGCAGCCAAAGGAGTAGGCTTTCCCAAATCGACCCACTTTGTAGTAGCCGTCCACGTAATTCTCCCATCTCACTCCTCTAATGCTTCTTAATGTTGTTGCAGCATGTGTGCATGGAAGCCCACATATTTGTCATCTTATACACGACCACTCACGAGCCAGAAGGTCCAAAACATACCTCCCAGAAGGAGATTCCACTTCCACATGGCTATCATTAGCTCTTCTAACAATGAAGCATTTCAAGTCCCTTGCGATGCCTCTCATGTAGGACAAAGACAATGTTGCAACATTTTCGTTCCAAGTCTTCGATTTCGAAGTCTTTCTTCCATGGTTGTCATCAATTTTTGCCTTATCCAATCAATAAGCTCACAAATGAGAATGTTTCTTGCTGGTGATATCCATGCATTGAAGGATTCGCTCAGATTGTTTGTCAGATAATGGCACATTGCTTCTTCAGCAAATTGATGACGGCATCACTTCTCCTGCACATTTGCCAACCACATGTTTGCAGTCATGCTATGTTTCTGTATCTCAGATATCCAGTGGTTCAAAGAAGACCAATTGGAGAACTACTTATCTTAGAGCAGCAGCAAGGGCTTGGTAGCTGACATGTCATCCCCCATAAGCGAGTTCGGGAGGGAGGTCACCACTAAACTACTATAGGGTCGTCTGTGGGCAGGTAAGAAAAGCAGGCTAGCATGGGCAGCTTTATCGACTATGCCCCAAATATTTAGTTGCAATAGACCAACATTTCCTTGCTTTGAAAGCAGCTTATTTATATTATATAGTTAGTAGGCAGTTCCACAAGATAACCATTCATCACCTCTTGTTTCACCCCGGTCTTTTGAGAAAGGCCCGAAAATCAGAGAATCCAAGATCAAATACTGTCGTCCAACTAGATGCTAAGGAAAAATTCAAGGGGAAAGCATCCCCTTTCCGAGAACATTTTCGACACCACTTGAAAATCGTGATATCTAACATCTCCAGATTGATTCAAGAAGCTTGGCATCGAACATCCTTGCAGCATATCAAACCATGATCTCCAATTCCTCGCCAGGGAATTTCTTATTGAAGTTCTTGTACAGATGTCGCATGCATGTCATGTGCTATGCTTGAGGGAAGATGGTCTTCACTGCCAAGTCTAGCCCCTTCTGTGCATCCGATATGAATGTCAATCCGATACCATTGCCAAATTCGATAGCATAGTTCAAATGTGTCATGAACCAATTCCATGCCCCCATTGGTTTCGCTTTCAACAACTGTGAATGCCACCGGGAACAATGCATTGCATCCATCCAAAGTTGTAGCCAATAGAAGTGTTCCTAAGTACTTCTCCTTCAAATGACAGCCATCGAGACCGATGAAGGGTCTACATCCTTTGACAAAGCATTGCCTTTGTGCTTTCAAATATATGAAGACACGTAAGAATGGATCGTTCTTCTCAATTTCATAGAGAATGGCACTTAAGGATTTCGACTCTTCAATTCGTAAATAAGAGATGGAAGGCTCTCCTGTGACTCATCCATCTTGCCATGGATCTTCTCTAATGCAATCATGTATCCCCTACATAGCCCCATGTCTGGTATACAGGTCTGGAATTGCTAGGCTATCCTCTAAGATATAGCACTCTGGGTTGTCCTTGAAGCTTCAATGTACTTCGTAATCCACTCTTGTGAAGCCAATGAATTACCAACCCTACTAACCAAGGATCAATTGTGCTCCCCATGTAGAATTCTGACTCAGAATCGCAAGCTATCATGGAGCCTAGATGCGTGGATTCGCCATCTACAATCTTCTCCCCCGCATACGATTGTCGCCCTAACTGCCTCACTCGTGATATATTTCACATCGAACTCATGTTTCAGACAATATCTGCTTAAAGCATGTTTAAATTCATCTCCAGGTTATTGCTCGATATTCGACCTTCGAAGTCCTCCACGTCCTCTAAATCTGAATCCAAGAGATAGTGGTAGCTATTCTCGAACTCAAGACCTTGAGTTCTTCATCATCTTCACTGGTACATGTGATATCATCACAAAGTCCGAGTCATCTAATTCGCTTATGTCGACCGATTGGGTGTGGGAATGCAACACTCTCTTTGATATCACTACACGCAATTGACGAGAACACCCTATCGGTGCCTTATTTTGGCTGGGACTGATGTGGGTCCTCGATTCTTCCCAAAATGTTTCCACCGGTTCTCCAAATAGGGGATCAACATCCATCTCCATTGTAACATAATTCTGATCAATGTCCATTTGCACAACTTCATCCTCCATATCCATCGCATGAGCGGTGAATCCCTCCGCACCATCCCTTTGCGCACATTCCATTGGTTCTTCGACCGCAGCAATATCGGTGAAAGTGATACAATCCAACGACTCCATGGTTTCATGCTCGACCTCCCCCAACTCCTCCAATGCCACTACGATCTCGCTCATGTCATTTCCTAGAAAGCTTGCAGTTGAATCTTGGCTTGCATCCGCATTCTCTTTCACGGTATGGAGTGCTTCTGCATCTTGATCAAACTCCACAACCAACTCAATTTGCGCCCCATCTTGATGCAAGTAAAACATCTCCATAATTGTTTATCATCCAAAAACTTCGCATACTTGACAAAGAAGATTAATGGTGATTAAACCATAATCGGTTAGGGCATAAAAAATCATACCATCATATAACTTCATACCTGGAAGGATGATAATTAGGAACTGTGTAGCTCAAACGCAAGGAGTCTGTTGCTTTCCATGGAACGACTTCTGCAATGTCATTGATGATGCCGAACCAACAAGTGTAACTCGGGTCCGTCCCTATTACAACTTGCTTTCCCAGCAAGGGCCTTTCGCAACCGTGCCCTCGTACCTTCTTGAAGTAGCCCCCATATTGGATGCCAATGCTAAGAATTCCTTCAGGTTGCTCAGTGTGGGAGGAAGGGTCTCGATGATCGGATAGAGGGGCCTACCAATCGCAAATTGCACGCCACATGTAGGGTCTCCATGGAGCTGGTGGTCAAATCAATTGACAGTATATTTGCGGCGAGGTCGAGGTTTGTAGCATCCGGTTTCCAATCAAACCTGAAGTCGTCCGATTTTGGGTCTAATGAACCCAAAAACGTTGTCGGTCAATACTAAACAACCTAAAACGACCAATTGATCATGAATCAAAAGTCGTTCGGGCGAAATCAACCGAAAATCGGTCACATCGTATTGCGCGCCGTGAAAAGCCGCGACGCAAATTCGGAAGCCGCGAAACGAACCGAGACCGTCATTAGATCCGATTCGACGACACAAGACCAACGGAATCGACCGTTCGTCAATCGGAGGTCATTTGATATTTTAAATCACAAGATTTAATCTTAAAACGAAAATCGTATCCGAAAAATTCGGAGGTTCAAAACCCAACCGAAAGTATATGAATATTATACTCATATTGATCGTCGTTCAACGACGATCAAAACGAGACATTTCGCGTTGGAATCCGACAAGCGAGGCGCGAATGAGGACGATTTTTGTATTTTAAATAAATGAAAAAAAATAATAAAAGTAATAAAATCAGTGGCAGACTCAGCCGTTGGGGGCCTTTTCTTTCTTTCCACTTGGGCCATTCCTTCTTCCCACTTGGCCTAATTTCTCCTTACACTTGGCTGGATTTAAGACCTCTCCTATTTCTATATAAACACCTAATACACTTCCCATTTCTTCTAATGACTCACAGCCGAGAGAAGAGGAGAGCCCTGCTATTATTTCTCTCACAATCTCACCAAGAACTACTCCTCTCGTCTTCTTCCCTTATCCATTATTCTCCCCATCTTCTTCTCTCCAATATAAAAGCTCAAAGTCTCCTCCAGATCTTGTTAATGCTGCTGTCCAGCCACTGTCAGGAGCAAAATCTGCAGCTGAAGCTACTGTCTTTCATCTCCTTGAGGCTCCTGCAGTCTCCCCTCAAGCCATTGAAGCCTCCCTTGTTGCTGGAGCTTTCTCCCAAACCTTCAAAACAACTCTCCATGCTGCATGCAACCATTTATTCTTCCAAATTTGAAGCAATCTAATTAGGTACAACCCTTAGCCTTATCTTTTGCTGCCATGCATATGGATTTCACAAGATTTCTACTATTTCATCATTTGCTTTCTTGAATATATATCAGATTTCAGTATGGATCACTTCCTCCTGATTATTGATTTATGATTAATTTGGATTCTTTTAATATTACCCAGATTCTCTTGTAAAAAAAAATTTATACTTTCATCTTTCTTTCCTTCTCTAATTATTTGGGTAAATGCTTCGGAAACTTGCTCGATAGTGGTAGTTAAATCCTTACTGGTCGTTAAGATGTTAATTTAAACATCTCACTCTTATTCATGAACCATTAAATTGTCATGTTATAATAATACGGCTTTTCCCCGCATGAACTAGATAAACGGTGACAGTAGGTTGATTTATACAAAACATCAAATATCAGAAATATAAAATTTAGAATAATCTGGTACTAATAAATTAACAGACAGAAACCTGCATAAGCTATTTGTGGCTTTAGAGAAGGTCGTGGTATAACAAATCTGAATTCTCTGTAATTTAATTGTATATCTCTGGTGAACAGTATCATACATTCTCTTTTTATTGAGCGTTATTATAACCCACTTCATTAAAACTTTAAATTCCACAAGTCTACGTATGTTATTTAGGATACCTTCTCACTTATAGGTTTTAAATAAAAATTTACTTTGATTTATTATATCCATATATTATAAAAGTGAAAATTTATGTCTGCAAGATATAATCGCTAACAATCAACACATATCGTCAAGAAAGATATAAGCAACTGAAAAATCTGGTATTATATGTTATGTTGCCAATGCCAAATTAATAACATATAACTAGTTGTCTTCGCAAATTGTAATAAATTAATGTCTGCCAAAAATATTGGCAACATACTAAGATGACCTCACCAGAACCAACATCATGGTTGTCCCATGCACTGGATTTGAGTCTAAATTTTACCACCTGACCCCCTTACAACTTATGCTACAAGGTTGCAAAGTTTAATGTAAAATTTTTGAAAACAGGGTCATGGGATAGTAGATGAATGTATGAAGTACTAGGAGAATAATCAATGTTAATATATGTTCTTATTAGATACAAGATCAAATCACACAATCCAGTCACTCTTAATAAATTTGGTAAGCAAGCCAAATAAGACTTAACGCATGATAACAAAGTTAAATCATGAGATTTGTTATTTTTTTAAAATATAATAATAAATTTATATATACAAAGTTTATGTATTGGTACGAATGTCTGTATAGAATCCTACAAGTAATTAATGTATAGGGATCCATTACCCAATAAACATCTTCATATTCTTACGTCATCAAAGATAACCTATGACCACAAAGTTAGATCCTCTTCATAAAATCATCCTTTAAGGTATACTCTGTTATCATTGGATCACTATCAATAAGTTAGATGACCAAGAGGCCTAGATCTGTATGATTAACTAGAAGAATTAAGAAAGAGGTGAGTTGTCAAGCAAGTCAGTGTGATTGTGAATCAGTAATAAATAATAAGTTAGTGCCGGTTTGGTGACTTCTACACCCGATCGTGCGAGAGCGCGGTGACTCTCCCGTGTCAGAGGCACCGACCCGGAGGTGGCATTGGTCCTGATGGAGTGCCCTCTCGGGGTATCTCCCGTGTCAGAGGCGCTCCTGGATGTTGGTCGTTTCTCCTTCAGGTTGCAGATCCGGCTCCTTGCTCTGCCGTCGGGTCGGGCGAGGCCGGTTGGTGTCGCTTGGTCTTCTCCCTGGAAGGGGAACGGTCATGTCAAGGGATGCGACGTCTGGCTCTTCGTGTGGCTCTGATCAGTTGTTTCGGGAACAGCTCTTCCGAAGTTCGCGTGCTCCCGAGGCATCGGTTGGGCTCCCTTTGAACGTTGCGGGGGATCCCTTGGCGCTTCTTCCGAGGGTGCCAAGTATGGACCCGTGTTTCCGGATCTTGCAAGCGAACATTCTGTTGGCTTCGCGTGGGACTTTGGACCCGGTTCTCACTCGGGTTGCTTTCTCTGGTGTTCCGTGCCCGAGTACGGGCTTCTTCGGATCCGTAGGTGTGCCCGTTTCGGGGCAGAGTTTACCGGGTGGTACTCTTTGTGGATCCTGCGTTACGCCTCCTTGCGGGGGCGCTTTGGGGCGCCAGCCCCCGGGCCCCGTCCTAGCGAGCTGGGATCAGTGTGGTGACAATGGTGACGACGACGGTAATGACCGGGGGGTTGTCCGCGACAGGTGGTTTTTTCCCGTAGTCCTCGACGATGGCGTTGGATGCTCGTCGGCTGGTGCGGTTGCGGCATGCCAGGAGGATTCGCCCATTATGGACGGGGGCGTTGGGTGCTCGTCGGCTATTCCTGTTGGGGAAGGGGGGCTGATAAGAGGTTGGGGAAAAGGTCCCAGAGAAGGCAGCATTCTAAGGCTGCTGCGGCGGGACCAACATCAATCTCTGAGCTGAAGTTTATGGTTGCGAAGGCAACAGGAGTGGTGAGCCTGGGGGGAGGGGTCAGACGTGGGTGTTAATGAAGATTCTCACGTGGAACGTAAGGGGTTTGGGCGACCCGGAGAAAAGGAGAGTTTTGGGATCGAGGTTCGTAGAGTGGAGTTGCGATGTTGTCTTCTTGCAAGAAACTAAGATGGACTCGTTCACAAGCATGGTTTGGCAGTCTTTTGGTGCGGGATCGATCTCTGATTTTAGTTCGATTGAGGCGGTTGGCTCTGTGGGTGGGTTGCTTGTTGCTTGGAGGGGCTCGGCTTTCGCCCTGCGTGCGGAGACGAGGGGGACCCACGTCCTGACAGTTCTTCTGTAGTGCACGTGCTCGGGTATGGCGTTTGCGCTATCTTGCGTGTATGGTTTGTGTCAGGCGTCGACGCGGCATCAACTTTGGGCGGACTTGAGGGCCGCTAGGGAGGCTTTCCCGGGCATCCCCTGGTTAGTGGGAGGAGACTTCAATGTTACGTTGCTATCTTCGGATAGGCTGAGGCTGAGGAGCGGTCAGGACCCCGGCTTTGAGGTCTTCATGGAGGTGGTGGATTCGCTGGAGCTGGAGGTTCAGGATGCTGCAGGCACTAGGTACACCTGGTGGAACGCGAGCTCCAGATCTCGTCTGGATCGGTTTCTGGCTTCGGCGGAGCTTTTGGAGGTCTTCCCTATGTCGTTTGTTGTTGCCAAGCCTCGTACTAGGTCTGATCACACGCCCATCCTATGGGAATCCGGCAAAATTGCGCCCCTGTGTGGCTTCTTCCGCTACGAGAAGGCTTGGTTGCTCGAGGATTCGTTAGGGACATGGTGGTTTCGCACCGGAGTTCGATTTCTGTTGCTGGCTCGGCGGCGGTGAGGTTCGTACGAAAGTTGGATTCCTTGCGGACACGGCTATGCGCGTTCAAGAGGGAATCGAGAGAGGCTCGCCGCGGGGTCAGGGGCATGGCTGAGTGCGTTGTCAGCGTGCTGGACTCCTTGGAGGATGAGTGTTCGCTGGCGGAGGACGAGTTGAGGCAGAGAGCGGAGGCACAGAGGAAGATTATTGATGAAAATAAGAAGAGAGTCATCGAGTGGAAGCAGAGATCTAGACACAGATGGCTCAAAAAAGGTGACGCGAACACGGCCTTCTTCCACAGAGTTGCTAGTGGGAGACGAAGGGGAAACACCATCAGGTCGATGTTCATTGGTGGAGTACGGGTGGAGGGAAACAGAGAGTTAGGGATAGCGATTGCGGATCATTTTCAGGAGTTTTCGACGAGGGGGACAGGCAGGCGTTGGAGATGGACTGGTTCGGGAGCAGTGCGCTTGTGGGACGCTCATGCATCTAGCTTGACTCTGGCGGTGACTTTAGAGGAGTTAAAGACGGCGGTATGGAATCTCAACAGCGATGGCGCGCCGGGCCCGGATGGTTTCCCCATTTCTTTTTACAGAGACTTATGGGATTTGATTGGCAGGGAGGTGCTCGATGTGGTGGTAGAGTGCTGCCATTGCAATGCAGGTTTTGAGCGGGTTAATAAGGATCTGGTGGTGCTCCTCCCAAAAAGGGACGGTGCTGAAAGGATTGAGGAGTTCCGGCCTATTTCTATCTCCAACGCGTTGTATTTGATTGTTGCTAAAGTCTTGCCGACTGGATTGAGTAGAGTGTTGGAGCACTTTATTTCCCCTTTTTAGACGACCTTCGTGTCGGGGAGGCAAATTGCGGATAGCGTGGTTATGGCATTTGAGATTGTTGCCGATTGGAAGAGAAGCGGGAGGCAGGCCTTACTCTGGAAGGTGGACTTTTCAAAGGCTTTTGACACCTTGGACTGGCATTTTCTCTGGGCAGCATTGCATAGGAGAGGATTTCCCGAGATCTGGATAACGTGGATGAAACGGTGCGTGACCACTGCATCTATGGTTGTTCTCGTGAATGGACGCCCGGAGGGGGGGTTTTCCAACCGCAGAGAGGGGTGAGACAGGGTTGCCCTCTAGCTCCCTTGCTCTTTATCATCGCAACGGACGTTCTTGCTTGTATGGTTGACAGGGTACAACAGAATGGGCTCACGGGCGGTTACTCGAGGGATGAGTTGAGGATCCCGCTGCTTCAGTACGCTGATGACACTATTTTCTTCATTGAAGTGGGTCTTGATGAGGCTAGAGGCATGGCTGCAACGCTCGAGCTTTTTAGTGAGATGTCTGGGTTGCTGCAGAACGCTAGTAAGTCCAAGGTGGTTCCGTTCTCTCTGAGTGAGGAGGAGGCGGGTCTTTGTGGTTTGGCGTTGGGAATTGAGTGTGCCAGGCTTCCCATACACTACATGGGTTTGCCGCTAGCCACGGGGAGATCGAAGTTGGCAGATTGGTTGCCGCTGGTTGAGAAGGTGGAGAAGAGGCTCGCGGGGTGGAAGCTGACGGTCCTTTCTAAGGGGGGACGCATGGTGCTCCTGAGGGCGGTGCTCTCCGCTATACATGTCTACTACTCCTCCACGAGGCTCATGCCGGATGGCATTAGGAGAAGGTTGGAGGGGCTGATGCGGCGTTTTTTTGTGGACAGGAACGGACAGGGAACCGCTGGTATCCACCTTGTCAGCTGGGAGGATATCACCCTCCAGAAGTGTGAGGGCGGGCTTGGGGTTTATCGGCTGGACGAGTTGAACGAGGCCCTATTGCTGAAGTGGGTGGCCATGATCTGGGGAGCGGCGAGGATCTCTGCACCACTCTTGCTCATCAGATCTACGCGATCACTGGTGCGGTGCTGGTGGGCGTTGCGGAGGCAAACGCGCTGGGGCCGAGGCCCTCACCTTTTTGGTAAGGAGTTTTGGCGGTCACTCCGAACTTTCAGACGATGTTCAGACCGTTGCTGGGGAACGGGTCGAGCTTTGCTTTTTGGAGAGACGACTGGACGGATGGAGGGGCTTTGTCTTTGTGTTTCCCTCATCTGTTTGCCTTGGAGGCGGATCAGGAAGTGCGAGTTGCCTCTTGCCGGTCGGATGGGAACTGGATGCCGATGTTCCGTTCCAATTCTCTGATCAATGCCTGGAGGAGTTCCAGCGGCTGCTTGACGCGCTTAATGAAATGAAGGACCCTTCCGCGTGGCGGGATCACTGGGTTTGGCGCAGGAGCTCTTTCTCCGTGAGAAAGGCTTATTCGGTGATCTGCAGGCCCCCTCCCTCTCTTTCAGCGGAGCTGGTTAGGGACAGCGGGTTCTTCTGGAGGTTGGGTCTTCCCGCAAGGATTGGCTTCATCTTTTGGTTGTTCAGGAGGAAGAGGTTGATGACGCGGGATCGTTGTGCTAGGCTGCTTGGTGTGGTCTCTGACAGATGCCTTCTGTGTGGTGGTGGAATTGAGATGTCGGAGCATCTCTTTTTCTCCTGTCAGGCTGTGACGCTTGTTTGGGATGACTCGGAGTTGGGATGGGTCAACAGGGAGAGTGTTGGGGATTTCTGTGGTGACTTGGTTGCGACCAGGCATCGATCGAGGGAGCTGCTTCGACCGCTTGCGGTGATCTGGGCCATTTGGCCGGCTAGGAATGCGTTGTTGTTTTCTGGTCAAAGGTTTTACAAGGAAAATGTTTGTACCCAAGTATTGGGTTTGTTAAACTCGTGGCTCACCTAGTACGTCTCTTTGTAGTTACTTTAAAAAAAACAATAATAATAAATAGTTCTTAAGAATTAAGACGATAAACAAGATATATGATGATGAAACTCTAACCATTTCTTATCAATTATGAAAACCAAATCATTCAACCTCCTCACTCCTCAGCATCAAACTTCAATCTAAAGTAGATTATACTTGCTTCTGAAATTTTAACTAATTCAAAATAATCATGCATATAGTAAATAAAAAAAATTAGGTAACATTGCAACTTTAAATATCCAAGACTTCAAACACTTCAATTTTCACAACCAATACAAATATGAAAAAAAGGAGTATTTTTTGAGATAGGAAAAAGAAATATCTTGCAAGTTAAAACTTTTAGTAATAGATCTTAAACATTTATAATATATAAATAAATTGGATTGTCATAAGAGATTAAAAATAATAAATTTGAACTTATAATTTAGGAAAATAAACTACATATGTATGACTAAAAGGGGTAAATGGGTGCTATGGAGCATCATGCCTCCCCATGTTTGGTGATATTTGTGAAGATAGCACCAGCAGCACGCCCTCGGCACGGGAGACATACCAGTAGCATCCTAGAGTCATGCCACTCCAAGTGTATCGATAAGCAACATGCTAAAGACGGCATGTTATGGGGGAATTGCCACAGCACCTTAAACTATGTTAGTAGGTCATTGTTTAGGAGAATAAGTTATGAGATTATGAATTCGAGTTTTGGCTTGGAAAGTACCTCAGCCAGTATCAGCCCTTCCCTTCTCTATTTTGCTAGGGTCCTCTCATCCCCCTTCTTCTCGCCCCACGAGGCTCATCGTGTTAAGTTTACTCTCTCATCCCTCTCCATTTTTATGACAGCATCACAAATCCAAAGGATGTAGTGTGGTTTGCTGAAGATAGTGTTTGATAACAAGATTCTTGAATTTTTGAACATGCATAATGGCACCTTAGATGGGAATCCTTCGATTCGCGATGGAACGAAGACATCTGACTATCTCTTATTTCTCCTCGATCTTTCGTATGCGCCTCACGTGATCGTCAAATCATGAGAATAATTTGGTAGCCATGATTTGATACCAAATCAAACAAATGGGATTTTGGAAAAAAAAGAGAAGAAAGGAGAGCTTAATGAGCCCCGTGGACTAAGAGAGGAATGGAGATGGGGTCAAATATCACTGAAAATCGGCAAAGTGCAAAAAATGGAGGAAAACTCCGAATTTCAATTAACTCATAACATGACATGCATTGCAAAAACCCTAGGATCCTCATTTATATAGAGGCGGCTGGATTACAAAATATAAACCTTAATTGACTCCCAATCAAATGATAAATTATGCATCCCCTGAATTCATATGTTAAATTGTTCTTATTTTATTTAAACAATATATTTATAATGACATACTAAAAAATAACTAAAAAGTTGGCAATCCTAATATTGACCTAATCTTTAATTTGTGCGGGAGAAGGGATTCCTATGAAGGAGGTGGAGATATAAGAAGAATTTAAGGAATTCGGCACATTCAAGGTCTCTCTACTTGTGGGGTGTCGCTAACTGCTAAACATGGCACAGGACACCATTTTGTATGGAATACAAATTTTTTTTTTGAAGATTAGAACTTTCTCCTAGTAATTGAGAAGAAACTGGTTGCAATAATGAACACAATCAATCACGCATCAAGACATACACAACGTGTGTTTTCTATGCTTCTCTTTAGGATGATGTTGATCCTCTCTTTTTTGTTAAATCTTCCATACGATGTGTGGGTAAGACAAGGCTTCCCCTAGATTCAGCATCCTTTTAGAGCTTCTGGAACACAGGCGTTTTAGAGTTGGGAGATATACTCTGACGTAGACAGTGTTTAGGCTAAATGGCTGGTAGAAGGCTCTTGTGGTTTTGTTCTCTTAAGTGCCAGAGATACTCCATGATGGTTAAGGTCATGCAATGTTACTCGGTGAATGTCAAGCAAACCTCTAACAAGGTCTGTTCATTTTAGACTTGAGGTGGGTTAGGCCTTTGCCAGCCTTCTTGATGCAATTATTATATGACAGCTAACACCCCAAGTGTCATCATCTGTCCTTTGTTAGATTTAATACTACTAAAGGCAACTAAAACCAGGACATTCCAGTGAACATTGTAAATTAACAGTGCCATTTTTGGTAAAATACAATGTTTCCATCAGTATTATTGTATTACCGCAAATTTATACAGTGTCTAAGTAAGAACTCCTTATTTTTTACATGCAAACCCAAGAAAATCCAATAAGCTTGACCGAAACAAGCCCATGCAAGTACTGGCCAATCGCCAAATATATAAGCATATTGAGTTTAAGTTTGAAGATTTGACCCAAGATCAACTAGATACATATGCAATCTGGAAAACCATATTGACAGTCTTATTGGATAGTGGCATTCTGGTACGCCTGTTGCTACTCAGTGCTGGTATGCCTATAGTTGGTAGGAGAAGCGGATGGAGCGCTGGTGGAGACCGAGCGCGACTTGGAGACCGAAGGCAACTGTAGGAGAAGCGTCCAAGGACGACTTGGAGACCGAAGGAGGCTGTGGGAGGCGACCGATCGCGACAAGGAGTCGGAGGGCGACTTGGAGACCGAAGGCGGCTGTGGGTGAAGCGTCCAAGATTCCTGGAAACCGAATGGAGCGCTCGGCTAGCACGGCGGGAGTTGGTCGTGCGGGTTGGGCCGATGTCAAAGGAAAGGCGGTGCAGCGGGGGAGCGGTGGTGTTGCCAATGGAGCGAAGGGTCGTGAAGGTGGGCTTGGAGAATGGGTGCATGTATCTCACAGGAAGCCTGGTAAGCGGTGCTTCAGCTGCGGCGAGCGCGGTCATGTGGCTTCAGCTTGCGGGCTCCCTGCGAGATGCTATGGGTGTGGAAGAGTTGGTCACAGAAGGGATTCCTGTTGGTTCGGGTTTGGCCGGGGCGACTCTTCTTTTCGCAAGGAAGAGCTTCCGGCCAGCCGTGGGGGGGGAGCTGCTTCGCCGTGGTCGGCACCTGTCCTTGGGAGGGGGGAGTGTTCTTTTGCTCAGGTCGTGGAAGGTTCCTGTATGCCTGCTGGCTCGGTTGGCGTTGGAGGCGTTGACTTGGGCCCTGTTGCCGACCGTTTTGTTGAGGGTTTGCATGGGAGGGGGAGGCCCGACGAGGGTGCTTTGCATGGGAGGGTGATGAAGGGAGACGTTTTTGGCGGGGCAGTTGTGGAGATTGGTCGTCGTAAGGGAGTTGCATGGAGCAGTGTCAGTTCTCGCTTGCATGGGTTCTTGGGTCCTCTCTTCGCTAGGGACTTCGTAGTTTTGGATGATTCCCGGTGCTGTGTTCGTGGCCTCTCCCCGGCGCAACGGGAAAGCCTGCTTGCGCGTGGTGCAACTGAAGACGTACTATGGAGGCCTTTGTGTTTTTCGGATGGAGCTTGCTCGAACGTCGAGGTTTGTGTTGCGGAGGTGCGAGGGGTTCCTTTCCTCTCTCGGAAGGTTCACGGCCTGGGCAAGGCTCTTCGACGCTGGGGGAGGTTCTTGCGGTCGTGGAGGATGGTAGCAAGCCTAGTTCGGATTGGAGGATCACGCGGGTTCTGATGGAGTGTAGCAATGACCTCCTTGACGAAGCAATGGGAAAGGTCTTCTTTGAGACCCTGAAGGTTGGTCGGTTCCGCTTCCCTGTGGAGCTGTCTTTCTTGGAGCCTCCGGCGCCGCCGCGGGCGGCGCTGTTGTCGGTGGCCTGGCCTGCGGGGACGGAGATCCCGTCGGTTGGTGACGTCGCCTCAACTTCTGGTGGACAGGTGGCGCTGCATGGGGATTCTTCCGAAGCGTCGCCCTTTTTGATGGATTGCTCGCGCCCCTTCGAGGGGCATTCTCGGGTCTTGTGCAACTTTTCGCTTAGAGACGGTTTGTCGGAGGGGGTGGTGCCCGAGATTGATTCACTTTTTGGCTCTCGTCCGTGGAAGGTGGACCGTGCTCTTCAGATTCGGTACTCGGGTCCGTTGTCGGGTCAGACTGCGATGGACTTATGCGGGTTTCGAGATTTCGGATCCTGGTCTGGAGCAGGAGCTACCCGCAGGTCAGTGTCCTCGGTCTTGGATCCGACTCCGGTCTTCTGTGCCCCCTCGGACAAGGCTGGTCTAGTCTCCGATGTGATTCAACCCTCTGATTGCAATCTAACCTTTTTGGGGTCGCCTGATTTCTCGGGTGGAGACTCGAGCAAGATGGTGGATACGAGCAGCTTGACTTTCCTGGGGACCCTAGTGCTCGACGAAGGAGGCTCGTCTCTTTTCGTCTCTCCGAGCTCTGCGGGGGTTATACCGGTCGTGGACGCTGATAGCGATTTGGGGAGCCTTTCTGACAAGAGGTCGGGGAAAAGATATCGAAGGAGGAGAAGGTCTAAGGCGGGGTCCTCGCGACTTCACTCATGTGCAACTTTGAGAGATGTTGTGGCGGAGGCGGCTGGTCTCAATCGCGTTGGGGGGCGTCAGCAATTGACTTAATGAAGGTCCTCTCCTGGAATGTGAGGGGGTTGGGGGAGGCTGATAAGAGAAGGGCGTTGGGTTCCAGATTAACTGAATGGAGGTGTGACATTGTTCTAATTCAGGAATCGAAGCTGAGATGGATTGATGTTACTCTTTAACGATCCTTTGGTGCGGGTGATGTGGATGAGTTTAGAGCGTTGGATGCGGACGGGGGGGCGGGGGTTTGATTATTGCGTGGAGATCCGCGGCGTTTTCTTTTAGTTCTTGGCTCCTGGGGAGACATATGATTTCGGTTGTGCTGGTGAGGGGGTCGTCTGCCTCGTCGATCGCCTTCTCTTGCGTCTACAGCCCCTGCTGTCACATTAAGAGGCGCGGGCTTTGGGATGACTTGCGTGATGCGAGCTGTGCTTTTGAGGGGCTCCCTTGGATCATTGGGGGAGATTTCAACGCTACGCTCCACTCCTCGGATCGTCCCCGGTCGAGGGGTGGCCGCGACCCAGGATCCCACTTGTTTGCGAAGATTGTGGACTCTTTGTCTTTAGAGATTTTGGTGGCAAGGGATATTATTTACACCTGGAGGAGCAATAATTCCCGTTCTAGACTTGATCGCTTTTTGGCATCTGGGAGGATGATGGAGATGTTCCCTTGTTGCTCGGTTTCCTCTAGGACCAGGTCTTTTTCGGACCATTCGCCAATTCTTTGGGACTTTGGCGAGGCCCCTCTGGTGAGAGGCCTCTTTAGATACGAGAGGTGCTGGATTCAGGAGGCGAGCTTCAAGGATGTTGTGTCGGAGCATTGGGCTCAATCGTGCTTTGTGGGATCTGCGGCTTCCAGGTTGAGTCAGAAACTCGTGTCGCCGCGGAAGAGGTTGGCTCTGTTCAAGAGGGACTCCAGGTCGGCGAGAGTGGCGGTCAGGGCTGAGGCGGAGGACGTTATTGCGAAGCTCGATGTGTTGGAGAACGATAGGGAGCTGACGCCTGACGAGCTTCGTAACGTTCTAGGGCGCAGAAGCATGTTGCGGAGGAGGACAAGAAGCGGTCTACTGAATGGCGGCAGCGATCGAGATTGAAGAGGCTCAAAGAAGGTGATGCAAACACGGCTTTCATTCACCGTGTGGCTAGTGGTAGGAAGCGTAACAATGTGTTGCGTTCTATCTCCGTTGGTGGGTCGAGGTTTGTGGGGGACAGAGAGATGGGGCATGCAATCGTTGAGCACTTCAGAAGCTTCATGGCGAGGCGCTCCCGGAGGACCTGGAGGTGGCCGGGGCTTGGGGCTCCGACTGTCTCGGAGGTGGACTGTGCGATGCTGACTAGGTCGATTTCCTTGGAAGAGACTAAAGCTGCGGACGTCCTGGCACGTATGGCTGATCAGATCATTGATGCTAGACTCTCGAAAGGCTATTCTAAGGGGAACCTCTCCGTGCCCTTGATTCAATTCGCTGATGACACCATCTGCTTCATTGAAGGTGGTGTTGCTGAGGTTGCTGGCATGGCGATGACCCTTGTTTTATTTAGTGAGATGTCAGGGTTGTTTATGAATGGGACCAAGTCTAAGGTTATTCCTTTCGGAATGACGGAGGAGATGGCGCTTGAGTGCGGTCGGATTCTGGGGTCTACTCTAGGCGAGCTTCCGATTGGGTACCTTGGTTTTCCATTGGTGATTGGTAGGGCAAGAGCTAGGGACCGGATTCCGGTTGTCGAGAGGGTGGAGGCGCGCCTGGCTGGTTGGCGCGCGGCGCTTCTATCCAAGGGAGGACGGCTTGTTCTTCTCAAATCGGTGCTCTCCTCTATCCCGGTATACTTCTTGTCGAGTCGTCGGTTGCCGGTTGGGATTCGTAGGAGGCTCGATACTTGTATGCGTAGATTTCTGTGGGGAAAAATGGTGAGTCGGGGGGTGGGATTCACCTTGTGGCGTGGGATAAGGTGACCCGGGGGAAGCTCGAGGGGGGTTTGGGAGTAAGGCGTTTGGAGATTGTTAATGAAGCTTTCTTTCTCAAGTAGGCGAGTAGGGTTTGGGGTCAGGGTGGAAATTTCTTTATTGATGTGTTGCGAGAGATCCATGGGGCGGGAAGGGCAGGGGAAGAGAGGGTGGGGTTGAGTGGTGCTCGAACACCTTTTTGGCGTGGTGTGCAGGAGGTATTCGTGAGGCATCGGGCAAGGTTTAAGCCGTTGCTGGGGAATGGAGAATCGTTCTTGTTCTGGAAGGACAATTGGTTGGGAGGGGATCCCTTGAATGCTCGTTTCCCGAGGTTGTTTGCGCTGGCAGCTGACAAGGATGCATCAGTGGCCTCTTGCAGGGAGAATGGGTGTTTGTGCCCGCGCTTTGGGTCGAACTTTTCGGATCAAAGACTTGATGACTTTCTTTCCCTGCTTGACGTCCTCGGTGTTGTTGATGGGCCATCCGTGGGGCGGGACTACTGGGTCTGGAGGGACGGCATCTTCTCGACGCGCAAGGCCTATGGGGCGTTGGCTCTCACACCGCCGATGCGATCAGACTTCTTGGTGCGGGACTGCTGCTTTTTCTGCAGGCTAAGATTACCTTTGCGCCTTGGCTTCTTCTTGTGGCTCTTCCACAGGAGGAGGCTTTTGACGAAAGACCGTTGCTCTAGGTTCTTGGTGAATGTTTCCAATCTCTGTGTGCTGTGCGATTCGGAGGTGGAAACTCTTGAGTACCTTTTCTTCGAGTGCCCTGCGGTAAGGGGGTGTGGGAGGATCCGATTGTGGATTGGGTGAGAACACATGACTTGGAGGTCTTCTGTGACTCGTTGTTTCTTAACAGGAATAGAGATAGAAGAGACTTATTGATTCCGGTGGCGAGGCTGTGGTCGATTTGGCTTGGCCGGAATGAGGCCATCTTCTCAAGCCAGCGCTTTTACAAAGAGAATGTGCTTAATCGCAGTGTGAGGTTGGTGGAGGACTAGGACGGCGTCTAGTTCTCGGTTTTCCTTTGGTTTGTTGGAGGTTGTGTTGCCTCTTTGTATAGTTTCAGTTTGTTTTTGTACAAACTTTTTTCCTTTCTTTTTCTTTAATATATTGGGGTGAACACCGTTGTGTGTCTCCCCTTTTTTGGGCTTCAAAAAAAAGTCTTATAGGAAACCCGACACCTAAATGTGCATCCAAACCTTCAAGGAGAATGGATCTACCACTTAGTTATAATATTGTCTTCTCCATCTCTTTTTCTCTTCCCTGCACTTCATGTTTCCCACACTAATTATAATTCCATCTTCTCAAGCCCTCTTTTCTATCCCTTGCTCTCCATGTTCCAGAATCTCCCCATACTCCTACCAACCACCAACAACAACAACAACAAAGCCTTTTCCCACAATTAAGTAGGGTCGGCTACATGGATTCTTCGCCTCCATTCATATCTATCTTGAGTCAATCTCGGACTTATATCCAAAAAACTAAGATCCCTTCGTATAGTCTCTTTCCAACACTTCTTGGGCCGTCCTCGCCCTCTCTTAGCCGGCTCAACCTCCCAACACTCGCATCTCCTAACCGGTGCATCAATTGACCTTCTTTGCAAATGACCAAACCATCTTAAGTGGTTTTCTCGCATCTTATCCTCGATCGGAGCTATACCAACTTTCTTTCTGATTGCATGATTCCGAATCCGATCTTTACGTGTATGTCCACACATCCATCTTAGCATTTTCATTTCTGCTACAGACATTCTCTACATATGTCTATGGTTCACAGGCCAACATTCAGAACCATAAAGCATAGCAAGTCTCACGGCTACTTTGTAAAACTTTCCTTTAATTTTTAAAGTAATTTTCTTATCACAGAAAACAGCGGAGGCTCCTCTTCACTTTAGCCAGCCTGCATTTATTCTATTAGTAACATCTCCATCAATTTCCCCATCATGTTGCAAAATAGATCCCAGATATCTAAAAGAATCTCTCTTCTGAATGTTATCGTCACCAATCTTCACCTCGATTCCTTCACCATTGCTTCCATCAAAGGTGCATTCCATATATTCCATCTTAGCCCTACTTATACGAAAACCTTTAGTCTCCAATGCATGTCTCCAAACCTCAAGCTTCTCATTTACTCCATCTCTAGTCTCGTCAATCAACACAATATCATCAGCAAATAACATACACCAAGGTAACTCATCTTGAATGTGACTTGTCAACTCGTCCATAATCAAAATAAAAAGAAATGGACTCAAAGTTGAACCTTGATGTAAACCAATATTGATATCAAAATACTCAGTCTTCCCCGTCGGGGTCCTTCCACAAGATAAAGCCCTATCATACATATCCTTTATGAGATTAATGTATAGGATAGGTACTTGTCTCTTCTCCAAAACTCTCCACAGTATCTCTCGTGGGACGGAATCATAAGCCTTCTCCAAATCAATAAAGATAATATAGAGATTCTTCCTTTTAGCTCTATAAATCTCCATTGTTCTCCTCAACAAATGGATGGCTTCAATAGTTGAGCGACCTGGCATGAATCTGAATTGGTTTTCTTTTACATGGGAAACTTGCCTCAACCTTCTTTCGATCACGCGTTCCCAAATTTTCATAGTGTGACTCATCAGCTTGATACCTCTGTAATTTGAACAATTTTGAATGTCTCCTTTGTTCTTATAAAGAGGCACCACGATACTCCTCCTCTAATCTTCAGGCATTTTCTTGCTTCGCCAAATAAAATTGAATAGATTCGTAAGCCAAGTCAAACCACACTCACCTAAAACTTTCCATATTTCTACAGGGATGTCATCCGGTCCAACACCTTTCCCAGGTCTCATAACCTTCAAAGCCTCCTCTACTTCTTTTCTTTGTATTCGTCTATAGCATGCACAATTCAAGTAACTTTCAATACTAGCTAGATCACCCAAAGTGATCTTTCTGTTTCCTTCTCCAATGAAAAGTTTATGGAAGTACTGCTCCCATCTAGTCTCTATATCCTTCTGAGTAACAAGCACGTGACCTTCCTCGTCCTTAATACATCTCACTTGAGAAAGGTCTTTGGTCTTTCTTTCTCTTGCTTTGGCCAACCTGAATATATCCTTCTGGCCCTCCTTAGAGTTGAGATTTTTATACAAAACCTCATAAGCTTTTGACTTAGCTTCGCTTACAGCCTTCTTTGCTTCCTTCTTCGCTATTTTATAGTCTGTGACAGTTTCAAAGAATGGAAAAATTACTTTGTTATGTGTTAGAAATTTTTTGAGTCCTGTAAAAGAAGACATGATATCATAATTTACATGGGACTGATTTAATATTGTATCCCATATGAATTAGTTAGAAGTTAGAACATATATCTAACTTTACTTCCATTTATACAATTTCTTATCTCCTAATTATGAATCCTATATGCATGATCAATGAATGTTTTATTTCGAGCTAGTACCAAGCCCCACTATCTTGAAAAATTATAAAAAAACAAATACAACTTTAAATTTCTGCATTTATATGCTTACCCCTTCCATTTCATAGCAGCCAACTCTAACCAGGGAAAATGCTTTATTGTTGCATCACATTTCCAAATATAATTGGCAAACAGTATGCCACACTGACAAAAAATTAGAACATAAACAAGCCCTTTAAGAATTTACAAAGAATTCTGACGAGCTCAAAATAAAGAACATTATTCTGACCAGAGCTATAGAAGTATAGAATTCAATGCATGCATTCTCAATAAGAAGAGCGAACATCATTAGAACCATTCAATCTGCACCAGAAAATAAGAGAAGGATTCGCCATCCAAGGGACATGTTGACAGATACAAGTTAATTTTGGAACTTATATGCTTAAAATTACCTGATGGATTAGCAACTTCTCCAATATCAAATCTTTGTAGCTGATCACCCCATCGTGAGGGATGAAAGTTACCAGGACTTTCAAAATATGAAACAGCACCATCAGATGTAGAATGATGATGATCTGAACACTGATCACTGCTCATCCTACTTCTGCTTCGTTTACTGTGTACCAAACTTGATGAACTGCACACAGGGGCAACACGATATTCTGGAAGTAATTCACCTGATTGGGACCCCAAATCCCACCTTCTAGACAAAGGAGAGAAACTAGAGTTAGTGCGCCAGTGAAGCTCACTGGGATCCATGGAAATATCCCTGCTACCAATCGTAGATTTGGCTCCATGTGGCCTAGCGGCCACACAACAAAGTGCACCCGTTTTAGCTATTTTTCAGTGATGACACAAGTATAAACAACAGAGCGTGCTTCTGCCGCCTTTATTGATCCTCAACAACGGTACATGAAAACTCCCATCGTCTTGAGAAATTTTCGCATCACTTAAAAGGTATCTGTTCAATCAAACATCAAAAATTAGTTTGGAATCATCTGAGAAAACACTTATAGCAACAACCATTTTTACAAACTCAAAAAGGTGGGGATCATCCTTGCAGCAAAAAACAATAAAGCGGGAAATCATCATTTTAGGTGATTTAAACCAACATAGGTTCTGGATATGTTAATAAGCAGGTTTTTTATTTAGGAAAGAGTAGCTACTGAATAGAGTCAGGGTTCATTACACAGGCAACATAAATAATACAAAATCTAACGTTGTAAAATTGACTGTTGGCTTTTTTTTCAAACAAAATAGGGTTCCATCACAGCTACTGCCAAGCCTAGAGAAATGCATCTCCATAGAACAATAGAAAATACACGATTCTGCACAGGACAAGTCTAACCATGTGTAACGTGTTGTACAGATTTTGAACCAACCTCCTATAATTATTTCAGTAAATGGACCGGAAGTTGAACTGTGCTAGCCTGGTCAAAGATTATGAGGGAATTCATTATGAATAACCACCCTTTTTTGTTAGCAACAAGATTAACCAGATACTATTGATGGAAAACCAAGCAGTATTCCGGATTTGGCTTTCAATTAGTCAACAGCTTCTCGATCTATGCTTTTTAGACAGTTCCCAATCATATCAAAATGCAACATGACATAGTCTAGAATTTGAACATGGTCTAAAAAATACGGGTGGGGGGGGGGGGTTAGAGAGGAGAATACACATGCTACAGTTGAGATTTAAATAAACCTCGTATAATTCATTTAACCACTAACTGTTGCAAAAGGATGGATGGCTTTTATATAGAGAGCAGATCCATTTAAAGGTCACACCTTTTGATCCTGAAGACATTAACATTTATCTCGAAAATTACGAAATGATTTGTGCGCTGCTCAGTTCTTCCTGTCTTGAGAAATGTGTTTCGTGACAAGTTGTCATATTGCATCAAGCTTCAAATGCAAAAATTCTAAAGCATGGCCATTTGTTAATATCAGGAACTAGTTTGTTGTGGAACCCACAGCAACCCCATCCCTGGGGACATGAGGCCAATCTAGCAAGTGCTCTAGGTGCCAAATCCAACAACCGAATCCGCCTCCAACCATACAGGATATCGATGATGATGATACCAGCCATAGGAGTGTTGACCCTCGCAGAGAGGAAACCCAGTGCCAAGGAGTCAAGGACCATCAGCAACACCAATAAAGGCACTTTCCTATCCCTCCCCTTATACTGCTACTTTATGAACCATGGACGTGCCCACAATTGGAAATGCCAACAACTAGGCACCGACAATGAACTTTCCTAGGCAAACACATAACATCGTCCACCTCCAATCTTACAAACGACGACAAATGGATGCTGTGTCGATCCTGGAGGTCACATTTGTGGCACATGAGCTTGAGATTCTTGGTGATGCGGCGGAGGTCCTCTGATGCGAGGAACCTGATGTAGAGCTGCTCGAACACGTAAATGCTTCCCAGATGGAAGCAATAGCCCCCACACGGTGAATCAAGTTCCACCATAGGTGACAAGCAGGATTCGAAGTTGTAAAAGCCTACCATGTGGGAAAGAAGTAGAGGGGGTTCCTCCAGGGGTCAATGGTCGACCCCCCCACAAAAAAAACCAAAATGAGGTATATCATGATTTGTAGATTTTTAATAAAAATACCATTCCAATCATTCAACCACTATGCCTAACAGTTTGACAGATTAAAGATAACGATAAGGATTAAGGACATAAGTGTAAATAAGAATGTTTTATAGGGGTCATGATATTATAAAATAAGTAAGGGCACAGGTGTTGTTGGCAAAACTTCAGAAGGCACAAGTGTAAAAACCCAAATTGCGTACATATCAAATATGTTTATTTTTGTTATAAAGCCAAAGCATGACAATTAGATGATAATGGTCATCACCATAAATTCGTTAATCACCAAAAAGATACATATATATTACATAAGTACAATCAAAATCCCCTTCCAAGCTACTCCAACAGTGAGATTTTTTGAAGCCATCCAATAATGAGATATAGAGCATGATACATTCACCATGTAAGGCCTGGCCACCTAAAAGCCAAACCGTTTCGTCAAACCATATCAAGAGGTGTAAGCCCTTCAGTGCAAACAGGTGGGATCCCAAATTGGGACCCACCTCACGTAAACGTGTATATATATAATGTAACGCTACATGTTACATATTACAGGTTACATCATACTACATTTGCCATTATAAAGAATGCGCCCTACAAAGTCTGAGTACATTTCCAGCATTAAACATTTGCCCCTCAAAAATAACCATGTTCCTGGCACACCAAATCGACCACACTAAAACAAAAGGGAACAAGATGTCATCATGCATTGACTGATCATCACTCCAAAATGTGTTGCAATCCAACCCCAGCATCCACATGATACCAGCCCGGTTCCACACCTCAGCTGAGCACGGGCCGGAGAAGAACAAGTGATCCAAATCTTTCGCTGCCGACCCACACCTTCAGGTAACATCCTTGACCCCCAACAACTGCCCACGGCATCCCTACCCTACACCGCCAAATTATCCCCATGTCCACCCTAATCTCCTCCCGTACCTCCGACCCACTGTCGACAAAAACGGTAAGCCTTCTTCACCGAGAACTTGCCATCTCCCCAGGTATAATGATCCCTACCCGAAGACAGACCCTCATAATGTAACAGCTCCGTCTGGAGAGCAAGGAACTCCTTCACCTGTCGATCTGACCAGGGCAACGTGAACACCGAAGATCAGGCTCCATGATCCCACACCTGTTGAACACTTGCATCGCCATCCCCCGCCAGCCTCGTGAGGCACGGGTATCGGTCCCCCGCCACCCTGTCTCCCATCCCATCAACTCTACAAAATCGAAACCCGACTCCATTCACCAACACCGGTCTCAACTTAGTGGTGATCTCCAGAACAATCGCGGTAATCCACTTCCACAAGGATGATGGCATCATGGGGTGGCCCCCAGCGACATGGTGACACCATACATCTTCCTCAGCAAACGAGATTGTGGTAGCGTGGGTGAGGAATGTTGTGGTGGTGGGGCGGGTGGGGTTGGTGGGGGTGGGGGTTAATTGTAGGGGGGTGTCGGCATCAACGAGGGAGGTGGTGGTTGTGGCATTGGCGAGGGAGGAGGGACTTCCACCGACAAGGAAGGAGGAAGGAGGTGGTGGTGTTGGGATCGACGGAGATGGTAGTGTTGACGGAGGTTATGTTGGGGGTGTGGGCGATGGCAGTGTTGGAGGGAAGAGGCATGGGAGCAGAGGTGGAGTCATAGGTGACGGTAGTATAGTGATGGCGACTTCACAAGGGGGTGGTGGAGATGTGGACATCACCTGGACAACAACATGGTGAGCGATGTCTAAATGTTGTTCAGAGATTGCTCTATCCTCGGATCTCGCAGTGACGTCACCAAGTTCGGACAAATAAGGGGGATCATTGTAAGGGCTTCTTCAACCTCAACCCATGTTGGATGCATGTTTAATGTGATTTTATGGCTTTGTGTTCGCATGAATGCTTGGAAAGATCGTCAAATCATGAGAATGATCTGTAGACCTTGCTTGATACCACTTGATGCAGAGAAAGATTCTGACAGTAGAAAACAGAGAGGAGAGCAAGAGGTAGAAACATGCATGTTGAGTGGGATTTCGGGGAAGAAGTGCAGAGAACGCTTGGAGGGAGAGAGATAATTGGAGAAACTCCCAATTTTCTTCTAACTTGAGTTGACAAATGCAATGATCCATAACCCCTTTTATACAAGTGGCGAGATTACAAAATAAAAATTAAAAGGAAAGAAATCCTAAATTAACACCTAAAATATCTCTAATAAAAAAATAATTAGAGATTATACACTATCTCTTTATTCAAGTAAAATTCAAAAGTATGACAGACTCAAAGATGATCCATCCCCCCATCACATCTTTGGCAAGAGGCATTTGCTCCATTGAACAATCTGATACTTTGAGCACCAGTCATCAACATGTCCTCGGAAAACAAGGGACAACAAGAAAACAACCAAGCATCTTTAAATGAAGGATAAGATGAAGGATGACTTGCTTGCACGCATATGCAACATCGTCAACATCTACGTAAACACCAAGAAGAGTTCAACCAACATTTAGAAATGGCAGTTGTCCAAATACCAGTTCCACTCTACAACAACAACAAAGCCTTTTCCCACATTAAGTAGGGTCGGCTACATGGATTCTTTGCCTTCATTTAAATCAAATCTTGGATCAATCTCGGACTTAGATCCAAAAAACTAAGATCCCTTTGTATAGTCTCATTCCAACACTTCTTGGGCCTCCCTTGCCTTCTCTTAGACGGCTCAACATCCCAAAACTCGCATCTCATAAATGGTGCATCAGCTGACCTCCTTTACAAATGGCCAAACCACCATAAGCGGTTTTCTCACATCTCATCATTGATCGGAGCTACACCAGCTTTCCTTCTGATTACATCATTCTGAATCCGATATTTACGTCGTTGCCTCAAATTTCAGCGAAATTCGATCGAATTTCTGTTGAATATCGATAACCTGTCGAAATTGAAATTCGATCGAAATGGCCGAAATGACCAAAATATGGAGGCCCTAATATAAAAAAATAATCAAAATGATCGAGATTTCGGTAGAAATTCGACAGAATTCGACTGAAATTCTGTTTCAGTCGGTCACGGAAATGGTGACCGAAATCGACATTTAGGGCATTGATTTACGTATGTGTGTGTGTGTCTACACATCCACCTTAGCATTTTCATTTCTGCTACTGACATTCTTTGCACATGTCTATGGTTCACAGGCCAACATTCAGATTCATAGAGTATAGCATGTCTCACGGTTACTTTGTAAAACTTTCATTTGATTTTCAAAGGAACTTTCTTATCACAGAGAACAGTAGAGGCTCATCTCCACTTTAGCCAGCTTGCATTTATTCTATTAGTAACATCTCCGTCAATTTCCCCCTCAAGTTGCAAAATAGATCCCAAGTATCTAAATAAATCTTTCTTCGGAATGTTATCGTAACCAATCATCGCCTCAATTCCTTCACCATTACTTCCATCAAAAGTACACTCCACATATTCAGTCTTAGCCCTACTTAAACGAAATCCTTTTGTCTCCAAAGCATGTCTCCAGACCTCAAGTTTCTCAATCAACACAATATCATCAGCGAATAACATACACCAGTGTATCTCATCTTGAATATGACTTGTCAACTTGTCCATAATCAAAGTAAAAAGGGATGGACTCAAAGTTGAACTTTGGTGCAAACCAATGTTTATGTCTAAATAATCAATCTTCCCAAACTGGATCCATACACAAGATGATGCCCTATCATACATATCCTTTATGAGCTTAATGTACAGGACAGGAACTTGTCTCTTCTCCAAAACTCTCCACAATATCTTATGTGGGATAGATCATGAGCCTCCTCCAAATAAATAAAAAACATACGGAGGTTCTTCCTTTTAGCTCTATAAATCCCCATCGTTCTCCTCAGCAAGTGGATGGCTTTAATAGTTGAGCGACCTAGCATGAATTCGAATGGACTTGCCTCAACCTTCTTTTGATCACATGTTCTCAAATTTTCAAAGTGTGATTCATCATCTTAATACCTCTGTAATTTGAACAATTGTGAATGTTTCCTTTGTTCTTATAAAGAGGCGCCACGATGCTTCTCCTCCAAACCACGCTCACCTAAAACTCTCCATACTTCTATAGGAATGGCATCAGGTCCTACACCTTTCTCAGGTCTCATAACCTTCAAAATCTCCTCTACTTCCTTCCTTTGTATTCGTCTATAGCTTGCACGATTCAAGTAACTTTCATTACTAGCTAGATCTCCCAAGATGGCCTCTCTATTTCCTTCCCCAATGAAAAGCCTATGGAAATATTGCTTCCATCTAGTATCTATATTCTTATGAATAACAAGCACGTGACCTTCCTCATCCTTAATGCATCTCGCTTGAGAAAGGTCTTTGAATTATCTTTCTCTTGCTTTGGCTAACATGAATATATCCTTCTGATCCTCCTTAGAATCGAGATTTTTGTACAAAACTTTATAAACTTTAGACTTAACTTCGCTTATAATTTTTTTTGCTTCCTTCTTCATTATTTTGTATTTTGTGACAGTATCCTCTGTTCTATCCAAAGACATAGCATTAAAGCATGTGCTTTTAATTTTGAGATTCTCTTGCACCCCTCCACTCCACCACCAAGCCTCCGTTTAGCCTGGAGCTCCTCCATTTGACTCGCCTAGCATCTCTTTGACTATCCTCCGGATACAAGATGCCCTCGCCTCCTGCATCTCGTTTGCACTTCTGTTGCAAATCCACGATAAGTCTTCTAAAACCTTCTCCCAGAAGCTTGAATGTTTCAATTGAAGATTCCACCATCTAGTTCTAGTGATCTTGGAAACCTCAAGATTCCACCATTGAGGTTAAATATGTATTAATGCTATGAGATGTTATTTAAGACCATTGTTTTTAAAAACGCGCCTCGAGGCGTTGAGGTGTACATCTCGAGGCGTTTTTCAAGGGAAAACGCCTCGAGGCTATAGCCCCATTCATCCTCAATGAGGCATGCGCCTCGAGGCTTATGAGGCGCTGCCTCATGAATGGGTTGTTTTTTTTTGTTTTTTTCTGCAATATTTTTTCCTTCTCTTTTTGATTGAGAGTTTTTCATCTTTCTTAGACATGTATTTTCAAGTCTTTAAGCTCATGATTCACTGAAATGTATTTTTTTAATTTATTAACATATTAAGCTCATTTTTACTTTGTTATGCATGTTTTTTTATAAATCAACATGTAGAAAAAATTGAGCCTTGAGTCCTTAAATCTAATGTCTCTACTCTTTAGTATGAATCAAGCATGAATGCTTTCTTTATTAAAATGTTTGAATGCAAGTCCCCTACTTTGACCTAAATTTTAAAAAGTATATTTTTGTAAACATGTCTCATCTTTTCTTCTATTCAATCGGGACTAAATTAATACACATCAAAGCATGCATGAACAAAGATGATCATAACACGCAATATTCAAGTATTTTATCCCCCAATCATTATGGTAAAATAAAAAGTGATCGCAGATTCACTGCTTACTCCCTTATCCTTCTCAATTAAATGACACATATCTCACTTAATTTTGAAAATGGTATGTTATATCTAGTCCCTTTAGTTAAATTTTATTCAAAACTTTAAATTTTGTGGAGAGTTGCCCATTATTATGCTTACATATCCATATTTACTTGACTCCTTACAGATTTAGAGTTTAAAAAGAGAGAGTTATATAACAACTTGGATGTTTAAACCATGATGTTAGCCTTGAAATATCATGGAGTTATGCATTTAATCATAACTATTTAATTTCTAGAACTTGAAAATTGTAATTACGATTAATTAATATATTTTATGAAAAAGTTTCTTTCACGAGTGAGGCTTACGCCTCGATATGCCTCGAGGCTTACGCCTCGAGGCAATGATAGGAAAACGCCTCGATACGCCTCACGTTTTTTAAAACCTTGTTTAAGACTTTTACACACATAACCCTACATAGTGGCATTATTACACGCATAACCCTCCATAATCACGAACTACATGCAAAATACCGAATAGTTGTTAACCATTACAAGACATAACCTTATGTGAACTTTCATCTATTTTTTACATTAACTTAGACAGAATCTATCAAATTTTGACAACTTTACCCCTCACTCTCCCCTTCCCCCATTTGTCGAACCAAATTGACTCCGGGTTCCTCTCTGCCTCCCTCCTCCTCGAGTCCCACTTTCGCCAACTCATCGAATCCCACACCTCGCCAACCTCGAGCATCTACGTTCGATCATTGCTAACGTTGTATCCATCAGATCCCACCCAAGGCCAAAGGATTCAGTAGACCAGGAAACCAACATTCTCAATTAATACCAAAGTAGAAGACATCCTCCATATCAGGAAGATAAAGTTAGCAAGTCCAAGAGGCACTTGGGCTCCTTCGAAGGACAACTCAACAAGCATTTTCAGCATACAATCATTGCATCAAAGGAGGAACAACATAGTCGGAACCTATGTACGGGATGACGAGAGCTTAGCTTGTTCTCCTACAATTCCCAACTACATGACACCAAAAAAATCCGCACGAGCAAAGTCTCAGTCCCACTGCTCATCCACCAAGAAGATCACAAGCCCTTACAGAGCATGTCTAACATCAACAAAGAAGCGTTTCTCGACATTAAAAAGTGGACAACCAAGTGGTGTCCCTGGTCATGATAAGATGACACTATGATCCCTCAAAAGGTCGACACCAGCTCGATCAAAAGCCTTTCATTCTCTTAACAGGACACCACAAATGGATCTCGAAGCCGAGAGGAGGGGTCGTTTGTGCCAGCAGACAAGGGAGGTGAAGGAAGAAGGGGAAGAGGGAGGTGACACCAGTTCCCATGGATGAGAGTAAGATTTTTTTAATGTCAAAGGATGAGTACGTATTATTATGATGAGTATGAGCATTGATATATAATGAGGACTAATCAAATATGAGGGTATCTAAGTTTATCACGACCCCAAAAAGGCCATACTCCCTTAACACATGAAAGGCATTATGCGGGTAACATTAAGGGTTCACACGAATCAGGTTATGCATGAACCCTTGAACCAATAAAGTCATGATGGGATTTTTTTCCCACCTAAAAACACTTAAATCAATCCAATATAACACATGAACTTTTGGATTAGTTTAGGTTGGAATGGATTTTCTTACACCTTACCTATCAAAATCAAAAGACCATGGTTCAAATCCCCCCTTGGGGGTGCGTTAGGTAGCCACAACGAGTGTAAAAAATAGTTGAATCTTTAAACACGAATTTGAGCAAGAATCCATGTAACCGATCCTACTTATAGTGGGATAAGGCTTCACCATTTTTTAACTATCAAAACCAATCATTGCTTCAATAAAAATAATCACACAAGATAGATTTGTTGTAGTTTTCACCTTTTTTTGAGGCTCGTAGTTTTCACCTTTACGTTGGTCTTGCAAATACAAACAACAAAAAGTGCCATATAGCGGATTAATTTCATCCATTTGTGCAATTAAGACACGCGTAAATAAGTGGATGGAATCGGAAAAAATCACCATCGAGTTTACACAATGAATGGATCCAATCTTGCATAATTATAGAACGATGGAGACATGTTAAGATGGTTGACGATGGATCCATCGAGTTAGTTAATATGGGTGACGAAATTGGAGTTAAAGAGTTAGGGGGAGGGAAAGGATAAATTGTTTGTGTTAGAGATATGATTACATCTCATTTGGGAAGATAGGGAGCTAGTAGCTAGAAGATCATGAGCTTATTATTCTTGCGGATAAAAGAGCTTATTATTTTGCGACCAATCGCCACCTTAGTCAATGGTGGCTCCAACGAGGTAACTTTTGAAACTCGATGTCATCGTTTAAAAGATGGGAAGGATACACTAACCAAAGTTACTCCGTTCTTTCCCAGGAAATTTGCATGCCCAAATAAAAGAAGGTTGCCTATGAAGATTTGCAATAGGACCCTCTAGTAGAAAGATCTTTGTCAAAAGGTTAATGTTTGTGGAAAAGTGAAAGAGAGGACGCATTCCATTAAAGGGGTAAGGAAATTGCAACCAAAATCAAAAGGGGTAAGGAAATTGCAACCAAAATCCCTATCCAAAATAATCACAAAAGAAACATGGAGGTTGGGACACGATAAATAAATTATGGATCAACTCCATGCCAATCTGTCATGCATTGCAATTAAATATCAAAAAATTCATCCAGGGATGAATTTTTTGAAGCAACAAAGAGCCGATGCAGCATGGAATTCTGAACAAGTTAAAATTAGGGTTTTGCTTGATTTAGGATTATTCAAACTTTTAATTTCATTCAATTAAAGTTTAATTAGGGCTTATCATCCAATTTAATTAAATAGCAATTTTGATTTTATTTAAATAAAGAGATAACATGTGATCTCTAATTAGTTGGTTGGTTGAGATAATTTAGGAGTCTAATTAGGTTTGTTGGGATTTTATTTTTAGGAGTCAAATTAGGATTTGTTGGGATTTATTTTTAGGAGTCTAGCTAGTGTTTGGTGGGATTTTATTTTATTTATTTTATGTTATTATGAAATTCCGCTCCTCGTGTATAAAAAGGTAAAAAGTCATTGAATGAAGCGGTTAAGTTGAATTAAAAATTTAAATTTCTTCAAACCTCCTCTTCATTTCTCCTCTTCCATGTGCATCTTCGCACTTCTACAAAATCCCGTGCAACTGACGCATTCTTCTCCTACCTCTCTCTTCCCAAAATTTCTTCCACCCTAACTCTTTGTTTGTATCGCTTCCCAATTTCTTCATCATCAAATCACTAATTACCAGTGAGGATGAAAACCAGTGGTCTCATCCAACCACCTGTCACCAATGGATGACATCAATCACAAATAATTCAAGTGCTAGTCGAAAAATAGAAGAGCGCAAATTTCCAATCCAAGGCAGCATGAAGTTCTACATATGAAAAAGCACCGGCATTATACTAATTAAAAAGACAGACAACTTCCTCAACAAATGTAATATGCCTGCCGAGTTCCTCATTCTCTATAGCAACCCAAGATGATCATCTAGCAGAGATCGTCCCACTAGCCCAAAACCCCATCAGCCACGTTTGGGTAAATGTGGATCACTTATTGCATGTGATGTAAGTCCTAAACGCAAGCTCTGCCACAGCTAACCAGTGCTATGTCAAAACTCTCACTGTCAGCAGACCCAAGCTCTGCCACAGCTAACCAGTGCTATGTCAAAACTCTCACTGTCAGCAGACCCATGGCTTACAATTCTACACCCAGCAGTGTAATTTTTAGTCAATTCATGGGCAACCAAAAAAGAGGCATACAGAATACTAGCTAAGCAATGAGCATGGAATTCGACAATGCCTATTGACCATCTTTGGAGAGAATCTTCAATGATCAACCAGTAAGCTGTTTCTAAAACCTTACTATCACGTGATCCTAATAAATGGCTCTCATTGTAGTGCCTAAAAGTGGCAGGCCCAAAGTACTGGAAAGATTTAAAAGCCTTCAACATTCCAATCAAGTTCTTGCAATGTTGCATATCCAGGTCGAACTCATCCTCATCAAAAGACTACAGTGAGACTTCTGATGGTTAGCCCTTCAGTCGAAGTATAAAACATCCAATTACACTCTCATGCAAGTCATTTGCAAGCTGCTGCCTTGAATAAAGTAATAGTAATAGTCAGTGCACTATGATTATATCAAGATCTATAACTGACGAACACCAGTGGTTATGAAGCCATAAATAGACTACCTTCAGCGCATAGATCAAGCATGTCACAACAACATGATCATAGAATGTAACTATATCATCTTGTGTTGATGACTTTTGTTATCTAGAGACATTTGCAGTGGTAGGATTCATCAATGCCAATGGCATTAATCTCAATGATGCATCGCTTTAGATCTGTGATAGATGCCAAAATGGGAAATGGTGCCTCACACATTTTTTCCCAAATATCCTGCAATATTTGGAATTTCAGAAACCGTATGGCGCTTGCAAAGTCAGATCTCTCGCTCATTCCTTATTTTTGTCTACATTTATTGCATCTGTCATGTTTCTTTCTTGTTTTATGCTGTTGTTCTTCCACCCTCGGAGCCCACATGGACTCAAAGCTTGATCCGCTCACCAAACTTGTAATTTAGGTCTTTCTCAATGCAAGTGTACTTTGTTGGAGCTAAGATTACTTGTTACTTGTTATGATTTCTTTTATAATAGCATGCTACATTTTAAATCATGTGAACTTTTTTATTACTGAACAAATGGTCGATTGGCCTATTTATTTTGTTTTCCAACATTTTATTTCAACTCTTTTCATGTTGTGCAATGGAAAAACTTAAGTAATATGTGTTCTTAAAAATGCAATTATGTGAACGCTCTCAAAAAAAATTATATGGATTTTTTTAAAGTTGCAATTAGGAAAATGCGATATAATAAAGGCATGGAATATTATGTCTCTAGTTCCTCAACACCCCCAAAACATAGGAGGAAAGTAAAATTACATTGTTTTCTTGCGTATTTAGGAATTATTAAAGACTTCTTATATATGAAATTCAATTTGATCACTTTGATCCATTTCAGCAAGATCCATGAATTTTGTTGATGTGATCGGGCAGCATGCCAGAACTTAAAAGCATGAAAAGAAGGCCTCTAGTCAAAATGCTCCCATCAAGGATAAACAACAATTTTAACAGGGTTGTGCATTATGTTGGACGGCCCGAACCAACCTAGAAAACCGTCCCACAAGTCTGACCAAACACGATTTATATTGAGGCGGGATTTAACCAAAAATCAGACCCATTAAATAAATGAGTCAGGCTTGGGCTGACCTCCTCACAAGCCCATCAGCCCACCGATCCGACCCAAATAAGGGTCGGATATGATGAATCACAAAAGAACCCATAATCCCTTGCAGTTATATTCCATTTCTAGTTTTTAAATATTTCAACCAATCGCTACTAATTACTATACATGTACACGTAATGTCCACTTTCTTCTCTTACAACAAACTCATGTTTTTTCTCCATCATCTTCATTGTTAAGTCACACTTCTTATTATATCATGACTACCACTCCTCCCCATGTGACTCCAATGTATCTCTTGCAAAATACACATTTTTGTTTGTGAACATTAATTTTGAATAGTTGCTTCCTAGGCACATAGTCCCGCAATGTCTATTCGTCATCATTATTCCATCTCTAACATATGCACATCCAATTACATTTGTTCCTTCTTCATGCTTCCATTCAAAAATAATAATGGGCTTTATTCGGCCAAAACCTAAGCTCGTGTTAATTGGGTCCGTCAAGTCATGAGCCAATTGTAACAAAAATTTGCCAACCGCAACCAGGCCCACAACCTATTAGATTTTTTTTTAGGCTCACAACCTATTAAATTAAACGTGTATTGGGTCGGGTCACCTCCGACCTAAAGGAGACCGACCTGGTGCTCATCCCTAGGTGTGTGTGTGTGTGTATAACTCTTGAGTGCCCACCCTCTTAATTCTTGAGAAAAAAGGATAAACAACAATGGTGTTGACAAACAGTCCCACTTTGCATCTCATCGTGATTGTATCAACCCCCATTGGTTTCTAATTAAATAGAAAAATAATAGACAAAGTGATAGTGGCAATGGCAATTAAACAGTACGCAGAATCCAAGAGATAGACGGATTAGAATAAACCTCTTGTGAAACGAAGGAAACAAGAGTATCGTAAGACTTAACAAATCGACCATATATAAAAAAACTTCAAATGTTGTCGACCGCCAACTAGCGATCTAGCAATAATTTCATCGGCAAATATAAAGCTATCCATCAACAATCCACCTTCGATGAATCTCATTTCAATTAAAGGCACCTCATCTTGTAGATGCTATTTTAGCCTATTCGCATGAAACTTTGCCACAAAAAACTATCTGGAAATGGACAATGCAATTAAATAGTAGTCCTCCGCTTTCCCTGTCGAACTTTGTTTTGGTACCCACTCTCTCCAAACAAGAAATATCTATTCGACCATTCAAAACATAAATTCCTTCCAAGTATTTGATGACAAACACAAGGACCTGGTTTCCCAGTAAATCCAAATACTCAATGTAAAAGAAAACAGTAAAATCATTATGAAAAAATGCTACCTTCTACTAAAATATGTTAAAGCTTTTTTTGACTTCAGCCATTGATACTAAGCTTGTAAAAATCGGCCGACTAGGCCGATTAGTCGAGTCAGGGGGTATCCGACTCGACTAGGCCTAGTCAGCCATTAGTCGGGCCGACTAGTCGGTCGACTTTTACATCAAGCTTTTATATTTTTGCTTTTGCTTTTTCTAAAGCAAACTTATTCTAATATGCTTAACGTTATATTTAAAATCAATTACTTCTTTTGTTTCATTATGTAAGTATAGAAAATATACAAATCTATGTTAATACATAAGCACACTTATTCTAATATGCAATAATGTTATATTTAAAGTCAATTACTTCTTTTATTTCAATATGAAAGTATAGAAAATGTACAAAACTATGAATAAAAATGACTTATATATTTAAAATAATTAAAAAATTCAAAACCAACTAATGGTCGACTAAATCCGATTAGTCGCCCGACTGCCGATTAATCCTTAGGTAGTGACCCCACCGACCGAGTACCGACTACCACTTTCTGCAACAGTGATTGATACCCGGTCACTAAGCAAAATTTGGTCATCGTGACAACTTGATCATAAAAATTGGAGTTGCCTCTGTATACCCTCTCACCACCCCCACCCCTCGACCCTTGTATGATATCTCGTCATCCCGCAAAGCCTGGTGCATTTCTTATTCTTTTATCATCTTAAGATTTATGTTAATGGCTCTAACATACACCCAAACAATGAAAAATCAGCATTCCAAGTGCATCGGCACAAAACATGCTAGAGGCATGGAATGATATAAAGATGCATGATGATAAGATTGGCGCATAGTAGGAAGTTAGGAACTCATGAGTTAGAACCTCGTCTTGTCACTTGAATGCTTTCATATATTGATGCGATCCAAATGAATGGTGAGGGAAGGTGAGAGAGCGTAAAAGATAGCGTTACAACTCAAAATATAGTCCTTTATGGTGTACTCACAAGGTATGGGAGTGAGTTATAAATGCTAGAGAATGCTACTTGACAACTTTGCCTTAAGCATTTTGAGTAATGGCAATGGTTCCAACTTCCAATTGAAAACAAACCAATAAATTGTAAAGGTCGATTTTCCTTGATAATGGTTTGAATATAATCTGAAACGTTGCAAATGGTATTAGATTGGTAGGAGACCTCTGACAATATAAAGAGTTGCTCAAGAAAGGAAGTTACCTCAACAAAAGAAAGGAGTAACAGGATACTCAAAGCGTGCACTCGCCACTAATAGTGATGATAAGTAAACTGGCATCTCACGGTGAGAACCATGCAAATGTAAGTAGGGATGTTTTTGATATCCCAAAATATGGTCCCACACGAAATAATCACAAAGTATGAGAGTGAGTTATAAGTGACGAGGATTACTATTTGACAACTTGAGCTTGAGCACTTTGGATGGATATCATCATATCCAGTTGGGCCAAACATTGATAAGTTGATAGGGTCAATTTTCCTCCATAAAGCCATGTGTTTAAACTTGGAACATTATAAAAAGTATGAGAAAGTATGGTGATGGTGCAAGATCTTTGGATGGATGAGAATGCATGAAGAAACACAATATGAGGAAAAGAATGCAAGACAAGTTACATCAATGAGTAACGAATGGGGCTGATGATAGAAATAGAAGGTAGAAGAAGATAAAGAAACCCAAGAGGAAGAGAGATACCATATCATAAAAGCTAATTCCCTAAACTAACTCCACTAAATTCACCACCATAAAACTCAACAATTACACCCACTTGTTTGACAATATATGAGATTCCCTTCTTTGTAATGATGAATAACGATAAAATCATTTAATAATGTAGAATTACAATTCAAATTTGACCTCCTCTGGTAAAAAGGGGGTAGAAAAAATGCCTCGAGTCAATGTCCAACTACCATACTTTAGACGTTATGGCTCTGAAGTAACTCATGTCATACTCCCAGGAAAAGCTCAAACGACCCTCAACAAAAGGGCATATGTGTGTGAAACTGTCGATATTTCCATGGGTGAGTATGCTAGATGGAATAATTTCTTATATGTATTACCATATCTTCAAGGATTGGGTCCTCTTTTTAGTTTTTACAAGCTAGCTGAGCGTTTATACACATATGAACCATTTACAAATGTAAGAGTTGCTTTATATAAAGTCAATCCCAATCAAGCGGTATAGTGTACTCTTGGACAAAAAGGAGCATCCTTGAATTAAAAAACATATCCCTATTGGATTAATTACAAGATGCAAGAAAATAGGAAACCAAAGAATGAATGGCATCCTGCAACTTGGACTACATCTACACTAGCATTTTCTTGTAGTAACATCTACCGCTCATCGTTGGCTAATGAGTTAAGGGGAAAAGTACATCTCAAGGTGTTTCCATTTCCACAATGTATGGGATTAAAGAAATGCACCGATGATACAAATATCAAAATTAAGGCGAGTGTGAGACCTAGATGTAAAATCCGATGACAATCTCTCAAACTGTGATATAATCGAAGCAAATACTCCATGGCCAAATGCCATGTATCAGCTAGATAATGGTGAAACAAGTGTAGACTCTTGGGTCATGGGAAATAAATTCAGCTGAGGTTTAGAGAAAATAATGTTTTATTCCCAAGGACGTATTTTTTCGGGAAACAGTGTTGTTACCCACGATCTTTTCTATCTAAAAAGTTCAAATCCTACAGATAACGTTCATTCAAGAGATTCAGAAGAAACAATACGAAACCTCTGTCGTTGCCACGAGAGCGCACAAACAATCAATCAATCGCATTTAACAGTACCAGGACGAACGAAATTGGGAGTGGCAGGTAGAACGCGAAGTGGATTGACAGAGGGGATTTTAAACGAACCAAAAATAGATAAAATAGTTCTCAACCTTCGATTGCGAGATGACACGGAGGAGAATGCGACTCCCGAGGTCGACCATCCCTCGGGAAGAATAGGAGGAATCGTGCGCCGCGGCGAGCCGGAGATGGGCGGGGCGCCGCGACCCTAGGGTTTCCTCCGACGGGGAGCTCGTGGGGAGGAAGGGGAAAGAGCACGAACGAAACCGGGAGGGAGACAAGAGGTGGGATTAGGGTGGGTGAGCAGAATGAGGGTATTTTGCAAAATACTTCCTTGATGTTTTAGTAATGTCAGTGGGGCCTCTAAATTTGGAGCCGACGTAGCTAACAAGGTTGTCGAAAATTTCTCTTTCATATTTAGTTTGAATATATATGAATTGAATATGAAAACATAGGTTTATTCGATATCAGTTTGTTAAAGGTTTGATAAAATATAACGTACCTGTATATACCATGGGCAGACCCGTATATTGAGCATGGAGGAGCATGTGCACCCCTCCCCCCCCCTCAAATTCCTTTTATTTTGGTATCATTAAAAAATTAAAAAGGGGTAATGTGTCGTTTGCCCTCCCCCCCACCATCATCCGAGAATTTAGCACGTGCCCCCATCATATGAGGATTAAGCACGTGCCCCCCTCCCCCCATCATTCGAAAATTTAGAGTTTGAATTGTGCACTCCATCTCCTCATTCCCCGTACACTCCATCCTCCGCCCACCCCTCTCGATTTTTCTTTAGGTCGATGATCTTTTCCAAGTCCCTTCCCGCATGGTGATACCGTATCCCAACGCTTCACCTCCACCCTCGAGTCCCTGGCGTGCCACGACAAAGAACTTAGAGCATATCTCAGCACTGGACACCCCCAGCTCTCTCACGGTCCCGCCTCTCTCTTCAGGTGCACATCCTGGCACTCTATGCTCCCTCGCAACCTCATAGTCACGCACTCCAAGTCTCCAACTCTAATGAATATAACAGTAATACAATATTCTCGTACTTCGTAGGTATATGTGTGTATGTTTGTGCAAAACAAATATTATTTTATCAATTGGGTAATACAATCATAAGCAATTTTTTTACCGATACGTACTTTAATGTTGTAGTTGTTCCTTGGGTGCTTTAGGATTGTTTAATTGATCATGATTTTTGTAGCTATTTTCTGACATATTTTGATTTTTTTTTAATTGAAAATATGATTTTCAAATCATGATTTAAAAACAGAAGAGGCTAAGTATCCAACATCTTATCTCCATTCCCTGTAATACATTTTTATATGCAAAACGTCTCTATATATTTCTCTATGCACATGTATATCTGTATTTATTTTATTTTTTATGGTAGTATTATTTATTATTTGTGAATGTATCATGTCTAGTCTGTAATCCTGAGTTAGCCACTAGTATATACATGTGTAAGCATGAAACACATAAATATAAGTGAATTTGTAATGTACTGAAAACGTGTCTGATCTGAAAGTTTTTGAAGTTATTTCTGTTGGTTTTTCAAATCACACGAAACTTATCGTGCTCTTAACAAGAAACATCAATTGTAGAAGAAACTCTTCGGATGCGTTTGGTTCGTGGGTTATCCAAGGGTGGATAACCCGGTTTTGTATTTGTGTGTTTGGTTAGTGAGTTAAGGGTTGGGAGGGTTTGTGTGATGTGATTGTATTGGAATTTGAAAAAGTTGATAGTTATTATGATATGATTGTATTGAAATTTGAAAAAGTAGGTGGTTGTTGTGATGTAATTGTATTGAAGTTTGGAATAGTGAGTAGAAGTTCAGTGTTTTATGATTTTTAGATGATATGATGGTATAATATATATTTTTTGGTTGGAAAGAGAGTGGACCCCACTAATGGGTTGGGAATATGGGTTTTGGGGGTAACCCACCCTTATTCAATTGATAATTAAAGTTAAGCAGTTTTATGATTATCAATAAGTTGACGTCGAAGAACATCCATTTACTTATGTGACATGCATAAAAATCCAATGATGTTCACAATACACTCAGACATTGGACATTTATGGGTGATCATCTACCGGAATTTTTTAGGTAATGTCCTAAAGATGTGTAGACTTGCTTCAATTTTCAGTCATACCTCTCTTTAAATGCATTTGTTTCTCATTTTGAACTTAAGCCTATCAGAGAGGCTTGCAACTATGAGTATTAGATCTTAACAATGCATGAGGAATTCATTCAGATTGAATGGAGAGGTGTCATAGACTTGGTCCCTATTTTGGAATATCATCCATCGTTGGAACCAGATAGGTCTTTGGCAATAAATTCGAATAGACGGCAATATTCCTTGTGATTAACCCATACTAGTTGTCCAAATGTACAACCATGACTAAACCTATGCACCAATTGTTGGTCTTGAATAAACCAATTACTTTTGGCTCATTCCTCTTTTTAAGATGTTATAGGTGGATGTCGATGTTTGCTTATAAACAATTTTATCAAAAAAAGGGGTAAAAGGCAACCTCATGATCTTTGTTCTTTGATTTTCCAAACTACGTCTTTTTGTTGAAAAATGTTCTTTATGGTATGAGACAAATGTCATGTGCCTAGTATGATCAATTCCAAAGCTTCAAAAGCCTATGACCGTGAAGGTTTCGCATTCGCTGATTCCTATGACCTTTTTCGTGAAAGAGCTACTTCGCCTCCGTGGGCCCACATTGTCTGGATGCATGCCCCCCCCCCCCCCCCCCGAGCTTCGCATGCGTGCTATACCGTGTTACTATGAGCCGGCTACCTACCACTGATCGTCTTGCTAGATTTGGGTCGTGTGATCACCGACTTTGCTACTTCTGTGGGGTCACGCCTGAATCTCATGAACACCTATTCTTTGGCTACCCGTACTCCTCAGTCGTCTGGCTCCTGGCGTGCACTGTCTTAGGGTTGTTGTGCCCCCCTAGCCTTCCAGTGCCACTTGCTATTCATTGGGTGGCGAATATTCGAGACAACAATACTCGCAAAATGGCGTCAATTCTCATTATTGTTGTGGTGAAGACATTATGGTTAGAGCGCAATTGTAGGTGGATCTCGTCGCGCCGTAAATCTGAGGGTGTTGTTCTTAACAGCGCTATCTACAATTATGAACTCATCGCAAAGTAACTCTTAGGGTCCTAAGTTTTTGTCCTTCTTAGGAACCGGAACAATTGTCGGCTACCATGAAGCTGTACCTTTTTTGTACACATCTTCTTGTTTTTTAAATATACACTTACTTACTTATCAAAAAAAATCCAAAGATTCAATGTAGCTTCTAATATTAAGGTTGGGCTGATTCTATTTAAAAATCAGTCTCAAAAATAAAGAAAACTGATTTACTTGTTATGCAAGTTTATGTTGATGATATTATATTCAACGCTTCTATCAAAGCCCTTTGCAAAGAATTTTACAAGATGAATATAAGATGAGTATGGTGGGAGATCCAAAATTATCCCAGTCTATCAATTGGAAAATGGAACCATCGTCATAGGTTTTGATACAACTAAGGGAAAACATATTGATGTGTACAATACAACATCTGGATGCAGACGAATCAATTAAATCTATAGACATAGAAATCTATTGTTGCATGATAGACTCTATGTCAAGGTTTTTTAAACCAAATCGGAAATCAAAACAAAAAGGTTGGATCGGGTTGGATCATTGAATCAAACTGCAACTAGATGATGATGATGCCATTATTTTTTAAAATTCGATTAAATCAAATCGGTCAGGAAAACAATGGTTGAACCAGGTAAGTAAAACGAAATAGATTAGAACATGTAAAACTCAAACACACATGAAATAAATGTAAAATAAACAAACAAGTAAAATATCTTACTCTATACATAAAATAGTTTCTTGAACATGCAACATTAAATGTTATTCATATAGATAGAAAGAATATCTGAACTAAATACTCTAGCATAATAATAGCTCAATTCTATTTATTATCCAACCATTTAAAAAAGTTGAGCTAGAGTAGTTGGTTAGTATTCTGTAATGTGTTACAAGAGGTCATGAGTTCAACAATCATAACTATTGTTATTAATTTAATATAAACTCAAATTTGAATTGTGGTTGGGTGGTTTGATTGAATCGTGTTAAACATGGGTTGTAGATAATCTATTAGATCGGTGGTTGAATCAAAATTATGCTGATTTGACCCGAAAAGTTATTAATCGAACCCGCCTAGGTTCACCGGTGGGCATGGATCGTTCCGGTTTCAATAGCATTGCTCTCTACAATATTTAACCATTTCTAGACCTGATATCATTTTTGTCATGCTCTCATTTGTTAGATTTTAAGTAACTTCTAAAGAGTTGTATTCGTTTGAAAGAATCTTTGAATATCTTTTGATTATGGCTTGTTCTATGGTAGGAGTAATTCATTTTATTCCCATGCTCTTTATGATGCATATTACGTATTTTACCCAACAGATCACAAAAGTACTAATGAAACTTTTCATTTCATGAATAGGTTCTTGGAGTAACAAAATCGTATGTCTCTATCTACTATAAAAGGATGAGTAAATTATTGATGCCTTTGCTCATGTTAAGTACTCTCGATGAAAAAGGCCATTTTAGATTTTACCTCTATTATACTTCTTGGGAAATACTTTGTAATAACCCAGGCACAATTAATTTATTATGTCATCCCATAAATCACTCTTGAACTAAATATAAATACGTTAGATATCACTTTTTAAGAAATAACGTGATAAATAAAGAACTAATTTAGAGCTTAATCATATTGAAATATTGAAATAAGCTAGTTTATATTTCGAGTGAGTCCTTTAAAGTATGATACATTTAATTTAAATGAAGAGAGTTAAGTATTTGCAAATTACTAGATTTCTAATTTGTACTATGCCTTACTACACCAAACAATGCCTTAAACAAGAGATGTTAAAGAGCTACAATCCTTGCTTTTCAAGGTGACTATATAAAAGAGAATCCAGTACTTTCCCCTATTTGAACCAATAGATTTAGGGAATCTATATCATTATATTAAAATAAATAAAAAAAGTAAACTTAATTCTATTAGTTTTTCATATTCATAAACAGTTTATTTCAAATTATGAAGTTAATTTATTTAATTTGAACCTTTTGAACAGGAGCGAACTTATGTATATGCCAAGGGGCACATGCCCTCCTCTAAGTTTGTAAGACCCACTTTGTATATTTCATTGTATCTGATCTAATCATAATGAAAATTCCCCTAGTGCCCCCTAAGTAGAAGCTAAAACAAAAACCCTGTGATTGGAACCCTCTCATGTGCCCCCCCCCCCCATCCCAAGTCTCAGTGTTCTCCGACCAAAGCGTGGCACCCTTGCCATTGATTTCTCCAATGCTTGGCAGTAGCAGCACACTGTCATCAATCACCCACAATCGAACTCAGTAGGTTGCTAGGTTGGTTCTCGGCATGCGTTGCCGTGCCCATCTTCTCCGGGTGTTGCTGCTCTAAACTCATCAGCATCATAGAATATCTACCATCTTCATTCCCTTTGCTTTGTGACCCGATCTTGACATCGATCAATGTGTTCTCGTGGTAGCCCATCATACCTCTGCTTCCTTAGGGGACATATTGCTCGTCTCCTTGCATGTCGGCTCCAATATTATATCCCAATCACATAATCATCATTCATGAATGAGACACTAGTACGATGCACCCCCGCCTCCTAGTGGTATTGCCACTCTCGCCCTCAAAGCTCTAGTGTTGACTTCCACAACTCCTTGCATGCATCTTCTCATGTGCAGAGGCAACACTATTTAACGATAGTATTTTATCGTAACTGCTTGAATATTTCAATACTATATCAATAAATTAATGTTGAGATTGGATGCAATGTTGGAGCCGGTACGCGAGGAGTCGAGAAATTGATCGCAATTTTTAATATCATTTTCTATAGTTTATTTTGTACTTAAATCGACATAAAATCAAAATTTTCATATTTTTTAATGGATTAACACTATTAGATTAAAAAAATCACAACATCGACGTGTATGGATTTTTTCAATTTATATGTAAAACATCTCTTTATAAATCATCATGTATATGGATATTTATAATGATTAAACTTATTTATATATTATAATCTTATTTGTCCATTCATTTTTTATTGGTGTGCCCTACATAGTATATATTCCTAGGTCCACCACTGCTCTTGAAGTTTTCTTATTGAAGCAATCAATGTTCAAACCTCTCTCTCCTACTTAAAGACAAAATCTTATTTTTTTTTCTTCTTCATCACAAAAGAAGATGCTAACTCCAAAACCTTTATGTCTGTTCTCTCCTCCTCCATAGACTTGATTGAACACTCTTTAGATGTATTCTTCGCCTTCACCGGACTATCCAAATATCCATCATTTTTATCATTTTCATATCTCAAATATCCATCATTTTTATCACATTCCAACCCCATTTAATTTTCAACATATGTATTTACCGGTACAAATGCATGCCTATCTATACATCATAGTCAACTTTATGTATAAAATTTGGACCCTCGATTATATTTTTCAGAATTTCTCATCATGCTTCTAGTTCTTCTCAAATTATTTTTTATATTTTGAATCATGAATTGTATTTTCATGTCTTCTCACCATGCTTCCGGCTACTATGAGGTAGCAGAATAATGCCATTCATATTATACGAAATTTTGTATCATGCCTTATCATCCGATCTGATGGGATGGATGGCGATGGCTTTTCCATAAGTTCGTAACTTTTTGGTGGCGTTTGGTTGGTGGGCTATCCAGAGGTGGATAACCCGGTTTTGTGTTTGTATGTTTGGTTGGTGGGTTAAGGGTTGGGAGGGGGGTTTGTGTGATGTGATTGTATTGGAATTTGAAAAAGTTGTAGTTATTATGACATGATTGTATTGAAATTTGAAAAAGTGTGTGGTTGTTGTGATGTGATTGTATTGAAGTTTGGAATAGTGAGTAAAAGTTGAATGTTTTATGATTTTTAGATGATATGATGGTATAATATATATTTTTGTGGTTAGAAAGAAAATGAGCCCCACTAGTGGGTTGGGAATATGGGTTTTGGGGGGTAATTCACCCAAAGTGAAGGGTAACCCCCCAACCAAACGCACCCTTTGAATTTCAAGGACTTACAACTTGTTTGTTACATTTTTTTTCGACATTCTTCAAGAGGAAGATTATTTTATCTCCAAGGCAACCATCAATCATACTTTTCAAATAATTTCAAGTGTCTCGGAGTATCCATTTGTAGGGTTGTTCAAAAATATCCGGGACAATGAGTATCCAGCATGACATGTTCATTTTGACCATAAACTTTCGGGTACCCGTTTGAAAATGATGGGTCGGGTACCCGCAATGTCATGACCCGTGCTCCATACAAAAAATCCGGCAGGTATCCGCAGGATCCCAGTTGGAAGCTTCCACTATCAAATGATTCACAAAAATACAAATGGTTAGATACAAATACCAATATAGATGTTACATTATTCTTATCTATTTAAAAATATAGAAATGGATGCGGATATAAATATCGATGAATATAGAAAACATATTTCCAAATCATTAAAAATGAATACAGGTATGAAATAGATGCAAATTAGACAGGAAAAATAATAGAATCAAAATTGTATAGATAAGATGAAATTTATATGTATGGGATGGCTCATATATTTATCCATTTTAAAATCGAAATATATATGGATGTCAAAATTTGAATTAACATATATGATAATGAATCGGATTACGATCCAAATCGATATACATACATTCTGACATCCAAATATGATGATAATGAATACAATTGAATATGAATTGTATCGAACATGCATACGTGCATGCACGCACCCCCAACCCACACGCGTGCCCGCGCCCATGCAAACGCACATGCCCACATGCACGCGCACACGCACGCACATAAGCGCCCATGCGCACACGCACGCACATAAGCGCACACATGCGCACACACGCTTATGTGTGTGCGTGTCCGCCCATGCGCACACGCACGCACATAAGTGCGCACACACATCACGATAACCAATTGTGATGATAATTAATACACGCATTTACGAATAGGAATATATACTTATATGTTGTTCGTCAAATTGTCCTCCGATTATATATATTTACATCTCGTTTATCCGTATTTGATTCATTATGAGGAATGAACCTACGTGGATGTGTCATTATTAGATCCGTATTCGATAGTATTCCTTCCAATTGCATGTATTATGATTTACATTATCGATATAGTTTTATATATCCTCATTAATTTGTTTATCTATGTTTGTTCATCCTTATCTGAATGCATTATGTATCATTCATATTTTCATATCCGGCATCATTATGAATATGATATAGATACTAGGTCCGTTATAGATCAAAGATTTCGTCCATCTAACCATTACAATACGCAATTACAAGTATACGGATATACATAGTTGAAGATATCGTTTGCATTTTTATATATGCCACCTTTCACTAGAAGTATCTCTCTTTATCCCCACGGGTACTCGCGGGTACCCGCGAGTAGCCAACATCCATTGTCATTAATCGGGCACCCGTTACAATTGGGTACCTGTTGTAATGGGGCGGGTCGACCCGTGACCCAATACCAACGGAGCGGGGCGAGTCACGATCAAATGGGACGAGTACCCATCCCATGAACACTCCTATGAATGCCGGGTACCCATTGGCCCGGATAAAGAGAGAAGGACTTCTTGTAATAAAAAGAAGAAGTTTTCGTTCATTCAAGTTTCAAGTCATCTTTTGTGGAATTTTTCTTAAATTGACTTCTTGTTCCTATCGTGTCTCAAAGCATGCCTTAGAGGGAGCTTTTTAAGCTTCATTTAACTTGATTGAACTGTGCTTAAAATATACATTTTCACATGATTTGATGAGTTCCTTAAATTATTGCGTTCTGCCATTATTAAAAATGTGAGTATACTATAAACATCTAAATTTTGATACTAACAAAAGCAAATGTGCTTCCATATAATTATTTTATGTGTATTACGAGAGAATCGAAGATGTATGAAATTGACTAGGGTACATAAGCAACTCAAACTGATAAGAGAGATTTATGTGCCATCTCAAAGTGGACTACATGAAGAATTGTTGTTTATTCTTTAATTGTCAAGTTAATGTAGAATAATATTAGTTAGACTAATGTTGTACAAAGCCTTCAAATGCGAACCTCACGTTTAGGTCTATAAAAACACCTTGTGCTTGTGTTTCGTCGGTACACTTACACATTCACGTACATGTTCATCACCTCACTACCGCTCATTTATCTCAAAATTTGCAGATATACACTTTCTAATGGTAAGAGTCACTTGCAGCCTTGCACTCACTGATGACTACAATATCTACAACTATAACATGCTTAAATTATGTGAAGTACACCATAATGATTGATTCATATACTCCAAAAATCGTATAATTTACATTTTACTTATTATATACACATAGCAGGGAAAATCACTTTAATTACACAGAATCAATGAATTCACCCCATAAATCGACAAGTTCATGGTGACATGATAGGATAAAGTATGTTCGAAATCTCTATTTGCATTTATGGACTATATGGCGGGAATATATTTAATACTAAGATTAATAAAACATCCATAAATAAATTATCTACAGTAAAGGAGAAAATGAAAGTGCATTGGATTTAATTATATAGCATTTGAACAAGAATCCAACATATTGATTTGGCTCTACAAATGGGGTTAATGTAAAACTTCCACTCATTATTCTCATGCATAGAGCCCACCCACGTAACATATTTTCCATGCAAAAGACAAAAGCCACCCATGCATATTTCATTCCCCATCCACGTGGGTGACTATTTCAAAAAGGGCATTAACTCTCTTTTATGTTTTTGTTGTGCAGGAACCCACCCATGCCATCTATAAAACCCATGCACGACAACAGGGTGGGGGTCTCGCTTGCGCCAGCATACATCTCTCTCTCACGCAACCCTCTCTCTCCGACGTCCCCTCTCTTGCTCCAGCCGCAACCAGGCCGAGGTCGCCACCCCCTCCAGTCTGTGTTGTTGCGGACACAGTGTCCACCTCCTGCGCGCACGCCGTTGTGCATGGACCCTCTCATCCAGCCCGTACGGCCGCACGTCCTCTCGCCCGCACGCTGTTGTGCGTGGACCTTCTTCTCCAACCCGCACTGCCGCTGCACGCACGGCAAGGAGCTGCGCCCTCCAGCCTGCGACCTCCTCATCCTCACGCGTGACAAGCACCAGCAACTCCTCTTCCCTCGCTGCAACTCAGACGTTTGCACGCCAACGCCCACTTTGGGTTCCCAAGCCCCATGCATAGAAGCCTACAATTTCTCATCTCATTTGTTCTCTTTATTATTTTGCTTGAACTTAATTTAAATGCATTTTTCTTTATAAGTATAATCTTTTGATAACTTTAGTTGTGAGATAGATTAACTGCACTTTGTCCGGTTACTTTATCCCATCTTGAATATAGCAAGTGACATATTATCACTCCTATATTAATTTATTATTCATCTATCATTTCCTCACTCTATCACATTCATAACCACAATTATTTAGTCTGAGTTGTCGGAAAAACTTTCACCATAGATCGCATTTTCACATAATTTTCCCTTTTTATGCAATTGATCGAAATTAGAATCAAGTTAGAACGATAAAAAAATTAGTAAGTGTGCTTAGTTCCTGTGGATACGAACCTCTACTTGCACTATACATCTCATATATTTTCATCATTCTTGTAGTTGTAATCTTATTTCTTTGATTGTGGTTTTCGTGGAACAACAACGATATGGTAAAGCTAACTTTTTAAACTGCGTAAAATCACTTCAACATTTTGGCGTCGTTGCCGAGCACTAGGCAACATTTGCAATTTTTTTCTTCATTTTCAACTTGTTTTTAGCATTCTAATCCGTGTAATTTTTTTATTTCAGGTACTTGAACCCCGAAAAAGAAAAAAATGAAGAATCCATGTATTTTTTTTCCAAATTTGTAACTTGTTCTAAGTAAAAAAAATTCTCCCCCCTTCTCGGAAAAGCTCGCCATCAGAAGGACAAAACATTACGGATTTAGCACCACAAGTGCAGGCACTGTGAGCTTCCTTTTTCACTTAGGCATTCTAAGATTTATATTTCGTGTACTTGTTTGCACATCGAATTAAACTGAAAAAAAGAGAGTTCTTGATTGTATCATCTCTATGGTGTTCTCCATCTGATAATCTAATACAAAGACCATCAAAATCGTGTTTGATCATATTAAAAAGATAAGCTTGAAAGATCATCACAGTGATCCGCGCGAAAACGGACAAAAATTTGAATGTTTGTTTGATGCACATGGTGAATGACACAAAACTCACAAGCACATAGAACCCCGGGATAGAGACAAAAATCCTTGGTGCTACTTGGGATTGCAGAGAGAAATCATAACTCCTCAACGCGTTGGGCTCAGGTTCTTATGGGAATAAAAAATCATTAATCTGAGTACTGCACCCTAGATCCCCCGGCCAGATTAGGACATCAATTTTTCACAATCTTCCACACCCACCTCTTCATTAAGGATTCTTAATTCTCTGATAACATTTGTTGAATCACTAAATTAAAATCGAAAAGATAACCGCTTCTGCGGAAATTTTTGAGTGAGTTGGTGAATCAAGAACTTGTCTGGTGTTTGTGCTGTGTATGCAAGGTCGTAGGTCTCTGAACAATCCATTACAACAATCTTTAGATTACGATCCGATCTATAGACCAAAATCTCACCCATCTTGTTCGAGTGAAAATCAGAGATCACACCTGATATAACTGATATGGGAGAAGAAAACCGACCTAATCCCATGGACCTCATTCTGCATCAGCTGCAACTTTTGAGAGAGGAAAATGCGACGATCCGCCACATCATAACTCCTCTCATCCGACCACCACCCATAAGCACACACTATAACCATGCTGCAGAAGACTTAGTCCATTGGGTCCAGATTCCAGCTGAGGTAGGAGACTTTGAAATAAAGTCAGCATCCCTCTCCTTGATACTAAAGTACTATGGAAATGAGAGTAAAGACCCTTTCTTACACATACAAGACTTTCAATCTGCATGTGATACAATGAGCATCCCTGGGGTAGCAAAGGAATACATTTATATGTAAGCCTTCACTCACTCACTGAAAGAAAGAGCACTTTAATGGCTTTGGAATTAAGGAACCCCTCTCACTTCATGGGATGTCTTAAGAGAAGCCTTAATCAAGAAATATTTCCCAATAAGAAAAAAACGCTCTGAGTCAAGTCATATCATCTTTCACCCAGAAGAACAAAGAACCCATTCACGAAGCCTGGGAACGTTTTAAGGAACTTCAAAGGAAATACCCTCATCATGTGATCCCTAAATGGAAATTAGTTTAGATATTTTATGAGGGCATAGACACATCATTTAAGAGAGTGATCGATGGCTCATGTGATGGAAATTATATCAGTCGCGATGAACATTTTGTATGGACCTTATTTGAAAACATGGCTGATAATTCAATGAATAGCTCCTCCATTAACAATATGGCGGGAATATGAGATCAGTAAGCATAATCAATCACGAGAGATCTACCAGTGAATCATCCAAGGAAAATTATGATAAATGGGAAACCCTCTCCAAGCAAATGGATCTCATGACCCAAGCAATCGGTAACTTGGCTCTGAATAAAGTCCTGAAAAACATCTGCAGGTTTACGTCTAATCCTAATGTTCAAGACTTTAATCATGTACCATTCACAAACGACCAAGAAATGACTCCCGAGACTGTTAACTGGATTCAAGGAAATCAAGGAGGGTCATACTCAAACACCCAAAAGGATGGAGAAAACAATCAAATAATGGGTGGAATGGACAACATAACTATCATTTCCATAATCATACCCAACCCAGACAACTGATAGCACCACCAATGACCCAATCACCCACCACTGCTGTAAATTTTGATGCCTTGGCTCAAGCAATACAACAACTTGCCATAATACAATAGGCCACTGAAGGTCAACAGCAAGCCAACTCTGAGAATGCCCGACAATTTACCGAGATCAGGTCTTACATCACAGCCTTGTCACCTCAACATCTGCTAAATCCCAACACCAACAAGTCTAGCTCATTTGGAGTACTCCAAACTCTACCACCTGCTGGGTCTTTCACTTCACCATCTGGTTTCCAAAATCAAAAACAAGGATTTTCACATCTCCCAAGACCAATAATTCAAACTAAGGGAACACACAACAACAGCCTAGGAATCAAGTGAATTTCAAAACATCAACCCCTCCCAACCAAACCGCCAATGTTGTAACTCTTCGTAGCAGGAAAACCACATCTGCTCACACTACCGTTGAGAATCACATCGAAGAGGAAGAGGACATTAACAAGGACGAGGAACAATCTGAGATCCTCACCCCTCCGCCTTCTTCCCCGACCATAACCATCCCTTTCCTGAAGCTCTTCGCAAGAAAACCACCAGATCATCCACTATTGATCCAGAGTTAGAAAAGTTATTTTCGGATATTATCATTGAAATTCCACTCCTGAAAGCTCTCGAGCAAGTTTCAGCTTTCTCCCGCTTCTTGAAGGAAAAATGTACACCCAAACGGAAATCCAAGAGAAAGAATAAAAGGACAATGAAGATATTGAAAAACATGTGCTCCCTCGAGCAACATCTAATGCCATCTCCCAATTCCTACCCACCAAAAAGAAAGATCCAGGAGCTCCTCTAGTTAGATTCACAATTGGTGAATTAACCTTCGAGCGCATCCTGCTAGATAATGGTGCTTCCATCAATCTCTTCCCTACTGTTATTCTGGAACAAATTGACTTAGGAAAGCTGAAACATGTGTCAATGATTTTACAAATGGTTGATCGTTCTATGAAAAGACCAAGAGGACTACTTGAGGATGTGATAGTTGATGTCCAAGGCCACCAATTCTTGGTTGATTTTGTTGTGATGGATATGGATCAAGCTAATTCACTGAGTGAGACGCCCACCATACTTGGACGACCGTTCTTGGCTACCGCTAAGGTGTATTTTGATTATGAGGATGGGAGAGTAGAATTTAAAATCAATGGTAAAGTCATTCCTATTGATCTTGTCACATCTACTTCTGTTGACTCTGAAATTGAAGATTGTGGTTGGATAGAGTGTGTTGTTCTTGACATATAAAATGAGTTTGTCCCTATCCATCTTTCCAAAGACCCTCTGGAGGTTAGTCTGAACACCTTCCGATCCACTTACAAGGATATGTCTCATCAAATTGTCACATATAATATTAACTCTGCACTCGAAGCTCAAGCATGCCCTCTCACTGGTAAGGAAATTTTTGAGTTAGATGAAGCCTGGGACACACTAAGCATTGAACTTGTATTGACTTCATCTATGATCATGCCCATGATGGAGCCACCATTTGAGACTATTTCATTGATAAATACAGAAGAAACTGCCCCTTTGACCCTACCAACACCTATTGTCGAACTGAAACCCTTACCACAAGACATGAAATATGCTTTCCTCAATGATGCACACACTTTGTCAGTCATCATTAATACCAACTTAGATAGCACTCAGGAAAGCCAACCCATGGAAGTGTTGAAAAGGAATTCTCAGGCTATTGGATGGAGAACAACAGACTTGAAAGGAATAAGCCTGACATTTTGCATAAACCACATATACTTAGAAAATGACAGTAAATCCTCTCGAGAAATGCAAAGACGGTTGAATCCTAACCTACGAGAGGTTGTGAAGAATGAAATATACAAGGGGTCGAGTACAGGCATCATTTATCCTATTGCTGATAGTCCTTGGATCAATCCTCTCCAGGTTGTCCCCAAGAAAGCTGGATTGACAATTGTCAAAAATAAAAAAAGAGAAGACATACCCACCCGAGTAGCCACATCTTGGAGAGTCTGTGTCGATTATAGGAAACTCAACAAGGCTACCCGAAAAGATCATTTCTTATTGCTATTCATTGACCAAATCATCGAGAAGCTAACCGGAAAAGAATTCTTCTATTTTATGGATAGATATTCCGGTTATAACCAAGTGGCCATAGCACTAGAAGATCAAGATAAAACTACTTTTACTTTTCTCTTTGGGACTTATGTCTTTCGCCGCATGCCTTTCGCATTATGTAATGCCCCAGCAACCTTTCAAAGATGTATGATGGAAATTTTCACCAATATGATCGGCAATTTCACGGAAGTATTTATGGATGATTTCTCTATTTTTGGGGACTCCTTTGAGAAACGCTCAGATTTTTGGATAGAGTCCTACAAAAATACATTGAAGTAAATCTAATACTATCTTGGGAGAAATCACACTTCATGGTAAAGCACGGGATTGTGCTGGGATATATTGTCTCAAAGAAAGGGATGGAATTGGATCCATCAAAAATAGAGACCATCACTCACTTAGGTCCACCTGTGAATGTAAAAGGAGTTCGATCCTTCCTAGAGCACGTTAGTTTTTACCGCCGATTTATCAAGGATTTCTCGAAAATTTCCCGTCCACTCACCAAGCTACTTGAGAATGACCAAGATTTTACGTTCACTGAGGAAGCATTCGAGTCCTTCACTCTTTTGAGAAAAATCATCCCTGAAGCACCCATATTACAACCCCCTGATTGGACTCTTGAATTTGAAATCATGTGTGATGCTTCCGATTATGTTGTTGGAGTAGTATTGAGTCAAAGTAAAGATGGAAAACCATATGCCATCCACTATGCCAACAAAACCCTGGGTGATGCCCAAAAGAACTACACTGTGACTGAGAAAGAACTACTGGCGGTGGTATTTTCACTAGAGAAATTTTGATCTTACATCTTAGGATCCCACATCATAATCTACACAGACCACTCTTCTCTGAAATACCTCTCTACAAAGAAAGATGCCAAGCCTAGACTCATTAGGTGAGTATTACCGCTCCAAGAATTCGACTTGGAAATTCGAGATAAAGATGGAGAAAAGAATGTTGTGGCCGATCACCTGTCAATACTCCCTTCATTAATCAAAAACACAATCCCAATCTCTGAGCATTTCCAGATGAGAGTATAATGTCTGTCTCTCAACTCCCTTGGTACGCCGACATCGTAAATTACCTCATCACTTCTACATTTCCTGATGACCGACCAAGACACAAGAAAGACAAAACCAAAGCCCGAGCCCGATACTACCACTGGGAAGACCCGTTACGCTTCAAAGCAGGTACTGATTTGATCTGGAGACGACGTATCCATGAAACTGAAGTCACTAGTGTCCTATCTCACTGTCACATCTCTGGGTGTGGAGGACACCATTAAGGAAAGCGTACAACCGCTAAGGTCTTACAATGTGGTTTCTACTTCTACTGACCCACATTCTATAATGATGCCCATCATTTTTCTCAGTCTTGTCATGCCTATCAGACCAATGGAACAATGACCCGACGTAATATGATGCCCCTCCAACCTGTGCACATAGTCAAAATCTTTGATACTTGGGAATAGACTTCATGGGACCTTTCACCTCCTCACAAGGCTATCAACATATCCTACTCGTCGTTGATTACGTGTCCCGTTGGGTTGAAGCCATTCCCACTCGTGCTGCTGATAGCACCACTGTTGTCAAATTCTTGACCAACCTTTTCTCTCGATTGGACTACCAAAGGTGGTCATTAGTGATGGTGGAACCCACTTCCTGAATGCTTCAGTAAAGAATCTACTTAAGAAGAATGGAGTCGAACACCATATCTCAACCGCCTATCACCCATAGACAAATGGAATGAATGAGCTGTCAAATCGAGAAATCAAAACCATACTCCAGAAAATTGTTTGCTCTGATCGAAAAGATTGATCCCAACACTTGCCATCTGCTCTCTGGGCCTACCGTACAACCTTTCGTACACCCTTAGGAATGAGCCCATACTGACTAGTCTATGAAAAACCATGCCATTTACCCGTTGAGATCCATCATAAGTCACTCTAGACGATAAAGAAATGCCATTTGGATTATGATGAGGCTGGAAAAGAAGATTATTGGATTTGGCTGAATTGGAAGAGTTACGATCACATGCCTATGATAACAACCTGCTTTACAAAGAGAAAATCAATCCGTGGCATGATGCCAACATTTCGAGGAAAACATTCAAAGAAAATAAAAAAGTATTGCTATTTGATGCAAAACTGAAGTTGTTTTCAGGAAAACTGAGATCGAAATGGAAAGGACCATACACTGTAACACAAGTCTTCGATAATGACTCGATAGAAATTTCTGACCCAAATACTAAAGCCATTTTCAGAGTCAACGGTCAAAGACTAAAACCTGTTGTTGAACCCTCTGCTCCCATACATGTTTGTGCAACATACCTTCTACAGGAACAATAAGCAGTACACATCATCGAGCTGAGGCGTTGACTTATGCATTCTCGTGAGCTTCTCCTCACAGGTATCTTTTCTTCTTATTTCTCGCATGTTTATTTCCACTGCATTGCATTAGATAAGTATAGGGGTACCCCTCTTTACTAAAAAAATCCAACAAAATATAAAAATATGTTTTCACATCACTCGCCCTAATCTGTTGGTCCTCTAAGTCATGCGGATATGGTTTCTGATAAGCATGGACGGTGTTTGCATATTTTTAAAAAATTGCATATGTTTTGCAAAAAAGAGAAAAGAAAAAAAAAGAAAATCACCAAAAATATGACCTTCTCAATTTTGTTGAAAAAATAGATCTTCACTACATAGATTATAGACTGAGGTTGAGTTGACCATAATCCACTTAATTTCATCAGAATTTCACTAGGCATGAGTTTTTAAGCTTTCTTCAGGTCATATGTACTTTATTCTCTCTGTTCCACTAATTCTACTGGTGAATGAACTTCTGTATCTAACTAGATTACCTGAGCAATTAGTAGCACTCTTAAACTCTTCAGTGTATATTAAGCAACTGCACATTGTACTTAGCTTGATTGAGTTTATTTTACGAGATACAATTACAATCTAGTTGAGGTGAGGACTTGTCCTCTTGGTTGTGCCAATGCCTGAACCTTGTCTATAGTCAGTGAAGGAACTTGACTCAGGAGCAACATAATCTCTCTAGTTTAAGTGTATCAGCAAATAAGCCAGTATCGTGCCTCCAAAATCAATATTAAGCTGATACTGCCTTTGATGCTAAACCCAAAATAAAAAAACCACAAAAAGGCATATCACAATACAAAAGAATGTCAAAAAACCACCAATCATGCAAAGATGTGCGAAGCAATAGTAATGAAAGAAGACCACCAAATAACCCTTCTCCACCAACAAGCTGTAGTAGCAGTCCCATGATGCTATCTAATTTCTTAAAAGAGGCCCAAAGAGACCAGGGTTATGCTCTGCAAAAGGGAAAAAATGAGAGCAACGGACCAAAGCGGTCTACGGAAAACCCTAAGAATTCAGTCCCATTCTTCAATAAACTATGTTCTATTTTTTTTATGCTGACATACTTGGGTGAAAAGAGAATATGCCTGAATTCATGTGAGGACCAGGGCTATATGTGTAGAGAATCATTCAGTACCTTGATAGATTGTGTTGTTAGCTCGTTCTCTTGACTCACGAAAGCTAAAACATCACTAATACTGTTTATATCCATTCAAGGTCAAAGAGAATACTTATTTCTTAGGGATGAGCTGATTTGATCGACCTTCTGAAACCATGTCTGATTTTGTTGGAACTGAGAGGCTGTTGAAACTATAAAACTCAAGTCAAAGTCGACAATTCAAACAAATCATTAATCCATGGGTCGACTCTACTGAAGTTTATGTATTTGTGTGGTTAAGATCTGAAAATTCGAGACTTTGTGGGTATGTCTGCTGCAAACCCTCACCCAATCTATCTTGGCTATTTTTCTTGTCCTTCATTATTACTTATCTTATTCTTGCTCGAGACTAGTAAGATTTAAGTACGGGAGTGTGATGACTACAATATCTACAACTATAACATGCTTAAATTATGTGAAGTACACCATAATGATTGATTCATATACTAAAAAAATCGCATAATTTATGTTTTATTTGTTATATACACATAGTAGGGAAAATCACCTTAATTAAACAAAATCAATAAATTCACCCCATAAATCGACAAGTTCATGGTGACATGATCGGATAAAGTATGTTCGAAATATCTATTTGTATTTATGGACTATATGGCGGGAATATATTTAATACTAAGATCAACAAAACATCCATTAATAAATTATCTACAGTAAAGGAGAAAATGAAAGTGCGTTGGATTTGATTATATAGCATTTGAACAAGAATCCAACATATTGATTTGGCTCTACAAATGCCTCTTACATATTGAAGGCGCACCCTCTCCAAGAACCACATCTAACTAGGTTCATCCTCCTCATTCGCAAATGCAAAAGCCAAGGGGTCAAATATGATTGGCAGCATCACATCCACATGCAATAAGAATCTTCTGCTTGTACCTTCTGTGCATGTGGGTCCCATCAATACTAACTACATGCTTACAGTGAGTGAATGCATTGATATAAAGTTCAAAGGCCCATAAGGCCCTCTCGAACACTACGCCGGTTTTGATAGTAGTTGTATCCAAATCTGTAACAGTACCTGGAATAGAAATTTCAAATGCTTTAAACAAGTGTGGCAATTCATTGTAGGACTTGGCTCAATCCGCATAGACAATCTCTATTCCTTTGCATTTAGCATCCCAAACCTTTCTTCGGCTAATCATGTAGCCATAATCCTCTGAAATCATGCGCCCTGCAAAACTGCAACTCTGACAGATGGGGAAATCTTTATCTGGCTGAGAAACTTTTGGGTCATGAAATTGCCATCAAGTTGTGGATGATCTTAATTAGTTTCTCGATGCAAGCAAGTGTGAGGTGCATCCACCTTAGAAATCACAAATTGCCCATCTAGCGATCACATGTGACCTCGCAAATACCACTTACAACCTCTCTCTTCTTGCTTCAATAGACAACCTAAACTGACCTATCTGACTTGTGCACATGAAAATTATGATGTCGTTTGATGTGAAACATCTTCAGAGTAGACCACGTTAACCTTCGACTTAAATGTCATTTCGTTCCTCAGCTCTTCTGCAATACTAAGTCCATCTCCGGCACCGAAGGCATCCTCATAATTTCTTATATAGCCATTACCACCGCAGACATTGTAGAATGCTATATCAGACATAATGTGTACCTCAGATTCCTCACCATTCTCCATTTCATCTTCCGTGTCATTCAACTCCAAGTCTTTATCAGTGCTCACCCGATCAACTTCCCGAGTAGTTGTGTCATTCATATTAAAGGTAGCAACAACATGAGCTCGAGTTACAAGTGAAGAGGCTCGGGTGACATCTGGTGATGACTCCTCTTGATGGGTCACACCCAAAATTGGACGATATGATGAACTCATCATTCCTGCATACTCAACAACTTCTTGCATGTCATTATCGTACTCTACATTCGCCAAATAACTATTTTTGTTCCCCTATAGTTTGTGAATCAATTTTAATTCATCGCACCGTATAGGTTCGAGCTGGAATAACGACACCGCCTTCTCAACCAAGACATCAAACTTCATGTTTGGAATTAACTTCAACGGTTTCATATGACCACCTTGATAAGTTGTTTTATTCCCAAAATTTCGAATACTCCCTCCGAAGTGACAAAAGTACATAATTTCCATGAACATCTTATATGTATTGAGAGACAATCACATCATGTACAACCACAAACTAGGGTGACTACTATGGATGGAGAGCTGTAAAATCATATAAAACAACCACAAACTAAGCAAATGCAAATGGGTTAAGTAAACCTCACCTTGGATCACTTATGAACGACACGTTGATGGAGGAGAATGGCGTAGATAGAGGGAGGCATGGAAGGAGGAGGATGCACTCGATATCGATGGAGAAGGCGATGACGGCGGTGTCCGTAGGCGACCAAGAGGGCAAGGGAGATGGGAGGCGAGCAATATGCGGTGGGAAGCCGAGGCTGCGGAAGGAGGAAAGTGCACCGGGGGGGGGGGGGGGGGAGGGCTCTGCATTATGTCTCTTATTGAACAAAAGCCGCCTTTTGAAAGAGCAGCTTTAGCTAGAGCCGTCTCTTCAAAAGGCGGCTTTGTATAAATACAGAAGCCACCTTTTGAAAAGGGGACTCCCTCACGATACTTAACAAAAAAAGAAAGGGATATTTACACCCATAACCCTGAGTAATATGGTAATTACCCCCAAAACCCTCTATAAACATGAATTATCCTCAGGACCTTGAATAGCAATTAACTCTTACACTCATAACCTTGTGTTATCTTCCATCTAATTTACCGTTAACTATTGACGATATCAATTATGTATTTTATATTTATACCCTTTAAGTTTCTATTATTTACAAAAAAGCTCATTTATCACCTTCCTCCTTCACCTTGTCCTCTTCCTCCTCCAGGCAACACCCACCTCCTCCTCCAAGCAACAAGCTCCTCCGACAACCTCCTCATCCCCTTCGTCCTCCAAGCAGCACCCACCATCCCAGGTCACTACGCCCCCAGGTCCTGCAGGCCCCAGGTCGTACCCCCTCACCCCATGCGTCTCCGCCTACAGGTCCCACCACCCCCGCCCCCGCGTGCCTCCGCCTGCAGCCCCCCTCCCCGCGCGACTCCGCCTGCAGCACCCCCCACCCTGCATGCCTCCTCCTTGCAAACCTTCCTCCCTTGCACGCCTCCGCCTGCATACCCCCCTCCCCTGCGCGCCTTCGCCTGCATGGCGTGCCTCCGCCTGGCCCCCACCCCCGGCACCTCCGCCTGCAGCACCCCCCTCCCCCGCACGCCTCCGCTTGCAGGACCCCCCCTCCCCCGCGCGCCTCTGCCAGCAGGACACCCCTCCTCCCCCGCGCGCCTCTGCCTGCAGGACACCCCCCTCCCCCGCGCGCCTCCGCCTGCAGGACCCGCGCGCCTCCGCCTGCAGGACCCCCCCTCCCCCGCGCGCCTCACCCTGCAGGACACCCCCTGCTCCGCGCGCCTCCGCCTGCAGGATCCCCCCTCCTCCGCGTGCCTCCGCCTGCAGGACCCCCACCCCCCCTCCCCCGCGCGCCTCTGCTTGCAGGACCCCTCCTCCCCCCACACCTCCGCCTGCAAGCCACCCACCTCCACCCGCCTCCGCCTGCAGACCCCCTCCCCCGCGCACCTCCGCCTGCAGCCTCCCTCCCTGAACCGCCTGCAGATCCCCCCCCCCCACCCCCCGCCCCTCTGCCTGCGGTCCTCCCCGGTCCAGGTCATGCTCTCCACCCCAGGTCGGCCTCCTCCGTGAAAGTTCCCACCATGCAAGCTCCATGATGGAGCCCACTTCCTCCTTCCTTCTTTTTTTTTTGATTAACCTCCACCGTAGGATCATGAATTGGGTTAGATTAACTCAGCTATCTGGTTGAGTTAACGAACAAAACTAACGGAAGGTTATGGGTGTAAAACGGCGTGGTTATTCAGGGTCTTGAGGATAATTCGTGTTTATAGAGGGTTTCTGGGGTAATTACCATAATACTCAGGATTATGGGTGTAAATATCCCAAAAAGAAACTTTGCCTATAAGGAGAATATGATTCCAAGAAGGCCCTTTCAAAAAATGATTCCAAGAAGACGGACTGAGCAAAATTTTCTCAACCCTACTGTTTGTACTGGTGAGGAATATTATCCGAGTTTGAATCCATACATGCATGCGAGTTTTACAACGGTGTCTTTATGAATTTTTGCAAATACATTCATACCTCTACTTTTTTTACAATAGCACTCCTGTCCTTGTGCTTTTCCACCATTAGCTGTCGTACACCTCAGTTTGTTTTACCGTATATTAGATGGACCAAAACATAGTTTGTTTAAATGAAAGTCTACTTAAGAATTATCCGGTACGGGCTAGAGTGGTGTCATCGATTGGAAAGCCAAGTCGTTGTTGGGTCGCACAAGGCTACGGATCTCATTCTGGTTGAGGTCATCAATGGTGGCGAGCCACCGGAGCACGGATTGTGATGAGGATGGCGGCGGTGGTTGTTCCCTCCGCAACCATTGTGTTGCGACGAAGAACAATGACTGGGGGTTGTTCTCTCCAATGATGGCGATGTCGGAGGCTAAGAGGATTGCGAAACTATGAGAAGTCGGACATGTCGGAGACTCGGAGGTTGTAGGCAGATGAGGCTGGGGACGAGAAGGACGTGAGCTGAGGGTGGGGAGGGGAGGCAGACGTGGGCGAGGAGAGGATGGGGTGGGGGCAGTGAGGAAGAGGTTGGGGCGGGGAAGGGGGGTTAGGGGATGGTAGGTGGGCATTTGGTAGGCTTCAAGAAGGAGGAGATGACGGGGGATGAGAGGAAGAAAACAAAATTACATTTGTATCCTTATCGTTTTCTTTTCCAATTACGCTTGTGCTCATAAGGTACATCTATTTGGGAGCGGAACAGAAGACAAGAAGCTCATGGGGCATAAATCTTAATGGTCGAAGAAGGTACGTGTACAAGTGTTATTGCAAAAAAAATGTAGAATCATAGATGTATTTTCGGGAAGTCAAAGGGGTGTAATTGTAAAAATCCTCGTATTCATATAGGCATGTATGCATATGAAAGTCTAGTCATTGCCCTTTATCCGTAATTAACATGTAAAAGCTTCTTATATACCTAGTATAGAACCGGCACTCTTGAAGGTTTGCTCTCAAACAAACGTATAACGTATCGAACAAAATCTGAATCAGATATAAACAATGTCTTTATCATGTCGAATCGAACCCGAATCCCTGATTATGGCAAGAAACCGAGCTGAACCTAGGGAGGTTCGGTCGCAACACATATACCATTTTGATAATATAACTTAATTATTTAGTTTTATATATAGTATTACAAATGTGTTAATTTAAGGCAGTTGTTTTGTTGCCCACCATGACATGGTTGACTTGTGTAATTTGGATGAAGGAATGATAGTCTTCCCCTTGAGGAAATTGCATCACTTTTGTTGATGACTGGACCCTAATGAGGGTGGAGTTTCATTGCACATTGACCTTCCATTATCACAAGGCAATTGGTCACATCCCAAAATAATAATGCCATCCAGTTTCCCTCCCAAAATGGGACCATAATTTGCCATAAATCAATCTTACCCATATCCCATACCTACCTCAGTCTAACCAAATGAAAGGAGGCATTACAAATAGGTCCAAATTGGAATGTGATGTAAATAAAGACACTTGGAAGGATTTATATATAAAATTCTAGGCGTGCATAGGCTTATCTACAATTGAGAGAAGTTGGTGGGGCACTGATACAAATATCCCAGACATGCATGTGCGAGGTGTGTGAGGACTATAATGCAAATATGAAGAACTGATGGGTTGACGTTTCAAATTCCCCAGCCACATGCATGGGGCGCGTGATGGGCGGGTTCAGTATGAGGCTCGGGCCATGCGAGAATGTAAGGTCCCTCGGGACTTGGCTCGATCCCACCGAAGTAGAGAGGCTTGGAGAGCGGGTCGATGATGTTGCGGACCATTCGATCAAGGAGGTCGATAGTGCCTCTAGCTCGATGCAGATCCCCCTCGTCGTCGCTCTTCCTCGCACGACGATGCAAGGGCTAGGCTCCAGTGAGCATGCTACTTCTCTTCCGTATTCCTCAGATCTCGATTAAGGTCAGAGAAGGTCACTGATGACCAGACGAAGAAGGTAGATGATTGGAGAAGATGGGGAGGTCTGGAGCTTCCAGTTAAAACATGGTCCTCGAAGGTGGAACAGATCCGTTTTGAAAACTCTGATCATTGAAATCATCTGAGTACTTGCAGCAATTAGCAGATATCCGAAGCATAGAGGAGAGTATCTGAAGGGATTAGGGGTGAAATGAAGGGTTGAATAAGGTGATCAGAGTGAAGCCCTAGGTGGGTTCACCTCCTTAGAGAGGAGGTCAAATGATCGAGTCGAGGGGGTTCTGGACAAGGATATGATGAAGTGGGAGGTGTGAGCGAAGATGAGTGTGACTCAGTGATGGTGATCGACTACTCGGATGAACGTAACGGTACATGTGCGTGTGTAATAAATTAAGAGAAGAAGACAAGGGGGTAACTAGGGTTTCACCTAGGAGTGAAGAACGTTGAATGGTGGTGGAACGGAGCATGGGATTGGAGCTCTAGAAGATTGTTGATCCTTGCTTAATGCCCTCGGAAGAAGTACGAAGCCCAAGAAACAATGAGGAGGTGTTGTGACACAGTCAGAAATCATGGATCTCGTCGGAGGTCTCTCTCCTCCTTCGCATTGGAGCTCTAGAAGATTGTTGATCCTTGCATAACGCACTCTGTAGAAGTACGAAGCCCAAGCAACAATGAGGAGGTGTTGTGACACAGTCAGAAATCGTGGATCTCGTCGGAGGTCTCTCTCCTTCTTCGCTCCCAGTCTCTCACCCTAACTGTCACCAGAGGAAGAATAATGCTCGGAGGAATTCTCGCGTGAAGGCGGATAGAGGCAAATGACCTCCCCCTCCATGTTTTTGATCAGGTTACATACAATTAGAGAGTGGGCACTAATAGTGGACACAAGTGAAGAGGAGGATGGACATGGAGGCAATGGCGTGGATGAGGGATGAACAAGCTCCAAAATGGTACGAGAATCAAGTCAATTTGACATGTACAGCAGTGATATGAATTGGGTGAAACTACTCTGATGAAGAGTCATGAAGCTTGGCGAAGAAGCCAGCCGGGATGAAAAGACATCGTTGGATCATGAGATCCAACAACCCTGATGAAGGAGGGAGTAGGAGAGCTGAGTTTGTTTGATCTTTTGATCAAGTGGCTCTTGGTGAGGCGGGTCTGATGGAACTAGGATCGTTTGATCTATAGATCAAACGGTTGAGATGGTGGCGGCCCTTTAAGAATAGGCCACATGACCCAATCGAGAAAAAGGGAATTAGAAATAAATGTAAAATCAAAATAAAATATTAAATGAAATCATAATTAAAAATGTATTACATGAAAATTGTGTATTTTTTAATAGCTACAATTTTCATGTAAAATACAAAATCAAAATACATCATATATACATACTATTAATTTTGTAAATATTTTTATGAATATAAAAATACTCCTTTTTATTTTTCTTTGTTATTTTTTGTATTTTGAATAGATATTAATATATAATATATTATTTACAATATTACACTACTTTGATTGGTTTTTAAAATAAATGAAAAACACGTAAAATAATAATAACAATAAACACATATAGATAGAAATTAGAGGCTTTATTTATTTATAATTAGGGATATTTACCCAGCGAACCCTGAAATCTTTCAAAATTACCTCTACGACCTTTGAAACATCGATATTCCTCCCTAGACCCCGTAATCTTGCTAACCATTACCGTGCAGACCCTCTGGTTAACTCCCATCCATTTGTCCGTTAAAACTAACCGGTTTCCGTTATATTTGTTTACATTATATCCAATTTGTTTGTTAAATTTACATTCATTGCCATTTCCCATTGGATTTGGCCCTTCCCGCCGTCCTCCTCGAAACCTCAACCCCACAGTGCCGTCCAAAGCCCCGGCGTCGCTTCCCCTGCTCCCCCGCCGGCCCTAGCGTGCCTCAGCTGCCATCGGTGGCCTACCCATCTCGTTCCGGAACTCTACCTCGATGTCAAGTAGATCCGTCTCCTCCACGCGCTTCACCGCCACCGTAGTGCCGTCACCGAATACCCCCTTGTACACCACCCCCGACCCACCTCTTCCGATGGATTCCGAGAACTCCCCGTCGCACTCGCGAGATCTGCGACGGTGTATCTGCTGGACCCACATCGCCTCCACCCAAAAAGAGATGGACCCACATCGCCTCAGATCTGCGACGGACCTCTGTTTCCATGCCAGAAAGAGATGGAAACAGAGGTGGAAACAGCAGGAGGGCAACCATCGATAGTGCCAACACACCATCCATTTGACGTGTTTGGTGGTCAACTCATTTGACTTTGGAGGTAGTAGAGGCAACCGGAAGGAGCAGGTAACGGTGTCGAGGTCCCTGGGTCCGAACTCGTTAACGATGCCGGCGACGGACGCCTCCTGTGGCCGTCCCCCTCCAGTCCACGTACTTGGCGGCACCCATCTCCATCTGCGCGATCCTCACGGCCCCTATGAGCCTCTCCGGCAGATCCTCCTCCTCCTGCGCCTCCACCACGAACCCCATGTCGATCGTCACCATCGAGACGACCCCGAGCGCCAGGTGCAGTATCGGTGGAGAAGGGAGCCGGCAGGGAGGGGGTCGTTGGAGGCGAAGTAGAAAACGGCGCTGTGGTGGTCGGAGCGGGAGGGGATCTGGAGGTTGACTGCGAAGAGGAAAGACTTTGGGGGGAGGGGATGAAGGTGGTGGTCGGAGCGAGAGAGGAGGGGGAGAGAAGAAGAAAGGAGGGCCCTTGGATTTGCTAGGGTTAGATTAACTCAACTTAAACCCAAACAAGTTAACTTAAAAAATCTCAGTTTAACGGTAGGGTCTATAGGGTAAGACGGAGCAAGATTACGGGGTCTAGGGAGGAATATCGATGTTTCAAAGGTCGTAGAGGTAATTTTGAAAGATTTCAGGGTTCGCTGGGTAAATATCCCTTATAATAATTAGCCTTAATTATTTACAAGGTGTTAACAATTAACTATATTTAGTTAATTATTTAATTAATTGAATATGCTAACACATATGGATAAATAATACAAATAATATTGATAAATATGAGATTCATCACACATACATGTAACTATCTGGTCTAAACCATGATGCATCTCAAATCCTCTATGTGTTGTACTAATCAGTCCAAAGAACCTATGAGTGTGGTAATCGGTACATCTTTTCGCCCTAGATGGGAGGGAACCTTGGCGCTCCATGTCTTCTTTTCCATATGAGAAGAACATATAACTCTCGGGATTGAGGCTATGGAGGAACACACAATGTTCCTCATTTTGTCGATCACTTGCATCTGAAAAATCAGATCCATCGGTGATGCTTTTATCTGAAGCTGGCTTACCAATCTCATTTGACCATATCGAGTTGTATACTTTTACTATGGGTGCGAACACAACATGACTCGAGTTGTGTGAAGGAAGGGCCTCCTGAGAATGATTGGGGTGTGGAATAAGTGTAGTGGGAAATCTACGTCCAATACAACAAAGTCCAAAGAGAATTACAGTCCTTCTACGTCATGATAATGTCTTTAAAGATGCCCCTTGGTTGCTTCACAAACCGATCAGCAAAATAAAGAATCGTCCAAGATTTTTGAAGCATCCAACTCGAGAGCATTGAGTAACGAGGAAGGAATGAAATTAATGGACGATCCATTGTCTAACGAGATAGGTCAAAATCAATGGCTACAAACTGGCATTTGACTAACTGTGCAACAGAATCCATCTTCTTGATTGTGAAGTAATACATATAGCACACGAGATTGTCATGGTCAGGATATGTTTCTCGGTTCTTGTCATTTTCTTTCTATGGTGTGTATATCTCGCTTTTAAGTTCTTTTTTAGCTCATGGAAGTTATCAAAGGCATCGTGAAGTGAGATCTTTATAAAGACATTTTCTTTGCACATGCTGGATCTTGTTAGTTCATGCATGAACATGCATATTGTCATGATAACAAAACTTGGTGGTGATGTTTGCCTGTAGCAGAGAGAAAGTAAAAGAGGAAGGTCTAGTTGACCCACGAGTAAAGGGGCTAGTTGATGTGGGTATTGTGTTAGAGGCTATGAGCGAATCAGAAGACAACATGGATTGGTCATTGATTGGGTCAGAGGAAGCCAAAAGACAAGGCAAACATACCAATCATCTCGTGCCAAGTGGTGCAGGCATGTCGAAGATCGTGGATCAATATGTGTCAGCACGAGATAATTTTGAAAATAAAAAGTCAAAGAAAATTAAAGAGAAATATTATGTGTCCCCAAAACAAAAAAATCAAAACTTGAAGGCTACAGATTTCAAAGATATCTTTAATTTCATAAAGACAATGAAATCAAAAGACCATTTACTCATAGTTCTATTTTGATGGGTTTTTTATATGTATAAAATACATATATTTTGGGATTTTATTTTTCCTTCTGTTTTCTCACTACTATATTATATAAATATATTACTTAATATATGATGCATAATTTATTTTTGGATTTTTAATAAGTGATTTGAACATTTTTATTTTTTATTTTGTTGTTAATTAAGTTACATAGTATATTTATAAAAGAAAAAAGAAATAAATTCAAATTATTTATTTATGTGCATAAATTATAGATGTTGTTATTGTGTCTATAATAAATGCTCTTTCTCTTTTTTTTTAGTTTTTCTAGGCTGTTATATTTTTGTGTTTTGTTTCTTCAGCGGTTAGTTAGCATGCATAATATATTTATAGATGCAAAATGAATTAAGTTAAAAAGAAGTATTTTTTAACATAAAATATTATGGTTCTAAGTGTATTATATACAAGCATACTCTCACTTTCATTCCTATTTTGATCTTTATACTTCTAATATTTTTAGTTGTTTTTAAATACCAGTTAATGTTTTTTTACATATGAATGAATACCAAGAATGCTGAATAAATAGATGAATACATGTGTTTGTTATCTTTTCTTGTTCAATTTTCGACTCTTAGGTGTATGAAGCACAATTTCATCATTGAACGCCTTCTCCAATTATGGAAATGAGTGTCTTTAAGGTTCAAGAGGCAAAATTGTTTTGCTAGCGAAATTGGATGCACCTTGTGTGTTTGGAACTTTACAAAATAATGTGCATTGGGCGTGGGTTGCTTGGATTTTTCACTTCGCATGCGGAGGGTTTTTGTTTATGGTATGTAACAAACTTTATACCCAGTAATGATATCTCTACGTTGAATGAACTTGATCGTTTTTCTAATAAAAGATTTCAATTTTCCATTCCAATAGAAATAGAACCCCCAACGCCCAAAAATAATCTAATCATGGAAACGCAATCAAATCCGTGGAGTCGATCAAACCTATGCAAATATTACAAAACATGGGAAAGAAGTCGTGTACTCATCCTATCAATCATCACTACGTAATGGAATTTTCCTTTTGCGCTCTATATGTTAACCAAATCCATCACCGACGATTTATGGTTAGCTTGCAAATATCGCAAGGTACGTATGCTGTCATCTAATCACCCTATCAATTTTGTTGCATTTTCCCATTTTTTTACCATAACCGAGAAAAACTATACCGATTTTGCATCTGATTGTTCAACATTGTTGGAAGAGGGAGACATTGTACATGGAATACATAAATAGGTACACACATACATAAATATGCATTACAATAAAATTGGGTTATAACGGCGTTTATTTCAAAATTCGTCATTGAATCAGCCGTTGTTAAATATATAACAACAATATTATTCGTGATGAAATTATCTTTTATACTTGAAAATAGTGACAAATATCCTATATGTCGCTACACCACCGGCGATGGTTCACATATCGTTGCTTATCTATTGCTATTTTTCAAAACTTTAGATAATCATCACTAATTTTTAGTTAAAAGTATAAAAAATTATTTCGCAACGGATAATATTGTCGTTGTGTATTTAATAACAACTGATTTAGGGACATATTTCCAAAAAAGCATCGCTGCTGCTCAATTTTGTCATAGTGGCATACATACATACACACACACACACACATACATATATATATGTATGTATGTATGTATGTATGTACAATCCGTACATACACAGGGAAAAATTACGCCCGCTCCATTTTTCGTGATTTTTAATTTTATGCAAAATAAAAATATGTATTTTCATCGCTGTCATTCTAAACAGTGACTCCTATGCCCTCCATGTAATTTTAACGGTCTTAGAATTGTTGTAATCGACATGTTCTGGATGGAGGGCATACGATGCCTCTGTTTCTAACGAAATTTGAATATGAAAATACATATTTTTATTTTTCAAAAAAAATAAATTAAATTAAATCACAGAAAAATGGGAGCGGACCCATTTTCCTCATATATATAAGGGAAAATGGGGCTACCCCTTGGGAGCTAACTTGACTCTCCCCCATCTCATTTTTCCTATATTTTTTTATTTTTTAAAAATAAATCTATGAAAATTCATTACTATATCCCTATATTATGTCATTCAAGTTTCACGAGAAACAGAGTCTCGTACGACCTCCAACTAAACATTCATTTTTTATCGGCAGTAGAATTATTGGAATTGACCTCATTTAGATGGAGGTCATATGAGTCCCTATTTCACATAAAACTTAAATGACATAATATAAGGATATAGTTATGAAATTCACGGAAGCATTTTTCAAAAAAAATAAAAAAATGAGGTGGGGGAGCCGAGCTAGCTTTCCTAAGCTAGCTCCATGGCTCTCATAAGATCAGCCCTATATATAGAAGAATCTAGTAGTCCGAATTCATCGCTTTATGCGTTCACAATTTTTGACTCTCACATGATCGGCCCTCTCTCTATATACAAAATAGATATATATGTAGGGTTAAATGGGGTTGCCCCTTAGGGGGAGCTAACTTGGCTCCCCCACCCCATTTTGTCCGATTTTTTTATTTTTTTGAAAATTTTTCCGTGGAATTTCATCACTATATCCTTATATTATGTCATTAAAATTTCGTGCAAAACAGAGACTCATACGATCTCCATCCAGACAGTTATTTTTTAACGGTAACAGAATTGCTAAAAATGACCATGTCTTGATGGAGTCCGTATGAGTCTTTGTTTCTCACGAGATTTTAATGACATAATATATGGATATATTGATGAAAATCCACAGATTTTTTTTTTAAAAAAATAAAAAAACCAGACGAAATGAAGTAGGGGAGCCAAATTAGCTCCTCTATGGGGGCAGCCCCATGTTGCCCATATATGTATCTATGTATGTATATGTCTATTCCCAATATAAGTGATTGGTTTGCTGACCGATATGGCCTCCGCCTACCTACGAAGGTAGTTCGTGCACATCGACTGTATTGTATTCGTTGCTAATTCTTCGTATAAAGGTGATTAGTATTGGGTTTTATTTTGTAAAATTTTGCATGTATTATTGTTAATTTAACAACAAATAAATTTCTTTGGCTGGTCATCGAATAACCATATAGTAAAGAATACATCACTCGATACAATAAAATTGATTTAAGACAACGAATAATTTGAGTATCTATCAAATATCATATTTGCTACTATGACTCATATACCGGTGATTTACATGTTAATTTTTCATTATTATTCATATTAATCGTTGTTGAATTTGACAATGGATGACTGTTATTTTATGATTCATTGCAAGGAATGGGATATTTGTTGCAAATTTAAAGAATGAAGTAACAAATAATATTTATTATTTAACTATATAGAATATGACAATACATAAAAATTATCCATTTTCTTAAGTCAAAATTGTTCTAGTGATTGTGAAACTCAATAGTCATACATAATTATTTTGCAATGAGTAAGTTTCACTTAATTTAACACTGAAAGATGTAACAATGAATTTTTGAATTATTTATTGGCTTCATTTTGTTATATTTTCTTAAAGTGAATAGACATTCCTGAACATCTTCTTTCAAAAGAAGATATATAAATTAATCGAATCGAATTTTTAAGAATTAGTGTGTAATTTATCGAACCAGAATTGAACAGTGCCTTTATCTTGTCAACTGAACATTGCCTAATAAACTGAGGTATACCTAAGAAGGTTAGGTGAGGTTTGATTCATTTATACCCTAATGTGCAATAAGTAACATTTGAGCTTTAATTTTCTTTAGAGTTTAATGGGGCTGCCCCTTGCGGGTAGCCAACATGGCTGTCCCCGCATCGTTTTCGATATTTTTTTATTTTTTTGAAAAATATCACCATGTATATTCATCTCTATATCCCTCCTATATGCCATTCGAATTTCGTCAGAAACAGAGACTCCTATGACCTCCATCGAGACAGTCATTTTTTAACGGTAACGTGATTTTTTAAATCGACACCATCTCGATGGAGGCCGTAGGAGTCTCTGTTTCTGATGAAATTTGAATGACATATAGGAGGGATATAGAGATGAATATACATGGCGATATTTTTCAAAATAAAAAAAATAAAAAAAGTGCCGAAAACGACATGTGGGCAGCCATTGTTGGCTGCCCGCAAGGGGCAACCCCATTAAACTCTTTTCTTTATATGCCCTGGAATTTGACGTAGATTGTTGAAACTAATACAAGACGTGAACATCCAGCACATCATTATTTAATAAACTTGCATAGTTTTAATGGAGAATAATATACTCAAGTATTTTTAAAATTGAACGGAGACTAAAATCGGATCTCACAAAAAGGTTGGATTGGATTGGACCATGAAATCAAACCGGCTCAACTGGATAATGACGTCGTCATTTTTTAAAATCAGATTAAATCGAACCAATAAGAGAAAAAATGATTGAATCAACTAATTAAAGCGGAAAAAATCAAAACATGTGCAGAATACATGCTCAAATACACTTGAAATAGATATAAAATAAGCAAATAATATAAATATTTTTCTTTATACATAAAGTTTTTTCTTCCATATGTAACATTTTCGTGTGTGTGTATGTGTATAATATTTAAATTAAATACTCTGCAAAAAATAAAGTTTAGTTATATTGTTTATCCGACTCTTTCAAGAAGTTGATGCAGAGTAGTTGGTTAGAGCTCTCCAATTGATAACTAGATGTTACGAGTTCAACACACATCATTGGCATATTTATTTTAAAATAAATTCAGATTTGAATTATGGATTAGTGGTTGAAGCGGGTTAAGTAAGGTTGTAAATGGTCCACTTATTGGTGGTCGAACCAAAAATACAACTCAAATCGAATCGAACCGCCAGAATCAGGTCTGGTTCAATTAACATCCATCATTGATATAATTGTTTTAAAATAAATTCGAATTTGAATTGTAGATTAGTGGTTAAATTTTAATTGAATCGAGTTAAACTATGTTACAAATGACCAATTGAATCGGTGGTCGAACAAAAAATACAACAAATCAAACTAAATCATCAGAATTGGTTAACCGAGTCGGTCGAAGTCCGATTCACCGCTACGCTCTAGTTTCAATAATATTGATATAGCCTCCTCTTCTTTTCTCTTTATTTTTTTTTCTGAGGGGTGAGAAATTTCATGACACATTATCTATCCATTGTCAACACGTACATCTCACACCATAGAATGATGATAATTTATTTAGTTTTCTCCATAGAAAAAGACATTTATTGTCATAAAATAATCAACCATGAGTCTTCATATCCCATACCTAGCTTACTATAATTGAATGAAAAACGATGTTAGTTAAATTTACATGATTTATTGTAGATGAGAGTCACCTATCCAACACCATGCATGAGTTTACACTTCTTCCATCCATATAGTAAATGTTCTTTAGTCTTGATAAAGACTTTCCTTATTATTCCAAGAGACAATAAATAAGAAGGAATAATATATAAGTTAAGTTTTTCTCTCGTTGTTGTTTGGTCCGTTTGAGGGTTAATGAGGAAAAAATATTGCAGATAGAGATATAATGAATGATATAATTGTCATATGATTACTTTATAGCGTATTTTGAGATTAAATATCCTCATCTCAAGACAAAGCAACGATATTTTGGATCCAAATGAGGCAAAACGGTGTACTTCAAAAGAAAAAGAAACACAATGTGGAAGGACAAAACAAGCAATAATGCATTAAGTGAAAGGATAGGGACATAAATATTTAGAGTCGTGTAGCTCCATATTAAACGAACCGTATCTAGTAAAAGCTCGATTAACATAAATGATTAAATATTTTCTGGACATCTTGTAATTATCATATATAGCCATATGATATGCATTTATTACATGCATATCATATATAGCCCGATTAATATTTAGTTCGTTTGATTTACTTTTCATGGATGCATTGGAGATGGCTCGATGGCCACATTAACTAGACACACATTTAGGGTCATGTAGCTCCATATCCATCTTGTAAACGAACTAAATCTATGTAAAAGTCCGATTAACATAAATGATTAAATATTTTCTAGACATCTTGTAGTTATCATATGTAGCACGTATATATGATGGCGTAAGGTGGTCATATAATGATGCACTTATGTTGGTTTTCTTATTTCAGATATCCAGAATTAAGGGGATCCCGAAAAGTTCAACCTCTAGTATAAGACATGCAATAGTTTATATTTGAGAATATATTTCGTTAGCATAACTTCTCTTCTCTTTGGTATACCAAATCAATCTTAATCAACTTTATTATTATCTTTTTGGTGATAATTTTAATAGCCGATCATGATTGATTTATGATGTATACTGAAGGAGTGCGGGGTTATGCTGTCGAAATTTGCTCAGAAATAAACAAGCATGTAATAAAGATTGTCTTATATAATGATTTCAATTTTTATGGATGAGCTCAAATGATAATATTAATAAATACAGATCTCTTCTCATCTCCTAAATTTAGTGAAATAAATTTAGGCCCGCAATATATATTATGGGTTGGGGTTCACGGTTTAGTAAATAAATCGCTACAACGTGTCGTATAGTGGTGAATAATAGTTTCTCTTATGATGAAGGTACAAGTCATGGATAAGTGGCAGTTAACGAAGCGTTAGACATATTACCCTTCTTACAAGGCCGTTGTTTTGAACTGGTTGGCGTGGACTTTTAATGATGATCGGAAAAATTTTCGAAAAGAGGTGAATTACGAGAAAATTCCTTGTCCGTGCAAGAAACGATTAAATAGACACATGCAAGAGAGAGAAATTGATTTCGAGCATGTCATTGTTAATGACGTTGGGACTTCTATGTCATTTGGATAGTTCATGGTGAGGAGCTTGCAGAACCTTCATATCCAATGAATCAAGAAGCATGGTTCGATTACAGTGCACAAGTAAATCAATCAGTCTTCAAATAAAAAGTTCTTAGCCATAATCCATATCTACTTGAGCTGATTGGAGATAGTGGTCAGTTCTTCATGTTTTTAAAAGACGTAGAAAAATCCATAGTCCCATGAAATAAGATGTCTTGATAGAAGTTCTCTTTGCAACCATTCAGAATAAAGGTGAGACACAAGGTGTCCTCAATATGCATGATCGATGTTCTTGCCTTGATAAGGCAACTTTTGGACAAAAGATGGATTCCGTACAATTGATGCGAAGAGAGTTTTGAAAGTTCCATTTAAGTTCGAAAAGACTAATGCATGTCCAAGTGATTGCATTATTTTTTTCGAAATGCCTACAATCATAGGGATGCATGTCCGCAATGTGGAGTATCCAGATACAAACGTGACAAAAATGGATGACTCTCACACAAAGATAATATCGTGTACGATTTTGCATAACTTCTCCTTAATTCTGAGATTGCAGAGACTGTTCACATCGAACAGAATATCGAAGTGGATGACTTCACACTAGAGAAATCACTCCACGGATGGATACGTATGCCATCCAGTAGACTCAAATAGTGGTGTTGTTCGATGTTTTTTTCCAGATTTTGCATAGGATGCATGAAATATATGATTGGATTTTGCGAATGATGGTTTCAATCCATTCAAGAATATGTTCCTGGCGTATTCTATCTAACTCGTTGTAGTTGTGACTTACAACGTGCCTCTGTTGATTTGCATGAAGTCCAACTTCATGATATTGAAACATTTGATTCCATGTCCGAAAGAGTCCAGAAATGCAGTAGATGTTTACATACAACCGTTGACCGAAGAGTTCAAGTTTTTGTGGCATCACAACATGTAGACTTTTGATGCACATATGAATCGGACTTTTCTTTTGCATCGAGCCATATTATGGATGATTAATGACTTCCCTGCATATATCATCTCTCTGGTTGGAGTACTAACCGAAATGTTGATTGTCCTATATGTATGGAACATACACACCATCTTCATTTGAATACGAGTAAGAAGATATGTTATTTGGATCATCACAGATTTCTACCAATGTCACATCGATGATGGAACATTCTACATAATGATGAGTTTGATGGAAAATTATGTTGTGAGTCAACTAAGTTTCCTGATATAATTCTGTGAACAAAACTAGCGCGACAATCGGGTCATGAGCTGATGGATAAATACACCTTTATGTTTTCGACATCTGCGTTCCTCCATTTATTGATGCTAACCAAATAAAGTTCATGCACCACTAAATATAAATAAATACACCTTTATGTTTTTAACAAAGTAATAAAAGTATTTGAAATATAATAAAATACCAACACCTAGGAGTCTGCAGCAATGTGCTTTTTATTATTATTTATAAATATTTATTATTAATATTTATTTATTTTTTCAAATAGATCAGGTCATTATAGTCAACTTCTTTTTATGTTTTGAAAGCCCTAAATATGTAAAAATTCAAACTAAATCCAGAATACAAACATATATATAATTTTTATGATTATGCAAAAATCAAGATTATGAAATTATTCCTACATTATTCTAAAAAATTAAACTAGAAAATTACTTCTAAAAATAAAAAATATTACTAGATTAATATTTTTAACGAGATTGTTTGTGGAGATAGAACTAATTAAGAGGTTTATGAACTACGGATAATGCAATTTAATTTTGATGAAATTGCCGAATAGGTAATTAGTTAAGTTCTAATTGTAAGTTTTTTTATTTATCAAAAAATGTTAACTTGTACCTAAGAAATCAAATTTAATGAAAATTTTAAGTATTTTATTTTGCAACAAAAAGATCAAAAATAAAAAGTCAAAATCAAAATGTAACTTCCTATTAGAAATAGGACATTTCAAAACTATGACACGATTCAAGTATGATCTAGAAACATTTTAAATGCTGAACATGTATTTACTGTCTTTTTCTAATCTAAAAAAAACAATCTCAAAAAAATGCCAATAGAAGTATCAGAAATTACGATGAAATTTGTGCACTGAGAATTATTAAACTTGGATAAGAGGAGAGGGAGATGGGAATTTTCTCAGAATTTTATGACTTTTTATTCCAGCGATGTTTTGAAGTGGAATGTAACCGGTACGGAACAAATTAGGGTTGGGTTCGGGTCGGTTTGAATTGTCCGGCTCAAGCTTATTTAAGTATATGGGTTAATGGCTCGGGTCTAAGTTCATTTTATTTTCAAATTTCAGGCCCAAGTCCAAATCCGGTCAAACAAAATGAGTCGGGTTCGGGTCGAACTAGCTCAATTTAACACTTATGTATACCAATATCATATGTTTCGTTCTTTCATTTGTCTGGTTGTTTCTTATGCATGTGTGCATGTTTAAGACTTTAAGTATACTAACTAATTCGTATTAATGACATTAGCTGTATGTTGAAAATAGAAATGTGGTAAAAAAATATGATGACTTAAATCAACATTCAATTCACCATTACATATTCTATTATAGTGCAAGCACTATGAATTAATATAGATTGGTTACTTACAGTTGTGCATGTTCTAACACTTGAGGACACAGATTCCATTCTTGTATATTAATGCAATAATTTTGCATATTGATGTAATAATGTCCTCAATCCGTGCTAATGAATATGATTATTAATGGGTATGAGCATTTATTCTACACTCGAATGAGGATGTGAAAGTTAGAATATGATTAGTAAGTTTGGACAGATCATCATATTTTTTGCAGCAAGGTTAATAAATTGAGTTTGGACTTTAGAATCGGCCGGACTATTGAACTTGCGGGTTGGGACCTTCTCAGGTCTGAACACAGCCCGATAATCAATATGGGCTCATTTTGAGACCAATAGTCCGCCCACTAAATTTTGAATTTGAGCTTGAGTCGGGTTATACAGTCCGCCCACTAAATTTTGAATTTGAGCTTGAGTCGGGTTATACGGATCAGATTTTGAGCTGGGTCGGACCGTCCCAACCAATGCCCAACCTTAGAACAAATCCTATGGTGTTACAGCACTCGTTACACGCAGGGACGTCCGATGGTCATCCAATGGCATCTAGGGATGATAATGCATGGTCAGTGCCAATCCCGATGCCCATCGGACACCACCTACGTGTTACAGCAGGTGCCGTAAGAGCTCAGACTGGTATGAACGACTGAACACTGATCTGAGAGTTCATTTGGCTCTCTGGTATTCCCCCTGTCAGATCTATACCTCTGCAGATCGGAGTTAAGGTGCTCAGACCTCCATTGCAACAACAATGAAGATGAAGGTGGGGAAGCTCCATCGAACTCGACTTATAGATGGTTGACTGACTTGAAGGCGTTATGACACATCGCAGAGGATCATTTGCGAAGCAAATTGATCCTCATAGATCGAAGCTCCATTCAATCATCAGAACAGCACAAAGTAAGATGCGTAAATCCCTGTAGGGGGAGCTCATAGAAGAATGCTGCAAGTGCTCCTCCTTGAACTCCTAAATCTCCAGAGGTCCTCGAAGCATGTTGTCACTCCTGCAAGTTGTGTGACACTTCGGTGGTATCGTTGATCCCGTGGGTGGTAATGGAGTTCGATGGAAGACAGTGATGGGTAAGAATCAAGGTTGAGCACACGGCGTGAGGAGATAGAGCATCATGGACGAACGTTAACCATGCTGTCTTACCACCTTTCCCGTCAGCATCCATCCCCATTTATTACCATGCAGTGCCCCGCGAGGCATGGACACCGAGACGAGAACCGCACCGCGTTCCAAACCAGAGTACAGACCCAACCCTATAAATACCCCGCCCGCTCCCATGTTCCCTCACCACCACCAAAGGCAGCAAACCCCGGGCCGAGCCGAGCCGAGCCATGGACGCCCACCGAAGCTCGCCCTCCCCGAAGCGGCGCCCGGTCCAGGCCTCGGACGCCCTCCCCCTCCCGATCCGGGCGACGAACCTGGTGTTCTCGGGGCTCTTCTTCTACTCGTGCTCGTACCTCATGTCCCGGTGGCGCGAGAAGGTCCGCACCTCCGTCCCCCTCCACGCCCTCAGCCTCCAGGAGATCGCCCACCTCGTCGCCCTCCTCTCCTCCTTCCTCTACCTCCTCAACTTCTTCGGCATCACCCTCGTCCAGTCCCTCCTCCCCCGCTCCCCCGACGACGACGACGACAGCCACCACCTCCCCGCCGCCGCTCCCCTCGCCCCCCACCGCGACGAGGATCTCGTCCAGCTCGTCTTCGACGGCACCGTTCCCTCCTACTCACTCGAATCCCGCCTCGGCGACTGCTCCCGCGCCGCGTCCATACGCCGCGAGGCCCTCCGCAGGATTACCGGTCGATCGCTCGATGGACTCCCCCTCGATGGATTCGACTACGATTCCATCCTCGGCCAGTGCTGTGAAATGCCTGTTGGGTACGTCACCATCCCCGTCGGCATCGCCGGTCCGCTGCTGCTCGACGGGCGGGAGTTCCACGTGCCCATGGCCACCACGGAAGGGTGCCTGGTCGCCAGCACGAACCGCGGGTGCAAGGCGATTAGAGACTCCGGAGGCGCGCAGAGTGTGATGCTCAAGGATGGGATGACGAGAGCGCCTGCGGTAAGGTTCGGCAGCGCCAAGCGAGCCGCCGAGCTTAAGTTCTTCCTCGAGGATCCGTTACGCTTCGACGAGATCGCCGCGGTTTTCAACAGGTGGGGAAATTGAAGATTTTTTTTTGCCGAAAGTTTGGATTTTGATCTCTGACCAATTCAAGAACAAGTTGGCTTTCTTAGTGTTTTGTGAAAGTTACTCAAGAATAGAATGCGGTTGTGTCCAAATGTGCAGGTCGAGTAGATTTGCGAGACTCCAGGGGATTCAGTGCGCAATCGCGGGGAAGAATTTGTACATAAGATTCAGCTGCAGGACAGGCGATGCCATGGGGATGAACATGGTGTCGAAGGGTGTACAGAATGTGCTGGAGTTCCTCGAGAACGATTTCCCGGACATGGAAGTTATTGGCATCTCAGGTTGGGAGCTCAATTCTCTTCCTGTACTTTGTATGATTTTCTGCTTTTCTTGGTCTATTCGAAGTTAAATGGGTCGATTTCGAGCAGGGAACTTCTGTGCTGACAAGAAACCGGCTGCCGTCAACTGGATCGAAGGGAGGGGGAAATCGGTTGTGTGTGAAGCGGTTATCAAGGAGGAGGTGGTGAAGAAGGTGCTTAAGACCACGGTACCTGCACTTGTGGAGCTTAACAAGCTCAAAAACCTTGTTGGGTCGGCTCTCGCGGGAGCTCTTGGTGGGTTTAATGCGCACTCCAGCAACATTGTAACAGCCATCTTCATAGCAACTGGTCAGGATCGGGCTCAGAATGTCGAGAGTTCGAACTGCTTAACGATGTTGGAGGCTGTCAATGATGGGAAAGATCTCCACATCTCTGTAACCATGCCTTCAATTGAGGTAATGCTTCTAACTTTGTGAAAAAATGGTTTCCATACCCTATTAGCTGTATATGGATAAGCCACGCTTGGTGTCTGCGTCAATTATCTGCAGTTACAATTGAGGTAAAAATGGATCAATGTGGAAGTTAAAAAACTACATGTCACGATCATATGCGGGTTTCTGTTTTTGATTGTTGAAACTCAAACGTGCCAGTTCAGACTTCTGGATTTACTTGGTTTGATCAGGGTGGGATGTTATTACGAGGATTGCAGTGTTTTCTTTAGAATTCACCAAGCCATGATTTCTCATGAACAAACCATGGATTTCTCAGTTTCTTTAATCTATTACTTTCAGGTGGGGACAGTTGGTGGAGGCACTCAGTTGGCGTCACAATCTGCCCTTCTGGATCTACTTGGCGTTAAAGGTGCCAACCAGGACCGACCAGGTGCGAATGCGAGGCAGCTTGCATCTGTGGTTGCTGGTGCAGTTCTCGCTGGCGAGTTGTCCCTCCTGTCCGCCATCGCAGCTGGGCACCTCGTCAAGAGCCACATGAAGTACAACAGGTCGAGTAAGACCATCGCTAAAGCTTCTTCATGAAGAGAGATCCCCCACTTCAGCTCAAGAAGAAGCCATTCCCCCCAGAATCCAAAAGGCATGGAGAGGCAGATCACAGCAGCTCCTCCTTGCCGCTTTGTTCAGTTCCACACATGGTTTGATCCTTCCACCTTGTAATATCTCTAGTTTATGCTCCCATTGTTTCTGGAAGTAGTAACTATGGCCCAAACTCTGAGAGTTGGTTGAATTTACATTTGTTGAGCAACTGCAAGAATTGGTTATAAACTTGTGAATGAAACAAAGGAAAATCCAGCTTTGCACAGTGTGTTTCATGGTGTGTATTGATGTCTTTCTCTGCTGCTATCATAATCCCATGCATCTAGATTCTCGGTTGGAAAATATCCAGGATTTTGAGTGGATGGTGATATATGTGGGGGAATTCATGTCGGATTCCTCCAGGAAACTATTTCATGCGTGTGCAATTGCTGAATTTCTTGGAATGATGTGAGCTTGTGGTTATAGGGACTGTTTGGTTGTAATCACAAAGAGTTGAGCTATTTAATAAGGAATGTGTGACATTAACAATTGGGTTGATGATAAAGGGGAACTCTTTAATAATGAGAAGGTGAGGCCATCCTGCAAGGAATTTCAAGTAGAAGTTTATCCAGGAGCGTGCAGCTGCCATTAATAAAGAGAAGAAGATCATGCTTCAAGGAGGATGGTATAGGAATCAGATCCATCAACTTATTGAGGTTAAAAAGAAAGGCAGAAGAACGAAGTCGTCGGGATTTTCCTTCGAACTCTACATCTAGGAATTAGGAATTCCGCAAAAATAAAAACAAGAACCAAAGCTAGAAGTGTGGGCTTAGGTCACCCACACTTCGTGAGTTTTAGATGTGGTATTATATTTGGGGGTATGGGTGTTACAACATCCTCCACTTATATTCGCAACGTCTTCGTTGCAACATGGCTCATCACTTATTCCCAGTGACAGTGGCGGATGCACGCTCCGGGTAACTATTTCCTCCTATCTCTTTGTAGGGGTGGCTTCACCTCTCGGGTAGCCCTTTCCACTATCAGAGGGAACCCGCTCTGATACCATTTGTAACGTTCCGGGCTTAGTTCACCGGTCCGTTATCTAGGAAAACTGGCCCTGACAACTTGTTGGGTTCGGGCCCAAATGGATCCGTTGACAACCACCCAAAATGCTTAAGCCCAAGTTGTCAAGTAGTAGTCTCCACCACTTATAAACCACACCCACACTTCGTGAGTTTTAGATGTGGTACTATATTTGGGGGTATGGGTGTTACAGTCCAAGTGCAAGCAACACGTAGAGATGCCATGATTTTTCTAAATAAATTTTAGCGAAATTTATTTTTTGTTGACCGATTTTATATACAAATTAGTCCGTTTGTTCTTTAAGAAAAAAACGTCATTTTTTATCTTTAAGAAAATTTATATAACAAAAAGATAATTTAGCGGGTGGGAAGATAGGGAAAAAAAGAAAAGAGTTCCCTTGTATGTGATGTAAAGTGAAGGAGAGCTAAATTCTAAAAAAAAATTGTCAATCAAAATAGTTTTCTTTTCTTCCATTATCTCTGGTTTTCGAGGTCGATATTTGTGGTATCATCTATTTCATCAAAACAAGAAGAACGAAGTGTTGTGGTTGGAGAAAAGCGGTGATAAAAGTCGTGTCCAATTGCTCAAAGTCGATATCGTATAGCAGGAAGCGATTCTCTCTTTTTTTTTTGAAATATTAATATTTCTACTAAGTCAAATATAACAGTCCTCTACGATTTATATCAATCGTTGTTTCCTTGAGAACTTGGAATTTGCGAGAATGGGTCCATGTTTTCAAAGAAATGTTGCAAGAAAATAAAAACATGCAACTATAGATGAAAATGGTCGGATACAGATATAGATATAGGTATAATCATATCCTTATCTATTTTAAAATAAGAATACGAATGCCGATATGAATATTGACGGATATGGAAATGTGTTATTGTATCCATAAAAACACATATGAATACAAAACGAATACGAATAATAACATGAATATTTAATAGACTAACAAAAATATACATGTTTAGGATGGCTTACGCATACCAGATATATCCATTTCATAACAATTATATTAACAATGGTGAATGCAAATCATAAAATATTGTTATATACAAATATAAATATATCTACGACTATATTTATATATTGAAACGGGTATACAAATGCAAATATTAACGAATGTCAAAGTGATATCCATATTCACATCTACTTCAAAATGAATACGCATATGAATATCAACATCAGAATACATATAAAACAAATATGACAGCCGATCGGATAAGTACATAACCCTCCTACGTACATCAGTCCACATCCACTTCAAAAAAAATACGAATATGAATATTTACGCCCATAATCCTGAGTAATTTTATATTTATGTACATAACCCTGCGTAATCTCGAATTACACCAGGAATCCTGATTAGTCAGTCAGTCTCGCACCCATAACCCTACGTTAGGTTTGTTCGTTAACTCAACTAGACGATTGGGTTAATCTAACCCATGGTTTATCTAACGATTATTAAATTTTCCAAAACCCCTCCTTCCTCCTCCAACGCCCCTCCTTCATCCTCCAACGCCCCTCCCCCTTCCTCATCCAACAACCCACCCTCCCTTCAGCCCCCCCCCCCCCCCCCCCCCCAACCTTCTCCTCCTCCAGATCTTCCCACCCTCGCCCTCCTCCTCCAGGTCCGTCCGCTCTTGCCCTCCTCCTCCAGGTCATCTGCTCTCGCTCTCCTCCTCCAGATCCTCCCACCCTCGCCTTTCTCCTCCTCCTCCTCCTCATCCTCCAGGTCGTCAACCCTCGCCCTCCTCCTCCCCGACCTCCTCCTCTTCCTCTGGGTCCTCCAGCCCCTCCGCCTCCTCCACGACCTCCTCCTCCAAGTCCTCCTGTCCTTGCCCTCCTCCTCTAGGGTTATTCGCCCTCACCTTCCTCATACGTGACCTCGTCCTCCTCCTTCAGGTCCTCCAACCCCTCTGCCTCCTCCGGGTCCTTCGCCATGTCCCTCCTCCTCCCCCGGGTCCTCGGCCATCACCCTCCTCCCCAATGGTGATGGGTTCATATGGAAGAGAAGGAAGGAGAAGTGAAGGAACGGGAATGGCATCATTTGTAATTAATATGAACCCAAAAGGTGAAAATGGTCCACATTTATGGATTCGGTCAAAGTTAACAGAAAAATAGATGAATGTTAACACAAGGTAAGAGTTAAGCATTCTTCAGGGTTCACACAGGGTAAGAGTTAAGCATTATTCATGGTTCATGGTGTAATTCAAGATTATGCAAGATTATGTATATAATTATGAAAGTATTCAGGATTATAAATATAAATATCCCTGTATTAATTTGCATCGTCTTCATCAGCAAACGTCACTCCTACGTAGACGGATCTGGAATAGTTTCGGTCCGCAAAGTATGTGTAATTTTCAGATACCTACATGTATTCATGAAAGCATGATATATTAGAGAGAAAAAATAATAATTTTTTAAACTAGGGGTGATAAACGTGCTTCACAAAAGTTTACTGATCCACAAAATTAACGTGTTTTTTGAAGACCATATTCCTACAAAACAATTATAATGATGATATTTTAGACAAATAATCATTTTCCAAACGAAAGATGAATAATTATTCGTCATCCTTCCTTACTTCAATTTGCTATCATTAGTGCAACAGTATTGGTTTAAAACAACGAGCAATTTAATAATTAATTTTTGTATCTTTTGTTCAATAAATAATTATTGTTATATTAGATATTCGTTGGAAATTACAGGAACAAAAGTTAACTTTGCAATAAATAATATTCGTTGATGCATGATTATCATCGTAAGATATATCAAGGAATATTCAAGTTATTCGTTTTCGCATGTCACTTTTGTTGTAGTGCGGGATTAAGGATTGATTTCCAGAAAAGATGGCCGAGAGTTCAAGTTCCGCGGTATGTGAAGAATCTTGCTCCTTAGAGTATCTAGTAAAAGATAATCGGTGATGTTTTGAACATCGATCCTCGAAATGAAGTGGCACACCACTCAACCAACCCTCTCGTCGAATCCGCTCGTTCCTTCAGCTCGTTGGGTCTTTGCTAATCAATCCGATTTAGCTATTTCACTCACTTCTGGGTTAGGCTTCAATCAAGGTGATGAATATCCGTTGTTTGGATTTGAGACTCCATATGATTAAGTTTTTTTTTTTTGAAAAACGATCAAATTTCATTCATCGTAAATGTGACCATTACAGAGCAATCGTCATCTCCACTACGCCTGATCATTGCTGATTCCAGCTAACCATTCAAGGGTTTCATCAAGGTAAGCTTGGAGTTCTTCGTCCCGTTTGGGGACTTGAGCGCGATCACCGTCGCGGGGACTTCATCGTCGGGGATCCCGCATGTCCTTCTCACAGAAAATAAAAATTTTTACGACGAAAAATCTGTTGACATCACGCCTTCCCAATCAACCATGAGAGAGATGTGAAACTGCTTTGGATCCGTCAAGACCCGGTGCATGAGCAAATTGTTGAAGCCTAAGCCATTCCATTCATTTCACGTGCCCTCTTCGATCTTGGATTTGAGATTATTCTATCTAAAATCGTCTGTCCTCCCTGCCATGAAACGCTCGTGGCCAAAATCATATGCTGAGGACTCTTCGGTCCTGTTTGGTTGGAGAATAGGCCCTGGAATAAGGGGCCAATTCTCCTCCCGACACGGTTCTTCAGTGGTACAACTATTCCACATTACTCCATCTTATTTCACTCTTATTCCTATCTTTATCCCACATTACCTACCTTTATTTCACTTATTTTCCTTATTCCTATCCTCCAGCCGAACAAAGAATAGACCATTATTCTCCTTATTCCTCATTCTTATTCCTGCTTATTCCGAACCGAACGCACCCTTCGGATTCCAAAAAGAAAGAGGTAATCTCGTTTTTCCTATTATTAATGCAACTGGACAAAATCTGCCTGATTAAGAGCTTTTGTGCTTTTTTTAATCTAAATATAGTTGACATTTTGGCAGATATTTCAATATTGCTGCATATGTAACACTTTGTGTTCCTTTCCTATATATAATTTCGTAGTTCAGCAAAAGCTCCTGTAAAATATTTGTATTTATGCTTGTATCCTTTTCGTTAACATCCACAATCATTTTAGAGATGATTTTGAAAAACGTCGCCTGTAATTGGAAATCGAGATATAGCTGAGGCTTGTTTTTGTAATTTACCCGTGTATTTATTTTTTAGGGCCCCTTGACAATGGCATAAAGATGGATGCAAATGCAAGGAAGTTGACAATCGATTTGAATGATGATGACAATGAAGAATGTATCAAAGCAAGTCCAGTATCGTGGTTAGTTAGCAAACACTGACTTCAAATTCTCACAAAATTTATCAAAGCAAATAATTATGGAATATGTCCAAAATCCACATTCACAACAAGTTATCAAGTATTTAGGGTTGACATTTCATCAAAAACTCAAAATTTACTCATTGAAACCTCTTTCTTCCCATAATCATTGTGATTTCCATAAGGAGAGCCTAAACATCCTTCTCGATTTTTCCAAGTCGAAAACCAGGGGCATATCATGATTATATCATTTTTTATTAAATGGTTCAAACCGATTTCGATCCGACTTCTTCTCTCACGGACCTTGCTCGCATCTATAGCCTTTGATGTGAAGGCTACTTCCAACTTGATCGCAAGATTCGCAACTATAGTCTTTGGTTTGAAGGAAAATCGGTCATCATTTGTTAAGCAGTTGGCCTTGCTTGCACCTTCATAATCGTAGTCATTGTCTTCCATCATTGTAGTCACCATCATCCTCTTCATCGTCATAATCATTGCCATCATCGTCAAGAAAGATATGATGAACTTGATATTAAAGAAAATTTTTGCAAAAGTTTGTATTGTATTTTGGTTCTTTGACGTTAATTCTAATATATTTGACTCAGAGATGTTAGCAGAAAGAGCACACGCATAAACACAAAAGTTTTGTATAGATCGTCATATAATTAAGAAAGATCACAAAGTGTGACTGGAAGTTCACAGTTTGATCTGATAATGGGCGAACTCGATATTGTTTCCCACAAGAAGCTGCATGAACAGATCATAAGTACTTGGGTATGGGGAACAGTTTATGATTCCAAGGTGTTGGGACAGTCGACAGCCCGTACATCACACAAAATCGTGCTCAGTCAAAAACATTACAGACATGTTAGCTCGATAAATGAACAACACTCTTGTATAGTTCCTGAGGTGAAAACTGTATCCTCTGGAATATATAAAAAAAACAGCAGCAATATTCTTCAGGCTCACCCTCACAGTTAAAGCGGTAGCTAAAGTCTGTTTTAAACAGGAAGAACTTGCAGGATATATTCCAAGAAGATGATCTGCCGGGAGTTCTTTAACAAGATTGCTATCGATCCTCGGTGGCATTTCCTCTCATTAAGCTTTAGCTCAATCTTGCTTCCCTTCGAAGAACCTGGTCGATCGAAAAACAGCAAAGTTATGGAGTGAAAGGTCCTAGCCAATAACTGTAATCTGATTCCACATAGCAAGGGAGTTATTAGGTTTGATGCTTGAATGATGATATACTAATGATTTGGTTTCATTATTTGCGTTAGACATTCGCCATAATCTTTTCCACACAAGTAAAATATATACTTGTGAAGTTTTATAGTCGTCAAAACAAAGTTTTATTCCAGCCTTGGTGACATTCGTGCATTATATAAAGTTTAGACCAAGACAGTTACCCCTGCTATCTGTTGCATGAGAAAAGGCTTTTGCATCTAACTGTACCCCCGGCATCTAAATGTGACTCCAGTAATTGGGGTAAAAGTAGGCCGATTTCTCCCCAACTTTTTAAAAAATTTACGTTGATAACAATATGTGTATCCCTATGTATTTCATAATTACATGATCTTTACAAACAATTTATGCTTGTGCCCATGCCATTAACATCCACGTGTCACTGTTTGAAATAATAGTCAAAAGACTAAATTGAAATTTTTACAAATAACCTCCAAACTCTGATAGTTTTTATTTTTGGTTATTTTTCTTTCATCCAATCCATCACCTTCCTTCATCACTTCCATCCTCCACCACCACTTATCTCTTACCTCCTCCATGACGTCCCCAACCTCCTCCTAAACTTTCACAACATTCTAGCAAATTCTGTGTTAATGTTCCTGAACTTCACCCGACTCCTTCCCTGCTACCAATTAACCTAAGGAAGGGGGCATGCTCAGTGGGGATTGGAAATAGAACTCCAACATCACCAAAATTCTGTGCCACGTCTCTAGTTTTCCTCTTGACTTCAACTTGTTTCTATGTGTCCTCTTTCTCTTTTCTCTCGAATCCTCCATCTGCATCCATTTCGCTATTTTACTTTGCATGAAGTTTTGATCATACTCCTGTTCATGATTTGTTACTAGTGTCACAGTTGCAGATGGATTAGAGGATAACCTACAAGAACAACAACAATAAAGTCTATTCCCACATTAAATAGGGTCAGCTACATGGATTCTTTGCCTCCATTCAGATCTACCTTGGGTCATTCTCGAGCTTAGATCCATAGGGAACACTCCAACGAAATCCAAATATTTGCTTAAATCTATGTTGAAAAGATCCGATTGTCTTGAGGCAAATCCTAAATAGTGTTCTCACTTGAAAACAACATATAGGAATTTGTCTCCGACTGTTTTAAGCTGATTGTCGGCTACCTAATGCAACCATCCTAATTTACCCAAGCTTGAGACCGGCCATGGCTGAGTTGCCTGGAGAGGATAACCTATGTTGACATAATCTCTGAATATTTACTGTTGGTGGAAGTTGTACGGAAAGTATTGTACCACACCTCCCATTTCTCTCTCCTATGCTCCCCACTCTCCACCCATGCCTCCCCCTGCAATTCCTCCTATCCATGGTTTAAAAGAAGGTGAGGCAAGTCCGAGGCAGTTTCCCTGCATGCGAGGTGAGGCATAAGCCTTGAAACGGTCGAGAGAGAAAAATAAAAAAGAAGGCAATTTACACTAAAATGAATTTCATTAAAAACACAATCCTACACTAGTAAACGGTACAACATATAAGTAATTAAAGCAATGGAGTTAATAATGCTGTATTTATAAACATAAGACTAAAAACCAAAAGCACACAATACAAACTATAATTCTCGGACTCCAAGCACAATACAAAACCATAAAAGAAATTAAAGGGTCTCAAGCTTCCACAAGAACCCATAATTAGGCAAACCATCCAATATATAACTATATAAGTCTACACGATTGAGCTCCAGGCATTTTGATTGCATTGTTAGAACATCCAATTCCGTAGAGTATCTAATTCATAGAAATATAAAATAATAAAGCGGAATTAAAGAACAAGCATGACTTGACTCAAAAAAAGGAACAAACATGACTACGTGGAACTGTACTTTTTAAGGAACATAATGAAACCACGGGAGAAAGTCTCAACAACTAGATTTTCTCAATGTATACAGGGGATATGGCGCTCTATATATAGACCCACCAGTTCAACCAGGTCCCACCCACTCATCCGTGTAGGACTAAACAACTCTCCAGGCAAAGGAACCCAATTACATAATTCTCTCAATTTTTGGGGCAGACACCTAAGCATGTTTCTCCCTTTTTGACTTAAAAATAATAATTCTCTCATCATAATATAATCCACGATTCCAGACCCCGGTAAAGCAAGTGTATTCTGTAGAGCGTCCACTCCAATATTTTAGTAAAACATCCCATTAATTGGCATTATTGAAACTTGAAGCGTCCAAGACCACAACTAAATCACTCATTTGAATAAAAAAACTCAATCACTTAGAGGGATATTACAGAAACAATGAATCGACCAATCTATGATGTCACTAAAGTTGACACTAAACTGAAGCAATTTAGGATACCACGAAAATTGATGTCAAGTACAAAATAGATTAGTTATCATATTATACATTTGTTTGGTGGTTTTCTTGTTGATTCTAGTAGATCTGTCAATCATTGCTTGTAAAGCAGAAGAAGTCTGATTTCATTGCTTGATAAGTTTTGTAGGAAAAAGGAGATAGGTTTAGACATATTCAATAGATATTGACTTCACATTTTCATTTCATCTAGAACAGAGATCTACTGATTCGAGCATAGAAAATAACTGGACAAAAGGATTTGCAGTGGCTACACTGGTTAGGTTTGTTGACGCATATGCTTTATTTGTACCGTTTTGTTATTTTATTTTCTTGCCATTCTCTTATGTAATTTACCCATAGGCTACTCTCCTATATAAGAGAGCCTAGGGCTATGGAATAGACTATCTCTTTCACGTTTCCCAACTTGGTATCAGAGCGACGGTCCTAGACCGGAGTTCTCGAAACCTAAACCTAACCCTAACCCCACCCGCCGGCCTCTCTCTTCTCTCTCTCTCTCGAATCGGCGCCGCCTAGCCGATCGGCGACGCACCTCGCCCTCGCACGCCCTCGCCTGCGCATCGCCTGGGCCTGCGCATCGCCTGCGCATTGCCTGGGTCCCCTTGCGCCTCGCGCTGCTCGCGCCTGTGCGCATAGGCCCCCTTCGCGCCTGTGCATCATCGCATAGACTGTGCGCATCGTGCATAGGTGTGCGCATCATCGTGCTCAGCGGCACAGGAAATCAACTGTGCGCATAGGCGTGAGATCCTCCAGTCGAAACAGTGCAGTGCGTGCGTGTTTCTAACACGTACGTGCGTGCCCTAAGTCTCAAAACACTAGGGCACAACACCAGATCTACATGAGGTTAGTTGCTTGAGGTCTACACAAGCAACTAATCTCGTCCATGTCAGTGTAGACAAAGATTATCTTCTCTCGGTCACTCCAATCTTCCGTCTCAAGTATGTCAGAAAGCAAGGCAGATATCCCATCTATGGGCGCATTTCGTGGTCCAGCGCCAATTGTCAAGATGGATGGTACGAACTATGAACTGTGGGCAATGCAGTTCATGAGTATGATGAAGTCTACGGGTAAGAAGCATATTCTTACCGAACCCGAGCCTGCAGAGAAGATTGGAGTTCATGCCTCATGGGAGGCTGATGATGCTTATGCCAAGGTGTGGCTATCTGGCACATTGGCTATTGAGATCGCCAATGACATTCTACATCAACCCACAGCCAAAGACATGTGGGATATCCTAGCAGCGACATATTCTCAGGCGAAGAATGAGACCAAGATCCTGCAACTACAACATGATATATTCACAATCAAGCAGAATGGCCGCCCATTACATTCTCTCTACACATCTTTGAGAGGAATGTTTGAGAAGCTCCATAGCTTCATGCCTCTTACTGCCACACCAGAACAGCAGAAGACATACAGGAATGCGACGATGGTGGGTGTTTTTCTCGCTGCACTCGATCCAGAGTATGAGGCAGCACGTTCACAGATTTTGGCGGACTCGACTATTCCTCCCATGGAGGAAGCTTTTCACAGATTGAGCAGGATTACTATACCTTCAGCAGCCACTAGTCAGAATCCCTCAGCCATGGCAGTCAACAGAGGCCGTGGTTCTCAATACCAGGGCCGTGGACGTATTCCCCGTGGAAGGGGGGGCGCACTAGGCCAACATGCTCATATTGTCACAGAGTCGGCCATACTGAAGACACATGCTACTCAAAGCATGGATTTCCTGCATCTGCACGAGCTGCTGAGCAGATAGAGCCCCCGTCTGCATCTACACTGGATCAACGATTTGATGATCTGGTTGCCCGTCTTAGGGGTATTATACCATCACCTGGCCCAGCACCGCCGACAGAGAATCATACTGATGCCGCTGCTTCTGCCTCTACGAGTACTTCAGGTAGTACACTTGCTCTTCACAGTAGTAGATCAGATACATTGCCGTGGATCATGGACTCGGGCGCTACACATCACCTATGTGGCGACCAGAGTCTACTTACAGGATATACTCAGATTCCTCCAGGACGGACAGTAGTGATTGCCAATGGCACTCATTCCCCTATCACGGGTCAGGGGGAGATTAGACTGACATCCTCGATGCAGCTCAAGAATGTTTTGCATGCACCGCATTTTTCCATGAATCTGTTGTCGATTAGTCAGATTACGAAGGATCTCCATTGTCGAGCTATTTTTGATTCATCTTCTTTGATTTTTCAGGACATCCGTACGGGCAACGTGATTGGTCATGGCTATGAGCAAGGAGGCCTTTACCGTTTGAACCAGACCCCGTTTGCCGGAATCACAGCCTCTCCCGCAGAACAAGTATCTCCTCTCCTGTGGCATCTGCGCTTCGGTCATTTACCGCTTCAGAAGTTGCGTCTAGTCCTACCCTATAGTCTGTCTCACACAACTGTTCAGTGTGAGGCGTGTCAGTTGGGAAAACATCATAGGTCTTCTTTTCCCAGTAGTCAAGGTCGGAGTACTAACTCCAAGTTTGAGTTGTTTCATGTCGACGTCTGGGGTCCGAGTCGTGTTCCCGATCATCAGGGGCACAGGTTTTATATTGTATTTGTGGATGATTTTTCTAGAGCATCATGGGTATTTCTAATGAAAAATAAGTCTGAGGCTGGAGATATTATTATTCACTTTCTAAATGAGATTCAGAATGTCTTTTCCACAACGGTCAAAATTATGAGAACTGACAATGCCTTAGAGTTGTGCACCAACAATCTAGCCAAATACTACTCCTCAAAAGGGATTGTTCACCAAACCCTCCTGTGCTCATACGTCTCAACAAAATGGGGTTGCAGAAAGAAAACACCGTCATCTTCTTGACGTTACAAGGTCTCTTCTCATTCAGAGTCATGTCCCGTATACCTACTGGGGTGATGCAGTTCTTACTGCATGTTATCTTATAAATCGTATGCCCTCGTCTGTCTTGAATGAACAGGTTCCTTTCTCACTTATATATCCTGACAAGGAGCTGTTCACTCTTACCCCTCGTGTCTTTGGGTCTGTCGCTTTTGTCCATCAGTTGTCGCCCCGGTTCTGACAAGCTCTCTCCTAGGGCTGTCAAGTGTGTTTTTGTGGGGTACTCCAGAACTCAAAAGGGGTACAAATGTTTTGATCCAGTGCGTCGGCGGTATATGATCAGTGCAGATGTTACATTCTTTGAATCTATCATGTATTTTTCAGAATCCGGGAACATGCAGCCACCACCATTGTCTCCTGATACCGTATTCATGGCACCACCAACATCACAGCAGTCACCACCAACATCACAGCCGTCACCTCCAGTACCACCACCACCGCCACCAATAATATCCCCGTTACCATTCCATTACACCCGACGGCCGAATCAAGCTCATGGCCCTGACCAGTCAACTAGCTCGCCTATGGTATGTAATGAAAATATTAATGTTGATGGATCTGACGACATTTCTCAGCAGGATGCAGTACAGGAGCAGGGTGCTACTACAGAGGATCTGGATGTCCCAATCGCTCTACGAAAGCAGAAGAGAAGTTGTGCCAAGTATCCAGTATCAGCTGCGGTATCGTTTGAGAGGCTATCTGGACCATTCAGGACGTTTGCATTGGCATTCTCAGCTACAGATATTCCACGGAACCACCATGAGGCTTTGCAGGATTCTAGATGGCGACTAGCAATGGAGGAAGAGATGGCGGCTCTTCAGTCTCGAGGTACATGGAGCTTGGTTACCATACCTCCAGATGTCACCCCAGTGAGTTGCAGATGGGTGTTTACAGTGAAACATAATGCAGATGGCTCTATTGACAGGTACAAGGCACGCTTAGTTGCAAGAGGATTCCACAGACATATGGGGTAGATTACCTTGACACGTTCTCCCCTGTAGCTCGTCATTCCACTCTGCGGATACTCTTATCAGTTGCAGTTACTAGAGACTGGCCGCTCTATCAACTGGATGTGAAGAATGCTTTTCTGTATGGTGATCTGCAAGAGGAAGTCTATATGCAACAACCACCAGGTTTTGCTGTTGAGGGGGAGTGTTCCAAGGTTTGCAGATTACATAAGGCCATCTACGGCCTTAAGCAGAGCCCCAGAGCATGGTTCCAGAAGCTGTCAGACCTCTTTGAGAAACAAGGATATAAACGCTCCAATGCTGATCATTCCTTGTTCGTGCAGAAGACGACGAGAGGTATTACTGTAATCATGGTTTATGTTGATGATATCTTGATTACAGGTGATGATGACCAAGGCATTAAGCAGGCAAAAGAAAAGCTGGGGACTGAGTTTGTCACCAAGGACTTGGGAGTCCTAGATATTTTCTGGGGCTGGAATTTGCTAGAAATCCACATGGGTTAGTCATGACACAAGAGGAAGTATGTCACAGATCTACTGAATGAGACAGGTATGCTAGGATGTCGGCCTGCTACGACACCAATGGATCCTAGCATGAAGTTGTATGATGATGACACAGAAGAGGTCGACAAGCGAAGGTACAGAGAACTGGTAGGCAAATTACTGTATGTCACGATCACTAGACCTGATATATCGTTTGCAGTGAGTCGTGTGAGCCAGTTCATGGAGCAACCACGTCAGGTCCATATGGATGCAATACACATGATTCTGAGATATTTAAAATCATCTCCAGGTGCAGGCTTGCTATTTAAGAAAGGAAAGGAGATTTCTATCACAGCATGTGCGGATGCAGACTACGCAGGATGCCCCAAGGACAGGAAGTCAACATCAGGGTTTGCAGTCTATGTTGGAGATGCTATAGTTTCGTGGAAGAGCAAGAAGCAGACAGTAGTAGCCAGATCCAGTGCTGAATCAGATATAGGGCTATGGCCCAGGCTACCACAGAAATGATGTGGGTGAAATCCTTACTTGCAGATCTATGCCTTGACATACCTCTTCCTATGATGTTGGAATGTGACAATCAGGCCGCCTTATTCATTGCAAATAACCCAGCATTCATGAAAGAACCAAGCATATTGAGGTCGACTGTCATTACATACGTGACATGATTCAGAAGGGGTTCATTGCTACATCTCACGTCACATCAGAGAATCAGACTGCTGATATCTTCACCAAGGCACTACTTAGAGGCCCATTCCAGAAGTGCGCGTCCAAGCTGAGCATGATTGATATCTATGCTCCATCTTGAGGGGGAGTGTTGACGCATATGCTTTATTTGTACCGTTTTGTTATTTTATTTTCTTGCCATTCTCTTTATGTAATTTACCCATAGGCTACTCTCCTATATAAGAGAGCCTAGGGCTATGGAATAGACTATCTCTTTCACGTTTCCCAACAGGTTTTGTTTTAAAATCATCTTTATTTTCTTTATGAATGAGAAATACAGGCCTTTATCCTTTTGACTAGGGTTGATTGGTCTATGATCAAGCCATTTAGGAATAACAAGCATGCAAAGCAGCAAAGCACATAAGCCACTTAACTTGTGCCAAGTGAGTGGTACAAGTTGAGGCCTTTACAATGTCTTTGGTTCACCTTTGGTTCACCTCAGCGCCTTTACAATTCCTCCCAAAGATGAGGCGTGTGCCTCACAGTAGAGGCATGAGGCGAACGCCTCAAAATGGTTGCGCATTGCCTCAAGGTGTATGCTTCACTGCCTTGTTATCTACTTGTCTACTCATAGGTTGATGGGGTTGGGAACACGAGTAGATGTGATGAGGGAACGTCTCTTCTGATCAGGTTCTGAACATGACTCGTGTGGTATCCTCTTGTTGATTGTATTTCAACGATGCATCCTGTTGGGATGGGTGGCCTTGGGGTCTTGAATCTCAAGGAAGTGAGCGGGCCCTGTTAGCAAATTCGATGTTAATAATCCTGGGGAGGGTGGAGATGTGTTTTGTGACTTGTTGCATGGTATATATGGCCTCTCTTCCAGTTTCGAGGCATCAGGTGGGTATCGTTCGGTTGTCTTCGACCTTTTGGAGGGTAATCTGCTCCATTGTTCCTAATATTGCTTCCTCCCTGCAATTGATGGCTGGTGATGGGACATCTTATTTCTGGTAGGATGACAGGTCCTGGAACAGAGTTTTGTGTGATTAGTTCGTGAGGTTTTTTCTCATTAGCGGTGAATTTTGACACATTCACTGAGGCGCGGTATAATAGGACTTGAGCTCCTACTGTTTGATATGGTTTCTTTAATAAGAGGATGCATGAATTTCTGAAATTGATCGAGCTTCTTGGGTATGCAGGTTGGGTATGATGTGATTGTGTTTTCTCCATCATTAAAGTGTACAGGGCTTTGGCTACCCCCTCATTTTTTTGTCCTAGCGATTTTTAGCTAAGAACAAAAGATTAATTTAAGCTTCTAAGGCGTCGTTGAGAGTAAAGATTTTCATGTGGCTATTTAACTGGAGCCGGGCCAGGTTCAGAGTGTATTAGGCAAAGATTCTACATCGGATAAATGTGTCTTGTCCCATGTGCTCACTTGCTCGGGCAGCCCAAAAGATGTGGAACATCTATTCTTTTCATGCGACTTAACCAGGGATGTATGGTGCAATGTATCAATGGAATGGGTGTATATCAGTCTTGTGGGAATTGCTTAGTGCGTCCTATTTTGGTATGTGTGTGGATCATGCAATCATTGGCTGTCATTAGGGCTCTGGCTGGTTGGCAGAGTGATGTGGTTTTCGATCAGGAGAGCTTTTATGAGGAATGTCGGAGTATGTGTCACATGTATAGATGGGTGATTGGATTCCTCCATGGTCCAATTACTACATCCACATGTTTAGTCCCACATCTATTGTTAGTGGGATTCCGGTCTGTTTGTGGGACTATATAAGAAGCCCCAAACCCATTGTGTGAATACAAGAATCAACCCTGGTGTGGGGGGCGGTGGGGATCCCGTGGGTGCAGACCAGCAGCTTGGAGGTTTTTTGGAGGTCCGTTCGTTCGGTGGGGCTGGGTTCGACGGATGATTGCTCAAAGGCTTTCGTGGTGTTGTGGGCTATTTGGGCTGGGCAGAACGATCTCATTTTCAAAAACCAGAGATTCTACTCGGAGAATGTTGTATCGCATTTCAACGCTCTGTATAATTTATGGACTTCTACGTGATGTACTCTTCTTATTTCCTTTTTTTAATGAAAGTGTGGCCGTGGTGACTCCCGCCTTGGGAGAACTCCCCATTTTTCATCAAAAAAAAGAATCAACCATTAGTGGTGTTCTCCCGTGGTTTCATCCCGCTCCTCACGGAGTAGGGTTCTACGTAAAATCTCGATGTTTTTCCTTGTCTTTGTTTCTTTATTTTCGATACGCTTACACACTATCGTTTCTACATGATATCAGAGTGGGTTTAATTCTCAAAGATTTTATTATGTTCTTTGATTATGTTTGTGATTTGTTCGAAATTCGATTCATAGTTATTCTTGAAGATTAATCATCAATTGTTCAAGGATATGTTCCAGATCGTTCAAGTTCACGCAAATATTAGGGTTTTCAAAACCCTAATTCATATGCAAGTTCATGTCGCAATCAACGTCATGTTCTAGGGTTTCATCTAAAACCCTAACTCTTCACATAACCTCAGGCAACAATGCATCTCCAGGTCCTCATCCTCTTTGTAGCGTTCCTATAACCCTAGATCTACATGTCGCCAACACCAAAACTAAGTTGAAGAAGAAGCAGTCGAAGAAGCAGTCGCTCTCATTTGCATCTTTCGTTGCATGTAATATTGTGTACGCATTAGAAGATTTACGTCCCGCGGCCCCAACCACAGTTCCTTAGCCACGAATAAGGGCATAATGCCTTGGAATCAACTGAGGAGAAGAAACATGGTGAGAGCTGCTATAAACAAAGATTCCTTCCAGGCACAATTTCAGCACCATCCCAAGCGCAACCCACCACCGCGCGAAGAGGCCCCAGAACTATCGCAACTCCGGACAGTGCAAGAAGAAGAGAAGAAGAAGATGGGTCCTTGCACGGCTATCAGGCAAGCGACCCCAGCGCACTTAACTCCATCGAAAGGTGACTGTCCCTCCCACTCCAGAGATTTGCGCATGAAGGCCCCTCTGCGCGATAGCCCAGCCTTCTTCCAGGTCGATGGAGATGCCCCTGCAGCTTCCAGGAGGTATTGCGCATCGCATCCCCTCCACGCACGATCGACCGGGCACCACCTCCTCCAGCAGCCCAATCATCCCTCCAATGAAGAGCCTCTAACCACACCAATCGAAGCACCTCTTGGTGACGCACCTCCTTCATGCCTACTGTCAGCAAGGCGTGCATGTGCGAGGCTCCCATCTCTAGTTCTCACGCTGCCCTACATCCCCAAGGAATGGCGTAAAAGCCAACGAAGATGGGTTCTCATCTCCAGGCGGTGACGCCAAAGACGACATCCTTAAAGAAGAGGGTTTCCATTAAGGAACCACGGAATGGTGTGTGAGAGAAAGGGGTCCGATACCCCCTAAATGAAGGGGTGGGCTGGTTTAAAAAAAAATCCAATTGTTATGGATCGACGTGAGCCACTCCTGCAAATATAAAAAAAGGGGAGGGGAGAAGCGTGTTTCATGCCCATTGGGCCAAGAATTATAAAAAAAGAGGGGGAAGAAGCGTGAGTTGTATTGGGCCCAAGTAAAAAATTTCGAGGGGGGAGAGGCAAGGAAAAAGAGATCCATTGGGACGTGAGGTTTTTTAAAAAAAACTATTATACAAAAAAAAAGATCGTACAAAAATGGGGAAGTTGAGAAAAAATTTGAAGTCAGAAAAGGGGGGAATCACGCAAGGGTGCCCGCCCTACTATATTAATAAATTTAACAAAACATACCCTGTTACATAAGCCAAGATTCCAGCAATTGCTTGTAATGATAACAGACATTTTCACAATAAAAACACATCCCCGAGAACAAAGTCGCATTGCGCGCAAGCCAAATGGCCCACAGGACGGCTACTGGAATCAGAATTTCTCTCTTTTGCCTTTTGCGCGCATCATAAAGAGAAGCCCAAAACGAGTCGAAGTCAACAGTCCGCAACCAGTCCAAGCTCACATCCACCCAGAATTTCCCTCTTTTGCCTTTTTCTCAACGGAACTTGAGAAAAAAAATTTGAGATGGCTTATTATTATTTTTTGTTTCCCCCCTTTAGGTCTTCTCCCAACTTGGTCGATGTCATCTATTCCGACCAGAACGGAAGAAAGGTGGAGTATTATGTAGATTTTTGTTGTTCAGAACACTGTTGTAAAAGTCGGCCGACTACTCGGCTAAATTTTACATAGAGTTTTTTTTTTATTTTTTTATTTTTGTTTTTTTTTAAATCAAACTTATTCCAATATGCTTAATGTTGTATTTAAAGTCAATTATTCCTTTTGTTTCATTATGATAGTATAGAAAATGTACAAATCTATGCAAATATATAAAAATATATGTATAAAAATGATTTATATTGCAAATATATAAGAATATACGTATAAAAAGTGATTTATATATTTAAAATAATAAAAAAATCAAAATCGACTAATACCGACTAAATCCGATTAGTCGCCCGACTGTCGATTAATCCTTAGTCAGTGACCCCACCGACCGAGTACCGACTACCGATTTCTGCAACCTTGGTTCAGAATCAAAGTTTACAAGTCAGATTCAAACTCTCCAGTTCTTCATATTCTCCATTTTTCAGACTCTACAGATTGTCAGATTTAGACTATACGTATTGGTTCAGAGTCTACAATTCAAGGCACACAATTGTGTATTCATTGTTTGAGAGGTCCCCATACTTGATCTGGTCGGCTCAAGGTTTTCATGTGATCTATAGGGACTCCAGAATAAAGATCCCATTCTCCGAGCCATTGTGGGTTTAGGGTTTTCATAAGGTTTCATAGAGACTCCAGAGTAGAGATCCTATTCTCTGAGCCAGTATGGGAGAGACCCGGTTTTCCGACAAGGAGACTTTCAGACTCCATTCTCCATTGTCCGTGAACTCCGACGAAGATGTTTCCACGGCTTTCTCCAGTTCAGCCCTTCAAAGATGGAGCAGTTACGGACCAGAGTTCTCCATGTGGAGACTCATTCCAATTTTAGTAACTATGATAGATGCGGTACGGAGGACATGTTCTTCGACGAGGAGACCCAATTCAATTCGCACTCCACCCCTTCAAATCCTCCTCACCAACACAACATGAGAAGCAGCGTCCTCAGCAGGCAGGCAGTAGAATATATGTTGAGTTGATATTGTCTGTAGTCTCTTATATTGTGAGTGAGTAGATTTATTTCTATTTTTCCAAGTTGAGCATTGCATGCTCCAGGTTGACGGGGGTATTAGAGTATGCATCTCATGCATAGATGGGTAATTGGATCCCTCCAGGGTCCAATTACCACATCTACAGGTCTAGACCAACATCTACTATTAGTAGAACTCCGATCTGTCTGTGGAACTATATAAGAAGCCCCACACCCAATGTATCAGTTGAGAGAAATTGAATGGAAGAATCGGCATTTAGTGGCATTTGCTTGTGGTTTCATCCCGCTCCTCAGGGAGTAGGGTTCCACGTAAAATCCTGGTATTCTTCCTCGTTTTTATTTCTTTATCTCTGATATGCTTCCGCACTATTATTTTCTTTATCCTGCTCCTCACGGAGAAGGATTCCACTAAGCAACCCAGTGGTTTTATCTGTTCTTTTCATGCGACTTGACCAAAGATGTATGGTGCACTGCATCAATTGAATGGGTGTACAATAGTGTTTTAGGAATTGCTTAGTGCATCCTATTTTGGCATATGTGTGGATCATGCAAACCAATGGCTTTCATTAGGGATCTGGCTGGTTGGCAAAGAATGATGTGGCTTTCGATCAGGAGAGCTTTTATGAGGAAAATGGGCAAGCCCATGCCAAGGGCCAAGGCTCCGTTAGGAGTCCTAGTTGTAATAAGTGGACTTTTGTGATGTTTATTAATATATAATGTAAATGTTAGCCCTTTATTAATATATAATGTAAATGTTAGCCCTGTCTTTCTAGAAAACCCCTATAGGGTCCTTGATGTGCATCGCTATGGATTTGAGGTTTGTCGGTGCTCAACCACTTGTTTTTATGATGAAATCTTCGATTGGGAGGTAAGACATGGCTATCTCCCTTATTGGAGGCCCCTCGCTCATGCTTTCCAAAGGTGGTCATGACTTTGGTGGATCCCCTCCAACGCATCAAAGAGGTTGCCTATTTTTGCTCTTGTGAAAGGTTGCCCCTTTCAAGTCCTCATAGTGGAGGAGATCCTTCATAAACCTCATTCAACTTTGTGCATGTACTCTACTGGAGTTATTATCTACATCCAGGTTAATTGTGGTAAAGATCCGAGGCAGCAAGCAACTATGGTGGTTAGGGGTGTTCTGCTAGTATGTAAGGCAGTCAACAACAACAACAACAACAAAGCCTTTTCCCACAATTAAGTAGGGTCGGCTACATGGATTCTTCGCCTCCATTCAGATCTATCTTGGGTCAATCCCGGGCTTATATCCACAAAACAAAGTTCCCTTCGTATGGTCTCTTTCCAACACTTCTTCTAGTATGTAAGGCAGTAATACAAGATTTATTTGTGGTGATCAAGTCCTTTCCTAGGCGATTTCGTGGGGTCACGATGATTGCAATGGACTCAAAAAGTAGTGGATTAGGAGAGGGGTTGTTAGTTAAGAAGGCCAATAGTGACAGGGGAAGGCTTTCATGTCGGTATATGTGCCCTAAGAAGGCTATGTGTTCATGCGACGAGGGTGGTTCACCTAGACCCAACTCGACTTATAAAATGATCTGATTCAGGATTCAGACCCGATATGATGTATTTTAATGAGGCAATTTCAAATCCAACATATAATATCAAATTTTTGAAGATACTGATTGAAGAGCTTCAACAAGTTGTAGGGGACTTGCAATTGACTGAGGGGGATCTACCTGACTTTATTAGTACTGGAATTCCGAATGAAGGAATCTGGGCTTGAGAACGAGTCTTTTAGCATCACAAAAGGGTGGTTTGAGGCCTCTTCCTGACATGGGCATCTGAAGCAGAGGGATCTCAACTTGTTGTCCAACAATGGCTACGATATTGGTCCATGTACAAGCTAATCGAAATTTATAAACTCTTCAATATGTGACCATTAACTGTTCCTGCTGCATGAATTGCAAATCTGAAATTCCAAATGGATTTTAAAATCCAATTTTTCCTCCCAAATCTGGGGATCCCACCAAAACCAATAATGTTTGTCTTCCCTATCCAATCTTCATGGAATGTTGTATGTGCTGTTGCATTTTTGTGTGTACACTAATGTCTGTTGTAACATCTCTAACTTAAAAGACTTAAAATCAAGCTCATCTAAAGAACTAAATACATGTTGTCAAGGTGGGACTAAATGCAGATGTTACAAATTAAAACCTCCCCCTTAGAGATCATAAAATCTTGGTTGGGATTCGTAAAATCCACCACTTAAAAAAACCATTAGGGTATGTAGAATTTTATAGTAGCTGAAATCATCACTTCTACACTATAATGCAATGAGCTTATCATCGCTTTGTTGGCTACTCATAATTCTAATACCATATAAAGCCTACAATCTATAAGCAAGTCATCTCACAGGACCACTTCAAGATGACTAATACATTTTTTTTGACGCTCAAAAAAGGGGGATACACTCGATGGTGTTCACCCCAATGTATTAAAAAGGAAAAGTAAAGAGTAATTACAAAGAAGAAGAAGAAAAGGTCAAACCAGGGACAACACCCGAGGGGGCAGCCGAGATGGATTACCCCCCGCACGAACCAAAACCTGGTCTACCCAGAAGTCCAATCATCCACAAAACGCGTTGCGAGAATAGAAATATTTTCCCTGTAGAAGCGCTGGCCTTTGAATAGGGCTTCATTCCTCCCCAACCAGATGCTCCATAATCGAGCAATCGGATCCAGCAGATCCCTCCTAGCCCTGCCCCTGGAAGTCGCCAAGCTCTCGCAGAAGGAAGCAAAGGTCACTGTATTGATCCAGCCAAGGTCGTCCCAAAGTTGACGAACATGCCCACACGCGAAGAAGAGGTGATCGATGGTTTCCCCCTCCGTGTCACAGCCCGCAATTGGTCCCAACATTGGGAAAGAATGTTGCACAACGATCTATACGCAAAAAATACATTTTATGGAGGAGCGCCTGCCTAGGGTGCCCATCCATCACATTTCTCAAAAAAAGATATATACGCAAGTCAATTTTAAAGGTACTGATTCTCAACTCGTATGCAAATCTTAGCAAGATCAAGATGTGACATAATTTGGGTGTTGCACGTGTATCATGTTCCTTCAATGACAGCCCATGATTGCACGCTTAATTTTGACAATTAAGGTCTATCTACCATTCTTGTAGCAATGGCCAAAGATGTCTCGGCTAAGTAAAATGCCCAGAAGCACATGGCCACTGTATACTGACCGGCAAGAAACAAACCAGCTACTAGAATTTGTTGGAGTATATGTGTTGTGTGTCATGTGTAAGTGGGTAATTGGATCTCTCCAGGGTCCAATTACCACACCTACTTATGTTTAGTCCCACATATACCAGTGGTGGGAGTTGGAGGGTCTGTGGAGGCTATATGAGAAGTCCGGGGCCTCCTATATCAGATGAGAAAGTGCAATAGACACATCAGCCCTTTGAGACGTTCTCCCGTGTTTTCATCCTGCTCCTTAGGGAGTAGGGTTCCATGCAAAAATCCATGCATTCATGTTTATCTTTCTGTAGTTCTTGCTCTGTTTATCTATTCTGCTTCCGCGTTTCATATTTTCTAGCATGGTATCAGAGCAGGTTCGATTCTTATCAAAGCGTGTTCTTCGTTCTTGTTCAAATCGATTCGACCGCAGCTTCAAAATTCTAGGGTTTTCTTGAAACCCTAATCTTGCACGGATTTATTCAGTCTTGAAGATCATCGCCATATTTTTTCTGGATTCAATTCGAGTTCCAGATCGTTAATCCTTAATGCTGCGATCGCGTCTTCTTCAGCGCAATCTATGCATCACAAGTCCTAGTTTTGATGCGTCAATAGAAAGCCGCAACTTCAGATTGGATCAGTCGCCCGCGCAAAGCTCCACGTACACGAGGGCATCTCGACTCCCATGATCCTCCAAGAGGAACACGAGCAGCAGCCCTAGCCGCACAGGCAGCGACAACCCTAAAAGCACAGGCAAAGCTCCGCCTCCCGAAGCCGCAACAAGCTCCATCGGTGGCAGCCAGTGCCTACAGGCGGTGTCGCTCCTCTCGTCACCTTCTCTCGCGCAGGCAGGACACTCCATGCGATCTCTAGACAGCTAGTTCAAGCTATGGATCCCCTCTGCAGCAAGCCTCCTCAAGGAGGCATCCCCTCGAAGCAAACCTCCTCCTTCCGAAGCCGCTACCCCCCCTTATTGGCATCACGTGATGCTCCTCCTTCCGTAATCTCCAGGAGGCGGTGGCGGTCTTCCAACGATAGCGGCATCAAAGGAGATGTTTCCAATCGAGGGAACCTATAAAGGGATTCCAGGCCTGAAACTCCTTCGGAAAAGGGTGTGTTTTATGTAAAAGCCGAACTGGGCTATTATCGAAGAAAAAAAAAGATGAGATTGATTGCGGTCTATTGCGACCAATTTGGGCAGTGTTTGAAAAAAAGGGAAGAAAAAAGGGGAGAAAGGGCCCAAGTGGGCCGACGGTTTTATTAAAAAAAGAGGCTGAGAAAAAAAAGTGGCCTCATTTGCAAAAAAAAATGAAAGATGGACTGGCTATAAAAAAAGGAAATAGTCAGAAAAAAAAGAAAGAAAAGGTGACCATAAAAAAATCCAACGATAAAAAAATGATTTTAAAAAAGGAATTTTTGCGAGAAAAAAACTGAGAAAAATTGTGAGATCGGCTTATTGGTTTTTTTATTCTCCCCATCTTGATTTGTCTTCCCCCAACTTTATCGATGTCATTGTTTACGACAAGTATGGGAGAAAGGAGGAGTATTGTTTAGGGTTACAGGTCTGATTCAGATATCAGATTCTTTATATTCCAAGCCAGTCAGATTTCAGACTCTATAGTTCAGATTTCAGACTCAACGTTCAGATTCTGAGTCTTCAGTTTGATTCGCACATGTATGCGATCAGTTTTGTTGTACCCATCTTTGTTTGTTGGTCACAGAGTTTGCATGTGATCCATAGGGACTCCAGAGTAAAGATCACATTCTTTATGCCATGTGGGCTAGGGTTTCTATGTGGTTTCGTAGGGACTCCAGAGTAGAGATCCCATTCTCTGAGCCAGTATGGGAGAGATCCAGTTCTCCGGCGATGAGACTTTTCAGAGTCCATTCTCCAACGATCGTGGACTCCGACGAAGATGTCTCCGCGGCTTTTTCAATTTGGCCTTTCAAAAATGGAGTACCACATGATTGCGGCGGGCCACAGTACTCCAACGAGGAGACTCATTTCAGTTTTGGTGACTCTTACAGTTGCAGTTTAGAGCACACCCAGTTCAATTCACACTCCATGCTCCAGCCCGTTTGTTCCTCCTCACCTGCACGATATGAGAAGCAACGTCCTCGACAACAACCGATAGTGTGTATGCGTTGAGTTGATATTGTCCGTAGTGTCTTGTAGTATGAGTTTGAGGTTTCTTTCGGTTTGTCCAAGCTGAGCATTGCATGCTCCAGCTTGAGGGGGAGTGTTGGAGTATATGTGTTGTGTGTCATGTGTAGGTGGGTAATAGGATCTCTCGAGGGTCCAATTCTCACACCCAATTATGTTTAGTCCTACATCTACCAGTGGTGGGACTTGAAGGGTCCGTGAAGGCTATATAAGAAGCTCTAGACCTCATGTATCAAATGAGAAAGTGCAATAGACACATCAACCATTTGAGGCGTTCTACCGTGGTATCATCCCGCTCCTTAGGGAGTAGGGTTCCACGTAAAAATCCATATGTTCATGTTTGTCTTTCTGTAGTTCTTGCTCTGTTTATCTATTCCGCTTCTGCATTTTATATTTTCTAACAGAATTCCTTTCGTCAATCCTGTTCATGAGACAATATTTCCCTTCCACTCCAACGAAAGCTTTTTTTCTTCCGCACCCCGCTACAAGGTTCTACCATCTCACCTTAATTAATATGGCACAAGAGTTTGACCAAATAGGAAACAGAATATTGGCTTTATACTTGGGTATAAATTGGCCTGGAGAAAAGTATACCTCTAGGCTCTAACAAAAAACTGTGGTGAACTAGCTGTTATAAGCATATGGTGTCACAATGTCAAGAAGACAGTGGTAACTAAATTCCAGTTCAAGGCAATCCTTAAGATAAAGAGAAACCAGTTTCTCATTATTATATTTATCCTTAAACTGATGTCAACTAGAGATGCTTCATCCTTCATGATATTTCCAGTCAGCCAGCTCGGAAGATAAAAACAGCTGCTGTTACTTTACACTTTAAAAGGCTGATTACTTACAGATGCACTTCGTCAATTCATGACATTACCAAGCAAAAAACCCATACAAATATCAAAGAGAATATATTTTTCAAAATATTCTATGTCAGATAGAGAATTGTGTTTCAACAATACTAAATAGCTTGTCTAATTGATTATTATTTATCCACTAGCTTTTAAGTAAAATTTCGAAGTGTACCTCCTCGGCAAATTTTATCAGGATGGTTGTCCTTGGCCGTTGCTGTCCCTCCATCGGTACAAAATGAGCAGTTACTACAGCTGGAAAACCTGCATTATCTAGGACACCCTTCACAAAGTCCAGCATTTGTGTTATGTATACATGCTCAAAAGTCAGGAAGTGCTAACATGCTATGTATATGTTAACTTACTCTTACGATCCCAGCAACAAATGCCCCACAATTAAATGCACCCATGTCCTTTGGTATAGAAATAAATCTTTACAATCAGAAAGAACCGACTTCATTAGCTTCAACACAAACAACTGAAACAGAGATTTCTATAATGGTGAGCATACCGATTTACAAGAAGCTCCTTTTCACTAATCATGTATTCATCTTCATGCTCGGTACCTTTCTCAAGTGAATCTGCGACCTGTTCCCAGTGTCAACAAAGAAAAGTGTGAGCATAAATCTAGGTGCAGTGTTGAACAGTTAATCTTTTCCATGAAATGCAGTATCCAAGAATAATTATATTTTTCTGAAAAGATGACAACAATACCACAGACTTTATAAACTGAAACAATCACAAAATTAATTGACAACACATCGGAAGCGAAAAATGATGAGAACAAGATAACTACGAAAGATGAACATTGACTGTAGCTCGAATTACAAAGAGTGGCTTACCTTCCCAAACAGCACCTTCCACACAGTGCTATGCACAAAGGACAAAATACCTAGCAGTCGTGTCTCCCTCCTGTTTCCCTGTAGCAAATAATCTAGCCCGGTTATCAATAATAATGCAGTCATGGATCGCTTCATTCACACTAACTGCTGATATAACACAGATCCTGCATGCAATTGTTGTATTAAGATATATTTTTTTGAATCAATCCTGCATGCAACTGTGCCAGCAGCTTTCAAAAATTTAAGCATTTCAGGACACTTTCAACTGCATGTTTTCTGGGTGAGCATGTTACAAGTCCTTTCTCAAGTAAAACAGATTAATTTTATTCATTATCCTCCAAAATATTATTAGCCTACCAATAACTCCACCTATATAACAAGATAAATAACAGTCACATCCATATGAGTGAACAATATTAAAAGAAACACTTTAAAAGAACGAGAAAAACCCAGGTAGAACAGCAGCAGAGCACCCAGTTGAGATATATCTATATCAGGCAGAAAAGGGTAACCTTATCACGATGGCACAGAAGTTCAAGGACCCTTGCACCAACAGCATAACCAGCATCCTCAAGCCTGCATCAGATCACAGAATTCTAGCTTTATCAGAAGATGTATGTCTACAATACGAGCAATAATTATATAACAAGAAGTGTTTTCAAGGTCAAGGGCATTGTCAAGATAAAATGCAAGCAAGGCTTCAAAAAGAAAACGTTCAGACACAGTTACACATAAGGGTATGCAATCGTACCTAGCATATATCATATTGCATTTAGAACTGTTGGAATTGTATTCTTCAAATTACTAGATGGTGTGTGTTAGTGCGAGAGGTAGGAGCCTTATCAAAGTAAATAGCTATTATATATTATTTTCCTGTATTTCGGCATTATTCCGTGATTCTTCAGCTTTAAAATTTTAGATTCCATATCTTTCAACTAGAAATATTTTTATAGATATTAGTGTAGCATTTTTATTGTTATAATCCATGAAAAAAAAATTTATAAATAACAGTAACAAAAAAATGCTACCATTTCATTCGACACTGATGGCTCACCAGTATAAGGCATTTCATATATTCCTGCAATTCAACAAGATGTCCTTCCATTACAAATTTTCAATATTTTGCAGACTTTGACCACATATAGGGCATCGACATTCTTTTGTACATCATATAAGTGGGGAGATAGAAAATGTGTTTTGGTAGGAGTGTACTAGTTTCTTTCTTTTTAAAAAGCAGACGATGATCATTAAAAGTTACATTTGAGTTAAATACAAAAAAAGGTACATGCTGATTGCGTTCAAATTTAACCCAATTAAATTCCAAGAAATTCTTCTCAAATGGAGCCCATTAAAATATAGCATGTCTCATCGTTCCCTCATAATGGAAGCATAACGAATCCTCCATCTAAAATCCAATTAACAACAATAACTATTTAGGATCAGCTTGCAAATTTATGGCGTTAGTATTAGAATCACTACTAAATGGCATGATGTACATCTAAATGCAAAAAGACATTGCAAGATTGGTTGTGCCGAAACATAAATATAAAGTCATCCAGATAATATCATTCACATGGGTAAAAGAGTATACAGGTCCCCTTCCCAACAACTCCAGTCATGACACACAGATTGAGTTGCATTCTCCACATAAGGCCTTGAGAACCAAAACACCACCTCATTTTGTTGTTGCCAAATTGCTCATAACAATGCAAATAATCAGGAGCACTCAGATTTTCTAAGATACGTTGCATTGTGACCATCTTTTTTGCATGCATTCCTTTAAAATAGGCAGAAAGTCAACTGAGAAATGAAGTTCAACAAAGGAATGCACAAGGAATTCCAGACTTCCCCCACAAGAACAACCAAAGAATAGATGATAGATGTTTTCATTGCCATTCACACGAAATAAACACGTAGTATCTGCCAACGATGTCCAGTGTCATCCATAAACCTTGGTTACTATTCTCTCACTCATGATTAGCCAATCCACGATCTTGACGATATCGCCTTGGCTCTCTATATACATGTACAGTTCCTTATAAATAGCTAGTCTGAATTTTCATCGTCGATGATAATTTTGCATGCACGGCCATAATGGAGGCAATGACCCCATCCAACTCCAAGTGCCTAATGTTGACATGAGCTAAATAGTGGGGGAGGATTGGTGAAATCCCTACAACAAGCATCGCAGAAGTAGGAGCCCAGGAGGTAGGGTTGGCGAAAGAGCACAAGAGACAGAGCAAGGAGCGATGGTTGGCACTTGACGGCTAGGAAAACACCTTCGGTGGAAGGTGAGAAGTGGGGTTGAGGAATGGAAGAGAGCCACCAAAAAAGAAGAGAGGACAACGAGGGCCACCATGCAGTAAGCTGAGAGAGAGCAAGGAGGTTGGTCCATGGTCTCGCATTGTAAGCGAGGCCAGTGATGTTATCGGTGCGGGTATCATGACCACCGAGCATCATCTTGCTCTCTCCTGCCCCGGTGCTTCTATTGTGGCCTCGAAGTCGAGGGGCATCGGAGGCACTCATGTCCGCTTGGTGATAGCTTCATGTGGGCTTCCTCTGTTGGGGATGTTGGATTCCAGATGGTAAGAAATTCAGTCCCATGTTCTTACACTTCAGCGTTCATAGGGGAGAGGTCTAATGGGATAAAGAGGAATGGGATTCGCATTAGGTCCCGTTCTGAGACAATTGGAGGCAACTAAGTAGGGGGAGGTTGCACGAGCTCTGGGATTTTCCTTTTTAGGTGATGTAGTTGCGTTGGGTGACGATCAATGGTGTGTGAGAGGTTGTCGAAGGAAGAAGAGGCGATCTTGATGCATGGCAGTCATGATCTTGGGATTAGTTGGCGTCGTTTGCGCTTCACTAACGGTGAAGCCTTCAGAACTAAGTCGAGGGGGGTACGCCTCTTATATGTCAACTTCCTATCGCGTTCGGTGGAGACCCTCAAACCGGCACTAAGGACCTTGGTTGGGTGAAGCATGTTCTCGGAGATGGCCGAAGCCCAAGCTCGGACCCGACTTCTACCCTGGTGGTCATGGAATGCTCAGATTGTTGCAACTCTGAGTCGGTTTGCTCGCTACAGGTGGGTAGAGCTTCATTTCGGATCCCGGTGCAGCTCCTCCCACCGTTGCAATGCCTCCGGCTATGGCCTACATTGCCACGTGTTCGAAGAATCGTCGAAGATACATCAATCAATCATTGGATTTTCTAGAAAATTTCTGACACAAGCAATTATGCCTAATTTGGAAAAAAGCAAATCGAGGTGAATCCTTCGAATCTTGATTTGATTTTGTTGTTGCATTTGGAAAGTGAACTGGGGAAGGTGCATGATCGTCCATCTTCCCCCGCGAGCACACCACCACTTCAATGCTAGGGCTCTGCCTGATGAAGAGGTCCGTAGCACAAGTTTTATCGAGCTCAGACCCGACCCGAATACCCTTGACTCCTGAACCGGTAATAGATCTGGGGGGAAGCTCGACTGGAATATCCGATTACTAACCTCGACCCGATTGTTGGTGGACTGGTATCGGACCTGAATGCTTGTGAGGAGACTCTGCGTACTCTCACGAACTTATGCCCCTTCGTGTTGTGCACCCAGGCGGAGCTGATGTCGCACCCTACTCGATCGCCTGACCCTCTGCCACCTTGCCAGCAATCGTGAGGGCAGAAGAATCGTTCATGGGAGACCCCTTGGTCATTGTCGCAACTCCCGTGGAGCCGTTGGCTTATTGTACGACGTCGTCGATGGGTGGGGTTATGGAGACCCTTTACAGTAACTCCCCTCTATCACATGTGATATGTCCCCAAGTGTTCGCTCATGTTGTTCCCCTGGGTCCGGTAGTGCTTGCGGCTGTGATTGGGAATATGGAAACCTGTAGCAGTGCTCCCCATCATTATTCTGTGAGCGGGGATAATGTTATTTGTCTTTCCTCTGAATCATCTACCAAGGGGGAGAGAATATTGGTAGATGAAAGCGTTATAAGCCTAGGAGGTGGTCGAAGGCAGTAGTCAGGGAGCCAATAGTACTTTCCAAACAGAAGTTGAGGGTTGCGATGGCGACATGTGTCGTCAACATTGTGGGATCACCGGTCTTTCCCCAATAAAGGTTCTAATGTGGAATGTCAAGGGTCTGGGTGACCCAGACAAGCGGAGATCCGTGGGCTCTCTGCTTTTTGAATGGGGTTATGATGTTGTTCTACTGCAGGAAACTAAACTATCCTCTGTGAACTCTATCCTTTGGAGGTCGTTGGGCAATGGAATTCTGAATGAGTTTAAATCTCTGGATGCTACTGGCACCTTGGGAGGTGTGCTCATAGCCTGGAGGGACTCTATCTTCAGACTCATATCCGAAACAAGGAGAACACATGTCATCACGGTTCTGCTTGAACATGTGCCCTCGGGTGATCATATTGCTTTCTCCTATGTATATGATCCGTGTGCGCATCCACTTCGTACGGTGCTTTGGTCGGACCTCAGAACTGTTAGGAGTACCTTCCTTGGCGCGGTGTGGCTTGTGGGGGGGATTTCAACGTTACACTGCACTCGTCCAGCGGGACTCATTCACGTGGTGGACAAGATCCGGGCTCGACCAACTTCACGGAACTGATTGATGATATGGAGCTGGAGGTGATTGATGCATTTGATACGAAGTACACATGGAGAAACTCAGGCTCTCATTCTCGTATCGATCGTTTCCTATCATCTGCGGAGCTGTTGGATGCCTTCCCTTTGTTAAATTCCACAACCAGAACCCGTACGAGATCGAATCATACCCCTCTCGTGTGGGACTCGGGATGTGTCTCCCCTCCCATGGGATTCTTCAGTTTTGAGAGTGCATGGATCTAGGAGGAGGGCTTTTGGGATTTGATCTGCAGCCACTGGTCCTCTATTGTTGCCTCGGGATACGTGGCCTTAAAATTATCTCAGAAATTGATTTCGTTGCGAACTCGGTTGTGTGCTTTGAAGGAGGTGAAGGAGTTGCAAAGAGCTCGTCATGCTGATGATGCGGCAGAGCTTGCCAGAATTGATAGGCTTGAAGATGTCAGAGAGCTTACTCATGAGGAGCTCATGGAGAGATTAGTAGCGCAAAAGACAATCACGGAGGAAGACAAGAAAAGTGTTGCAGAATGGAAGCAGAGATCACATTACTCTTGGTTGAAAGAGGGTGATGCGAACACAACTTATTTCCATAAATTACCAGTGGGAGGCACTATCATAACCAGATCCGTTCGGTGGTGGTGAATGGGAACCGGGTGGAGGGTGATTATGAGATAGGGCAGGCCATTGTAGATCACTTTCATAACCTCTCACGAAGAGGTACTTCTAGACCGGGGAGGTGGTCTAGGCTCGGGACCTCCTCTTCATCTGATCAGCATGCAAATTATTTAATCCAGAGTGTGACCGCGGAAGAGGTAAAGGTGGCCGTGTAGAACCTTAACGCTGATGGTGCTCCAAGTCCGAACGGATTTCTCATATTCTTCTTTTGGGAATCCTGGGAGCTAGTCGGAAGGGAGGTAGTCAAGTGGTGGAAGAGTTCACAAAAAGGATGTTTATGTGAATATTGAGGACTTCCGACCTATCGCTCTCTCCAATATTATCTATCTCATTGTGGCGAAGCTCCTGGCTGTTAGACCGAATCGTGTAATGGATCACATCATCTCTCCGCTTCAGTGTGCCTTCGTTCTGGGTAGATAGATTGCCGATAGCCCGGTTATGGCATCTGAGATCATTGGCAATTGGAATAGAAGGTTTGAAGGGGGTGGTTTGGAAGGTGGATTTTTCCAAAGCATACGACGACACTGTGTACTAGTGCTTTTTATGGATGGTGATGTCAAGACGTGGTTTCCCGGACAGTTGGATTTTGTGGATGAAACATTATGTTACCACGCCCTCTTACGTGGTGCTTGTCAACGAAAGACTCGAGGATGGATTTTTTCAAACTCGACGTAGGGTTAGGCAAGGTTGTCCTCTCGCCCCGATGCTCTTTGTGATTGCAGCCAATGTCCATGCATATATGGTGACCCAGGTGACACAAAGTGAGATCTCGTCGGCCTACACTATTGACGAGATATCTATTCCTCTATTGCAATATGCTGACGACACTATCTTTTTCATCGACGGGGGTAAAGAGGAAGCTAAAAGCATCGCTCTAACCGTAGAGATTTTTGGGAAACTTTCTGAGATGGTACTAAATCTTAACAAATCTATTGTTGTCCATCTTGGGCACTCAGACTCTAATGCTTGTGAGTGTTGCACCGCGCTTGGCACTGAAAGGGGTTGCCTCCCAATGCGCTATTTAGGGCTTCCCCTGACGGATGGTACTCTTAATATGGCGGATTGGCTCTCGATCATTGAAAAACTGGAGAAAAAACTTACTCGTTGGAAGGCGTCGATCCTCTCTCGTGTGGGACGTTTGGAGCTCATGAAAGCGGTGCTTTCTGCCATTCCCATCTACTTCATCTCGTCATGTTTGCCTCATGTTGGGATTAGACGTCAACTGGAGGTATTTATGAAATGTTTTCTTTGGGGGAAAACATGTCAGGAGGGTCATGGCCTCCACCTGGTTGATTGGGCCACTGTTACATTGCCCTTTGAGGAGGGAGGCCTTCGGATTCAGTGTATGGACTCGATGAATGAGGCTCTTCTTTTAAAGTGGGTCAGCAGGATTTGGGGCAATGGAGATGACCTTTGTTGCAGACTCATAAGATAGATTTATGATATTGGTGTCTAGTACTCGTTTCCTCACCAACATATTTCTAAATCGTCGGAAAGGAATCAGATCGGTGCTCCCACGATTTCAGGATCTCTTTTTGTCTTCCCTTGGGGATGGCAATTCGTTTGGGTTCTGGTCTGATAACTGGTTTGGTATTGGAACGCTCTCGTCGAGGTTCCCTTGCTTATTTGCTTTGGCGGCCAATCACCACATGAAGGTAGCGGAGTATTGGGTGGATGCTAACCGAATGCCCCGGTTCTTGACTAACTTCTCTGTGCAACGTCTCGAGGGTTTCCTGCTTCTTCTGGACTCTATCAAACAGATTGATAGACCCATTGTTGCGCAAGACCATTGGGATTGGAAGCACAATTCTTTCTCGATCAAAAGTGCTTACAAAGAAATCTCTAGACCGCCTCCGTCTAGGACGAACTCTTTGATTCCAGACTGCAACTTTATCTGGAAGCTAAAGCTGCTTAATAGAATCGGTTTCTTTATGTGCCTTTTCCGTAGAAAACGTATAATGACTAGAGACCGTACGAGAGACTTTTCATAGTAATATCCAACAGATGCCCTCTCAGCGAGATGCGGATTGACTCTCGACCACCGTTTCTTCCACTCGACCACCGTTTCTTCCATCTTCAGCGAACATCCCCTATCTGGCAAGATATTGAGGTTGACTGGTTGTCTGTGCAGAACATGGACTCGTTTTGGAACTCCATGTTTTAGGCTAAAGATCGGGCTAGAGAGGATCTTCTTCGGCCTCTTTCACTTGGTTGGGCAATTTGGTTAGCTAGAAACAACACTCTCTTCTCCTCTTCTCGTTTCTATGCTGAGAATGTAATATTCTGCTCTAAGACTATTCTCAAGTCTTGGCTAATGTAAGTCTTCTTATAACTATCCTTCATCTATTAATAAATCTGGAGCGGACACCTTAGCATGTTTCCCCCTCTTTTGACCTCAAAAAAAAGTAAGAGCCCAAAGCACTCCACCCATAATGCTTTCAGACCAATACTCCACCACATAAGCATAAAGTCAGCAAGATCCATGATCCCCCGATACACCTTCCTCGTAGGGATGAAAACGAATGTGAATATATTCGTATCTGGTCCGCTATCATATTCGTTTTGTACATATTTGACATTCGTGTTCGTATTCTTTTTAAAATGGATGCGGATATAGATATCACTTTGACATTTGCTAATATTCGCATTTGTATTCGTATATTCGTTTTCGTACATAAGTATAGTAATATATTTATTTATAACTATACGTAACAACATTTTATGATTGCATTCACCATTGTTGGTATAATTGTTATGAAACTACTATATCTAGCATACTTATTTTATGTGTAAACCATCCTAAACATGTATATTTTAGTTAATCTATTAAAATTTTTTATTATTATTCGTATCTGATTCGTATTCGTTTTACATTCATATTCGCTTTTAAGGATATGGCAACACATTTTTTACATTCATTAATATTTGTATCCACATTCGTATTCGTATTTTAAAATGGATAAGGATATAATTATACCTATATTTGTATTCGTATCCGACCGTTTTCATCCCTACTTCCCCGACCTGATGGAGCCCAACCATTTCTACGACAAAAATCTAAAATGAGAACCAGTCCCCATCCTTTAGTCCCGGAAAATCGGCAATAAGAAAAAATATATCCACTCCTCTTACTCTCCTCTATGGACAAAGGTAGGAAAGGGGCAACCCCTCGTTCTCATCTCCTCGCTATTTAACTAGTTACAGCATCCACTTGGAAAGGAGGGGGCGGTTCCACCTTCTTGGATCCTTCAGACCGAGTCCATTCTCCTCAAAAGATTTGAAACCTCAATCACGTCCCTCGGGTGATCCCTCCCCCCATCTCCAAACCCCCGTCAAAGGTTATTTCCTAGGTGAAAAGGTATCATCCTAACAATGCCATTGGAAACTACAAATGCAATACGAAATAGATATATACGAAGAACAAGACCAATTATGAGAATCAATCACCCCCTGGAAAGCACCTTGGAGGTTCACCCCTCTAGCCAACATTCCATCTGCTCCAAGACCAACCCTCAATCAATTGATCAAGTATACAGGTCGAGCAAGGAAAGTCCCATATATGAAAGATGCACATGCTCAAATACGGAATAGATAGCAAAACAGAGCAAGCAAGTGGTGTGTGTCTATTCATATGGAAAAGAATGAAACTTGACTTTTGACGGTACACCTAGGGTTGGGCATGGGCCGGGCTGGGCCGGGCCCTAAAGGGCCCAGGCCCAAGCCCGTCTTAATAGTTCGGGCCTTGGGCCGGGCCTAGGCCCGCAGTTTTTGTAAATCTTCGGCCCAAGCCCAGGCCCGACCCAACTTCTTCGGGCCGGGCTTGGGCCGGGCCGGGCTTGGGCCGGGCCGGCCCATCTGCACACACACAGGGAACATTGAAGCAAAACCTCCAAGACCCACATTCTAAAATATCATGCAATGATCTAAAAATCCCACCTTTTATTGAAACCCTGATATCAATGTCTGTGGATCATAGAATGATCTAATGAGTTACAAAACAATATAATAGCTAATTATCTATGACTATGATATGCATGTTAAGCACAATAAAACCAAACACAGTTCTATGGTTTGTGTTAATGAGTTACAAAACAATTTCTATGGTTTGTGTTAATATTCACACACCATTCAGGACATAACCAAACACAGTTCTTACCTTTTCCTCTCGTATTCTTTTTCCAGAGTAAGAGAATTCTATGATTTTGTCTTAGTAGAATAATTTGCACAGCAGCACAGAAAGTTATCTGAAGTTCAAACTGGGTTTTAACTCTCTCCCATCCATCTGGTGGGAAGCCGTCAATCTTGTTGTCTTCAAGTACGATTATGCACTTATTTTGAGGTTCAATTTACACCTGATATTTGTGTTGGTACAATCTTGAAGATATCATGATTGATTGCATAACCATGTTCTTGCATACATTTCGCATAACAAAGTGGGTGGACTAAGCCTTTAATTTTGACAGATCTAGTTTTGATTCTCGGGTTGAAATGTGTGTAATGGAATGAAATGTGATTATAGTAGTAGAAAAGCTGTCTGAAAAAATGTAAAGTTTTCTTGCTATTGGAGAGGTAACAGTCACATTTTCCCCTTGATTAGCGTATCCTTTGGTTGAAAGTTGAATCAAAGTTAACCAGATGCGTGTTGGTCTGTGATTAAATGTCATGCATGTCTAGCGGTTTATTGATCAATTGTTTTGCAATTTCATGGCTAATGATGGGAAGATGAAGATCAAATCTGTACTCTCAACAAGCATAGCTTCAGAGGTTAATTCTGGCAATCTTCAAAATCTTCAGAGGTTAAGAACTTATGCAGCTATGCTATATATTATCTCACAAACGGAGGGGGGATTGAAGGCGTGTAGGGGGATCGTACACTCACAGGTGGGGGATCGTGGTTGTTGGCGGAGCCGCGGAGCACCAGAGCCTTGAGTTGGAGGAGCACGACCGCGGGCTCTGGTAGGGAGAGGGAGGGCAGGAGCGGTGCTGGCGAGGAAATGGGAGCGGTATGGGTGGCGACCGCGGGCTCTGGCAGGGAGAGGGAGGAGTGGCGCTCGCGAGGGAATTAGATTAGGGATGGGTTAGGGCAAAAGGGGTTCGGGACCTCGGGTTAGGGCTAAAGGGGGGAGGGGTCTTGGGCCAAATGTCGGGCCAATTATCGGGCCGAGCTACGCGGGCCCAAATCGGGCCAAATGTCGGGCCGGGCTCGGGCCAATTCTCGGGCTAATAAACGGGCCGGGCCTCGGGCCAAGTCGGGTTGGGCCGACCCAGGCCCGAGCCCGGCCCAAACTAATTTTGGGCCCTGATTTTAGGCCCAGGCCCGGCCCATTGATCTATTGGGCTTGGGCCGGGCTGAGTTTTTTGGGCCGGGCTACGGGCTGGGTCGGGCCGGCCCAGCCCAATGCCCATCCCTAGGTACACCTTCAAGCCAGATACATCAATAAAAATATCAAGAAGGGCTCTGATATTTAGAGCTTGATCATGACCACACTCGATGAAAAATATGATATCATCCGCGATATGTGTTCAGCATCTTACTTTTTTCATGATTTACATCTATAATTCTGAGGATTGTCATTGTGTGCATTACTAATTCCAATACTAATTGTTGAGAAACGAAAGAGAATTGTTTACTTCATGAACCCTAGAGCACTCTTATATAGAGGAGAGACATATGGGTAAATTACATAAGATAGATGGAAATAAAATATATAGAGAAAACAATACATAAACATATCTCTACACTCCCCCTCAAGATGGAGCATAGATATCAATCATGCTCAGCTTGGATGTACACTTCTAAAAATGTCCTCTGAGCAAAGCTTTGGTAAAAATATCTCCAGTTTGATCTTCTGAACTAACATGTGAAGTAGAGACAAAACCTTTCTGGATCATGTCCCGTGTATAGCGGCAATCTACTTCGATACGTTTAGTTCTCTCATGAAAAGCAGGATTGTTTGCAATAAATAAGGTGGCACGGTTATCATATTGCAACTGTTTAGGAAGAGGTACATCTATATATAAGTCCGCTAGCACTGCTTAGAACCACATCATCTCTGTGTTCCCTTGTGCCATAGCCCTATATTCTGATTCAGCACTTGACCTGGCAACCACAGTTCGCTTCTTACTCTTCCAAGATACTAGAGAACCGTCAACAAACACAGTAAAGCTTGAGGTAGATTTCCTATCCTTATGAAATCCTACATAGTCTGCATCTACACATGTTGAGATAGTAAGAGATGCTCCTTTCCAGAATAGTAATCATGTGCCTAGAGATGACTTTAGGTACCTCAAGATCATATAAACTACATCCATATGTACCTGTCAAGGCTGCTCCATGAACTGACTAACCTGACTAACTGCAAAGGAGATGTTCGGCCTAGTGATAGTGACATAGAGAAGCTTTCCCACCATTTCTTTGTATCTTATCATGTCCGCCTCCTCTGTATCATCATCATATAGATTCATGCTGGGATCCATGGGAGTAGTAGCAGGTCGATACCCGATCATGCATATCTCAACTAGTATGTTTGTAACATACTTTCTTTGGGTCATTGATGAACCTCAGTTTCATCATCTTTATTTCCCATAATTAACCCCCTTGCTTAAAAGTTTGTCAATAAACCCCTGTTAATGTCTAATAATTAACAGAGTCCTAAATAAATTAAAAACCACAAAAAAATGGCAAAACAAAAATCACTGGTATTTTTAGACTTAAAAATACCCTCAAAAATATTTCGGGCCTTTGTTTGATTTCATCTCCAGTTTTGGCCAACATGAAACTTGTAGATCTCGTCAAGATCTACAACTTTCATGTTTTGAGTTTTCTCAAATTCGGCCAATATGGCCCTCAAAAATAAGAAAAACCTTCTGAATAATCTGATTGGGCCACGTGGCCCATTCTGGGGGCGCCACGTGGCCCGGCCTTCTTGTCTTATCCGCCCTCTTCCTAGACCGTTGGATCTCCCTCTGATCCAACGGCCAGGCCTTCTCCACGACCCGCTTTTATTCCTGGCCATTTGATCTTCACCCACCTTGATCTCTGCCGCTCGTTGTCACAGCTCCTCCCTCTCGCCATGTGGCACTACGGATGGCCTCTGATCGCAACCCCGATCTCCCATCTCCACCGTTATTCCCTGGACCATTTTCCATCCCTTCGATCAGTCCATCTGTTACATCAGGTCCGTCCGCTCCCGCCTACTTACGAGCACGCCACGTGGCAGCGCCTAATCTCTCCGATCGTACCCCCCGATCTTCCATCTGAACCGTTTCTGCCTTGGACGCTTCTCGGCCTTTCGATCAGACTCAAGGATCCATCTCGACCGCTCGCCTCCGCCTGCCCATCCTCTCGACACGTGGTGCGATCACCGCTCTCCGATCGCACCGCCTCGGATCTGATCCTGACCGTCACTCCGCGCCTAAATGCCCGCCGTTGGATCCCCAGATCCAACGGCCAGGCGTTATCGTCAACCTCACGACACCCCTCTCTCACACGATCTCCACCGCACGAAGACCTCGCCCCCTTCCCATTTCTTCGCCCTCACCAGCCATCACCTTCACGTGCCAAGTACCCCACGACCTTCTCCAGTCAACCGTGACCCTCGCGAGCACCACCTCCACCCACGGAGCTCTCTCCACGCTCCCCATTTCCTCCTCGAAACCCACGTCCCCACCATCACTTCCGCCATCTCCGCCCTTCAAATAAGCCGCTTCCCCTTCCATTTGCCGGCGTCCACCTGTACGAGGGAAACCTCCCAGCGAGTCCCCGCCCCCCGGTGACAGCGAGGGGGCGGCCAGGAGCGCGAAGACGAAGGTACGCCCCGGTGATGACCCCTGGCCATGGTAGGCCAGGCCTACGGAGCCTCGTCTCCGCCAAGCTGCTCCCCGTAGCCGGGGGAGTCCAGCGATGACCCCGAGGTCCTCCGATGACCTCGAGCACAGGCCCCGCTCCGCCCAATCGCCAGGTAAGCCTCTCTTCCTCCTTTGATTTTTTTGTTTAATTTCGCTTAATTAATTAGCCTTCTCCGACCATCCCCTCGCTCCGATGACCACTCCATTAGCCTCGCCTCCGTTCCCCCTTTTCGCGCAACCTTCCGCTCACTTTCTCACTCTTCCATACCTCCGACCACTGTCACCCACCTCCTCCGCCACCCACGGCGGAGGAGCTCCGAGCTCCCCATGTTCTTCACGCCCGCCTGAGCTTCCACTTCATTCACGCACGCACACGGATATGCTTCGGCTATGCACCTAACCATGCATGTCATCAAGAGCTTCAATGGCCGGAGCTTGATCGGAGCAGACTTCATCGACGTCGCTGTGGCCATCCGAGCTTCAGTGGGCCGATCCAAGAGGCCTAATGTCTTCCCCGAGCTTTGAGCGACATCGACCTACTTTCAAGAAGCTTCGGGGAGGTCGCGCGCAGCCAGGAATGGGAGGCGGAGCTGCAGCTCCTTCGCCGGAGCGCTGCTCTCGCCACCAGTCGAGGATGAAGACGGAGGAGCAGTTGCCGTCGGATGTTCATCATCTGACGGCTCCAATTCAGCCACGTCGCCTGCAGCGGAGCTCATCCAAGCCATCGGATCAGGTTGATCTGATGGCTCATATTCGGCCACGCGTCAGAGCCTGAGCATTCCCGAGCCTTCAGGCCAAGCCTTCAGGCTCGGGCTCTCCCGAACCTCCACAAGCCTGCATCAAGCCTCGGACCATCCGAGCCTAGCCGAAGCTACGCCGAGCCTCTGCCGAACCTGACTCCGAGCCTGAGACAGCGCGTGCTTGGCACGTGCCTCTTGGGCAAATTGCAGAGACTCCCCACGGATTTCTTCAATTTGCAAAAAGGGCCCCGCGCATATGGTTTATTTACAGGGAAGGCCTCCGAACTTATTTTATTTTCTTTTTTAGTCCTTCCCAGGGACCTTTTTGTAGTTATCATTTCATGTTTTCTTACATTTATGCCCCTGTCTTCCTTTATGCCTATCTTGAGCTACATAGCTCCAATCGAGTTGATTTCAGTTTTGTTTTGAAGCTCTTCTCGTCCTCTTCATTATGGCATGGTTAAATTTCAGATTTGATACTATGAACTTGTGATGTATTATTTTTGTCTTGATCTCTCTATTTATCATGCCCACTTGTTTAATGAGGGTAGAATGCTTCTTAATGCTAACTCAATTTAACTTGCATTTTTTTTCTATGGCTCAAGTGACTATGATTTTTGGGGCATATCATTCGTTTTGCATGATCATTTATTTGCATTATTAAAATTGATAAAAAAAATGCATGTTTTATGTTTTAATGCATTGTCTTGTCATGTCTGCACGATTTGACCTATATGCTTTATTTCAACACTTGATTAAATATACTTAAATCCGATTAATACGAGAGAGGCTCGTGTCCCTGAGTTCGACCTTGGTTTCTTGCCAAGTAAAATAAATAACGATCACCTCATTTTGATTTATCATCGCATATCTTTAAATGAGGTGATCTCTTTGACGACCGAAATCGGCCCGACTGCTCCGACATCTCCAAGTGCTAATTTAGCATCATTAAAGGGCCGATTCTGCGGCTCGTCAAATGGCGCCGTTGCCGGGGACACGGCTCATTTCTTTTATTTTTTGGATTTTTGTGTGTTTAATTTAGTGTTCCTTTTTATAGGTCAATTAGCCACATATTTTGCATATAAAATTTTTTTTTCTTATTTGATATCTAACTATCGTTTCTGTGGCAGGGCCCTTGATGGATCAAGGAGGCGAGGAGCAGGACGTTCCCCGCTGCGAGGAGCCGCAGGAGCATGCTTGGAGCAAAGGAGGAAGAAAAGAAAAAAAAAGTGTCGCATTTTTTGTTGCATTTTATTTTTTTTAATAATTCGTCTTTTACAGCGGTCTTCGATCGAAGACTCGCGATTGTAATCGAACGATTGTGGTTGTGTGGGGATCGTCCCCACTTGAGTGTCGACCTAGGATAGGCACGCGGCTCTCCGAGCTCTTTTTAATTTTTCCATAGTTTCTACGTGCTTGATCGTAGGTAGGACACACTAAATTCTAGACGCACATAATCTCGCATCACTTAGATAAAATTGATGAAGATTAATCACCGCTAATAGATGCATGATTAGGTGCGGCTTTTTCGACTTGCATACATGTTGGATTGGATTTTCAAAACGGCCCCAATTTTTTCGCGGCTTTTATCGTCAAATCACTGCATGATTTCTCGCTTAGCCTAGATCGCGTTTTTCTTCATCGAATGCATGTTTTTCACGGCTTTCATTTCCTAGATTGATCACCTAGGATTAATGGAAAATGAAATGAACGGTAGACGATGATTTTCTGATTGATGTGCTAACATTAATTCAGTGATAATTGAAAATAAAATCGGGACTGTTAATTGCAAGTCAACCTAAAATGGAGTAAAATTCGGTTTTGGGAGAGCAACACCCGCGCATACGCCTTGATTTTCATTTTCTTCGCGTAAATATCTAACGTTTTATCACCAATAAAACAGACAAGATAATTAACCAACCTTGGTTGGTTTCATGTGTGAGTTGGTGAAACTAAGGGTTTGCTTGCTTGAATTGAGCCTTTGTAGGAGCGCGAAGACGAAGGTACGCCCCGGTGACGACCCCTGGCCATGGTAGGCCAGGCCTGCGGAGCCTCGTCTCCGCCAAGCTGCTCCCCGTAGCCGGGGGAGTCCAGCGATGACCCCGAGGTCCTCCGATGACCTCGAGCACAGGCCCCGCTCCGCCCAATCGCCAGGTAAGCCTCTCTTCCTCCTTTGATTTTTTTGTTTAATTTCGCTTAATTAATTAGCCTTCTCCGACCATCCCCTCGCTCCGATGACCACTCCATTAGCCTCGTCTCCGTTCCCCCTTTTTCGCGCAACCTTCCGCTCACTTTCTCACTCTTCCATACCTCCGACCACTGTCACCCACCTCCTCCGCCACCCACGGCGGAGGAGCTCCGAGCTCCCCATGTTCTTCACGCCCGCCTGAGCTTCCACTTCATTCACGCACGCACACGGATATGCTTCGGCTATGCACCTAACCATGCAGGTCATCAAGAGCTTCAATGGCCGGAGCTTGATCGGAGCAGACTTCATCGACTTCGCTGTGGCCATCCGAGCTTCGATAAGCGACGCCAGTTGCCTATGGGCCTTCCCCGAGCTCCGGGCTTCCTCGACGATCCTTCTTTGAGCTCGGGGGAGGTCCACTGTGATCGAGAGTGAGCGGCGGAGGAGGAGCTCCTTCGCCGGAGTTCCAACGTCGCCGCCAGCTGAGGCCCGAGAACGAAGCACAGTTGCCGTTGGATGGCCCAACCCCAGCGACCATCCAACGACCATGATAGAGCCACGTCGATGTCGTCCTTCAGTTGTTGGATCTGTTCGATCCAACGGACCGCGATGGAGCCACATGGCATCACCAGAACGCGCCCGAGCCTTCGTCTCCGTACCTCAAGGTTCGGTTGCTCCGAGCCTGCATCGAGCCTCGGTCCACCCGAGCCTAGCCGAAGCGCCTCCGAACCTCTGCCGAATCCGAGCCTCCTTCCGAGCCTGGGTAGCACGTGCTGCGCACGTGCTATTTGGGGAATTTTGCAGAGACGCCCTCCGACTTCTCCAGATTTGCAGGCAGGTCCAGAACATGTGCAGTCCACGTGCATATTGGGCATTTTGCATCTTTGCCCTCACGACTTCCAGCATTTGCAAAAATGCCCCTGTGCTTGTGGACAATTTACAGGGAAGGACTCGTCTTTACTTTAATTGCATTTTAGTCCCTCCCAGGGACCTGTTTGTAGATACTTTTTTATGTTTTCTTTTCAGTTATGCCCCTACTTTCTTTCATGCGTATCTTGAGCTACATAGCTCCAATCGAGTTGATTTCAGTTTCATTTTGAAGCTCTTCTAGTCCTCTTCATTATGGCATGGTTAAATTTCAGATTTGACATTATGAACCGTGATGTATTATTTTATTATCTAAGTGTCTTGTTTTCTTCAATTATCATGCCCACTTGCTTAATGAGGGTAGAAGGCTTCTTAATGTTAACTCAGTTTAACTTGCATTTTTTTCTATGGCTCAAGTGATTATTATTTTTGGGCATAACACTCGCTTTGCATATTCATTCATTTGCATTATAAAAATTGATAAAAAAAATGCATGTTTATTTTTAATACATTGTCTTGTAGTGTCTACATGCATGGTTTGACCTTTATGCTTTAATTCTACGCTTAGTTAAACACACTTAAATCCGATCAATACGAGAGAGGCTCGTGTCCCTGAGTTCGACCTTGGTTTCTTGCCAAGTAAAATAAATAACGATCACCTCATTTTGATTTATCATCGCATATCTTTAAATGAGGTGATCTCTTTGACGACCAAAATCGGCCCGACTGCTCTGACATCTCCAAGTGCTAATTTAGCATCATTAAAGGGTCGATTCTGCGGCTCGTCAGTCATCACGAGACCCTGCTGATTCCTGGCAAACTCTAACCCCAGGAAATATCGTAAGGTGCCAAGATCCTTGGTAACAAATTGTCGGCCCAGAAATTCCATTGTCCTCTTGATCCCCTGCACATCATCTCCTGTAACAAGTATGTCATCAACATATACCATGATAACAACAGTACCTCTAGGTGCTCTATGTACAAACAGTGAATGATCTGCATTTGATCTCTTGAATCATTACTTCTCAATCAGATCCGAGAGCTTCTGAAATCATGCCCTTGGACTTTGTTTAAGGCCATATTTTGTCTTATGAAGTCTACAAACCTGCTAACACTCCCTCTCAGCAGCAAACCCTGTAGGTTGCTGCATGTAGACTTTTTCCTGGAGATCGCCATACAGAAGGCAATTTTAACAGCTAGCGTAAATAAAGACCAATCACGTACCACTACAACGGAAAGGAGAACTCGTAGAGTGGAGTGGCGAGCAACAGGGGAGAATGCGTCTAGATATTCCACTCCATAAGTCTGAGTAAATCCATGTGCAACCAATCTAGCCTTGTAATAACCAATTACAACTGACAATAGACGCACCATCAGGAGCGGGGACCGAGCTCCAAGTACCGCACAACTGAAGAGCAGCCATCTCCTCCTCCATGGCCAGATGCCACCAACTGTCTCACAAGGTTTCCTGGTCATTCCGTGGGATTTCCACAGCTGATAAAGCAACGCAAATCTCCTGAATTCCCCTCTCATGTGATCAAAGGAAACCTAGGATGAGAGAGGATATGAGGTACATGTACTCTTCTGCTTTCAAAGTGCAATTTGTATATCAATGTCATTGGGGAATCTCCTCAATCCGTATGCCAGTCTCCTACAAAGATTCCTACTCATACATATTGACAGGCCCATCATTAGAAATAATGTATTCAGAACAAACCTGAGGCATGCTGGATGACGAGCAATGACCATGAGCAAAAGCAGGCCGACGTGTATAGTATCTTGGCAATGGTGGAACAAGGATCGCGGGAGATGGCGGTGTAGGAGTAGGTGATGGAGGTGGAGTAGGAGGTGGTGGTAGTGTTGGAACAACTGATACGGGTGGAGGTGGTGATGGGCTCGTAGGAGAAGGTGTCATGTAGACCTCGTTATCTGAATCTGATGAAGTCAACCTATCACTTGTAGGAGAAAAATACATCACCGACTCAAAAAATGTGACATCGGCGCTAACATAATATTTCCTGTTGCGCAATGGATCACAACATCTATATCCCTTTTGTATCATGTAGTACCCAACAAAAACACATATGACAGCTCTGGGGGAGAGCTTGTCATAACCTGGAGACAACTGGTGAACAAATGCAACAGATCCAAAATCACGAGGAATAAGTGAGAACTCCTTTGGAAATGCTAGGGAGAAAGGAATTTTCTCACCCAGAACCGACGAGGGCATGCGGTTCACGAGATAACATGTCGTAAGAACTGCATCACCCCAGAACGAATGTGGGGCATGACTCTGAATGAGAAGAGTTCAAGTAACATCAAGTAAATGGTGATGCTTTCTCTCTGCAACACCATTTTGTTGAGAATTGTAGGCACATGTTGTTTGATGGACAATACCACGAAATGAAAATAATTGAGATAGTGCACGAGTACAGAATTCCAAAGCATTATCGGTTCTCACAAATTCGATAGAAGAGGAAAAAATATTCTGCACTTCATTGATAAATGTTTTAATCACATCCCCAGCCTCAGATTTTTTCAATAAAAATACCCATGACATACTAGAAAAATCATCAACATCAACAAGGTAAAACATGTGTCCCTGGTGATCGGGAACACGACTTGGACCCTAAATGTCAACATGAAATAACTCAAAGGGGAGCTATTGCTCCAACTCTGACGACTAGGAAAAACAGATCGATGGTGCTTCCCTAACTGACATGGCTCACATTGGAAGGATGAGCGAGATGAGATCTAAAGGAGAACATGACACATCTTCTGAAGGGGAAGGTGACCAAAGCGTGAGTGCCACATGAAAGGAGAGATTGGTCCTGTTAAATGAGATGATATGCTAGCATATGGAGTTCAGACCAGTCGGTAGAGGCCTCCCTGCTCACAGCCATAGCCAATCACCATGCCCGCAAGAGTGTCCTGAAATACAAGAGACAACGGGTCAAAAATAGCACGACAATGCAAATCCTTTGTAATATGACTGATAAACAATAAATTCATAGATAAATCAGGTGCATGCAACACATTCTTCAAACACATTGAATGCATCAAACTGATCTCCCCCTATCATGTGATTGGGGAATGGGTACCATCGGCTATGACAATGGTTCTGCCGGGAGGAACTTGTTTGTAAGCCACAAACTGAACTCTGTCTCCGCACATGTGATGTATTGCCGCGGAGTCCGTAATCCATTATGTACAATCAAACCCATAACAAATAGTAAGAGCATGGATGCTACTTGAGGTACTGGCAAAGGCAGAAGCGGCAACATCTGAGTGGCCTCCTAGAGTAAGCGAGGAAGCTAGGGAACTAGCAGGAGGCATAATGTCCCTCAACTGAGCTCAAGGTCATCAAACCTCTTATCTAAAGAAGAAGAAGAAGCAGGGGGGTATGCTTACTCTACTACACGAGCCAAGCGGGAAAACCATGCTTGGAGTAGCATGTATCCTCTATGTGTCCTGGGCAATTACAGTAAATACGCGGCTAACGAATACGACCACCTCTACCGTGAGGTCCACGTTCACGATTGAGAAGAGCCTCCCCTTCCGTGGGAGGTTGCCATCGCAGAAGATGTCTGGCCGAAAATAGGAGATGAGATAGTGATCCTGATGAGTCTGCGGAAAGTTTCTGCTATTGGGAGGAATAGTAGCGTCCACCAGTATCTGTAAAAGGGTTGCCTCCTACTCTGGGTTAAGTGTTGCTGAGAATACACCAACTATGGTGGCATTCCTGTATACCTTTTGCCGCTCAGGAGTAGACGAGAGGGGCGTGAAACTGTGGAACTTATCAAACATTCCATGCAGGGACATGTATAGAGGATGAAGGGGTCGTCCATTTTGCTTGATGGATCTTTGTCGCATTCCTCGCTTGGGAATAAGTCTGCAAGGATATCTCACATCGCCTTTTTTTAAAGATATTCCACCTTGGTGATGGGTTGTTGTAACACATTATCTGCGATCTCTATCGTCAATGTACCAGATAACCAAATCTTGGCATACACATCATATGCCTCCCATGAGGCATTGACCCCAGTTTTCTCAAACGGCTCTTCCTCGGTAAGAATATGTTTCTTACCCGTAGACTTCATTAGGCTCATGAATTGCACAGTCCATGGCTCGTAATTTGTCCCGTCCATCTTAACAATTGGCGTTGGACCTTCGAAAGCGCACGTGGCGGGGTATCAATTTTGTTCTCTAACATACTACCGGATGAAGAAAAACTAGGGTTTTTAGACCAAAAGAAGTATGTCCACAGAGACATGGAGATTTGATTGCATGTATAAACTTAGGATGCAACCAAATCCGTCAACAAAAAACGAACCATAGCGCGGGCAGAGACAAAGGTCGTGGGAGGCCGCGAAGGATCCGTCGGTGGTGGCATGCCCTCGACAGCGTCGCGCGCGCGAGCGAGAGAGAGAGAGAGAGAGAGAGAGAGAGAGAGAGAGAGAAGGGGGGGCAGTGGCAACGACGCCCGAGTGAGAGAAAAAGAGGGGGAACGGTGGCAATGCCCAAGAGGGAGAAGCAGGTGGTGGCGTGTGAGAGGAGGGGGCTTGCGGGTGGGATTTAGGATTAGGATTTCTCAGGCACGAGAGCTCCAGTCTAGGACCGTCGCTCTGATACCTTGTTGGGAAAAGAAAGAAAATTGTTTATTTCATGAACCCTAGAGCTCTCTTATATAGAGGAGAGACCTATGGGTAAATTACATAAAATGGACTGAAATAAAATAAATAGAGAAACCAGTATATAAACATAAACATATCTCTACACTAATTACATGTTATCCTCTGCCTCGGTATACAACAACAATAACAAAGCCTTTTCTCACATTACATAGGGTCTGCAACATAGATTCTTTGCCTCCATTCAGATCTATTTTGGGTCATTCTTAGGCTTAGATAGTAGGGAAAGCCCCAGCGAAATACCAATGTTCGCTTAAATCCATGTTGAAAAGATATGTCTATCTTGAGATAAATTCCTAAATAGTATTCTTAAAAAAGAACACTATTTAAGAATTTGTCTCATATTGTTTTGCACTGGTTGTCGACTACTTAACGTGCAATCCTCTACCTCGGTATCTTCATAAAAATCAATTATCTTGTTTCTTTGTGATATATAATGAGGGATGAAATATCCCAACAAGATAAGAGCTGTGTCCAAGGGCCAAATACCATTATCCCTAGGTTAGGAATGCAAGGTCCAAAGTTCGGAGGTAGTCTTCTCATGCTTGTGTACAGACTCAGAAAACATGGATCCAATTGGAAATTGAACAGAAATCTGTTTTCCTTTCAAACAAACGGTCCTTCACTTCTAACAAAGATTGCTTGGTGATGTATTTGAAGCATGCAACATGTTGCGCTCAGGGAACATCCTTCCAGAGGTATGGGAACCCGACATAATGTAAAATATAGAGGCACACTATCAGTGGCACCAGTAAAGAGGCCCTTGGACCCCTACACTATTTAACACATGCCTCCACTCCAAAGGCAACCATCAGCTAAGGCAAGAGGTGATCAAGAAAAGTACTTGAATCCTTGCATGAGTTACCTGCCAGATAGCGAAACTGAAACATAACTCGTGAGTCGCAAGCTTCCAATGTGGAATTGTTCTCATGCCTTAGCCAAAGTTGATGATCTATAAGGATCTTAGACCATGACTGCTCGGACAAGATCCCAAAACCTTTAGTTGAACTTCATCAAGGTCTGAAGACCATGGCTAAGGCTCAAATGAGGTCCCCATATCTCAATTCAAACTCCGTCAAGGTCCCTTGGCTATGCTTAAGGCTCGACCGAGATCCCCAATATTCAAATTCAATCTCGACCCCACCGAGATCACTGGACCATGGCTAAGGCTCGTCTAAGAGCCCAAATCTTGGGTCGAACTCCACCGAGGTCCACGTGTCTTGACAAAGGCAACCCAAGATCTCCACACCTTGACAAGTCATGTCCTGGAGTGAGTTCCTTCGGGAGTACCTCGAAAAGGCCTCTCGGAGCCTGTTAGGATCATTGTTTTAAAAAGCAGCGCCTCGAGGCGCAAAGGCATACGCCTCGAGTCGAGGCGCGCCAAAAACGCCCCGAGGCGCACGCCTCAGGCCTGGTTGGTGGGGCGTACGCCTCAGCTTCATCTGAGGCGCTCGAGGCGTGAGCCGCTTGAGGCGAGGCGAAGGCGTAAGCCTCAAGCACAAGGCTTTTTTTTACCTTTTTGGTTATGTGCTTTGCACATGACCCTATTTTTCCGTAAGCATTGTATTTTTTTATGTTTGTGTTTTTGTTTCCATGTTAAACCTTGTATATTTCTATATAAAGCTCCATGCAAAGAGAAGAGATCGCTAGAAACAAGTGAAGCTCCATGATCTTGTATACATCATATTCAATACATCTACACATACTAATTGTATTGCACGTAGATTTTTGTTTGAATTGTAATAAATATTTTATTTTATTGCAAGTTTGCACCTTGATGTTGTTATTTGGTTGTATAAGTTGTGAATCTTAAAATAGTTATCACATATATAAAGAAGCAAGGTTGAGAAATAAACACGTGAAGTAAAATAATTATTATATTTTATGGTGAATAGCTGAATAAAAATAATATCGTTAGTAAAAAACGGCTGGAATGTATGTGACGGTTCTCCAACTACGTCCAACAAGACAAAATGGTTGGGATTCAAAGCATATTAATATTTTTTACCTCGAACACTAAAAATTATGGTTTATGTTGTACTTTAGTATTAAGTATAGACTTTAGTTCAATACTCATATAGAATAATTGAAGTTAGAGTTGAAACTTGATATTCCATATATTAGTGGCTTAGTATTAGTTTTTTGAATTTAATGCCTTCATCGCTTATGTATTATATCTTTTGCTAGTTTTAATTTATTCTTGAATGTGTTTTTTGACAAAGATTAATATTATTATATACTTTTTTCAATAAATTCTACTTTATTTTAATTTTTTTCAAAAAATTGAGGCTTACGCCTCGACCGCCTCGAGGCTTACGCCTTGCCTCAATTTCGGAAAAAACGCCTCGGACCGCCTCACGTTTTTTTAAACCATGGTTAGGATCCACTAGACTCTAATCCCTGCATGGGAAATCCACCAATGATGGGAAGACCATCCTAAAATGGTTCAGAAATGCGGTCCTAACAGGAGTCAACCTTGTATAAGGCCCCTCGTCTGAAGGGCAGCCAAGCATGAGCTATTTTGGTAACAGGATACCTGCTCCTGCTGTAGCCTTCCTGTCTAGATGTTACCTACCACGATTACGGCTAATGGGCTCACGATAAAATCGCCCCTTTTAAGCTCACTCGATGGGCATCAAGGCACAGTGCCAAGAAAGAACAACCATAAACCAACTGCCCTGATAACCATGTCTGCATTCGACTGCAGTGGTTGCCAACCACTAACAGAAGGCTAATTACTCATCAGATTCAAACACTTTTTAGCATTTTACAGCCAACAGAAAACAGAAAACACAGATAAAAACAATGAGCCGTGAACTGATGTATGGAGAAACATCACCTCCTCTCCAACTCGGCAATGTTGTCAACTTGAGTCTGATTGTACTGCACCAGCTCCGAGAACAGGAAGGCGAATGCGCTAAGGCTAACCTGCATCAAACAATGACAAGTCTCGAACTTTCAATCCCAATCAGCGGATGGTGTCTTGAAAAGAAACAATTTTTACTAATCGACATAGCAGCCGAAATCGAAATCGAACTATAGCGGCCGGAATTAGGGTATCCGATGAGAAAAATGGGATCTTTTGGGGGTACCTCTTGTCTTCCCCTGTTGAGGGGCTTGTCGAGGACGGTGGCGTACTGCTTGCCCTTCCCCACCCCGATCATGGCGTCCCCCAACCTCTACTGGAGAGGGTGTGGGGCTTTTCGGAGTTCTGAATCGCGCGGACCCGCAGCTTCCCAGATCCAAGATGGAGGTGATGCTCCAGATGCTTTGGATCTTTTCTTGCATGAATAGAAAAAAATTAAAGAATTTTAAAAGTTAAAAAATAACAAAAGTTATTTAGAAAAAGATTTAAGCCATGAAATTATACATAAATGAGAATGTATTTAAATAGTCGATATAATACTCTTAATATTTAGTATAAAATATGTTATTTGAGTAATATCTACTTGCAAATAGATGCTTTTTTTAAGAAAGAGGGGTCCACCGTATAGATGCGTGCCTTAAAATTTCACCATTAATCACCTTTTTAAAGAACTATTATAGGTTTGTGACGGGAGGAGAGAAAGAAAAAAGAGAAAGAGAAAAAAAACAAAAAAAATTAGGGTTACAGCATCCACCCCTCAGCGAGCGCCTTAGCGTGTGCCACAATATTGTCAGCAAACACTCCCTCCCTGCAGGACACCGCACCATTTCTAGCCAACCAAATCGCCCATAACATTGCCAGGCGCCCAGTATGCTCTCTCAACATGTCTCTTCATCTTTCGCCTATGGATTCTTAGAAGGCCACCATGTCACAACAGAAGATCTCGTGATTCTTCAGGGCGGACCACACATCAACAGAGCTTCTACAGTTGAAGAATAAATGACTCGCGCCCTCCACCTCATCATGACATCTCGAGCGTGACGAGCTGACATTCATGACGAACGACGCAAACATATCCCCGGTAAGCAGTCTACCTCTTATGCAAAGTCACAGGAAGACTTTCACATGAGATATGATTTTCCAGTTCCAAATTCTCCTGCAGTTCGACTCACAACCACCCGAGTCATAAATCCGAAGACCCTTCAGCACTTTGTATGCTTTCCCTACCAAAAAACTCTCATCCCGCCAACACCAACAGTCTATGCCTTCCGAGGGACCATCCACATTCTCAATAGCCCCCAACATCAACACAAGTTCCTCCATCCTCTGGCCAGATAGTACAGATCTGAAGCGTGTGAGGAAAGATTGATCATCCCAAATTTCGGCTACGGAGACGTGGGGGTTAGTGACAAGAGCCAATAACCTCGGGAATCGTTGACCCAAGACACCGCTTTCTGACCAATCATATGTCCAAAACCTGAAGCCCGAGCCATTGCCTAAGATCAATCTTAAAAACGAATGAACCCATGTGCTAATAGATGATATTTTGACATTACATTTACATTAGCCTTTATTATGTCAAGAAGCATGTGTATATCATGTTCATAGTTTTTTTCAACGATGATTAATGTGGTTATTATAAATATGATATCAATCCAATATACGTTGATAGATATGGGAAAAAGATTCCACATGGAACCCCTCTAATGGTCTGGTGGTAGAAGCAGTGGCTCCCACTTAAAAAGGACTAGGCTTCGAATCCCCCAACCCCCTTCTACCAATAAAAAATGATTCCATATGCCGGTAAATGATTAGATGCTTTTACAGAAAAAGAAAGATAACGATGATGAAGGCACGTATCACTGTGTATACAAGTGAAATTAAACGTGCTTCACGTATGCAAGCAAAGATGATTAAATGGTTTGCTTATCTCGTGAAATGGACGATCATTACGTACAACTAAGTCAAATTTACAACAGCATTTTTTATTATAAGTGATTCTTCCTAACTGTCACTTAAATGATTAAACAGAATAATTTTTTCATGTGATTTTTACATTGCTTGTTTTTTAGTTTGAACTATCCAAGTCATATATATCATAAACTAAACAATTAGATGTAGAGCGTTTACATAAAAATCATTTGAATCATTTGAAGATGTGTGTATATAGACTAAACATTTTTTCATTAGCCTATAGAATTACGTGATCACAATCTGTGTAAAGGTGTGATGGAGGAATTTTTATGGTAAATATTTTATATTATTTTTTGTTTTATTTTACGTTGCATCTTGTTTTAAATCAGTGCTAGTGGAGTCGTAAGCTAATTCTCATTCTTTTTTATTTGATCTCTTCATTTTATCATCAAATCTATGGAATTGTTGAAACAAGACCATTCATGAATGCTTTCGGGAGTTCAAATGCGTAGAATCCAAAGTTTAAGAATATTGAGTATCAAGGAATAATCTTCAAATATTTTTAACCAAGTACAATTGATTATGTTGATGTCACATTAAACTTCTGTAGGCATTATTAGAACAAGTTAATTACACCCCCTTCCCCCATCTACCCCATATTCCTTAACATAGACTAAGATCAGAATCTTGAGCATGACGATGAAAAAGAAGCTCAGTAATGGAGCTCAATATCGAGAAGAAAGAATATTTTCTCGAATGATCAAGGAGACTTGTATGAGCTAGCCAGAGACCTCACGCTAAGAAGTCGAGTTTTGGCATGTGTCTTGAGCTTGTAATATTTGTTTTTATTTTTGAAGTATATACAAATCTTAGGAGATCATGCCTCTAGGCTCCTGAACCATGTTTCAAATTTGAAGAACTAATTTTGATTCCAATCAACTAATTGCTTTACGATCGATTAATTGAAAATCCCAAGCGATAACTTTTCTCTGTGATAAGTTTTTTAGCTGACTGCACTTGACCATCAATCAACTAATTAGATTAGTCAACTAACCTTAATTTCAGATGACAGAATTGACTTTTGAATCAACTACATGTATTCCAATGGTCAAATTGAGATGTCGTTGCTAAAAAAGTTTCATTTAACATGTTTTTCAGGTGAATAACGTTTTCAACCTACAAATTTTTTTAATGGATTAATTTATTTGGTAGTCGGTTATTTTGAAAGACGGTGTCTACTTTGATCACTCATCACATACTTTTATACAGAAAATGTTCATTGACTAGCCAAAACAACTATTTCAATGGTTGGTGGTTGATAAAATGGAACTCATTAACCTTCGTTTCAACTACTATCAGTATTCATTCCATACATGCAATTCATTCTTCTCGAGTGCATAATTAGCATGTGCTCGTTAAGATTCCACTCCATTCTCTGTTTGAGTTTTAGAGTGAAATTCTTGTAAATGCTTTATTTACAAGCTCGAAGATTTAACGAATATCTTTCGAGTGTATTTTTAGCTCGGTAGATGGTTATTCCTTCTTTAGTTACATTGCATAAATTGCATAATTAAGAGTACTTTGTGGTTCTATACCCATGGTTAAAGTTGTCCACATTGACAACTTATTGTGATGGTTAGAGTTGATTGCATGTAATAACTTGTTGTGATATGACTAAGATGTCCCTGCCAGATAGTATCCTTCTACTTGAATTATTGTTTATATCTTTTTCTTGGTAGACCAATGTTGTTTGATGTTGTTATTTGTTTAAGTAGGTGTGATTGCAACAATACTAGATTTTTTATCTGCCCCCGTAATTATCATTCTTTATATCATAGTACGGTTTACATAGAAATGACGGAGCATACCTAGTACGCGACTGGTAATAGAAGATGGTGCGTTGGGCAAAACTCAGGGTTTTGTCTCCCGTAGTTCAATAGGAAAACTATACAAATTGGATGACTAAGAAGACTATCTTCATCCAGCCAACATAGTTCATGGTATGGAGCATTGTTCGCGATGAATTAAGTATATGTAAAAAAATGAATTTGTATACACTGAAGTTGAGATATAGCATATGGTGACAAACTCAAAAGGCAATGAATTGCTTATGCTTGAAGGGTATGGGAGAATACTAAAGTGCATCACGGAAGCGTGATGATCGCATCATATACGATTGGGAGCGACTAGTCGCACTAGTTGCTCGATGTAGCGGAATTTAAAAATGTTTCATTGATAAAACCACATGATCCAATAGCACTTCTTAGATCATTTCATCTAACAACATAATAGATAAAGGAATACCTTTTGTAGCGTGGTTGTAATTGAGCCTCTAAGAGTAGAGACATCATGTCTCAAGTCCGATCCGTCGGAGGTGACGCTTACGAGCACGGAGATGAGTCGTGTGCTTCTCGCAATCCAAGTCGATGATCTAAGCAATGGATCTTCTGATCTCGTCTCACGAAATTGAACGCCTTCTTCATGAGCGAGATGCACCAAAGAAGACGGAGATCCAAGAGTTGTCGAAGCGATAGCACAACGACGATGCAACGACGGAGGCGACCTTCTCTCTATGAGAGGAGTGGACAGCCACTCAAGGAGAATGAGAAGGCTTGGCGTGAGAACGAGAGAGAGAGAGAGATGTCATTAAATTCATCCGAAGAGCAAGGGGTGCCTCTTCTTATATAGGGTTTTGGGAGTCCATGGATCTCAATCCATGGACAACACAAAATCAATGGATGAGATCGATTTGTGTTTCTTTCTATGATCGTCGTGATGTTGTAAAAACACAACAATAATTAATTTAATATAAATTAATATATATATCGATAAATTAGTATAATTAATTTTAAACCAAATTAATTAATTAATCTTGGAGATAATGAGAAGATTGACCTTATCCCCAAAAGGAGGTGGAATGGGTATATCTCCTCAATATCTCACGAGATCTCATTATCGCATGAAATCTCCAAGATTTACAACAACACTTGTTGTAAATTATTTCACAAAAATAATCCATAATTATCTTGCGAATATTACAATCATGTCATTGGAGAAATGTGAATCACATTCACATCACAAAATAAAATGTAAATTATGATTTAAATTAATCATCCATGGTGAATCCAATTCACATCAATGATTAATTAACAAACAATAGTCTCGCTCTAATATACTATAAATTACGTTTATAATATATGTATGTGAATAATTTGATAGTGCTATCCACATTATTCATATCCATAATAATTAAGTCACGTTTAATTACATTGAGTTATCGTTCTCATGTATTCAAATAATATGAATCAAATTCACATTATTCGTGATAAGTAAATCACATTTAATTATCCATTTCTCAATGCTTATATATAATTCAAAAATGGAATTATCCTTGAACTCGTTCAAGCATAATGTGCTTTCTCCGCGGATACTTGGAGATAAGGACAGGGCGATTGTACGTTCCACGTATAGTGACCTGGATATTGAGATCACATCTCAAATCCAGATCTCATGGACCTCTCGTAGATGCTTTATTTGATCAAGGTCGCAAATCTAATCTTCTCATTGCATCCGAATCTCATTCAGATTAATGTCAAACGCTTGGACCAAGATCATATTACTTCTCTACTGAGATGAGTCACTAAAATCCAGACATGTTTCATCACTCCCTCGGAATGTAAGCGCCATGGTTATACAATCATTCATGATCACATCACACTAAGGTATTCCTAATACATGTACATCATGCATACCGGAAGACGTGTGATAAACCCAAAGATATAGATCAAGTTTACACTGACATCTTGGGGTTTCATCACCAAGTTCTCTCGTTCTTGGTCATGAGACTTGGTATCGATCATATGCTTTCCAAAAGCATATATCATACCTACAAATTCTTGCCATGCTTCCAAAGCACGACGACCATGCATGGAATTTGATCGGTCCGAATACCTCATTAGTGAGCTCATGTCTTCCGGTTCACAAGTGAACCTGTATGATCCCACTGAGAGATCGTATTACTCATATGCCCTCATATACACACCAGCTCGTCGGTGTATAAACCTCGGTTAGGTCATCAACCTATTGGTCTGCCAAATGTGCATGCCTAGACATAGTGACACATCTGTCTCCGGTCAGAGTATGTATGTCTATATCGTGAAAGTTTAAGACATGTGACTTTGGTTATCTCAATCTCATTAAGACAACTCTTTGACCTAACTAATCTGACACTTTCGGATCTCTATTCCCATGCAGAGGACCTACATCAAGAGGTCAATTAGATATCAACCTAATGAGAAAGGATTGTCATCTCCTACTCAGGTTGGAAATCATCCTAACAATCATCTGATGGCGCTTGATGAGTCCTCAATCTAACTATTTGGATATTCATCTAAGCGCCAGCCTCTATGATTCAATTATTGAACAACAATTATGTGATTATTAAGATGGCCATGGTACATAATCCTAATTGTACAAAGGGACCTATTATGCAAAATAGTTATTCTTCATTTCAGACCAGGGAATGATATTTTCAATGACATTTATTGTATAATGGCTCACCGTGGGCTCGCATGTCCAACAATGTTATACTCTATCAATATATGAATTTGATCGAGTTCTACATTCGAAGACAACGTACGAAACATGAAAGTTCCAGGAGATAACTCGTGAAGGTACATCTAAAGCAACACAATCTTAATTTATAATGATAACATGTGATTACAAAATGTTTAAAATGCAAAATGATGTTACAAAGGACACAATTGTTTGACTTCATGATACTTGTGGATAAACTAAGAATTTTGGAAAGGGTGTTTATGCACGGAGAACTTGTGAGCAAATCATCACCTCTCTCATCGGAGTGAATATAAAGTGACTGCTTTAGAGTAATCAACCATCTTCAAACGATATTTTCGGAGATTTATATAGGCAATATTATAGCCTATGATATAAGATGGAGGATATGAAGATAGAAGGATAAGTCTTTATAATATAAATTTGCTCTTCACGACCAGAAAAAGTGTTAATAGTACCATCAAGATAGGATGAGAACATAGTCCCTACCGTAGAAAAGTTCAAGAAATTTCTCAATACGTAGAAGAAGAAAAATAGTGAAGCAATATACTTTGAATGCAATAAACCACAACATATGAACAATAATTGCATATTATTGAACAAGAACTTCAGAATTGAGAGAAGACATAAGAAGATTTATGCTTGGAACTTAGGATGCTCAAGTAATGAGAAGAAAAGGATGAAGAAAACAAGCATTCAGTAGGTTAGACAGTTAAATTTCACGATGTAAATTTGAGAGTTGTTTACAGTGAATTTTTTATGTATCATAAGAGTTATTTAAGGAATACAAAACATATGAATTAGTAGAAATCGTGCTTCAAAGAAAAAGCAAATGTGATAAATAGAACTAGAAAATAATTAGTTGAGGATAAATCATTGTTTAATAAGCGACAAGATTTTTTAAAGAAGGAAAAATGATCCGCTTAATAATGTTCTAAATAAATTTAAAAATAAATCTGATAGTTGGAAAAATCGATTAACGAGCTTAAAAGGATTAGCAATTTATTTCGTAATGATGTAAGATAAACTAATAAAGTAAGTGCTTTAAGTTCCAACCTTTCTAAAAAGAATACTAGATGTATTTTGTGACCCAAAAATAAATTAAAATCTAATCCATAATGACTTGTGAGTCAAAGGATGCCAAAAAAGAAGCCGTGGTTAAAAGAAGGAGAAACAACATATGGAGGAGGCTACTTTAATATTTGCATTCAATATGAGATTCTCTAAAGTTAAGCACTTTTCTAGTGTGGACGAAGTTAGATATTTCCACCACGGAGAAGGACTCAAGGCTGAAGAATTCCATCTCAAAGAACACTCAATGACTTATTGTATTTTCGTTATCGTTAATCATACATGTCTTGCATTTGACGATGAACCCTCGACTCATATATCGAGGGATAACCATGGTATGAGATGAACGCGAAATCTACCTCTATAAGAATATGGAATAGTCGTAGTACATGAGGCAGATTTCAATCATACAAAGAACCACACCATCGAATATGTAGACATTATTTTACTTGGCAAGTCCACTAAGGTTGAACTCAGGGACACAACCTCCTTATATATTTAGCAAATATTGTTGATTAATTGATGTGTGATTATTTTTGGAGCCTTAGGTCCTCATGCAGATGCATAAATAAAATGCACATACACCATGCAAAGAAATGTAGCTAGAATCACAACACATAATGCATGTAATTTTTATTTAATTTTATGATGCAAATATAAAAGAATATTCACAATGCATGAATATTCACAAATATGCCCTAGGTCCTCATTCACAATGCATGAATAAATGTAATGGGCAAGTATGCAAAAGAATATTCACAAATATGCCCTAGAGAATATGAGCACAAATTATGATTCAAAATCAGAGTCAAATTGAGCATAAAAATCAAGCGCATACATCTATTAATGGCAAAGATTTATAGATTAAGAGACACTATCTAACATCAAAAACCATCATATTTCATTTAGTGTCGATTTAAGAAATTAAACATGCCACTAGATAGATAATGAAAAGAGCGTCAAAACGACATTGAAATCATGCAATTTGGACTTAATATGCTCAAGATATGAAAGAAACAATGCAGAAGCATAAATGCAATAAAAAGGCGAGGAAAAATAAAGATAAATATTGCAAATAGGTTCCTTGAGAGACCCATTTGCAAATACCAAAACCCGACAGGGGGCAGTGTATTTTGTCCATTATGTGCAGGGGTATTTCTGCAACTCCCCACAACCGGCAAGGCCTCTATGTAAAATTCCCCAAGCACGTACGTGAGACACGCGCCCAGGGACTTTGTTGCAAATCTGGAGAAGGCACGGGGTTTCCCTGTAAAATTCCCAGACCATCACGTGCGGGACACGCGAGAGGCTAGGCTCAAAGTAGCGGACCAGGCTCGGTATATGTGGCAGCTCTTGGTGGCTCGACTCTTGGCTCAGGATGCCCGAACCTGCAGGACAGGTGTGAGGCCCGGGCCTTCATCGGGGTCATCTGATCCAGATGATCGGACGGTAGCTGCTTCATCGAGCTCCTCCGCCTTCACCGGAGGGGACTGTGCTCCGATGACAAAGGGTTGGCTCCTCCGTGTCCCTCGAAGCTCTTCGAAGGTCGAAAAAGGTAGTTGATGTGCTGGTGAAGGGGATGGAAGCACAACAGAGATGATGTGATGGTTAAGGAGGTTGGGCGATGCAGGTATGTGATGAATCCACGATTCATCGTCTTTATTCTTTTATTTTAGCATCATTTCCTTAGTCAAATACCTGTAAATACCACTAATTACATAAAATTACCATTTTGCATGCATTTGTTAATTATGCTTTTTTAACACTTTTTGTACATAAATAAAAGAATAAAGGAGAAAAGAAAAAGAAAAGGATGGATTTATGAAATAAATACAGACTGACCCAAACCCCGAGAGAAGGTCAATACTTGACCTGATCGACCAGGAATAGAGTAGGGGGAGATAAGGTTGTCTGTCAGAAAATCTCAAAAAATATATTGTACATATTTTTCATGTATATCTGTATAAAACTTACATTATTTTATTTGTACATAATTTGACCTCAAACCACTTACTTTTGTAAATAAAAGTTGTAAATAAAACTATGTTGTATATAATAAAAATATTTGTGAAATGAAATATTGTATATATTGTAAATAATTACACCCAGAAAAAGCCGTAATGCGATAATTGAAACATCAAATCCGGCTCCATACGAGCTCAAATTGAACCAAACTCACTTCCATCATATTATAAATTAAATTATCTTTCAAATGGTTGTGGTTTTGTATTTCTTGGAGTTACGGTTAAAAAGTCGGTTTTCTAGGGTGTATTGTGCAGTTTACCCATATATTTGTTGTATATAATTATTAATATTTATTTTACATAATGTATATATTATAAATATTGTTTTCATTAAAAATAATATAAAAAAATTAAAATAAAAAAATCTTTTATAAAAATATTTCCTTATTTGTACATATGTATATTGTATTATATTGTATAATATATGTATATAATTAACTTCCTATTATAAAATCCACCAAAATAACTAATTATCTAACATTAATTAATTTATTTTATTTAATTACGAATTTTATATTTAATTTATTGGATTTATGTGAATTAAGTGACTTGATAACTTACCATTTATTTTAGATTTGATTTCATTCCTTTAATGGCCACCATTAAGGTGGCAAATTCAATTTTGTTAATTATTTAATTTATATATTTTAATTAAATCCGAATTTCATTTTTATTTAATTAATTAATTAATTTAATTATTTTATTTATTTAAATTACCACTAATTACTTTCCATTTTTGTAAATATCTCCATTTTTGACCTTCGTCTTCTTTTTAATGGGCTCCTCCTCCCTCATTTCTTCTTTGATCGATCTTTGGCGGAGAGGAGCCCGGTTTCCGAGAGATTTCTTGTTGAAGAGGGTCCTACCCTCCGATCCAGTCGGTGATAATGACTTGAGCTTCGTCGAGGCCATCATGGCATGTCCAAACCCCGAGGTGAGATCCACTTTTACTTGTCATTTTTCATAGGTAGATCTTAGGTTTAAATTGCGTAGGTGTAGTGAATAGTTTTTAGATTAAAAATCCCAAAATTTTATCACACTTTAATCCACATCCGACACCGACTTTTCAGTGTCCTGCCATTTCTTTTTCTACCTCACGCAACCACACGCCTCCGACCACGCACGGTGGTCGGAGACTCGGATCCATTCCTCTCATTTCCACCGGATCCCCATCCACGCCTCCTATTATTGTGCATAAAAAAATAATAATAAAAAATAAAAAAATCATATAAGGGTTTTTCCTGTTCATCTTACATTTGTTTTTGTAGGGAAAACATAAAAAAAAATTCTTTTCTATCTCTAACCTTTGTTTTGCAGGAAAATAAAAAAAATTAAAAAGCATCCCTATATTTGTGTTCATCTCTAACATTTTGTTTTGCAGGATTAGTTAAACAAATTAAAAAAGTAATAAAAATTCTTTCTTCCGGCCTCTGTTTTACAATTTAAAAAAATAAAAAAAACTTTTTTTATTGTTTCTGTACATACAAGGAAATTAATAAAAAACACAACAAACAAAAAATTTAAAAAAATAACAAGCAGCGGTGGCAGGGTCGTCACCCCCTGCTGCCGCGCTCCAGCAGCGCCGACCAAACCCCCGCGCGGGCGCCGCCTCTCCTCCGCCACCGCCCGCCTGCGTCACGCCTCCGCCTTGGCCGCCTGGGCCCGCTCCGCCCTCCTGTCGCGCTCGCGTGCGCACCTCCAGCCGCACGAGTTCGCCGGTTGCGCCACCGCAGCCCCCAGGCCGAACGCCCGCGACCTCGCGCGCGCGTGGTGCGCGGCCGCGCCACCCCCCGCGCAACCTCCTCTCGTGAGCAGAGAACAAGAACCCTAGAGGGGCTCAATTAAAAAAGGAGAAAATTGCAATGAAGTCCTGAAAGTATTTTGATATTACAAAGAAGCTCCTCTCAACTCCAAAGCACATGCTTTGCATGTGACATCCTGGGTAACTTGCAACTGAGACTCATCTCTTATTTATCTTTATATTCAGTGTAAAAACTTTGATAAATTACATATGCATCCCTGCATTTCAAACACTAACTTGCGCGCTCTCTTTATTGAAATAAATAGTTTTATTGTTCGAAAAATTCTCAAAAAAATAGTGTATGCTCCTGCTATAGTTTTCATCATTGTATAAACTTTTCATAGGATTTTGACTTTATTTGATATATTTTAAAAATAAAAAACATTGTCTTTTTGCTTGTCATAACTTTGAAAATTCATAAAAATTCACAAAATAGAATAAAAATTCCACAAAAATTCATGTAGCTCTGTTTTGGTGTCTTTTAAATTTGGACCAATTTTTGTACATTTTTCAATCATAAAAATCCAAAAAGAGTGTGGTGTTGTGTGCTTTTATTCATTTGTGCTTGTTTTAAAAAATTAAAAAAATAAAAATAAAAATTCAAAAACCACTAAAAAATTAACTCTGAAATTTGACTGCCGAGTTTTTCAAACGTGCTCCTTGTGTTCGACCCTGGTCTCTATACCAGGTAAAAAGAATAGCGAAAAGCCGCTTACATTGTTTTTCTTGATTTATCTATTTTATGAGTGGTTTTAATTATTTTTCTCGTTGACCGAATTCCGTGGTTGAGAACAACGACACAATTTGCATATTGATTTTCCCCATCTCGATCGCGTCGGATTTCGTGTCATCAGAATGGCACCGTTGCAGGGGAGCACGGCTTTGTAGTCATTTTTTATTTTGTTTCTCTATATTATAATCGTTTTCTGACATTCTCTCTCTAATTTTTGTGCGAGGTACTGCTTGACGACGTGAAGATTACTCCTTGGAGATCCGCACAGGAGGAAGAGTAGGGAATTGAAGAAGAAATTTCATTTTATTTGAGAGAGAACAATATTTTTGTAATAACTTAGACTTTGGACTTGTGGTCTTGGACATTTTTCGGGGTCTGTTTCGCCAAGTGCCGGTGCACTTGGGGACCTCACCGTTGTTTTTCTCGGTTTTATTTTCTCATATTTTTTTATTTTTTTTATTTTTTTTGATTCACGCAGGATTTCAGCCCCTAGCCTTAGGATTTCTGCTTGACTGTGACGTAACAAATAGGATCCAAATACCTTAATAACATTGCCTGTACCTATAGATCGGTAATTGGACCAAGAATAAAAATCTAAAAAAATAGTCGATCCACTACCTTCAAGCCTACGCGCCACAGCCCACCCTGCCAAGCGCTGCTCCTGAACTCGATTTGTCGAGAGGAGGAGGGGTGAACCTAGACCGGACTCTTGGATTGGAGGCTAGTGGTCGACTAGACGTTCTGTCGAGTAGAACTGCTTGCTTAGGGCTTGATTTTCCGCTTGCATCATTTAGGTAGTTTTATTTCTGTCATTAATTTCTGCGCGGATCATATTGCATGTAGAGTGCTGGAGTAAGGTACGCATTTTCTATCTCTACATGCATCATCGTTTTTGACCGTGCATTGGCATTTTCGACTTCCTCCCCCTGTTTCTTGGACTCAAATCATTCAAAGAGGAAATTGGAAAATTCGTTAGGCGTTATCATTGAAATTATCCAAAAAAATCAAAAATTAAAAATTGGGACTGCTAATTGAACTTGACTTCTAAAATTAAACGTAATCGACCACTTCATTGTATTGGGAGAGCAATCCCCTCATTGTCTGCGTTTTTAAGTGCTCACGTACACACTAAGGAGTAGTGCCCAAATACTACTTAAGCCTCCGAAGTGTTTGTACAACTTTGTCTTCTCACTAAACTCTAAAATTGAAAAGATAAAAGACCAAATCTCACGGTCTTCACTCTGTGTTGAGTTGGTGAACTGGGGGTTTGATTTGTGTATTGAATGTTGTTGGCGTGAGTCGGTTACGTTCATCCTCTCTAAATCATTAGCAGTCACATTCTATCTCTAACCTTTCCTCTCTCCCTTCTATCTATCTCTCTTTCTACTCTCCCACCCTCCCGCCCTTCATTTTCTTCACTTCATGATGGGTCGCATTCCATTCCAGCCAAATTTTGCGGCTTCTACATCTCACGCCCATCATTCCCGCCCACTTTCTTGGGAAGTCAGAACTCCATCTGATTTTCTATCTTCTCCCTACCCACCCTCCCATTGGATTTACAATCAGATTTTGAGCCAGTCCCGCTCTATCACATAGAAGATTCTTCGATTCTAGATCTGCTAGGATCCCAAGACATAGAGGAGGAACCCACATCTCAGCCATCCTCTGAATCTTTCCAGTATCCATATGCAGTTGATTCTGTATCTTGTCTTCAGGAGATCTTATCATATTCAGAGATATATTTGGATTCATCTCAGCATAGAGAGCTTGATGAGGGACTGATTTTTGATTCGATAGACCTTGCTAGTCCCATATTTGATCCATGTGTCCTCCCATTTGATGAGGTCGATATATTTTTGGAGGACATGACATTTGGCAGCATTGATCCCAAGTTCCCTGATGATTCGGCATTACTCCCTGAGGGTTATCTGCGGGAGGATGCCAAGGACCATGTGTACTCGGTCTCACTTTCTGAGAATGCATCTGATCTGTCGGATCACGAGACCGAGTATTTTGATATTTCTGATAATGAGTTTGATGTTTCTCTCCTCGACGACCATCGCGAGGATGACCCGATCTTTGAGGTATTCGATGATTTCACTGATTTGTCTACATTCCATTCATCGGATATCATCCTTTATAGCGAGTCTCCTGATCATGACCTTCCATATCTATTTGAGACGGTAATTGACGTGGAGGATTCCCTGACAGATCCTTCCTTCTCCCCCATTTGATTACTTCGGCTCCATCCTTTCACTCCATACAGATCTTGAGCCGACGATTTCTTTTGTGTTACCGGAGTCCGACTTCATCTGCACATATCTTTACCCGGTAGCAAACACCCGCCTGATTGATTATCTGGGTGTTATCATCTACTCTGTTGACCTCGTCATTGTTCTCCCGCCGAGACTGCGACGACAGTACGGTATTCGCCTGACAGATGCCGTCCTGAACCTTGATACAGCGTTGTCCTAACATTTACGCCCAGCTAGGGGCGTAAACTCTAGCGCTTGTTGAGAGGCACCTCAACATTGATCGACTCACATCTGTATAGATCATCTGTCCATATCATACACCCCATCTCCATCGCATGATCATTCCATACTTAGGGTGTACTTTACCCTAAGTATGGGGGGATGTCAGACTTGTGATTATTCTTTTTATTCTTTTTACCTCTGTTTTGTTGCCTATACTTAGGGATATTTTACCCTAAGTATAGGGGAGGTAGACTCTGTATATCCAAATCCTCGGTTTTCCCTTTGTGTACAGTCTGCTATAATTAGGATTACTTGATCCTAAGTATAGGGGGATCACCGACTCCTATTGATTTTATTCTTTTATTCGTCGTTGTAGTATACTATTCTTTTCACTTTTCTATACAAAGCACGAGTTGTGTCTTTCCAGCTCTTTGATCACTATGAGGACATAGTTCGAGCTAAGTATAGGGGGGTGTCGTATATATTATATATATACTTTAGCCATAACTCGTACTTTCATATTTTTTTAATATAGCTAAAATACTGTGGAAATACTCAAAAAAAATTTAAAAGGGAAAAAATAAATAAAATGAATAAAATAAAAAAACCCAACTTTGTATATACCTGTATAAATTACTCAATTTGTAAATTCTTGCATCTCATTCTTGTGAAATAATCAACTCACTCTTGTGTAAATATGTATCTTTAAAAAAAATCTATTGTATATACTTGTATATAGTACTAACTTTTTGCATAAAAAAAACCTTTTTGCATGTGCATCATTTTTCAAAAATCCATAAAAAAATTTAAAATTTTAAAAATTGTTTCACAAAAAGATTTTATTTTCTTTTCCTTGCATGTACATACTTTCTTGCATTTGCATTTGCATGAGCATTTTTCAGGATGATTTTGACATTTAGACTAAGTCTGGAATAAATTTGAAGAATGGAGCTTAGTTGGACCTTAATGCACTTAATTTCAGAGGAGCCTTATAAGATTTGGAGTTAAGACTTTTCAGGTCCTAGTGACTTAATTCTTTGAGTCCATAAGACTATGTTCACATGTCATCTTGATGAGTCTAAGTAGAATATTTAACAACACACACATGATTCTTTCAGACCGTGGCTTACCTTGGACAATGCACTTTTCACGTAGCTCTTCATGGATGAGGTAGTGAGGGGGCAGAATCTTTTGGCTTGGGGTAGCATACGAGGGTAGTACATCTAGGCGGAACCTCTCGTCCTCCTCTAGGGAGGGAAGTGCGTCTCAACCTAGTCTGGTGATGTTGAGGTCTAAAGACAGGAGCTGTGGGGTTGCAATAATGCTTCAAAAGAGGGATAGTCTACTGGCTCAAGAGGAAAAACTCCTTATGTACATGATGCACCTTGTATATATATTTCAAAAACAAAAAAGAAAAAAAAAGAAGCAAAATCTTCAAAAGTGGACAGGCTTGATAGAAAAATAAAATGCCTGTAAAAAAAAGAATAAGAGCTTCAAAGTCATATATTTATGAGCTTGCAGCGGGTGACATGGCTACACTGGTCATGCATCCAAGGATAGGTAACTACACTGGTTACCGTCCATTCTCTTCTCCATCCCCTCTTCTTGAGCTGGTTGTACTTGAACTTAGAAGGGAATATCCCCGCTCCTCGAGGAAAGAGTTGTCAGACCGGGTTATTTGAGTTACCTTGTTGAGAGAGGATGTTTCTTGCTACTTTTGAGATGAGGAGCTATATTTCACTTACACGTACAAGTAAGAATTCATAGTCATAAGAATTTATGTATGTAGACTTGTTCTGATCTGACTGTTGAGGAAACCTGAATAGGAGTCCTATGGAACTTAGAGGTTGTTAGGTTTTAATTCCATGTCCCATTAAGTTCCGACACACCAATAATCCAAAGGTTCGACAGAGCTTCAAACTACATTTTTATGAAGATAAGTTTGAAAGTCAACATTGTTCTAACTTCTTTCCTTTTTCTTTTCTTTATTTTCATTTTCACTTATTTTCCAAATAAGTGTTTGCTAAGGGACTAGCAAAGGTAAAGTATAGGGGAATGATGAATCCACGATTCATCGTCTTTATTCTTTTATTTTAGCATCATTTCCTTAGTCAAATACTGTAAATACCACTAATTACATAAAATTACCATTTTGCATGCATTTGTTAATTATGCATTTTTAACACTTTTTGTACATAAATAAAAGAATAAGGAGAAAAGAAAAAGAAAAGGATGGATTTATGAAATAAATACAGACTGACCCAAACCCCGAGAGAAGGTCAATACCTGACCTGATCGACCAGGAATATAGTAGGGGGAGATAAGGTTGTCTGTCAGAAAATCTCAAAAAATATCTTGTACATATTTTTCATGTATATTTGTATAAAACTTACATTATTTTATTTGTACATAATTTGACCTCAAACCACTTACTTTTGTAAATAAAATTGTAAATAAAACTATGTTGTATATAATAAAAATATTTGTGAAATAAAATATTGTATATATTGCAAATAATTACACCTAGAAAAGCCGTAATGCGACAATTGAAACATCAAATCCGTCTCCATACGAGCTCAAATTGAACCAAACTCACTTCCACCATATATAAATTAAATTATCTTTCAAATGGATGTGGTTTTGTATTTCTTGGAGTTACGGTTAAAAAGTCGGTTTTCTAGGGTGTATTGTGCAGTTTACCCATATATTTGTTGTATATAATTATTAATATTTATTTTACATAATGTATATATTATAAATATTTTTTCATTAAAAATAATATAAAAAAATTAAAAATAAAAAATCCTTTTATAAAAAATATTTCCTTATTTGTACATATGTATATTGTATTTATATTGTATAATATATGTATATAATAAACTTCCTATTATAAAATCCACCAAAATAACTAATTATCTAACATTAATTAATTAATTTTATTTAATTACGAATTTTATATTTAATTTATTGGATTTATGTGAATTAAGTGACTTGATAACTTACCATTTATTTTAGATTTGATTTCATTCCTTTAATGGCCACCATTAAGGTGGCAAATTCAATTTTGGTAATTATTAAATTTATATATTTTAATTAAATCTGAATTTCGTTTTTATTTAATAAATTATTTAATTTAATTATTTTATTTATTTAAATTACCACTAATTACTTCATATTTTTGTAAATATCTCCATTTTTGACCTTCGTCTTCTTTTTAATGGGCTCCTCCTCCCTCATTTCTTCTTTGATCGATCTTTGGCGGAGTGGAGCCTGGTTTCCGAGAGATTTCTTGTTGAAGAGGGTCCTAGCCTCCGATCCAGTCAGTGACACTGACTTGAGCTCCGTCGAGGCTATCATGGCATGTCCAAACCCCGAGGTGAGATCCACTTTTACTTGTCATTTTTCATAGGTAGATCGTAGGTTTAAATTTTGCGTAGGTGTAGTGAGTAGTTTTTAGATTAAAAATCCAAAATTTCATCACACTTTAATCCACATCCGACACCGACTTTTCGCCTCATTTTCGTGTCCCGCCATTTCTTTTTCTACCTCACGCAACCACACACCTCCGACCACGCACGGTGGTCGGAGACTCGGATCCATTCCTCTCATTTCCACCGGATCCCCATCCACGCCTCCATATTATTGTACATAAATAAAAAATAATAATAATAAAATAAAAAAATCATATAAGGTTTTTCCTGTTCATCTTACATTTGTTTTTGCAGGGAAAACATAAAAAAAATTTCTTTTCTATCTCTAACTTTGTTTTGCAGGAAAAATAAAAAAAATAAAAAACATCCCTATATTTGTGTTCATCTCTAACATTTTGTTTTGCAAGATAAGTTAAATAAAATTAAAAAAATAATAAAAAAATTTCCTTTGTTCGAGCCTCTGTTTTACAATTTAAAAAAATAAAAAAAACTTTTTTTATTGTTTCTGTACATACAAGGAAATTAATAAAAAACACAACAAACAAAAAATTTAAAAAAAAATAACAGGCAGCGGTGGCAGGGTCGTCACCCCCTGCCGCCGCGCTCCAGCAGCGCCGACCAAACCCCCGCGCGGGCGCCGCCTCTCCTCCGCCATCGCCCGCCTGCGTCACGCTGATGAATCCACGATTCATCATCTTAATATCTTGATCTTAGCAAAATCCCCGAGTAAATTCCCTAATAAATATCCATAAAATCAATAAATTAACAAAATAACTCTTGTAAATAAAACACACTAATTATTATATATTAGATTGTACAAAATAAATAACACTAAAAAGCCGCAAAAATAAAGGAGTTTTATACATGTAAATAACCCAAAACTTCATATATTTTTAATAATTTCATTTCAACTCCTTTTTGCCTAATTCTTTCTCTAACTTGTTTATAAAAATGTATATAAAAATACAAAAATATAAAACAAATTTTACCTCAAATAAATACTCCTAGATCCCAAAGAGAAAAAGCCGTAAAGTCCAACTTCCAAGCTAAATTCCCGCTCCGTATGAACTCAAATTCACCAAACTCACTTTTAAAGTTCAAGTTAGAAAATTATCTATCCAACGGAAGTAGTTTCATTAAAATCGGAGCTCATTTGCAAAAGTTGGGTTTTGGGACCTAGATGTACATTGTACAGTATGTATATATTCATACTTTCTTCTTCTTTTATTCTATCTCTCTTAATTATTAAAAATACAAAAAAATCATACTTGTGTTGTATTTTAGTTGTACTATTTTATTGTATTTTTCTGTTGTAAATATCTCTTATTAAAAAGACAAAAAAAAATACATATTAGAAAAGTAAAAAAAAAGTGTACATGTTGTTTGTCTTCCCTTGTAAATTGTCCACTATCTATTTTATTCTTTTTTATTCTATTGTAATTAAAGTAGATAACTTTATTTCATTTTATTTATTTAATTATTTTACATTCTCTACAATAACCACCATTCAACTCCATTACTCCACCATATTTTCTAACTTCTAATTCAACTCCACCATTTTATTAACCTCCATCCCACTCCATCTTAATTCTAACTTCCATTTTTCTTCTTCTTTATATACATGCCATTCTCCTCATTTTTGCCTTTGATCCATCTTTATGCGAGGAGAGCGAAGTTCCCAGAGTTGAATCGGTGACAGCGACGCAACCGCGGTCGAGCGACGACGGCCCTCTCTCCAGTGTGATCCGTTGGTTTTTTGGCCAACATCGCAGCCGCAACCGCGCGCTGCTCGAGCTCATCGCACGCCGGCGATTTGAGCGAAGACCGTGCTCGCGTGAGCACTCCATAGGCGACCGTATCATCGTAGGTATATTTCATTTCACTTTGATCATCTTGTGATTTTTTGCATTTTTTTAACATATCATATCACCATTTTTTTATATCACTCTACCAACACATCCTTCATTTGTTTATATTTATCAAACACCATCTTCATCACAATTTTTTCCCACCTTCATTTCATTTTTTGTTTAACGAAAACTTAAAAAAATTAAAAAAAATCTAAAACAAAAAAAAGTTTTCTTTTTATCTATTACAGCAGCAAAAAAAAGTAAAAAAAAAAAGAAAGAAAAAAATTAAAAAAAAAACGCTACACGCAGCAGCGGTGGGAGAGGTTCCCACCGCCGCCGCCCAAAGCCAGCGCTGCCCCCCCCCCCCACGGCTCCGCGCCGCCCGCCGGTTGCTGCGCGGCCGCCCCCCCTCTCCCACAGCAGCACCGCCGCGCGCGGCCGGCGCCTCCATCGCCGCAGTCCCCGCCGGTGGCCGCCGCCCTAACGGCTCAGCACCAGCCGGCGCTCCGCCCCCTCGCCACCTCCTAGCGGCCATCCGCGGCTGGCAGCCCGGCCCTCGCCGCCGACCCCTCCACCGCGCGGCCGCGAGCGAGCGGCCTCTCCTCCGCCTCAGCCGCCGTCGACGCCCTTCCAACCATTTGGGTTCATCCCCAACGCATGTACCAAGAAGAAGGTCCTCTTCCATTTTTTATTTTATTTGTAAAAATTGCATACTTTATTTCTTATGTTTCCGTAATTGCAATTCCGTCCCTGTACATAAGTTGCTTAGTATTTTTAATTTCTGTTTTGCACAAAGACCCATGTGTTCGTACTTTAATTTGGACCTCGTTTTTGCATCATTTCGTTCAATGAAAAATGCCTTTGTGATGAGCAACTAATTGTTTACAATTTGACTATTTATTGGTATTTTTGTGACTCATGGGTAATTAATTATAATTGTTTAACTCAAATATTGGATATTTTACCCATTCCGTGCTCTTAAAATTATATCTCACACATAGTTACTCTAAAAATTCCACAAAAAATATATGTGATGCCATGAAGAGTGATGAACTTACTGTCCAAATTTCACGTAAAATGGAGATGTCTTGTGCCTGAAATAATTTGTAGAGTGAAATTAGTATTTGATTTTTAATTAAATCCACATAAATCACTTTTGCGAAATTTCAACTCTCCTGGATTGCTTATTTAAATATCTTTTTGAGATAATTTGCTCTCGGATTAAATTGATAACGTGGATTTAATAGGATTAATTACTCATTTCCACTCTGTTTTTACTAAAAAAATCATAAAAAATTCATATTTTGTCAAAAAATTCCAAAAATATTACTGTAGCTTCCTTGCATCATGTTTTCATTCCAGTAAATTTTTCATATTTTTTACTTACTGTTTGTGTGAGAAATTGTGAAAAAACCCATAAAAAGTGTGCATTTTTATTTATTGCATTTTAACCCCTAAATTTAAAAAAAAATGTGTTTTGTGTTCATCTCTGCATTAGGACTCTAGGAAAAATACGAATTGGCTAATTTGGACTTCTTTTCCATTAAAATTAATTTGGCCTTGTTGTATGTTTTCTTAGCGTCTTGATTCACCCGCATTTTGCATTTGCTTCTCTTTTTTTGCATAAAAAAATCTGAAAAATACCGCACTGAAATCTAGACCTAATTTCTTGAATTAAAACCTAAGTTGTTCCTTTGCCTCCCTGTGTTCGACCCCGAACTTGCCCGGGATATAAATTAAGCCGAGACACTCTTCACGGAGATCTTCTCTCGGTTCTGACTGAATCGCTAAGTACACGTGCTACAACGTGACCGAATAAATCAACGTATTTAGCGACCCGTCAGATGGCGCCGTTGCCGGGGACAACTATTGAAGCATTTTGTTGATTCCAAAGAGCAGTTAGTCCAAGTCGAGGTCATCAACTTCATACAGAGTAAGCACAGAGCAGATACATCTTATTACTCTTCATGAAGATGCAGCATCAAGATTCAACATCTTAGAAGATTCCATCACTCTTGTACATATTCTCCCTTCTTTGTATATTCTCGAGATCACGTCGGTTCTCACACTTACTCTTGTCCTATACTTAGGCTGACCAAAGCCTAAGTATAGGGGGGACCGATGCCCGCCATGTGTATTTACTCATCATTTCTCCTCTTGACCTCGTCCGCCCCATTTTTGCTCTTCTTCTACACTTAGGCTGTCCAGAGCCTAAGTATAGGGGGGCGGATCGACTTCTATACTTTCTATTATTTTATCTTTCCTACACTTAGTACGAGCTATGTCTTTTTGTCACCTAGTGCCATGAGGACATAGCACAAGCTAAGTATAGGGGGCGTGTATATATTACATATATACTTTACCCATACCTCGTACTTTCACGTATTTTTTATATATATTATACAATAATTATGGGGTGGGTAAAAAAACAAAAGTAAAAAAAAACTTTTTCCTTGAAAAAAAACTCTTTTTCTTTATTTGCTTAAAAAAAACTTTTCAAAAAAAAATCCTCTTCTGCTAAAAAAAACTTTTTCAAAAAAAAGTATTTTCTTATTACCTATCTTTTTTTTCAAAAAAAAAACTCTTGAAAAAAAAAAGAAGAGAAAAAACTTTTCTAACAAAAAAAATTCTAAAATTTAAAAAAAAATCAAAAAACAAAAAAATAAAAAAAACTAACTAATAAGTTGGTTTTATCCCTGACACAATTCACTTTCACACAAGACTAGTGATGTTCAAGAACACTTGGTTTATGAGGTCTTGAGATTTTGAGTTAACCAGCCTTAGTCATTAGGGTCCTTGACTTAATTATTCACATTTCCCTAGTTTGAAAGATGTGTGTGCAATATTGCATGCTTAGTCTCTACCTTAAGAATATGATCTGCACCTCACATACACGACTGCAGTTATGATGAGATGAGTTGAAATTTCACTTGAGGAACTGGGATGAGGGATTTGAGTTTGGACTTGATTTAATGATGCTCGAGGATGGGATAAAATCAATGAAGGCTTCATGAAACCTGAGTGTCAGCATCTTTAGCCAGTATGAGAACATGGTTCTTGTACTATCTCTTGATATTTACCTATGTGCCAGGGTGTGATAAAAAAAATGTTGATCAGTGTGCGCCAACTCTTGGTAAAAGCAGTGGAGCTAGCCACAAATACTACAAAGCAATGAAATGTCAAAGAAAAGCTCTCATTCCACAAAGTCAATTATCAAAAGAGCTTCCACTAAAGGCGAGCGCTCCCAACCATTTCAAAGTGTCCACTTGGACCACCGCTATTAGGACCAGGAGTCGGGCTTGCACCAAAAAAGGGCTCTGCATCGTAAATGCTACAAGTCTGGGTGTAGAAGGTACGATAGGTACTCAAAAAAGGCACACCCCGGTGTACTCCCAGGAAAACAAGTGCAGACGGCTCCAACTTCTCTTGACGGACACACTGATCAACACCAAAAAAATGCGTTGCGTAATAAGGCACTCGAGAGGATCCTTGTTCCAATGAGAGGGAGAGAAGAAATGACACAATCCTATACCCTCCATCAACTGGCCTTCCATCTACACTTTCAAGTCTGACAACTAAAGAGACGGTGGATTGGATGCAAGAAATGATTTATTCCCTAGTGTTGAGGATTGGGTCCATAGGAGAGTCTCTTGGACTAGAACCTTGGGTGACGTTGTGACTCTACTCTTGTAACTGCGGTCAACACTTAAACTCATATCCCTACTTTATATACGTATACAAAGAGAGTCTGATGATTAGGGAAATTGGGTACCTTTTGACTAGAGCTTGGTTCAGCTTAGAATTTTAGGATCTCTAAAACCGAGAGTTCTTGAACGGATCAAGTCTTGTATTCACATGCACAGTCAGGGTTAACCCAACTTATTCATTCTTTATTTGCTCGAGGACTAGCAAAGTTTAAGTATAGGGGGGTGATGAATCCACGATTCATCATCTTAATATCTTGATCTTAGCAAAATCCCCGAGTAATTTCCCTAATAAATATCCATAAAATCAATAAATTAACAAAATAACTCTTGTAAATAAAACACACTAATTATTATATATTAGATTGTACAAAATAAATAACACTAAAAAGCCGCAAAAATAAAGGAGTTTTATACATGTAAATAACCCAAAACTTCATATATTTTTAATAATTTCATTTCAACTCCTTTTTGCATAATTCTTTCTCTAACTTGTTTATAAAAATGTATATAAAATTACAAAAATACAAAACAAATTTTACCTCAAATAAATACTCCTAGATCCCAAAGAGAAAAAGCCGTAAAGTCCAACTTCCAAGCTAAATTCCCGCTCCGTATGAACTCCAAATTCACCAAACTCACTTTTAAAGTTCAAGTTAGAAAATTATCTATCCAACGGAAGTAGTTTCATTAAAATCGGCGCTCATTTGCAAAAGTTGGATTTTGGGACCTAGATGTACATTGTACAGTATGTATATATTCATACTTTCTTCTTTTTTTATTTTATCTCTCTTAATTATTAAAAATACAAAAAATCATACTTGTGTTGTATTTTAGTTGTACTATTTTATTGTATTTTTCTGTTGTAAATATCTCTTACTAAAAAGACAAAAAAATTACATATTAGAAAAGTAAAAAAAATGTGTACATGTTGTTTGTCTTCCCTTGTAAATTATCCACTATCTATTTTATTCTTTTTTATTCTATTGTAATTAAAGTAGATAACTTTATTTCATTTTATTTATTTAATTATTTTACATTCTCTACAATAACCACCATTCAACTCCATTACTCCACCATATTTTCTAACTTCTAATTCAACTCCACCATTTTATTAACCTCCATCCCACTCCATCTTAATTCTAACTTCCATTTTTCTTCTTCTTTATATACATACCATTCTCCTCATTTTTGCCTTTGATTCATCTTTATGTGATGAGAGCCAAGTTCCCAGAGTTGAATCGGTGACAGCGACGCAACCGCAATCGAGCGACGACGGCCCTCTCTCCGGTGTGATCCATTGGTTTTTTGGTCAACATCGCAGCCGCAACTGCGCGCTGCTCGAGCTCATCGCACGTCGGCGATTTGAGCGAAGACCGTGCTCGCGTGAGCACTCCATAGGCGACCGTATCATCGTAGGTATATTTCGTTTCACTTTGATCATCTTGTGATTTTTTGCATTTTTTTAACATATCATATCACCATTTTTTTATATCACTCTACCAACACATCCTTCATTTGTTTATATTTATCAAACACCATCTTCATCACAATTTTTCCCACCTTCATTTCATTTTCTGTTTAACGAAAACTTAAAAAAAATAAAAAAAAATCTAAAACAAAAAAAAGTTTTCTTTTTATCTATTACAGCAGCAAAAAAAAGTAAAAAAAAAAGAAAGAAAAAAAAATAAAAAAAAACGCTACACGCAGCAGCGGTGGGAGAGGTTCCCACCGCCGCCGCCCAAAGCCAGCGCTGCCCCCCCCCCCCCCCCCCCGCGGCTCCGCACCGCCCGCCGGCTGCTGCGCGGCCGCCCCCCCCTCCCACAGCAGCACCGCCGCGCGCGGCCGGCGCCTCCATCGCCGCAGTCCCCGCCGGTGGCCGCCGCCCTAACGGCTCAGCACCAGCCGGCGCTCCGCCCCCTCGCCACCTCCTAGCGGCCATCCGCGGCTGGCAGCCCGGCCCTCGCCGCCGACCCCTCCACCGCGCGGCCGCGAGCGAGCGGCCTCTCCTCCGCCTCAGCCGCCGTCGACGCCCTTCCAACCATTTGGGTTCATCCCCAACGCATGTACCAAGAAGAAGGTCCTCTTCCATTTTTTATTTTATTTGTAAAAATTGCATACTTTATTTCTTATGTTTCCGTAATTGCAATTCCGTCCCTGTACATAAGTTGCTTAGTATTTTTAATTTCTGTTTTGCACAAAGACCCCTGTGTTCGTACTTTAATTTGGACCTCGTTTTTGCATCATTTTGTTCAATGAAAAATGCCTTTGTGATGAGCAACTAATTGTCTACAATTTGACTATTTATTGGTATTTTTGTGACTCATGGATAATTAATTATAATTGTTTAACTCAAATATTGGATATTTTACCCATTCCGTGCTCTTAAAATTATATCTCACACATAGTTGCTCTAAAAATTCCACAAAAAATATATCTGATGCCATGAAGAGTGATGAACTTACTATCCAAATTTCACGTAAAATGGAGATGTCTTGTGCCTGAAATAATTTGTAGACTGAAATTAGTATTTGATTTTTAATTAAATCCATATAAATCATTTTTGCGAAATTTCAACTCTCTTGGATTGCTTATTTAAATATCTTTTTGAGATAATTTGCTCTCGGATTAAATTGATAATGTGGATTTAATAGGAATTAATTACTCATTTCCACTCTGTTTTTACTAAAAAATCATAAAAAAAATCATATTTTGTCAAAAAAATCCAAAAATATTACTGTAGCTTCCTTGCATCATGTTTTCACTGTTTGTGTGAGAAATTGTGAAAAAACCCATAAAAAGTGTGCATTTTTATTTATTGCATTTTAACCCCTAAATTTAAAAAAATGTGTTTTGTGTTCATCTCTGCATTAGGACTCTAGGAAAAATACGAATTGGCTAATTTGGACTTCTTTTCTATTAAAATTAATTTGACCTTGTTGTATGTTTTCTTAGCGTCTTGATTCACCCGCATTTTGCATTTGCTTCTCTTATTTTGCATAAAAAAATCTGAAAAATACCGCACTGAAATCTAGACCTAATTTCTTGAATTAAAACCTAAGTTGTTCCTTTGCCTTCATGTGTTCAACCCTGGACTTGCCCGGGATATAAATTAAGCCGAGACACTCTTCACGGAGATCTTCTCTCGGTTATGACCGAATCGCTAAGTACACGTGCTACAACGTGACCGAATAAATCAACGTATTTAGCGTCCCGTCACACGCCTCCGCCTTGGCCGCCTGGGCCCGCTCCGCCCTCCTGTCGCGCTCGCGTGCGCACCTCCAGCCGCACGAGTCCGCCGGCTGGGCCACCGCAGCCCCCAGGCCGAACGCCTGCGCCACCGCAGCCCCCAGGCCGAACGCTTGCGACCTCGCGCGCGCGTGGCGCGCGACCGCGCCACCCCCCGCACGACCTCCTCTCGTGAGCAGAGAACAAGAAGAACCCTAGAGGGGGCTCAATTAAAAAAGGAGAAAATTGCAATGAAGTCCTGAAAGTATTTTGATATTACAAAGAAGCTCCTCTCAACTCCAAAGCACATGCTTTGCATGTGACATCCTGGGTAACTTGCAACTGAGACTCATCTCTTATTTGTCTTTATATTCAGTGTAAAAACTTTGATAAATTACATTTGCATCCCTGCATTTCAGACACTAACTTGCGCGCTCTCTTTATTGAAATAAATAGTTTTATTGTTCGAAAAATTCTCAAAAAAATAGTGTATGCTCCTGCTATAGTTTTCATCATTGTATAAACTTTTCATAGGATTTTGACTTTATTTGATATATTTAAAAAATCAAAAACATTGTCTTTTTGCTTGTCATAACTTTGAAAATTCATAAAAATTCACAAAATAGAATAAAAAATCCACAAAAATTCATGTAGCTCTGTTTTGGTGTCTTTTAAATTTGGACCAATTTTTGTACATTTTTCAATCATAAAAATCCAAAAAGAGGGTGGTGTTGTGTGCTTTTATTCATTTGTGCTTGTTTTAAAAAATTAAAAAAATAAAAATAAAAATTCAAAAACCACTAAAAAATTAACTCTGAAATTTGACTGCCGAGTTTTTCAAACGTGCTCCTTGTGTTCGACCCTGGTCGCTATACCAGGTAAAAAAAATAGCGAAAAGCCGCTTACATTGTTTTTCTTGATTTATCTATTTTCTGAGTGGTTTTAATTATTTTTCTCGTTGACCGATTCCGTGGTTGAGAATAACGACACAATTTGCATATTGATTTTTCCCATCTCTATCGCGTCGGATTTCGTGTCATCAGTATGTAAGAGGCAGCGTAGTTGACCGACACAGGTGTGCGAGGTTCAATCAATGAAGGTACATGCATGTTAGTATATATGAGGCATGTACGCGGGGGATTGTGAATGAAGAGGGGTCCTGTTAGAGAGAGGGAGTGGAGGACCATAACTCCTTCCCTGACGAGCTGGAGAAGAAGAGGAGTGGTTGTTGAGGAGGTTCTGGAGAAGGGGGAAGGGCGAGCGAAGGGGATGGCGCGGATGGTGGTGGAGTGATGGAGCCGAGTGGATGGTCAGGCGAGGGTGAACGACATTGTATGCGATGGTTTAGATCAGAGAAAACAAAAGAAGCATGGGAACGAAGTACCTGGAGATGAGGTGCAGCTACGACGGAGGAAGCAGTTTGGGCTGATCACTGGAGGTGCTCGGGTCTTCGCACGACGAGCGCGACTTGGCCTCGCTGCTCGGCAACACACGAAGGCGGCCACAACATGGTCGGAGGAACATGGTCGGAGGACCATGGATCACACGGGGGAACTGCGGACATCGTCACCTCGACAAGCTGCCCTCCGTTGTCACCAGAGGGCGGTGGAAGCTAGGCTGGAGCTCCTTGGTTGGTGGATGAAGGTTACGGGCGGTCGAGTTAGTGATTTTATAGGTGGAGGTAGGACGGTTACTGGGGTTTTCATGACATTTTGAAATGGAGGTTTTGATGGTGTGGAGTTACGTCGGGCGGTATTGATGGGTCAGTGAGGAAGTTGGAGGTAACATCTACGGCGAGGAGGCTTTAGATTGCGGGTTGGCAAAGAGAAGCGACCGATAAAAATTGAAGGGGCGGAGGTTCCACCATGTGTAACGCCTGGGGAGGGGGGTGGAGGAAGACGACGGGTTCTTAGCCGTTGGATCAGGGGATCCAACAGCTATGGTCAATGTGCGGTCATGTGGTCAAGATGCGCTCGATCAGACCACATCTGATGGTAGAGAGGTAAGCATATGTGGGCAATTGAGATGGGGGTTGGAGTCCCATCCAACGACAGAGATGAATCGAGTGACGTGGCTAGGTGAGAGCCGTAGGTTAGGAAGGAGATCGGGCGGCTGTGAGGAGAGCGGGTAGTTCTGATGAGATCTAGTCCAAACGACTGAAAATGAAGCGAAAACCAATGGCTAAGATGGAGGCGGGTAGATTCGAATCCAACAGCCAAAAGAGAGTCCGAGTGGCAAGAAGAGGGAGCGGCCGCGTGGCAACTCCAGAAAGTGCCACGAGCCTGCTCCAGAAAATTCAATAAACAAAAAATAAAGGAAAATCCAAAAGAAATAAAAGGAAGTAAAATTAAGAAAAAGTTAAAACATGAAAGTTGTAGATCTCGATGAGGTCTACAAGTTTCATGTTGGAGAAAAAGTCAAAAGCGGTCATTTATATAAAAAAGGTATATTTTGAGTGCATTTTAAAAGGGTAAAACTATGCTTTAGGTTTTGAGATTTTTTTGTACTTTTTATTCCTTTTAAAAGCTAAAATAATTATAGACAATAATTAACCTAATTTTTATGGGTTCTGACAAAATAGAAAAATTGGGAAAATGGTTAGTAATTAAATACAATAAATAAAGTTAGCTTTTTGAAGTTATTTATAGGTTGATTGTACACTGAATATAGACAGTACAATACAAGTTAATATTAGTGATTTAGTTGTGATTTTTATTGAATTGTTTAAGCTATGAGATTAATATGTGGATTTTAACATGATGAATCCAAGATTCATCATACCCCTATACTTAAACTATGCTCGTCCTCGAGCACCTAAAGAATGAAGGAGTCAGATTAATTCCTGACAATGCATGTGAAAATTTCAAAGCTCAATTCTTCAAAAACCCTTAATTTAAGCGATCCTAAAATTATGGGCTTAACCTTAATCTAGTCAAAAGGAATCCAACTTCTCTAATTATCAGACTCTCTATTTGTACATAAAATATAAGGATATAACTTTAGTGTACTGCAATCACGAGAGTCGAGTCGAGACATCACCCAAAGTTCCAGTCCAGGAGACTCTCCTCTAAACCTAATCCTCAACACCAGGGAATAAGTCTATCTGTGCTTCAGTCAACCATCTCATTAGCTTGTCAGACTTGAAAGTGTAGATGAACAACCAGATTATGGATGGCATAGGATTGTGTCTGTTTTACTTTCCCTCACATTGGAACAAGGGGCCTCTAGAGTGCCTTATTACTTAACACTTGTATATATATTTTTTGTTGTTGATCAATGTGTCCGTCAAGAGAATTCAGAGTCGTATGCACTTGTTTTTCTGAGAGTACACCGGGTTGTGTCTCTTTTGAGTATCTAAGCGACCTTCGACACCCAGACTTGTATCACTATACGATGCAGAGCCCTTTTTATTGTGCTAGCACGACTCCTTAGTCCTAATCGCGTTTGGTCCAAGTAGACATTTTGAAAAAGATTAGGAGCGCTCGCCTTTGGTGGAAGCTCTTTGTAATTTGACTTTGAAGGATAAAGCTTTTATTTGAAAATTTCTTTTCTTTTATTTTCTTTTTAGCTAGCTCCACTGTTTTTACCAAAAGGTGGTGCACACTTATCAACAATTAAATTAGTTTCATCACACATTGGCACATAGGTCAATTTTTAGATATAGCATGTGAACTTGTTTACGTGCTGGCTAGGGTTTTGCTGACACTCATGTTTCTTGAAGTCTTCGTTTACTTTATCTCATCCTCGAGCATCATTAAATCGAGTCTATAATCAAATCACTAGTCTTAGTTCCTCAAGTGATAACTCAACTCATCTCATCAAGCATGCAGTTGTGAATGTATTATGTTGATCATATTCTTTAGAAGGTAGAGATGAAGAGTGCAATATAGCGCTCAATCTTTCAAACCAGGGAAGTGAAGATTATTAAGTTCAAAACCCTGATGATTAAGGTTGTCTAACTCATACTCTCAAGATATTAGAAATCAAGTGTCCTCAATTCCTCAAGCCTTGAGTCACAGTGAATGTGTCAGGAATACACCAAGTCCATAGTTAGTGAATCTTTGTGTTCTTTTATCTTTTGTAATTTTTTTGCAATTTTTTATGAATTTTAAATTTCATTTTTTATTCCTTGGGAGAAATGATTAGCCCAAGCTCATATGAATAGTTGCATCTACTTCTAGCCAGTATGGGTGTAAGTACGGATAGTTAGATGGATTTGTGTTACTTGAGAACGGAGCCATAAACAATGTACTCTAAACCACCCACTCTGCTAAGGGAGATCAAAGTTCCCTCACTGAAGAGTAGCTACTCATTTTTAAGCCTAGTAGTCAGGGTCTTTACCAAAGGATTTTTTAAAATTTTCGGATTTTTATGGAGTTTTTGAAAAAGATTAATTTTAATTACAAAAAGTCAGTCCCTCGATTTTAAAAAGATTTTGACAAAAATACAAAAATCAGTTCACGGGTCAACTTAAACCAAGCCCATTTTTTTTCAAAATTTTTAAAAACGAGCTATGGCTAAAGTATATATAAAATAATATATGGTATACCCCCTATACTTAACATTTGCTATGTCTTCATATCATAAGTGATATGAAGCCATATCCCGGGTTAAATATAAGGTGATATAGCATAACTGATCGGAGGATCCTCCTATACTTAGGTAAAAAATGACCTAAGTATAAGAAGACATGTTGAGGGAGCAATGATGGGTCGGGTCCCCCCTTTTTTACTTAGGCTGAAAATAGCCTAAGTAAAGGATATGGGAGTTCGAGTTGGGGGGGGGGGCTCGTGGCTGGTAGGGTTAGAGGGTGAATTATACAGATGGTTGGTTGTTTGGAGATGGAGGGGTGAGTGTTGTATATTTACAGATGAAGATGCGGGGAGGGGTGGGCGTGTGTGTGTATATATACATAAATGGTGAGGGGCGTCGATCATCTAGTGATCTACTCTTTTTTATACACACACGAGCCCTCGAATGAGGGTCGCTAGAAATGCACAAGATACATCTTTACAACACAATGCATGAATGAAAAGCTGACTAATGTTCCTTGAATATCTCTTGATTTTCTTTTTGTGGCTCCTCGTAGCGGGAGCTCCCAACTCCACGGCTCCATGTATATTAAATGTCCTCGATCTCCATGGGCCCTACCACAAAAGAACAATATTAGAAAATATCAAGAAAAATAATCAACAAAATGATGCAGAAACAACATGATAAGAAAACCTAAAATTTTTGAAAATATTCCCGTCAAAATTATTTCAACAAAGTTTGACAAAATGATAAAGGTGAGTCGTGTCTCCGACAACGATGCCATTTGATGAACGCGAAATCTGCCTCTATAAGAATATGGAATAGTCGTAGTACATGAGGCAGATTTCTGTTATGCAAAGATCCACACCTTTGAATATGTGGACATTATTTTACTTTACAAGTCCACCAAGGTCAAACTCAGGGACACGAGCCTCTTCGTCTATTTATCAAATATTGTCGATTAATTTATGTGTGATTATTTTCGGAGTCTTAGGTCCTCATGTAGATGCATAATAAAATGCAGATACAACAGTGCAAAGAAATGCAGCTAGAATCACAATTCATGATGCATATAATTTTTATTTGATTTTAGGATGCAATAATAAAATAATGCATGGTATATCATAATGCATGAATAAATGCAAGGGACATGTATGCAAAAGAATATTAACAAATATGCCCTAGAGAATATGAGCACAAATTATGATTTAAAATCAGAGTCAAATTGAGCATAAAAATCAGGAGTAGGCATCTATTAATGGCAAAGATTTATAGATCAAGAGACACTATCTAACATCAAAAATCATCATATTTCATTTAGTGTCGATTTAAGAAATTAAACATGCCACTAGATAGATAATGAAAATAGCTTCAGAACAACACTAAAATCATGCTACTTGGACTTAATATGCTCGAGATATGAAAGAAACAATGTATGGGCATAAATGCCATAAAAATACGAGGAAAAATAAGATAAATATTGCAAATAGGTCTTTGGAGGGACCCATTTGTAAATACCAAAACCCGATAGGGGCCCAGTGTAATTTGTCCATTATGCACAGGGGTATTTCTGCAGTTCCCCACAACCGACAGGGACCCTATGTAAAATTCCCCCGGTGCGCACGTGAGTCACGCACCCGGGACTTGTTGCAGATCTATAGAAGACCAGGGGTTTCCCTATAAAATTCCCAGCCCCTTACGTGCGGGACATGCAAGAGGCTAGGCTCGGAGCGACATACCAAGTTCGGGATACGTGACAGCTCTTAGTAGCTTGACTCTTAGCTCGAGATGCCTGAACCTATAGAGTAGGCGTGAGGCTCGAGCCTTCATCAGGCCGTCCGATCCAGACGATTGGACGATAGTTGCTTCGTCTAGCTCCTCCGTCTTCACCAAAGGAGGCTGTGCTACGATGACAAAGGGTTGGCTCCTCTGTGTCCCTTGAAGCCCTTCGAAGGTCGAAGAAGGTAGCTGATGTGATGGCGAAGGGGATGGAAGCACAACAAAGATGATGTGATGGCTGAGGAGGTTGTACGATGCAGTTATGTCGGAGACGGTGGAGATGACTGGAGAAGGTATGCGAAGTCCGATCAATGAAGGTCCTTGCATGTTAGTATAGCTGAGGCATGTACGTAGGGGATTGTGAATGAAGTGGGGTCCTGTTAGAGCACGGGAGTGGAGGACCAGAGCTCCTTCTCCAGTGAGCTGGAGAAGAAGAGGAGTGGTTGCAGAGTAGGTTCTAGCAAAGGGGAAGGGCGAACGAAGGGGATGGTGTGGATGGTGGTGGAGTGGCGGAGCTAAGTGGATGGTCATACAAGGGTGAACGACGTTGTGTGCGATGGTTTAAATCGGATAAAAGGAAAGAAGCACGGGGACAAAGTACCTGGAGATCGGAGGTATAGCTACGGTGGAGGAAGCAGTCTGGGCTGAGCACCGGAGGTGCTCGAGTCTTCGCGCGACGAGGGTGACTTGGCCTCAATGCTCGATGGCACACGGAGGTGGTTACAACATGGTCGGAGGACCATGGATCACACCGAGGAACTGCGGCCATCTTCGCCTCGACAAGCCGCCCTTCGCTGTCACCGGAGGGCGAAGGGAGCTAGGTCGAAGCCCCTTGGTTGGTGGATGAAGGTTGCGGGCGACGGAGCTAGTGTTTTTATAGGTGGAGGTAGGACGGTTACTGGGGTTTTCGAGCCAATTTGAAATGGAGGTTTTGATGGTGTGGAGTTTCATCGGGTGGTATTGATGGGTCAGCGAGGAAGGTGGAGGAAACAACTACGACGAGGAGGCTTTAGATTGCGGGTTGGAAAAGAGAAGCGATCGGTGAAAATGGAAGGGGGCGGAGGTTCCGCTAGGCTTAACGTCGGGGGGGGGGGGGGGTGTGGGAGACAATGGGTTCTTAGCCGTTGGATCAGGGGATCCAACGGCTATGGTCAAGGCGCAGTTGTGTGGTCAACATGCGCTCGATGAGATCGCAATCAATGGTGGAGAGATAAGCGGATGTGGGCAGTCGAGATGGGGATTGGAGTCCAATCCAACGGTGGAGATGAAGTGGGTGACGTGGCTAGGTGAGGGTCGTAGGTTAGATGGGAGATCAGGCGGCTATGAGGAGAGCGGGAGTGGGTGGTTCTGATGAGATCCAGTGATCTCATTAGACGACTGAAAATGAAGTGGGAACCAATGGCTAAGATGGAGGTGGGTAGACTCGAATCCAACGACCAAAAGAGAGGTTGGATGGCAAGAAGAGAGAGCGGGCGCGTGGTAGCTCCAGAAAGCGCATGGCTGCTCCAGAAAATTCAATAAATACAAAAATAATGAAAATCCAAAAGAAATAAAAGGAAGCGAAATTATGAAAAAGTCAAAACATGAATTTTTGTAGATCTCGATGGGATCTACAAGTTTCATGTTGGACAAAAAGTCAAAATTGGTCACTTATACAAAGTATATTTTTGGGTGCATTTTTAATGGGTAAAAACTCTACTTTGGGTTTTAAGATTTTTTTTGTTTCTTTTAAAAATTAAAACCATTATAGACAATAATTAACCTAATTTTTATGGGTTTTAATAAACTAGGAAAAAAGGGAAATGGTTAGTAATTAAATATAATAAATAAAGTTAGCCTTTTGAAGTTATTTATAGGTTAATTATACACATAATATAAACAGAACAATACACGTTAATATTATTATTTTTGGGTACTAAATGGTCCATTAATTTTTATGAAGAATTACATAGAAATTGACTGGAGACGGGCAATAAACCACCAATCCCTTTTAAATGGCAAGTCCAATCCTTTGAAATACAATAGGAACCATAACATTGCTATGCATGATTTTTTGATTCATCGTAAGGAGCTCCACTACTTCACTTGCCAAGAACCTAAATGTATCATAACCAAAGGGGATGAATACATGTTGATTGTCAATGCATGCCTTCTCATGCTTAGTCACTTTGGCTGAGGCAATTTTTTGTGCAGCGCATCCTGCAACAAAATCACTCTTTATCGGACCCACCAATGGAGAAACTCCAGCCAAATCAACACATGCATGTTTTCCTCCAGCCCATCCAAATATTAAAACATATGCCAGTCTAAGTGTCGATCTCACCTCTTGTGGATCAGTCGAAAAAATCATCGGCACCTCATTTTTTGAAGTAACCCCCGCATGTCTGAGTACATCAAAAAGAACATCCCTTGCAAGATCATATCTATATTTAAAACTAGAAAGTTCGTGACAATAAACGACATGCTCCCCAAAAGTGTCTAAGCAGGATTTGTGGCATACTGGACAAGCCTCATCTGGTGGGAATAGAGGAATCATGAGGCGGTACTTGAGAATACTACGATATTCAATGGATGACATATGCATTCCAAGCCCCTCAATAGGAATGGCAAGAAGGAAATCTTTGGCATTTTCAGCTTGTAAACATCATTAATATTAGTGATTTAATTGTGATTTTTATTGAATTATTTAAGCTAAGAGATTAATATGTTGATTTTAACATGATGAACTCGAGATTCAATAGTGTGCTCGGTAAAAAATGATTTTTTATGAATAATTACTTCTAAAAGATGTATTAGCACATCATTTTACTGTATAATTCAATATTCTATAACTTTTTAATTATGTGGGGTGGGGGTGTTTTCAAAAAGTTTGTATGTACTTCACTTTATTTGTTTCAGACACTAAAGTATTTCATCATCATCCACTACGACGAGCTTGTTAAATTTTCACAAGCATGCATATTTTGAATATATCAAAATGTGGTAGATAGGTCATTAATGAATCTGTGATCTATCACTCTAATTAGCTAAAAATATAGTTCTGTCCTGATAAATTAGATGCATTAACATGTTTACATCTCAAAATTGCCTTTCATGCACTTGTAAATAATTTGCATAAATTAGTATTTCATTTTGCATTCATGATCATATGTACATTTTCACCTAATTTCACATATTTCTGATTAATTCATACTAACTCCAATTGACATGAAACAAACTTCGTTGTGTACGTATCACTGATCTTAATTAAAGAAAATCCTAAAAAACACTAACCTTGTATATATTTGAAATAAACCCAAAACCCTAATTTCAGGATATCTCTCGCATTCACTGTCTAATTCACTCCACGCTTTTGAATTAATGAACTTATCTATAAATCAAGAACAAATTCAAAAGAATTAGAGTTCATTTGTGAAAACTGGTTTTTGAGGCCTAACTATGCATTTTACAGATTCACCGAGTTTTGACATGTCATTTCATATACATATTATGACTCTTATTGACTTATTTCTTTTTCATTTATTCATTCCATTTCACACTTTAATTAGTAATATAAAAATATAATTGTAAAAATAGAAAAAACAAATAAAAATACAAATAAAAATACAAATATGACTTAAGCATGCTGACTGGTTCACCTATATATATCTCGCATTTTCTAATTATTTCTAACTTGCAAAAATCCAAAAAAAACTTTTGAGTCCATTGCATCCCTTCATATCATATTTGTTTGTTTTCATACATTATTCATTTACAGAAAATCAACTAGAAATAAAAAACTAAAAAAATAATATTTTATATACATAAAATATCATATAAAAATGTCTTTCATTCCATGGTCCATTTGCATTTTGGTCCCTCAAGTACATCGTAGATTGCATTTAGACGGATATTTTTCATGTTGAGCATTTCAATTACCCCATGTGTCAGCCTCTGGTTGGGCCACCTAAGTGACATGGTCAAAGCCACTCACCCCCATGTCAAAGACCCTTATCTTGTAGTGTATATGCCATGGACAGTTGGATCGACTTTGATCCAGCGGGCAGTGTTACTCCCGTTATTCCCAACCCTCCTCTCACGTGTGTCGCACATGACGCATATCCATTGTTGGTTGTGAGGATCCAACGGATTCCGCCCTTCTCCTTCTACCTCCTCTCGTCGCAACACAACTTTGTCTCCACCGCTTATCCGTCTGCCTTCCAACCACGGTCGCCCGAGCTCCGCAACCTCTTTGCATCCATCCATATCCGGAGAAACACCAATACGGTCGACCAACACCTCCCCTTATCCTGTTTCTATAGTCACGTCACCGTTAGACTCCCAATCAACCCTGATTCTAACCAACTTTATCCAATCAAACGCCAACCACTGAACCCTGCAACCTCTGATTCTCCTATCCAAAGCTCTTTACGCCTTTTCCCATGTCACATGCTCCCTTTAAAACCCCAAAGTGACCTTCTGATGAATCTCCATTTCATCACATTTATTCTATGATTTTGGCCTTAATAACCCCAGCTAATGCATATAAATAGCATTAATTTGTACAAAATAGCATTAATCATGTATTGTGTTTATTGCGTAAATAATAAGGTTTTTAATGCCAAAATTATAGAATAAAGGGAAAAAAGAAAAGGAATAAAATATTGAAGATATTTTATGACCCTAAACCCCGAGACCAAGTCAAGAATTGAGTTGGTCAACAAGGAATAAAATAGGGAGAGATAAGGGCCAATAATACAATAAAAGTCCATTTATTCATTCATTATTTACTCATTTGTAACACTTATTTTATTCTTTATCCTTTATTATTTATGCATCAAATAAAGAAACTTTGAACATGAAAGTTATAGATACTAATGTAAATAGAAATACAAAAATGAGTTTGCACAAAAACAATACACCATGTATTTTATACACAAAATAAAAAGTCAAAGTCCCAACTTCACAGACCCATATCTTTTAAATAAAACTCATAACATATCAAAATCACCTCTAATTGTATATAACTTTTTATAAGATATTTAATGGTCGTGGTTTCATAATTTTTTGGAGTTGCAGTGTAAAAGTTAGGCTTTGGACCCTAATTGTACATTGTACCTGAATAAAATTTTCAATTTATTCTTCCTTCATTATTTTTTAAGATTCATATTTTTATAATGTTGTAATTATTATTTATAACTTATGTGCATATTAAATCAAAATAAAACAAAAAATAAACATAGCATAAAATAAGCCTATATAAATACATATACAAAATACCTATAATATTACATGTATATAAATAAAAATGAAAATCATTCTTTCATTCTTTTTCCTCTTATATTTTTATAAGTTTGTAAATATCATTTATAATTTATTAAAAATATAAACCAAAATAAAACCTAATAAAATACATCAAAATAAATATAATGTATAGAATACATAGATGAAATACATATAAGTATATCTATATATTATACATATTGATTTATTTAAGTATACAAATAACATCATAAAAAATAAAAAAGTATTTGAGTACATAAAAATAAGTTACAAATATATAAAATAAAAGAATAAAATAATAAAATAAAATATACAAAATAAAAATAAAATAGCCAAGATATAGGCAAATATACCTATAAATACACCATTAAAAATTAAATACTAATAAATAAAGTCAAAAAATAAATAAAAATCATAATAAAATTTCAAATAAAAAATGAAAATTTTTTATCTTATACATGAAAATTAAAAAAATAAATACTATTTTGAAATAATTATTTCTAATAAAACAACATGTTTTGTCGCTTAGTGGGCTTATGTGGACCAATCAACGTCCAGCTTTCGTTGACTCTGAGTCAACTCCCCCTCTAGCCTGTTGATTTGACGCAGTTGTCCAGTCCCCATTTTTCTGCCATTCTTTGTGGTTAATACATCCATCCATCGTCGTCGATTCCTTCAAAGAAAATGATCATTGACCATTGTACATACGCCATCGCATTTGATCCCTTGTACATATGCCCTATTCGTTCCATTAGGTCGATCAAATAAGGGTGCCATCATGTTCTATAAATAAAGCCTTCTCTTCCATTGATATTTTGGTCATCGTCTCGAGTCTAAGAGCCCTCGTCTTGGATCCAGTCAGTCTTCTCATGACAAGAGGAGGCGGTGCGAGGTCCGGCGGAGCTCCAGGAGCACAGAGGTGCACCCACGGCCGTTCCGCCGGTGGCCCAGCTAATGGACAACCCCAGGTATAAGAGTTGTCTTTTATCGTTTGTTTTAATTGCATTTCATCGTAGTTTTAATTTCTCGTTCTTAGTTTAGGGTTTAAGTAGTCAAATTAGGTTAATCAGGGATTCGCGTAGTTCGCTGGAGCTGAGCTCCGGCGAGCTCCTCTGTGCGTGATCAAGCCTCTCCCCATCACTCATATCGCCTTCATTCCATTCCCCCACACCTTATAAACACCTCACACACCTTCGCTCACCAAGATCGGCACATCATCACCTCCGCCGCTCGCTGGAGGAGCTCTACCCGCACCAACGACTCCCATTTTCACCACCAATAAGAGCCCCTGAGCCCCTATTTTCTTGCTTGAGTTTTATTGCAGGTGTTGGAGGCCAAAAGACTCCACTGGGAGTCGATCCTGAAGAGAGAAGAGGTTCGTGGAGCTCTATTCTCTGCAAATCTCAATTGATGTCATCTGAGCTCCGGCGAACCTCCTAGCGACGTTGTTAGAAGCGGAGAAGCCCAAGCTTCGTTTTGCCCTCACCCGAGCCTTCCAGATGTCCAAAGACGACCGGGAGGACAGATTGAAACTCGCCCCAGGCGAGTTCTTGGTCTATTCTTCCATGTCCTCTCTTGACCGTTCGATCCGCAAGCGTCCCCAAATCACACCAGAGCCGCTCAATCAAGCCACGTCACGACCATTAGATCGTGCCCCACGATCTAATCTCAATCGTTGATCGACGAACCGGTATTGACCGATAGGAGGGCGACTCGTGTCAAGTAAAAGCTTCATCGCCATAAGATCGTGCGCCTTTAATGGGGTAAATTGCACAACCTCCCCGCCCTTTTGTAATTACCATTTATTCCTGTAAATATATTGTAGTGCTTTAAATAAATTGGAAGATTTGTAAAAAGGCCCATGTACTTCTGCTAATTGCATTTTGGTCCATTCCACGTCACCTCACGTGCCGTTCCACGTGAGGTGGCGAATTTGCATATATGTCCCTAACAATTTTTGCAATTGTAAAACAATCGTATAAAATTAAATAAATGTTATTTATTCGGGCATATTTGAACCGTAGCCCCTGGAGTTTATTTTAATTGCAAAAATACCCCTACTAGGACACTTATTTTTATGATTTTCATCTATTTATTAAATATAGCTAATGTACTTTGAAAAATACACAAAAATATGGTTAAATGACTCATACCATGTACTTTTACGTCACGTGTTCACTTTGCATTTTCGGACTTTTTAATCATTTATTAAAAATGAAATGGGGCCTATCTATTCCTTGTTTAACTTAAAAAATTACCAAAAAATATAAAAACATGTCTACAAATTCAAAATATATATAGTATATTTTGTCCTATTTTAATTACAGACCAAAAATCATTAAAAAGGAAAAACAAAAAGCTTAAAAAATCGAAGAACCCCAAAACCTTTTTAAAGAATCTAAAAAATCCTATAAAAACTATTTTTCTATTTTATAATTTTCTTTATATAAATATTTTTATATTAAAATTAATTTGGATAATTTTAGAATTTATTTGATAGTTTTAATATTCAAATTAATTTCAGATTATTAGTTAATCCCTTATTTTGGGATATTTTTGACTAAAAAAATACATAAAATTTAACAGAAAATTAGAAAATTACAAAAACATTATAAAAAATATAAAATCCAAAAACAGTTTTCATTATGTTTTTTATCTATATTTATTAGTATATATATATATATCAATCTATATTGCATATATAAAGCCTTATATGTGATATATATATATATAAAGAAATAAGAGCTATATAAAAATATAAACAGAAAATATAAAACAAATAATTAAAAATCAAATACAAAAATATAAAATCCAAAAACATACAAAAATATATATTTATATGTGAGATAATCACAAGGTTGTAAATAAATAACCATAGGCTACATGTTTTGCTCTTTATGGTTCGACCTCTACATGTTTACTAGCTATGAATTTTATGGTAGAGATAATAAATATTAATTCCACATTTTCTCATCTATTGATTTATACATATTATGGGTAAACTGCTGATTGATGGAGGTTTATAGAATGGTCAACACATCGACTGTGGTTTCGCCTTGTGAAACCGTACGACCCTTGTTAAACACCGATCGTCAAGAGATATCCGCCATATCTACCATCATCTGCAGATCGAAAAGAGGAGAGTGCCAGAGGTTGGGTCGGTAACAACGACCCATTCTCGAGGCTACGACATCCCGGGGCATGATCCATAGCGAGTAGAGATGAAAACAGTCGGATACTGATGCGAATATACGTATAACCATATCCTTATCCGTTTTAAATTATGAATATGAAAGCGGATACAAATATTGACAGATATGAAAACTGTATTGACATATCCTTAAAAACGAATATGAATGTAAAATGAATATGAATCGGTTATGGATAATAACATAAATATTTTGATAGATTAACAAAAATATACATGTTTAGGATGGTTTACACATAAAATAGATATACCAAACGTATTATTTTCATAACAATTATATCAACAATGGTGAATGCAGTCATAAAATATTGTTACATACAGTTGTAAATAAATATATTACTATACTTATGTACGAAAATGGATATACAAATACGAATGCGAATGTTAACGAATGTCAAAGTGATATCCATCTCTGCATCCATTTTAAAACGAATACGAATGTCAAAATATGTATAAAACGAATATGATAGCGGATTGGATACAAATATATTCATATTCGATAGTGACCCATCGTTGTGCTACAGAGCTTCATTTTCTGTGGAGTTTTGGTCATGCTCCGCCGCCATGGCCGAGGTGATAACAGAGGAGAGGGTCATCCCTTCTCTGACCTCCAGGCGACACCTTCTACCTCTTCTTCTTCTTCTTTCAGTTGTGCATCTTCTTCTTCGCATTTCATACTCCACTTCTTATCTTCTCTTATCTGTTTCATATTCAAAACATGATCGCCCAAAACCCATCTCCTATTCCCCTCCATCTCCCTTCCATCTTCTTCGCACCTTCTGTTGCTATCGCTCCTCTACACCACCACCGTTAGAGCCTCACCTTCACCATCCTCCGAGCAGCAAACCACCAACAGGATCCAAGGTCATTGCAAGCAGCCAGCGGGTCCTCGCTTCGAGGGAGAAGAAGCCTCAACAAGAACTCCTCGTAGCATACAACATCCATCCGATCAAGAACATATTCAATCTCAATTGTCCAAATAGCGACTAATACCAACCATTGATCGCATAAATCATGCGCATCCAAATTGCCTGTCAGGGCCCACATGAACCTCGTGCTTTGGATAAACTCGAGGCAAGGATTCCTAGCCACGTGGAGGCTCGGGTCCCGAAGCCATTGTCCGCCTGCACCGAGCTAAATGGCCCCAACACGTATGTGCGAGGCATCTTGCAGCAAGGCTTTGTTCACTTCTCGTTATTATGCATAGATCCAACCGCGTGTGTTGCGCACGTGGTATGCGAGGAACTGCACTAAATTCTCTACGCCTTCTGAATATTGCAAGAAGACCTCCTCCTAAGGTAAATTACATAAGGGCCCCTCTGACTCTTGAAAATTGTAGAAGCGCCCTCCAAAAGTTCAAATTGCCAAATTTTTTATGTATTTCATATATAAATAAGTTCCTGAAACTTTATTTAAGTGTAGCTTGTGTATTATTTATCATATTTTTGTGTTCCTTATGTCGATGTGAACCTTGATTGATTCTCTTTCACGTAGAATCACTTAATTATTCATTTTAAGATACTTGTGGACATCAATTTATTTAAGGAATCTATTTATTATATCAAGCACATTTTATTTAATTCATTGATTTATTTTTGCTCAATAACTTGTGCACACTCGAGGAATTCATTCATGCACTTAGTTAACATCAATTCCATAATTATTTTCTGAGATTAATCAATAAAGATGATGCTTCATTAACTCGTTGAATTAATATATTAGCTTGGTTGGTTGTCCTGCTTGAACCTGCATCTCTTGGATTGCATCTATTCATTATTTAAAACACACAAAAAGATTGCATTTATTGTTCACATGGCATAGTATTATTTCCTTACACTAAAATTATTTTATAAAATTCATGCATCAAGTTTCTTTAATTAATTAATTACATCTTTAAATTCAAAACCCATAAAATGCTGAAAATACAAAAAAACGCTCTTGAAAAACAATCTTTTAAAAATATAATTATCTGAATTATTTTAAATTAATTCTAAACTCTTATATTACCTCCTTGAGTTCGACCTTGGGACTTACCCATGTAAAATAAATATATGACCACATTGAGAATTAATTTTTCATATTATTCCCTCGGTGTGGTCATTTTTTTACAGATCCACGATTACCTGGCTACAACAATAAAAACGATGAATTAAAAAAGGGGGATCTAGGACTCTTCGATCATGAAGAGTAATACTCGAAGCTTGGGCTCAGGGAAGATGAAGCTCAAGCTTGTGAATGGAGCTCGTACTTATGATGAAAAGATCGTGCTCAAACGACCTAGGGGATTCGTGAAAATTAAACCGAAGACTATGTGCCAACGAGTTTTGTTTTGGGTTGCATCTTAAGTCATGTAATATTTATGATCATTTTAAAGGCTTGTAATTATCTCAAGAGATCATGAATAATGTCAATGCATTTTTAGATTATATCTCCACTTTGAATCAAACAACAACTATTCTATACAACTAAGTACCTTACTAGATGACTAATTGAAACCTCGAAGCTAAATACGTATTTGTTTGATTGACTCTCTGTCAGCTACACTTGATCATCGCTTGACTAACACGTTCAGTCTACTAGCGTTGATTCCATTCAACTAAACGACCTTTCAATTAGCTAGTTTACAATTTAGTTGACTACTTGAATAATTTAAGTTGACTAATTTATTTTCCAGTCAAATAGTGTTTTTCAACCTAATGATTTGGTTGGTTGAATAATTATTTTTCAACAGATTGCTTTTGGTGTGTATGATTTTTTTAAATGGCAATGTCTACTTCTATTAACCAACGCATCTCGCGGTAACTGCATATAAGATTACTTTTGTGGCTTAAGAAGGAAAGTCAATCCTTATCACTTCCGTTGCTCTCGACACACATTCCATATAGTCATTTCATTCTTCTCAAGTGTAAAATTCGCTACTCGCTAAGATTCGTTATATTCTTTATTGGTGAATTATTGGTTATTATTTTGCTATGTTCTTCATCGACAAGCTCTTGAAGATCCGATTAACACCTTACGTACTTCTAGCTCTATAAGATTGTTGTTTTTTGCATCACATCGTATTGAGGTTCATGGGTGTATTCATTATTGTATTTTTTATGCTTACGATTAGAATTTTCCGCACAAATAGCTTAATGTGACGTTTAGAGTTGCTCACGTGAGAGCGACATGTTATGATGCAGTTGGGTTGCTCTCATAAACAATCTAATCAGTAGAAGGATCGAGTGATTCTGTTGGGTTGAACGGTGTAACATTTCTAAATGTTACCGGATCATGCATACTTATATAATCCAAATCAAACTAATACAAGTTGAATAAATTGTATTTACCAATAGATAAGTGTTACATTAATACAAATAATTATCAATTATTAGAGATTGAGGGAATCTTAGAGTTCAAATGAGATTGGAAAATTTTGAATTTCGGAGTGGAGGCATTTTAGGTGGGATTTATTTTAGAAAGAGGATTAGGCTTACCTTTTTTATTTATTTTAAGGAGACTTTAACCTTTCACATCTTTGAATTTTTATCACTACCTTTCACACCCACTCAAACCACCATCTTCCATCTCCGGCTTGAAGGTCTAAGACATGAAAAGAGGCTCAAGGGTTGGTAGATCCATTGGAGCGTCCAAAGTCAAGGTGAATCGTCTGTATTCCTCCATTTGATAATCACATTTTGACATGTTTCAAACCTTATAATCTTTACTAGATATAACTTCTTTTTTATCACTGAGCCATTCCATGGATTTTATTTGATGCAACTCGTATTTTGATTCAATGGATTAAATTAATTAATTGCGAAATTATTATTGGATTGCTAGATCTTTAGTGTGATGCATGTATTTAGATCTATCTAAAGTGGATGAATTTTGGATGAAAAAATTGGATCAGGGGATCGATAAATATAGATCCCAAATATTATAATCGGGCTGATTATATGTAGATCGGATTCAAGATGGCTTGGATTGGGTTATTGTAAAGAGATGGGAATCATATTTTGTTGAGCGTTGGATTCACAATCCGAGAGTTAATAATGTTAGATCTATAGGTTTATAAACTACATTCAAATGTTGAGATGGATCAGATATGACTTGATCAGATCGGGATGATGGAGAAGAAAACTACATCAGATTAGTTTTTTTAATGTCTGAATATTTATTACAGAAGATCTGACCGTCGCAGTTAAAATCCAAAATAATGTTTGCATAGACCACTGAATCATTCAGCTATAGTCCAAGGTTTGTGTCAATCGATTTAATTTGATAGACCAAATTAAATTTATTGTAAAATTGCACAACATTGAAAAAAGGTAGATTCGAGGAGACCGTGCTCCTTATCTAAACATCAACTCACGTGGATGGCCCAACCAGGGAAATCCACGGGGCACCCATGCACACACTGAGGGACCTCTTCTTTTGGGTATTTTATGACGGCATCGCTCATCTTATCCCTTTTTATACTTAGATTACTCACTTTGCATTAGACAAAAGGTAGGATTTAATGGAGATTTTGTAGGACTATCCAGAGGATAAGAGATCTGAAAAAATTAGAAAATGTACCAAGATAACTTTTATAAAGGGGATTGGCAGTCGTTTTGTTGTCTTTGCGAAGTTTCATACAAGTCCATAAAATTCTACTTCGGTTAAAATGAGTGTTTTGAAATCTTATAAGTTCCGGAAAAATCCTACAAAATCATAAAAATTGACTAATTTTTACGTAAATCACTGAATCATTAAGCTATAGTTCAAGTTTTGTGTCAGTCGGATTTAATTTGATAGACCAGATTAATTTTATCGTAAAACTACACAACATCGAACAAAGTTAGATTCGAGGAGTCCGTGCCCCTTATCCAGCCATCCACCCATGTGGATGACCCAACCAGGGAGATCCACATGGCACCCGTGCACACACCGAGGGACCTCTTCTTTTGGGCATTTTATGACGATATCAATCATCTTCTTCCTTTTTATACTTAGATTCCTCACTTTACATTAGATAAAATGTAGGATTTAATGGAGATTTTGTAGATCTATATAGTAGGATAAGAGATAATTTTTGCAAAGAAGACTGGCAGCTATTACTTACCTTGTTGTCTTTGAAAATTTGCATACATGTCCCTAAAATTCTAATTCTGTTTAAATGAGTATTTTGAGATCTTAAAAGTTCCGAAAAATCCTATAAAATCATAAAAAATTTGACTTTTTGAAATTTTGAAGAATTTCTGGAAATCGTGAAAAATTATGAAAATACTCGCGTGCTCTAAATAAGCTTATTTACGCTTGTAGTGATTGTTCGTCTATGAAATGAAGCATGTATTGAGTCATAAATTGTGTCTTAGATCGTATTTTTATATATGAATATTGTTGAGATATAATTGAATTATATCGTGGTGTTTGAACCTCAAAATCATTATTGTTGTTATTATTATTGGACAATGGTTTCCTTTATGAATGTTATGCATTACTCGAACTTTGTGATTATGGTGATAACATTAATGATGGATAAAATCTAGCATGTGATGTGATAATTGACATTCATGATAACTTTAATAATATGAAGTGGTTTAGAGTGTTGTGTGATCCTATTATTGCTACTTTTTCACTTTTTTTCTTGATAGGTGCTGGAGATGCCTTGTGATCTTCCTTTCTATTAACATCAGATTAATACATGGACATTACATGCTTAGTTAAATATTTTGACTTCAATACAATCACTCAAATGCAGTTGGAAGTAGAGACATGAATTTAAATGTACTGGGATATTGATGCACATAGGACCCATGTCCTTGAATTATTTTAGATAACTTGAAGTTGTACCACTTATAACTTAGGTTATTTAAGTTACGGGCTAGTATCCCGTTGTATTTTACAAACGTTACCAATTAGAAATATTAAGTGGTGTTGCATTTAAGTTTGAACATTTCATTTAAATACCCAAACTAATAAGAAGATAATAACCTAAGGGAGTCATGGACCCGAGGGATTTTGGGTAGATTGTGTTGTGGCTCAAATACACGTCACACATGTGTTATCTCTCGTGTGACAAGGATTGCTTATTACGTCATAGTGTGTTGCCTCGTAGTGACATGCAATACCTTATAACCACACTTGTGGAGCCTTAGTATGGAATAAGTTCAAGAGCAACCACTCGATCACGTGTTGTAAGGGAGCTTGAGAATACCTTTAGATGCTTGTTGTAACATGAATCTGGTGGTATTTCCTCCCCTCATACTTCACGGCCAAAGTATGGTTAACAACCTTGAAATATAAATGAAATTGTTTACTTTCTATTAATATGATCTGTGAGCTTTTTGATACAATTGCATATACTTAATCTTCAAATGCATATTGAATGTCATAGCAATTATTAGTATCCCTTTCTCGTTCTTGTTAATGTCTTATGTACCTGCAAGTAAAATTGTATTAAGATGCATATCAAGCTTTGCCCGTTTTTAAGTTACAATTATTGTTATTAACTTCATTACATGGACATCCGTTGAAAATTCTTATTATATGACACTTTTCACCTTGACATTACTTTGTTTATATTGCTTCATTGGGCTATTTTGATCACATTGTGATTTGTGATCCAGGTAAAGGAGTTGTTCAGGAGGAGACACTTGCTGACTTTTTGGAAGACTAGCCGCTTCTTACCTAAAGGTGATCCTTCATTTTAATTACCTTCCTATAGTAGTCACTTCTGTTATATTTGAGGCAAATGTTTGTCGCCATGTAATAAAAGCATTCATGTCGTGCACTTTATCTGTGAGATATTTTGTATCTTGTCCTTTCATTTCATGGTCATTATATATAGACATCTACTCATTTCAATGAATATAGGTGTGGTTGGATTCTTAAATGTTATGTATTTTGTGTTGGATGACTATATCTCAATTGATTGATGTGATAACTCTCTGCATAGGACATTTGAAAAGGATCCGATTGGCCTGGGCGGGGCTGTTACAAAGATGGTATCAGACAAGGTCATAAACAGAATAAAAAACCCACGAACCATACCCAAGTATTGTCTATATAAAGGTCTATTAATACCAAACATGAGATATTCCTCGATTTTCCTTCCTGTCTCGTGTTGAGTGCCCATCTCCTAACATCACTTGTATGTGAAATGCAGACCTGACTCCACAAATCATGTCTGTCGCAGTATCTCAACATGCAGTAGCTGATCAAGGGGCTATACTGTAGGAGATTTATTAGTGGATGATGACCATTAAGGTCAAGGAGATTGTGCAACATGCTGATGCTGAGGGGAGCCGTGAAGCTGATGATAAGGTTTACGTGGGTGAGGACATGGGTTTAGAGAGTATGAATCAGAAGTCAAGAAAAATGTCACTAATGGGGTGCTGAACTCTGAGCAATGACAGCCATATTTCCATGCCACTTTACGCAAGGCCAGGTTTGCACGCTCCAAGGGAGACGACAAGCCAGGTGATGCTGAGGGTTAGATTGTTGGGGTTAAAGTTGTGTTCGAGGTTGATGGTATTCCCAGTGAGTTCCATGCGGTGTTTGCTGGGGAACACGTTGAGTGGAGAAGCTCAAAGGTGGTGGAAGGCCACCAAGGATAACATGGAGAAGCTTTGGAAGTGGGTTAAAATTGTGACTTTATTCAATAGGCAATATTCAATGCCATTGGAGAGAATCCAAGAGTTCGCTTGCGTAGGGCAAGGACAAATGACAGTGGAGGAGTATAGGCAAAAGTTTATGGTTTTGGTTCATTTTCACGGCTCTCCTCCCATTATTGAAGGGACCATATTGCCATGTTTCGAGATGGTCTGGGAGATAGACTACGAGAGTTTGTTCATGGTCATACTGTACCATGTTTGAGAAAATGATAGATTGGCAGCCGTGATTGAACAAGAGGTTTGTGAGAACCATATGGCATCTCGGAGACTGATGTCTGACAAAGGACGGAGCTGTAGGGATAGGAGATACAGTTTCATGAGAGAAATTTCAGTCGCTTTACATAATGTGGTTCCTAGACCACCATCCACAGAGCTCATCCTAAGAGTCTGCTAAGAGTGTCGTCAGACAGGGCATTTCAAGAAAGATTGTCCTCAACTTCATCAGAAAAACATTCAGAGGCGAAGCCATACACAGACCTACATGGTGACTGCGAGGCCAGTAGATACTTCTCAAAGCATAGTATGGAGAGGTCATGTATAAATCCCTGAAGTCAACCTCTTCAGATCCTACCGTAAATATGGATATTAGGTCCGATCTGACGAGACGAATCCAATGAAACATGTTACGTCTTAATCAAGGATCGTTTTGAATAGTTATGAATTTTGGAAGCAAATGAGGTTGATGAAGGTTAAGCCGTCATTAGCTCCTAATCATTGTAATTAGTACTAATAAATCTTGATGGGTCTATATTAAGAAAATAAACTGTCATTAAGCATGTTGATCATGGTTAAGGAAGATTGATCATGGTTTAGTGGATGTTAATCATAGTTATGAATAAATAATCATGATCGGTGCTAATTAATCATGATTGGTGCTAAGGAAGAGTCATTAGCGAAACCATCGTGTTAAGCTTGGGCAAAACAATGGGTTGGATAGCCTATGGTTTTGGCGATGATTGGGCGACTGTCTGGGATAGTGCTGCGCAACAGGCGAACAATGATTCGTTGGTCCTGTTGAATAGGTGTTGACTAGGATGACACGTAGGCATCCCAAAGGCCTATAAATACCCGCCCATCGCCTTTATTCTATACGACTTCCATTCCGCCACCACCCTAAGGCTAGGGTTGAGAGGTTGAGGGAAAGGGATGGAGGTAGGGAAGAAGAGCTAGCAAAATGCTGCCGGGAAGAAGAGGGGAAGGAAGACATAACGCTCCTCTCATCGACATATTCGGGAAGGAGATAAGTAGATATTTTTAGTTCGTGTTTAGATCCGTTTCTTCAATAACTCGTGTTTTCTTTCAAGATTCCCTAGATACAATGGGATATCTAATGGAGATTTCTCTGAATTATCTTCCAATATAAGGGGAAACTTTATCGAAATTTTCCTTGAAATACCTTCCGATGTGAGAGGAAACTCTGCTGAAATCTTCCCTTATATATATTTCAATATAAAGGAAAACTCTGTCAAAATTCTCCTTGGAATATCTTCATACATAGGGGAAAACTTTGTTATGATTTTCCTTGGAGCATCATCCGATATAAGGGGAGACTCCACCAAAATTTTGAGAGAATTCACGTTCTTCGCATTCTTTGCGTTCTTTGTTCGTTCTTCATGTTCTTCATGCAGTCTTTGTGTTCTTGACATGTAAATGGAATCTAATCATTTTAGGAGCTATTAAGCTTATAGGTGAGGATGAAACAAGGTAGATTGGTCTCATTAAGAAGTTGATACGACCAGTTAACAAAATCATACCTCTTGTTGTTAAGTTTACAAGTTACAATGGATAAAATTAATGTTTATTATGAAGAACGTACACATACATGCTTCATGATTTACTCTAAAATGATTGTAAAAATAGAGTTGCTGTGATGAATCATCCCAGTAACTGCTACGATTGATGTAGACTACTATACATATATTATGTGATGATTGATATGACATAAATGGAATCATGTTACAATTTCCGTACTATCTTTTACGATAGGGATAACTTGGAGTCGATACCATAGGCCGTGCATGCAACATGTAGCTTTGTCGGAAGAGCATTTGTATTGGCATGCCATACATAGGTGGTACACGACTGCTCGGACATGTTGATGCGCGTAATAAATTGTTTGCAAAGTGTGGTACTCAGCAGCCATTAGATGAGTTGACTGACTGAAGTCGTGGTCATGCAATGCGGAGATACGAGTGATTTATAAGTAGTTGGGTCACGATAGCATGTATTTAAAGCTGCTGATATATGTGATCAAAGGTTAGCTTGTGATTTTAAGTTATCAAGTCCTCGAGGATGACGTGTTTCCTTGTTTGTCAAGCTGAGGGTATGGAATTTTGGATAATAAAATAAAAAGGAAATTGTCACTGTAGTGTTGGAGGATTGGTTGAGGAGATGTGTTGCAACATAAGCTCACTAGATCAATGCAATCTCCAATCCGGAAGTGTCCACAGTTTTAGAGTCCATGAGAGGTGAGGTAAATCAGTTGGACTAATCCATGACGTGGAATAGAAGGAATATGACTTAATTTAATGAGAAGAGATGAACTTTCTGGTATAATAAGTTTTATTAAACTATACTACTTGTTTATTTTTGTTTTATTCGTTACTTAGCATTTGCTAATATTTATTTTATGATTTCTGGAAGCCCAACAGGAATCAGTGAGCCATCACATATATCATAGCCAACCAGCCAACCGGCTAACAATAGTCGCTTATAGTCTAAGGTAGTTAGTAGTTATTTTTCTTTTCCTCCAACTCGATGTCCATGTATAAGAAAATAGTGGGACGATTTTTCTATGTAAGCCTTATTTTGTGAATGAAATAAAAATGTGATCTCTATATGTAGCATTTTAATGTAGTCCATTTGTGAATGTTAGATGTTATTATTGGATAAATATACTGCTGAGTAACTAGATATGGTAAATGGGAGGATCCGACGACACAAAACTAGGGTCATAACACCATGGAAGAGGACATGGTCGTGGACATGGACGATATCTAGGGTTGCTAATCGAACCAAACTGTAACGAACGAACATATGTTCGAGTTCGGTTCGATAAAGAAGTTTGAAAGTTCGAGTTCGGGTTCAGTTTGATAAATGTTCGATAGGATATGTTCGAGTTCGTTTAGAAAACGAACGTTTGAGTTCGGTTCAATAATAGCTCGTTAACTATTTAACTTAACTAAAACTTGTTTATACAAGTTCAAAACTGGAGTTCGATAAAAGGTTTGATAAGCAGTAAAAATAAGAAATTATTCAAATAAGTGGTATAAAGCTCAGTAAATACCACAATTTCTTTAACTTCGAAATTTATTAAGTGTATAAATAGTAAGTTACACATACAAATACACACATATTCATATATCAAACTCGAACTTTTATCGAACGAACATATGCTTTGCTCATGTTTGGTTCATTAAGCTATTGGGCTAAAATTTGAAGTTCATGTTCAGCTCATTTAGAAATGAACGAACATTTTTCGAACTATTATCGAAGGAACTCTAATCGAATACGAACATGTTCAGTCAATTAGCAGCCCTAACGATATCATCCAACCCAAAGTGTCGAATCAGGCTTTCAGAGGGAATCTAAGCTGAACACTACATCAGTCAAGATGCACATGCGTCCACCCCAGTCGTTTAGGGTACTATATTGATAGAAGGGTTTTCAGTGTACGCTTTCATATAGGAGCAACCGACTCTTTTATCTCTATGGAGGTCTCTCACGCTTTGTTTAGAGCTCTGACGTAGTTTGACTTTACCTTCCACATCGAGGGAGGATGGGGATCATGTATTTTATTTGATATAGGAGCAACCGACTCTTTTATCTCTATGGAGGTCTCTCACGCTTTGTTTAGAGCTCTGACGTAGTTTGACTTTACCTTCCACATCGAGGGAGGATGGGGATCATGTATTTTATTAATCTCATATTCACTTATGATGCAAAAAGTCCTGATTGGAGGACATGAGTTGCCGACAAACCTGGTAGTTATACTGATGCAATATTTTGACATGATATCGGGCATGGATTGGATGACTCAGTATTGAGCCTCTATTATCAGTTAAGAGATAAAATTCATATTCCACACCCCTAGGATCCATGAATTTGAATTCATGGGCTTGATCGATGATAGAGCGATCAACTATATTCCAGCACATCAAACAGAGCAGATGTTGGGAGGGGATGCGAAGGCTATATAACCTAGATCACATAACTTGGAGAGAAGGTGGATAAGAGCATTGCAGATATGCCCATCGTTAGAGACTTTCCAGTTGTATCCCCGAATGAGTTAGTTAGTTTGACACCAGCTTGTGAGATCCAGTTTTAGATCTCATTCGTCCAAGGGACTCAACCCATTTCTATAGCCCCGTATCGAATTGCACCTGCATAATTACGAGAGCCGGGGACTCAACTCAAAGATATGCTAAAGAAGGGTTACATCAGACCCGTCACTTTTCCATGAAGAGACCAATCCTTCTCGTAAAAACGAAGGATGGGTTGATGCACATGTGTATTGACTACTGAAATCTGAATAAGAAGACGAGCACATGGTGGTTAGAACTATTAAGGATTTGTCATTGTACAATAAACTACCACCGTGTGAATGTTATTGTTGTTGCTGATGCTTTGAGCTGTACATCTTTGGTTCGAACACATGTGAGTTGTTGGAACCTTATGATTGACTTACACAAGTGGATACCATTTCAAACATGATTGAATATGATCACTGCTTCAAGTACAGATACACCATAGCTATTGTTTGTGGATTTAGTGAGTGCGGCTGGGTGATAGGGAGTTATGCAAAATTCGAGAACATGTATTAGCTGGACATGGAAGATTGTTCACTTTCATTGATGGAGTCCTAAGACATGGCAATAGACTGTGTGTACCGGTAGTTAAACAATTGAGAGAGGAACTGATGCATGATGCGAATCAATCGAGATTGGCAGTGCATCCAAGCAATACAAAAGATGTAACATGATCTAAGGTGAAACTTCTTGTGGTGAGAGATGAAGGAAAGTGTAGCTGATTTTGTGGGTCGATGCTTCACCTGCCAATAAGTGAAAACTGAGCACCGACATCCTCCAGAGCTTTTGAAACCTCTTCCCATTCCTGAGTGGGAGTAGGAAAGCATCGCCATGGACTTTGTGAGCACTTTACCTCGCACTAGGATAGGGTATTCCATTTGGGTGATTGTGACCGGTTGACGAAGTCAGCACCTTTCATTTCAGTCATGTACACTTATGCTATATCTTAGCTAGCAGAGATATGCGTGAAGGAAGTAGTGAAGCTACATGGAGTACCTAGAGACATTATCCCTGGTAGAGGACCACCGTTCACGAGCAGACTTTGGTGGAGTCTCCATGAGGGGTTGGGTACCACTCTTAACACCAATGTGCCTTATCATCCCTAAACTGATGGTCAGAGAAAGCACACCACTCGTACTTTGGAGGATAGTTTGAGGTGTTTGTGTGTTTGAGTGGAAGGGATTCTGGATAGATCACCTTTATTTGGACAAAATTGCATATAATAATAGTTTCTATTCAAGCATTGGTATGGCACCTTTTGGGACACTTTATGGGCGAAGACGCCATACCTCGACATGATGGATCAAAGTGGGCGAGAAGCATTAGTACCCGTCAGAGGAGTTAGAGAAGACTAAAGAGAATATGGAGACCATCCGATAAAGTGTGAAAGAAGCTCAAAGTAGGTAGAAGAGTTATGTAGATCATAGGAGACAAGACTTGGAGTTTTAGGTTGGAGAGCATATTTTTCTTTGCGTGTCTTCAACGAGGGACATACAAATGTTCGGAGCCAAGGACAAATTGGCTCCAAGGTATATCAGATCGTCTGAGATACTGAAGAGGATTGGGAGCTTGGCATACTAGCTATCTCTACCACCTACTCCATCAATTGTACACCATGTATTTCACGTTTCTAGCCTAGGGAAGTATTTGTACGATCCCATTCATGTGATCAGTTGTGAAGGCCTTGTCGTGGATACAAACCTGACACGTCAAGAGGAGCCGGTTGAGATTCTTGATCAAAAGAAACGTCAACTGGGGAATAAGGCCATCCCCTTAGTATAGGCCCTTTAACGTAACCAACAGTTTGAGATTGAGAAGGCTATGCAGGAAGCTAAGGATGAGATGAGGGGCAAATATCCTCACCTCTTTAGGTAACTTCAAGAACCCTACTCTAATATTTTTAAGATTGTTATCTTTCTATGAACAAGATAAAGTATTACTGCCTTCTACCGTTTTTGAAGTTCGAGGACAGATGACTTTTAATATTTTTATACTATAACATTTCTAAATGTTATCGTATCAGGCATACTTAGATACCCCAAATTCGACTAATACAAGTTGAATAAATTATATTTACCAAGAGAGAAGTGTTACATTAATATAAACAGTTGTCAATTATTGGATATATAGGGTATCTTAGCTTTCCATTGATATTCGAAATTTCGAATTTTGGAGCGGAAACATTTTAGGTGGGAGTAAACTACGAAAGAGGACTATGTTTACTTTTTATATTTCTCTTAAGAAGGAGATTTTATCCTTTCATATATCTGAATTTTCATCACATCCTTCCACACCCTCACAAACCCCATATCCGGATTAAAGGTCCAAGGTGTGGAAATAAGCTCAAGGGTTGATGGATCTATTGAAGCGCTCAAAATCAGTGCGGGTGCCCCTTATTACTCCTTATGATCGTCATATTTTGACATGTTTCAAGTCATGTAATCCTTGTTAGATATAACCTCTTTTTGATCACCAAGCCACCCCATAGCTTTTATTTGATGCAACTCGGATTTCGATTGCACGGATTAGATTAATTAGTTGCTAAATCATTATTACTTGTTAGATCTTTTGTGTGTTTTATGTATTTACATCTATCTTAAGTGGATGATTTCTGGATGGAAAAATATATCAGGAGTGGATCAATAAATATAGAATCTCAAATATTATGGTCGGATTGATTATACGTAGATCGGATTCAAAATAACTCGGTTCGTGTTATTGTAGAGAGATGGGAATCAAAATTTAGTTTGGTGATTACGAGTGCCGTATTCACAAACAAAGAGTTCATAATATATATATATATATAGGTTTATGATATAAATACAAAATTCAGGATGGATCATGTATGATTTGACCATGTCGGGATGATGGGGGAAGAAAGCTACATCAAATTAGGTGTTTTTAATATTCTGAAATTTATTATGGAAGATTCGACCATTTGATTTAAAATCCATGATCATATACGTAGGTCGCTAAATCGTTGAGCTACAACCAAAGTTTTATGTCAATCGAATTTAAAATTGACAGGTCAGATTAATTTTCTCATGAAACTGCGTAAAAACCGAACAAAGGAGGATTCGAGGAGACCATGCTCATGATTTCAGCCATCCACCAATGTGGATGGCCCAGTCAGGGAGTGCCACATCGCACGTGACATTCATGCACATCCAACTAGAGAGAAGATTTGGGCGGCATGGGACATCTTCTATTGGGTATTTTATGACGATAGCCCACATCTTCTTCCTTTTTATACATAGATTACTCCCTTATGCATTAAATTAATGGCATAATTTAATGGAGATTTTGTAGCTGGGGGGTAAAAGATCTGAAAATTTTAAGAAATGTACCTAGATGACTTTTGCAAAGGGGATTAGTAATAGTATATTACATTGTTGTCTTTGTAAAATTGCATACATTTTAAACGAGTGTTTTGAGGTCTTATAACTTCTAGAAAAATAATATTAATTTTTTAAAACTTCAGATAATTATTGGAAATTATGGGAAATTATAAAAATGCCATTGTGCTATAAATGTGCTTATTTATGCTTGTAATGAGTGTTCATCTATGAAATGGAGCATGCATTGTGTTCTAAATCATATTTTTTGTATACAGATACTTTTGAGATATAATTGAATTATATTGTGGTATCTGAACCTCATTATTATTACTACTGGATATTACTTTCCTTTTATTGATGTTATGCATTGCTCGATTATGGTGATAACATTAACAATGGATAAAAGCTAGCATATTTTTTATAATTGCTATTCATGATAAATTAGTAAATATGAAGTAGTTTATAGTGCTTTGTGATCCCCTTAGTGCTACTTTTCCACCTTTTAGCTTGCTAGGCGCCGGAGATGCGTGTGATCCTCCTTTCTATTAACTACAGATTAATACACGAACATTTGTGCTTAGTTAAATATTTTGACTTAAATGCATTCATGTAAATGCAGTTTGAAGTAAAGACATAAACTTAGATGTATCGGGATACTGATGCACAGAGGACCCCTATCCCTAAGTTATTTTAGATAACCTGGAGTCGTACCACTTAGAGCTTAGGTTATTTAAGCTATGGGCTAGTCTACCATTGTATTTTACAAATGTTACCAATGAAAAATATTAAGTAACGTTGCATTTAGGTTGGAATATTTCACTTAAGTACCTGGACCAATATGAAGATAATAACTTATGTGAGTCATGAGACTGAGGGGCTTTGGGTATATTGTGTTGCGGCCCAACTCGAACTCAGAGGAACGGAAGAGAGTTTAGGGCGCATTGTGAAGGCCTACACACACGTCAAACATGTGTTGTCTCTTGTGTGACAAAGATTGCCTATTTTATCGTCATGTATTGTCTCGTAGTGACAAGCAATACCTTATAACCAAACCGTGGATCCTTAGCATGGAATAAGTTCAAGAATCGCCACTCAATCACGTGCAGTAAGGTGATTTGAGAATATCCTTAGATGATTGTTGCAACATGAATCTGGTGGCATTTCCTCCATTCATACTTAACAACCTAAGTATGGATAACAACCTTGAATAGAAATGAATTTGTTCAGTTGATAATGATATACTCTATGAGCTTTTTGATATAGTTACATATACATAATCTTCAAATGCATGTTGAATATAATAACAATTGTCATTATTCCTTTCTCGTTCTTGTTGAAGGTCTTCTATACCTGCAAGTGATATTGTATCAAGATGCATGTCAAGCTTTGCTTGCTTTTAAGTTATAATTATTGTTATTAACTTCGTTAAATGGACATTCATTGAAGTTATTTATTACCTGACACTTTCGCCTTGACATCACCATTGTCTATATTGATTCATTGGGCTATTTAGCTCACATTGCGATTTGTGATCCATGTAAAGGAGTTGTTCAGGAGGAGACACTTGGTGACTTTTTAGAGGACCAATTACTTCTTACCTAGAGGTGGTGCTTCATTTTAACTACATTCCTATAGTAGTCGTCTTTGTTCTATTTGAGGCGAATGTTTATCGCCATGTAATAAAATCATTCATGTCGTGCACTTTATCTTGAGATATCTTATGTCTTGTCCTTTTATTTCATGTTTATTGTATACAACCTTATCATTTCAATGAATTTAGTTATTGTTGGATTCTTAAAAATTTTATATTTGGTGTTGGGTGACTTGATCTTGATTGATCGATGTAATAACTCTCCACATAGGAACATCCAGACACGATCAACATCGGCCCGGGGCGGGGCTGTTACTAAAGGCATAGCCAAGAGATATGGTTCTTGTTTTTATTGGGGAGAGTTTTCATGTCAAATTATTCGCGTCTTCCTGGTTGTATTATTATCAAATGTTGTACAATAATTCGTGATGCTTTTCATCTGTTTATGTATTTGTAATTACAATGATTATAGTTTTTGATCTACCCTGTAATTACACCCCTCCCAAAAAATACAAAAGAAATAGGAAAGGTCAAGGCGATAACAAGGATACACATACATAATAGATTCATTCCAAATCTTATATTAATTTAAAAAAAATCACGATCTAGTTTGTTTATAGATGGTCAATTAATGGAAGGGCAGGACTGTAAATGGTGCAAGAATACAATGGACACATAGTATTGCCAAAAAAATGAAGGCACAAGTGTTGCCGTCAAACCTTGAAGGGGCACAAATTTAAAAGTCCAATATTCGTTGCATGTATACTTCTGAGCACTCACACAAAAGCTATCACTTTGCTCCTTTAGTTCATAACTTTACACAAATTCTTAATTTGATCTTGATAAGTTGGTCTCGTACCCATAGCCCATAAAATATGTATCATCAAAGGTATATAGGTGGTCACTTTCCTCGTCTCTTTCCACGTTGTAAAGTAAACAAAATAAGTAAATATGGTGGGTGGATGGTGATCCTTTGGGGGGCAGACACACTGATCTACCACTAGACCATTAAAGTGAGTTCCATTGTAAAGTAGATGTGCCATTTATGAAGATAAGCATTTTCCTCCAAGTATCACTATGTACTTGATAAACATTGGCTTGTACTTTGTATCATTTCGATCATTTGAAATACTCAGATAGAGATTGGTAATTAAGACGGTCCCACTTATCATACCTAAGCGAACATATATAAATGCATTGAGTTATGGATACATGTTAAAAATCAAACACAATTATCAATATCAACTATAGGTTGTTGGCGTGATCCAATGTAGCAACAACAATTCATCTCCTTTTTATATAACTCGATCCGATTTTGATTTATGACTATTTCAAAACATCAAAACTCCCATTTATCTTAACTAAAAGTTATATAAAAAATATATAACAAAATAAATGCATCATAGGGAAAAAATAAAGAAAATATACGCCTAGCGAGTATAAAAACTAACAATAAAAAGCAATGTAATGGATTATAAACCCCTCCTCATCCCAACCCAAGCAAGAGCTAGTAAGAACCAAGAAGGCACAAATCTAGTAAATCTTAACACCAGGTCGCAATAACCCAAAACCCAGAGGTCCCCTCCCCAATAAAGCCGAGGAGAAGGAAAGGCAGGCGCAGCAGCAGCGGAGCAGATGGATCGGCCGGAGATCCCCATCTCTTGGCCTCCCGACGGCGCCCTAACGCGGGAATGGATCCTCAACCTCGCCGCCACCTTCGACTGGGCCTCCCGCAACCGCCGCCCCTCCGACCTACCCGGCGTCCTCCCCGTCCCCGTACTCCAACGCCTCCTCCTCGCCGCCTCCGACGTCCTCCACCGGGAGCCCAACTGTGTCAGGATCAACCCCCGTGGCGGCGACGGTGCTGCCGTCGTCGTGGTCGTCGGAGACGTCCACGGGCAGCTGCACGACGTGCTGCACTTGCTGGAGCGCGCAGGGTACCCTTCCGAGGAGAGATTCTATGTTTTCAACGGGGATTACGTGGATAGGGGCGCGTGGGGTCTCGAGACCTTCCTGATGTTGCTCGCTTGGAAGGTGAGATTTCGTTTCTTTTTATTTCTTCGACTTTTGTTTTTATGTCTCCTGTTGGTGTTGGCACGATGAAGGAGGGATTTTGATGGGAGATTGAGCGTTTGCGGAGGTAAAAGCTTCATATGTCTGCAAAATGAGGCGAAAGATTCGATCTTCAGGTGCTTGGTTGGGGAAAAGTGTTGTTCCTTGCATGTTGTGCTATATTGCATCGTGGGCAATTATAAAGTTGGTTGCTTTGGTGAACCTAAGGACGATGTATGATTTCTCACATTGGTATCAATTGCCAGTAACGTGAAACTAAACTATGATCTACGATGTCTGAGAACAAGTTCGCACATTGATATGGATTGGAACATGAATGTTGTTGCCGAGGTCTCAGAGCTGGGATATATCATCAAATTGTTCATAAAGTTGTTACTTTGTTTTGTAACGAGCGATGAACATCTGTGCTGTCTGCACGATAGTATTTTATGGTTGCACATCCTGTTTGTTTTTGTGATATCTTGCCTCCAGTCCTTAGAGCACCATTTGGTCAGATAGTGCCTAAGTGAGATGCATTGCATGCTTTCAAATATTGGCCTTTCATAGCTCCCTCTCAGCTTCAGTATTTAAACCTTCCGTGGCATTTTACATAGTCTGCATCTCAAAACTAATACGATGATTTAGATAGCACATGCACACAATAAAAAAGAGTAATGAATATGAGAAAGGCATTTCACTTGTTAAAAATAAGTATTTAATTGCAAACGAATTCAAATGGCACTGAGCGGCTACTTGCTAACTCTATGAAACCAGGGAAGTGTACTAGATATTTGCATGTAAAATATGCGATGGTAACCAAGGAGATACACGTGTAAACACATATGCAGAAACCATAGGTCACCTTGCAAAGATGTATAACCAGAGCAACCTCCAAGTCATATGCCATTTCGGGGCATATTTATGTTGAGTCTATGAGAAGTTGTTAGCACCTAATATTGACATGATTTATCCTTCTAGATGTATTTACCTCATTTAGATGGATTATCACTGCACATTGCGCGAAGAAAGCAAAGGGTGAAACTTGAATTGTGAACACCTTTTAGCATTATACATGTTTTTTCTTTGACAAGATGAAGTGATGTAGCATATAATTGGGAATTGAGGTGAAATTAGGATTTGTCTTCTGTTCCTGTCCAATTAGAGGATCTATTTAATATTAGGGTTAGGATTAGTTATCTCTATTCTTTATCTAATTTGGATCCTTGCATTTTTATGTTTTATTTAATTAAACTGAGTTTTTTTTTTGTAAAAGAGGAAGCGTGCAGTCCCGAGAAGGAAGCCAACATGCGGTACTACATTAAATAATCAAGGTAAACAGTAGAGTTATGGTGAAAGGCGTTTCAGTTGCCAAACCCGAGGCTGCTCTAGAGAGATCCAAGGGATTGGACGACGTTTCGTGAACACTGGAATGGTGATTCGAAAAGCGAGCGAGGGGCATCAATATCTCAACAACGTCGAATGGGACCTGACGGGACTAATAAGAGGACAGAAGTGACATGAGACAGAGCAAGTAGTGAAGGTTGGCGTGTGGTCTCGTCTTGGAAGAAGGCTTTACGTAGTCTGTTTTCTTGTTGTAGAGAGGAGGGCATGCCTTCTCAACGAAGTGTGGAGGAGAGGGGTGTGGGTTTTGCTCCGTCGACCCTCCAATGGTGCCCAGTTCTTCATCTTTCAGACATGGGGAGGAAGGTAGGTTATTTGGGCAATGCTCGCACATGCTGGAAGTGTGGAGATGTCATGCACATGGCGAGGTGTGCCGTAATGCTATCAAGTACTTTGCATGTGGTGGACTTGGACACCATCGAAAGTGGTGTACTCGGAGAACTTCACCCTCGGCTCCACTTTCACATCTGCTTCGGGGAGGACCAAGGAGGCCCATGATGCAGGTGAAGGCTGATGACGACCCTTGTCAACACTCTCCTCTGGCAAGTGTTAGCACTCTCCTCTGGCGAGGGTACTTGTGGGTGTCTGCTCTCAACGGGTGAATTGCCCACAGTTGGCCATGGAGGATATTTGGTCTCAAATTGGCCCTTCATTTGGCGGGGTTGTCAAGTGCTTTGCCTGTGGTGGACTTGGACATCGTCAAAAGTGGTGTACTCAGAGAACTTCACCCTCGGCTCCAGTTTCTCGTCTGCTTCAGGGAGGACTGATGAGCTTCATCATGCGAGTGAAGGCTGGTGATGGCCCTTGTCAACTCTCTCCTCTGGCGAGGGTACTCGTGGGTGTTTGCTCCCTATAGGTGAATTGCATGCAGTTGTCCATGGATGATATTTGGTCATGAATTAGCCCTCTTGGAGGACTCCATGGTATGCGCGAGGGGCCTCGAAGGGGGAGATCGAAGTGCTGTTGTGGCACGAGGAGGCTGGTGGTGGGACGATTCGGTGGCGGCGAACCGTGTCGCGAGATGGAACTTTTCATGCATTTGTTTACAAGAAGCTTGAATTGAGAGGAGCCTCACTGCGGATGTGAGATTTTGGTACGTTGGAGTTGCTTTTCGCGGAGTACGGGGGGGGGGGGGGGGTCTTGATCACCTATTATGGCCTTTCCATGGGTTCTGACTTGGTGGTTTGGGTGAAGGTGGGGTTGCGAGGAGAAATTGTCCCGTCAGAACTGAAGCTGGAGTCGGGCAAAGTTGTGTTTCTGATGGTTGTTAACAAGGGTCACGTTGCCATGTGTGGCGGTGCTGGTGGCAACTCAGGGCTAGCGTAGCCTAAAGGCGAGAGCCCATCGATCACGGTAGTTGTGATCCCAACACTGCTTTCTCGGGAAGGTGCCAAATGTTCGGTCTTGGAATTCTCAACAGAGGGGTACCGATGATATTTTGAGTATCGTATCCTTCGTGGATCCAATTATCAGCTCTCGTGACTTGAACTTGCCCTCTTTCATCTTGGATCCCCTCATGGATGCCACATTCGGTTCTTGTCAAGTGGCCCTACTTAAAAGGACATCGTTGGGACCCACATATCTTGTCTTATAAGTCATAAGCCTAGGAGTCTCGACCCGATCTTGAGCATGCAGAAGGATGTTGTTCGAAGGCCCCTTTATGGGACCGAGACTTCTCTTCAAGATAACCCACATATATAAAGAAAAGTGTGGAGATCAAAATTTATTATAACTTTAATGAATGTGTTAGAGGCAAACAAGTGGAGTGTTGAACACTGGGAGCAAGTTGAGGTAAGTGTTAATTATTTCTAATTAATAAGAATATTTGGTTTTAGTTTTTCTTCTTTTTATGCCTCTTTATTTTTTTTAATATTTTTTGGGTTTTTAACCCAGCCACGGCTGGTCCCAAGCCCATGTAAATTGATGAGGGTTGTGCGTTAGGTAGCCGACAAGCAGCGCAAGAGAGATAAATTCCTATTTAATGTTCTTTTTAAGAACACTATTTAGGAATTTGTATCAAAACAGTTCGGATCTTTTCAACATGGATTTAAGCAAACATTAGATTTAGTTGGGTCATTCCCTACTAGCGACGCGTTGCATCGCCCGAATGCAATGAGAAGTTGGCAAGCGCAGCTACATTGTGCCTAAATGTAGTTCAAAATTTGCAAGGGATCTTGCATGAGGGACACATGCGAGTAAACAAGCTAATTCCGTTGCATCTCCGTCCGGATGCAGTCCAAAATTTGCAAGTGTTCTTGTATGATGGATGCATGCGGGTAAAGAAGTTAGTCCAAAGAGGTTGCAAAGGAAGTTGCGGATAGGCAGTTGGAATATTGGCATTTTGACTGGTAATTCGATGGAGTTAGTTGATACGATGGAAAGAAGGAGGATTCAAATACTATGTCCCCAAGAATCAAAATGGGTTGGAGAGAAAGCTAGCGAGATCGAGAAGACATGCTTTAAACTTTGGTATTCAGGTAAAGATAATGACAGAAATGGTGTTGGAGTGGTTGTTCATAAGGATTTGAAGTATTATGTAGCTTTAGATGATAGGATGAAACAAACTATTTGGGAGGATTTGGATAAGATTATGCAAGGAATTCCTTGAAGAGCGATGATTTGCTTAGGTGGAGATCTTAATGGACATGTGAGAAAGGGTTCTTCAGGGTATGCCAGTGTTCATGGAGGACATGGCTTCAGGGATAGAAGTGAAGAGGGAAAAGTCATTCTGAATTTTGTAACGGCTTATGATCTTTTCATAGCAAACACTTTCTTCAAGAAGAGGGAGGATCATTTAATTACTTATAACAATGGCTCGACTAGAACATATATAGATTACTTTACGTTGAGGAGAAGAGATCGATTGTGTTGCAAAGACTGCAAATTGACCATCCAACATCTCTCGGTTAGTCATGGATGTGCAAATAAAATGGTTGGTAAAGAAAATGAGGGTTTTCAAGATCATTAGAAGTAGATGGTGGAATCTTCAACTGAATCAATCAAGCTTCATGGAGGTTGCTCTAGAAGACTTATCTTGAGATTGTAACAGAAGTGAAAATGAGTTGTGGGAGTCGGTAGCATCTTGTATCCGAGCCAAAGAAATGCTAGGCGAGTCAAAGGGAAGAGCTCCACGCCATAAAGGAGGCTTGGTGGTGGAGTGGAGGGGTGTAAGAGAAGCTCAAAGGTTAAAAACGCATGCTTTAAAGCTTTGTCTAAGGTTAGAATAGATGAAACTGTCACAAACTACACAATCACGAAGAAGGAAGCAAAGAAGGGTGTAAGCGAAGCTGTCTAAAGCTTATGAGGTTTTGTACAAAAATCTCGACCCCAAGGAGGGCCAGAATGATATATTCAGGTTGGTTAAAATAAGAGAAAGAAAGACCAAATACATTTCTTGAGATGTATCGAGGACGGGAAGGTCATGTGCTTGTTACTCAGAAGGATATAGAGACTAGATGGAAGCAGTACTTCCATACGCTTTTCATTGGGGAATGAGATAGAGTGATCACTTGGGAGATCTAGCTAGTAGTGAAAGTTGCTTGAATCGTGCAAGCTATAAACGAGTACAAAGGAAAGAAGTAGATGAGACTTTGAAGTTTATGAGACCTGGGAAAGATGTAGGACCTGATGACATTCCTATAGAAGTTTGGAGAGTTTTAGGTGAGCGTGGTTTGACTTAGCTTACAACTTTATTCAACGTTATTTGTCGAAGTAAGAAAATACCTGAAGATTGGAGGAGAAGCATCGCTGTACCTCTTTATAAGAACAAAGTAGACATTTAAAATTGTTCAAATTACAGAGGTATCAAGCTGATGAGTCACATATTGGAAACGTGTGTTCGAAGAACGTTAAGGCAAGTTTCCAAAGTAAAAGAAAATCAATTCGGATTCATTCGAGGTCACTCAACTGTTGAAGCCTCCATTTGCTGAGTATAACAATAGAGATTTATATAGCTAAAGAGAAGAACCTCCATATGATTTTTATTAATTTGGAGAATGTTTATGATTCTGTCCCAGGGGAGATATTGTGGAGAGTTTTGGAAAAGAGACAAGTACCTGTCCTATACATTAACCTCATAAAAGATATGTATGACATGACTTCATCTTCTATAAGGATATAGTCTGGGAAGATTGACTATCTTGATATCAACACTGGCCTACATCAAGGTTCAACTTTAAGTCCATTCCTTTTTACTTTGATTATGGATGAGTTGACGAGTCACATTCAGGATGAGATACCTTGGTGAATTTTATTCGCTGATGATATTGTGTTGATTGATGAGAATAGAGATGGAGTAAATGAGAGGCTTGAGATCTGAAGACATGTATTAGAGACTAAATGATTTCGTATAAATAGGGTTAAGACCATGGTTATTAAGGCGGCAAGGCGACAAGTCGTTAAACCTGGGCGCCTGTACGCCTAGGTGCGCCTAGACGTTTTCCGAAGTGTGTCCTACGTATCGCATTTGAGACATGCGACATATAGTTATTTAAAGCAAATGGATGTCGCATGTCTCAAATGCGACATCATTTTTTTATTTTTTAGCGTATGTCGTATATTGGAGATGCGGCATCAATTATTATATTTTTAAATTTTTTTACAATAGGTATTGGATTTATTTATCTGTCTAGAACTTTTGATTTTATAAATATATAGTAACTAGAGTGTTAGAGTAATAAATATCATTTAACAAAACATTAGTGATTAATCACAAAAATGAAAAATCACAACACAAAAAGGAACCGTAACATAGATAATTAAACAAGCTATCCAGTTACAACCAAAAAGGGGGGATGTAGTAAAAATACAGACAAATTGTTTGGCATAACACAACATTTCAAAAACTGAAAGACAATAATCTAATGCTTCAATCATCATCATTACACATGTTAGTTTCTTCTTCTTGTCCTTCATCTTGCTCTTGCCCATCATCATTTAGATCCATCTAATTATCTTCCTCTTCTTCCTCCTCCTCGTCGTTCGGGACATGAGGAGGTATATATTGTCGCCTAATCACATGTGCACGACGAGTATCATGATGACCATAACCACAGAGACCACCACATGCTGAAGTGCTTGGTTGTGCTTGTGGTAGACTTCTTCTAGGATGAGAACCTTCATATGCTTGAGAAGTACATAATGCCTCATCAATGGCCCTTGGTGTGAGCTCCGATACAACCTCTGGTTCCACGTAAAGACCTGCCATCCATTCACTCGACAAATCTAACTCTGAAAGAGCAATTGGATCAAAATCTTTTGCTAAATTCCCCAGCCTCCTATTTTTGAATCTCTCCTCAAGTTGCTTCTTGTATTGGATGTAAACAAGCTTGGAAAGTCTATCAACCTTCAATTTATTCCTCCTCTTTGTGTGGATCTGCACATTCATTCAAGTGTTACATAAATTTACAAATTTAAAGTTGTCATTTATATTTGTAAATTTATAAGTGTTTTTGATACATACAAAGTCAAATGCACTCCAATTGCGTTCACAAGAGGAAGATGTGCAGCATAGTCCCAAAATATGCTTTGCCACCCGCTTCAGAGCAGGGGTGAGACTTCCATAAGTATCCCACCATTCCACTACACAATAAGTATATAATGTAAACACATCTTACCATTAAATCATTCAATATAAATAACGAAATATAACTTACATGGAGGTTTTTCCCCCTTTATCTAATAGCAATTGTCCTGCCAAACATACCTTGAGCTCCTTTTGTAGACATCCATTTCAGAGCATATCATGCCTTGTTGATCGGGATCATCAACCATCCTCTCAAGGAAAAATATGAAATCACCTTCATACCTTCCCATCAATGCCTCATTGTTGTCCTTCACTTTATAATAAAATGCATGATTCAAGAAACATCCTGCTCCATACAGCGGGCGAGCCATCTGATTATTCCAACGAGAATCAATAATTTGTAGAATAGGCATATACCTGCCAAAGTTTTCAATAATCATTTCCTTTGCAGTGTCAAATGCCCTAGCAATGTAGCCCATGGGTGGCTTCTTATCAGCATCCACTAAACGCAACACAATAACGATAGATTGCACAACTCTAAGGTAATCTTCATTTTTTCCCAAAAAGCATTCACCATCATAGTTTCATAGATATATTTCCCATCATGTGTCTTCGATCAAGAACTAGTGTTCCACACCTCAGAAATAAACAAAGACGCCAACACTTTCCTTTGCTTTAGCAAACTAGTAAGGGTCAAGTAGTTGGTAGCAAAGCGGGTAACTCGTATCTAGATAACTCTTGGTGATCCTCACTAAGCTGTAGAAACACATTGTGCAACCGAATATGCTGGTAAATATACATTGTTACTTTTCTGGCCCTCTTGATAACTCCTGTAAATTTCTGTAACTTGGATATATCCTCAAGCATCAAATCCAAGCAGTGTGCAGCACATGGAGTCCAAAAGAGGTTGTTCCTCTTCTCCATCAGTAATTTTCCTGCTAAAACAAAATTGCTTGCATTGTCGGTGACAATTTGTACAATGTTCTCCTCACTCACCATCTCCACAGCCTAATCTATCAGTTTGAACACATATTCCCCAATGTGTACATCGTATGTTGCATTCTTTGCATAAATAAAAAATGACCCTTCTGGACAATTAACAAGGAAGTTTGTCAGACTTCTTTGTCGTTTATCGGTCCATGCATCACACATAATCGTGCATCCATATGTACTCTAATGGCTTTCATGCTTCACCTGCAAATCTCTGATCCTTGCATATAATCTTTCAAGTAGGGGCTTTTAGCCTCCACTGCCACCTCAAATGCTCCTCGTCCTACAACATTAAAAGGGATGCCGCCTGTATATAATAGCTCAGCTATGACATCATATGCCACCTGTGTGGCATTCTTTTTTTAAAGCAAACTCAATTGTAGTTTGTTGTGCTTCACCATGAGCCCTTGCTGCTTTCCTTTGTGCCACAACCTCTCATGGGCTAGCATAACTAAATGAGTCCATAGGACCCTTGCCGTATGGGTACTTCTGTGCATGTGACCTATTTGCAGAACATGAACCAGAACCAGAATTAACGTTTTTACCTGTTGTAGCCATAGGTTGAGAGTCATCCAAGATGACTACATGTTCACCACGATCACCATCATCTGCATCTGGAATGTTTGAATCAGCTCCACTATATCTGTAATCAACGACTACCTTCCTCTTCTTGTTACGATTTTTGAAGTCAACCATCTCTTTCTTAATCTCCACAGTGGCTTTCAGACACATAGATACATCCCGATAACCACCAATCAAGTGTTCCTTCTGCCTTTTGATGCCACCATTAGTAATGTGGCCGCACAATGCACCTTATTCTTGTCTATTGTATTCAGCTAAAAACAGTATTTCCAACCAGGATCCTTCGATGCCACTTTCAAGCATGGATCATTCGGCTTATCGGTGAAGCGGGGATCAATTTCTCCAGGCCTTTGCACAGTAGATGGGATTGGTGTAGTAGGATTAGGAATGACATCCCCATCCAAGAATTCCATTGAAGTCATTCTACAAGGGGAGAGCAAGAAAACACATGGAGGCCACTGGAGGAGGGAGGCCGTTGGAGGAGGTAGGGAGGCCGCCGGAGGAGGAGGGAGGCCGTCGGAGGAGGAGGTAGCGGAGGAGATTTTTCTCTGCAGGAACGACACAAGGGGTTTCGCGGGCTACAGGGTCGAATGAGGGTTGAATGCAGTGAGGTAGTTTAGGTTTGGATGCTAGATTATTAAGATATGTATATCGCATTTCTAAAATGCGACATATATTTCGCATTTCCAAAATGCGCTATGTATATCGCATTTTGTAAATGCACTATGTATATCGCATTTTCAAAATGCGATATATGTGTAGTACACATAAAAAAAGTCGCCTAGGTGCCCAGGCGTGCCTTGATGCCCAGACGACCCAAGGCGCACGCCATTTTCTATAAAAGCAAGATGCTCTTTAGGAGTACAGCCTGGGGCGCCTATGCAGCCGCCTAGGTGCGCGCCTTAACATCCATGGTTAAGACTGAATATATTGAGTACACTTTTGATGGAAGCAATGGTGAAGGAATCGAAGTGAAGATTGGTGACGATAACATTTAAAAGAGTGATTCTTTTAGATACATGGGATCTATTTTGCAATATGATGTGGAAATTGATGGAGATATTACAAATATAATAAATGCAAGTTGGCTAGAGTGGAGAGGAGCCTCTAGTGTTCTTTGTAAGAAAATTCCTTTGAGAATCAAAGGAAAGTTTGACAAAGCAACTGAGGCCTGCTAAGCTCTATGGATCTGAATGTTGACCTGTGAACCATAGACATGTGCAGAGTATAGCAGTAGCATAAATGCAAATGCTAAGGTGGATGTGTGGACACACACACACACACACACACACGTAAAGATCATATTCGGAATGATGCCATCAGAAGGAAAGTTGGTGTAGCTCCGATCGGGGATAAGATGTGAGAAAATTGCTTAAGATTGTTTTGCCATTTGCAAAGGAGGTTAGCTGATGCACCGGTGATGCGATGCGGGTTTTGGGATGTTGAGCCAGCTAAGAGAGGGTGAGGAAGGCCCATGAAGTGTTGGAATGAGACTATATGAAGGGATCTTAATTTTTTTGATCTAAGCCCGAGAATGACCCAAGATAGATCTGAATCGAGGCAAAGAATCCATGTAGCCGACCCTACTTAATACGGGAAAAGGCTTTGTTGTTGTTTTGTGAATTTTTAACTATATGCATTTTTTATGGTTTTTACATGTTTTATATTTTTTATTTGTTTTTCGATTTTCGATTTTTAATCGTTTTTAATCTTGCAAAATTTCAAAGTCCTTTCGATTTTCAAAACAAAATACGTATCTAAGATAAACAAAAGTGATAAAATATATTTTTGGATTTTTTTTCAAATATGTCAAATAAAATCAAAATACTGAAAATAAAGTGTTTTTATGTTTTTCATATTTTTCTTTATTTTTAGTGAATTTTCTGGTACTATTAGATTTTCCCTATATTTTTAACGTGTTAAAAAAACAACAAAACAGGGAAAAAGATAATTTTGGAAACTTGATTAGGGTTTTAAAAGTAGACATCAGTCTGGACTAAACCCTATGTTATTTTTATCATAAACTATATATAATAAAGAAAATCTAGGCTCTGAAATGAATATTTTCGAATTTTTATTTTTTTTTTATGATTTTTATAAGGGGTTTAGGATTTTTTAGATTTTTAAGTTTTATGTTTTGTATTTTATTGAATTTTGGATATGTGACACAATACAATATAAACTAACTAATATATATAGGGGATTGGGAGTATGCACCCTGGTGCATGTAATTTTACATGCACTGGGGCTTATATCTCCCACATTTTCTTATTTTTTGAGAAAACATCACCGTGTATATTCATCTATATATCCCTCCAATATTCCATTCGAATTTCGTCAGAAACAGAGACTCCTATGCCCTCCATCTATAACGGGTCGATTACAGCAATTCTAAGACCGTTAAAATTATCTGTTCTAGATGGAGGGCATAGGGGTATCTGTTTCTGATGAAATTCAAATGACATATTGGAGGGATATATAGATTATTATATACGGTGATATTTTCTCAAAAAATAAAAATGTGGGAGATATAAGCACTGGTGCATGTAAAATTACATGCACCAGGGTGCATACTCCCTTTTCTCATATATATATATTAGGGTTTTCGTTAGCTATTTTAATTTTTTGGATTTTTAAAATCAAAACAAGTAAATAAGCAATGTTTTTGTATTTTTAAAAATAGGAAATTTAAATTAAATGCCAATGAAAAATATATGCGATATATCAAGATTTCATGCACCCAATATAAATTTCCAATCATTTTTGAAACCAGTGAAGCAACAACAACAAATCCTTTTGGATTCGGGGAAGCAATTAATAAAAAAAAACAAACAATACAAATAAAATAGCACAGAGCAGGGACGTATTCGCATATTAAGAGAAGTTTCATGCATTTGTTAACAAATTAAACAAATCCATGGAGAAATGGGCAATGTACCCAATAAAACACATGCACTAGGAGGGAATAAAATGTAAATACATAAAACATACTTTCCATTTCAAAACAGGTACAAGAGAAGTATAGAAACAACAAAATATCCCCCAAAATGCCTCACCTGGGATGACACTTGAGGCAACCTTGCAGTGGACTCAAGTGCAAATAGCAGAAGGGTTGGGGGCTCACATGCAAAATGCTCAAAAGTTTCACTTAATTAAGCATTTATTGGCCTAAAATAAAAGCAAATGTACGCGGAGGGGGGTCGGAAGCAAATACCCCTCGAACGCCTTGTGCGACTCACGTGAGATTGTGGACGGCTAGATCGTATCCACTTGTGCGATGGAGGGCCCAGATGAAAAACACCCTTTGCCCATCTGACGCTGGAGATCAGATCCCAGATGGATCCAGCAGCTGCAGTGCGATTCGATCGGATGAAGAGGATTAGAACTGGGACGTGGGCTACATCAGACGGTGGTTGCTCCTCACGAAGAACATAGAAAAACTCCCTCCTAGGATGCTTTGTTCGATGCTATCTCCTCCTCTGCTGGGCATTGGAGGCAAATGAATGTGTTGAGAGGAAGCTGAGACCCCTCCGTATCGTATGGTGGTGCTCAAGATGTCGGGGCCTCGTTGAGGAGAGGCCTGATCTCGGAGGAACTCACTGCACTTGGAGCTTGAAGAGTATGGTTGAAGACCCCCCATATGATGTCCTTGTGACGTGAAACCTATATGGTTAAAAAGAGGGCTCGATGCTCCTCGACTCTTATTTGAGTGAAAATAACATGGATAAAGGGGGGCGTGGTATCTTTGATGAATGACGATGGAAGGAGATGAAGGATTCGATCTGTGCAAGATCGAGGGATCTGGGCGTGTCCGGAGATGGAGAAGCGAAAGGGAAAGAAGATGAGGTGGTCTGATGGTCGGAACAAGGTTGAACATGATGGGACAGAGGTTGGAGCCTAGCGCTCCGGCGTACTTAAGATTTTTGATTTTAGAGTAAATCAAAGCATAGAACAAGAAACTAAAGGCTACACTAGATGCTGAATGAAAATGCGAAACTAAAGAACGAATTGAACCTATGCCTCGACAAGTCGGATGACTTGGAAGCGACCTTTCGCTGGATTGAAGCTCCTAGCGACGGGAATCACACCTCGTTCGCATTCTCCTCATCGTGAACTAAGGGGCTCGCCTTCCTGTCATGAAGGTAAACACTCCAGTAGTGGTTTCTTAGGGTTATGACACGCAAAAAATGCATTTTCCCTCCTTGAGAAGCTTGAGGAGAAGTTTTACAGAATGTGAAAAGAGGAATTTTGAAATTAGGATTTCGTTCGAGTCGAGGGGTGTTAATTCGAGTTAAGGATAGGGTGTGGATGCATGAGCTCTGACAGGGTATTATTTTTAAATACTCAAACCATATAAAATGTTTATTATTTTCTAAACTATATTATAGTGATTTTTATTTATGTTTATCAACTTATTTAATAGATAATATTATTTATATACTATTTTTATAGGTATTTATACCTATATTTTATGTATTTACATTTTTATTTTGTTATTTTAAGCATAATACCATATTTAAATAGTTTTTTATTTACAATATTATTTAGTATATATGCATATTTATTCAGAATTTTTATTTGTTTATTTTTATGTACAAATAAATACATTTATGTACAACTCAAGTGTTTTATACCCATATATAAGGGTTTATTATTCATTTATTTTTTTAGTAATTTTGAGAGATTTTAATTTTTGTTTGTATTTTTATGGCTGTTAAATAATATGTTCAATAAATTAAAAATATAAGGAGACTTTGAATACATAAAATAATGTATATTGGCTTATTGTACGGATATATACATATCATAGTGCCTCGATTAGTTGGTTTTTGTATTTTAACTCCATTTAAATAAAACTACCTTCATTTTGAAGATAATTGAATTTGACATACAATGAAGGTGAGCTTAGTTCATTTGAGTTCATATGTAGAATATATTGATCAATGACGATTTCTTTGTGGCTTTTTCAACTGAGTGTAACACGCGCATGATTTATTTTTGCAAATATTTTTATTATTTTCTATAGATTATTATGTGCAAGTTTGGTGTTGAGCACATCTTTATTTGGAGTGTTTGTGATGGTAAATAAAATACAACAAATTTGAGCTATTTACTCAGTACATTGTACTTTGATTTTTAAGGTTTTCTTGTCATTTTTGTATATTATTTCATCATATCTCCCCATACTTTATTCCTGATCGACCTAGTCAATACTTGACTTGGTCTCGTGGTGCAGGGTTAGTCAATATCATAGATACTTCCTTTATTTTTCTTTTCTTCATTTATTCTTTTTTTGGGTTAAATACATGTATTAATGCACTATTTATTGATTAATGTTATGATGTTAATTCATGCAAGTTAGTGATATTACATGTATTTTACTAGGGATTTTAAGACAATATGAAAGAATAAAGGTGAATGAATGTGAATTCATCACCCTCTATACTTAGTTTTGCTAGTCCTTAGCAAACACTTATCAGGAGAATAAGTGCTGTAAAAGAAAATGAAGAAAAGAAAAAGAAGGGACTTTGAATGGTTATGATTTTTAAATTTATCTTCATAAATGTAAGTATGGAGTTTAATCAGACCCTTGGATTGTTAATTTGACAGAACATTATTGGGAATAGGATTTAAAACTTACCAGCCCTCTAGTTCCACAATTCTATGTTCAGTTCACCTCAATAGTTAGGTCATACCAAGTCTTTTCATATGCGAACTCTTATGACTATGAATCTTACTTGTACAATGATTGTGAAATCGTAGCTTCCCACATCTAAAAGTGGCAAAGAAACAATCTTCTCCAGCAAGATAACCCTAATTTCCCGGCCTAGTTAATCTTTCCTCGTGGAGCGATGTATTCTCTTCTAAGTTCAAGTGTAACTAGCTTCAAGAAGAGGGCGTAGAGAAAATGGATTGTGACCAGTGTAGCCTCATATCTTTTGGAGCTTGGCCAGTGTAGCCAAGTCTCCACCTGCAGGCAACCTTGTAAACTTGAACTTTGGAGTATAAACCTTTGCTTATTGTTAGAGTAATCGATACTCTGATGTGTTATTCCATAGAGCCCTCGGGTCTCTTATATAGAGAGAAAACCCTTGGGTAAATTACATAGACGTACGTTATATAAATAGGAAATACAGAACAATACATCATAACATAATATAACCTCTACACTCCCCCTCAAGATGGAGCATAGATATCTATCATGCTCAGCTTGGAAGAACATCTCTGGAAAGGTCCTCTGAGCAATGGCTTGGTGAATATATCAGCAGTTTGGTCCTCTGAACTGACATGAGAAGTAGATATGAAGCCCTTCTGAATCATGTCTCTAGTATAATGACAATCCACCTCGATGTGCTTTGTCCTCTCATGGAAGGCCGGATTATTGGCAATAAACAATGCTGCCTGATTGTCACATTGGAGATTCATAGGCAAGGAGACATCTACATTTAAATCTTCTAAGACTGCTCTAACCCACATCATCTCTGTGCTTGCTTGTGCCATGGCTCTGTACTCGGATTCTGCACTTGATCTCGCCACAACAGTCTGTTTCTTGCTTTTCCAAGAAACCAAAGAGCTTCCTATGAAGATAGCAAATCCAGAAGTAGATTTACGATCTCTTGGACATCCTGCATAGTCTGCATCTGCACAAGCTGAAATAGACAGATCTGTATCTTTCCTGAATAGCAACCCTGTGCCTGGGGAGGACTTCAGATATCTCAATATCATATACAAGGCATCCATATGAACTTGCCTAGGCTGCTCCATAAATTAACTCACCCGGTTTACTGCAAATGCAATATCCGGTCGAGTTATAGTAATGTATAAGAGCTTACCCACCATCTCTCTGTACCTTCTTTTGTCCACCTCTTCGGTATCATCATCGTACAACTTCATGCTTGGGTCCATAGGTGTGCTTGACGGTCTGCATCCAGTCATTCCTGTTTCACCTAGCAAGTCTGTAACATATTTTCTTTGAGTCATTACCATCCCTTGTGCATTTCTTGCAAACTCTATCCCCAGAAAATATCGTATCGTGCCCAGATCCTTCGTAATAAACTGGCTTCCCAACAGGGATTTTGTTATCTCAATTCCCTGAGCATCATCTCCTGTAACCAAGATGTCATCAACATATATCATGGCAACAACTGTACCTCTAGGGGTCTTCTGGATGAACAATGAATGGTCCGCATTTGATCTTCTGAACCTCTGTCGTTCAATTAGCTGGGAAAGCTTCTGGAACCAGGCTCGGGGACTCTGCTTGAGGCCGTAGATAGCCTTATGAAGTCTGCACACCATCTGAGTCTCCCCCTCAGCAGCAAACCCTGGTGGCTGCTGCATGTAGACTTCCTCCTGTAGGTCACCATACAAGAAAGCATTATTGACATCAAGCTGAAAAATCGTCCAGTTACGTACCACAGCAACAGATAGTAGGATACGAAGAGTAGAGTGTCGAGCCACCGGTGAAAAAGTATCCAAATAATCTACCCCATAAGTTTGGGTAAATCCACGTGCAACAAGTCTGGCCTTGTATCTGTCAAGACGTCCATCTGCGTGATATTTCACCGTAAACACCCACTTGCAGCTCACCACGGATGCACCCGGAGGAATGGGAACTAGAGACCAAGTCCCTCGAGACTATAAGGCACGCATCTCCTCCTCCATAGCTAACCGCCAGCAATCAATCTTCATGGCTTCTTGATAGGTCCGTGGAATGTCAACGGATGAGACAGCAGCTGCAAATTTCTGGAAATCCCCATTGAGACGATGAAATGAGACCTGGGAGGCAAGAGGATATGAGGCACATTTTCTTCTCTGCTTTCTTTGAGCAATAGGCCGATCAAGATCATCTATCACTGTGGTGACTGGCGGCTCCTCCTCCTGTAGTAAAGGCTCCTGCATCGGTGCATTATCTAACCCATCATTAGTGATAACATCAGAACATACCTGAGGCGTGCTGGATGGTTGACATGTGGATTGAGCAGGGCCTGTCCGCCTTGTATAGAACTTAGGAAATGGTACAATTGGAGGTGGTGGTGGTGGTGGTGTTGTTGTAATGGAATGACCCAGGCTTGGAGGTGGAGGGACATAGACATTAGAATCCGTGGGTGTAGAGGAGACCAATCTGTCACTTGCAGGGGAGAAGTACATGACTGGTTCGAAAAAGGTAACATCAGCACTCACATAGTACTTGTCATGAACAGGGTCATAGCAACGATATCCTTTCTGTGTCCTGGAGTAGCCCACAAAAACACACTTGATAGCCCTAGGAGAGAGCTTATCAAGCCCTGGAGATAACCTGTGGACAAATGCAACAGTGCCAAAGACCCGAGGTGTAAGTGTAAACAAGTCTCTGTCAGGAAAGAGAACAGAGATAGGAGACTTTTCCCCAAGAATAGTAGCAGGCATGCGGTTAACCAGATAGCATGCTGTAAGTATAGCATCTCCCCAAAAGGCTAATGGGGCACAACTCTGAATAAGTAATGTGCGAGCAATGTCAAGAAAGTGTCGATGCTTCCGTTCGGCAACACCATTTTGTTGAGATGTGTATGCACATGTGGTTTGGTGGATAATGCCTTTAGAAGAAAGAAAGTGAGCAAGGGAACGAGTGCAGAATTCCAAAGCATTGTCAGTACGCACATACTTAACGGTAGATGAAAAAACATTTTGAACTTCATTGACAAGATTTTGAATAACACTTCCTGCTTCTGATTTATTTTTAAGAAGAAAAGTCCAAGACACTCTAGAAAAATCATCAACCACAACTAAATAGAACCTGTGCCCCTGATGATCTGGGACACGACTGGGACCCCAAATATCTATGTTAAATAACTCAAAAGGGGAGCGACTGCTCCGACTCTGACGACTGGGGAAGCTGGACCGATGGTGCTTCCCTAACTGACATGCTTCACAACGAAATGACGAACTCGGAGAGATCTGAGGCAGGAGGTGACGCATTTTCTGTAGCGGCAGGTGACCAAACCGAAGATGCCAGGTATATGGAGAGACGGAGCCTTGGGAATGCAGCGAGACGCCAGCATAAGAGTTCCGTACGAGACGATAGAGCCCGTTGTGCTCAGAACCACAACCAATCACCCTGCCCGTTAGTATGTCCTGAAAAATGACAGACGATGGGTCAAAAATAGCTCGACAGTGCAAATCTCGTGTAATCTGACTAATGGATAAGAGATTCATAGAGAATTCTGGTGCATGTAGAACATTCTGTAAGTGCATAGAGGGCAACAAAGCCGTCTCCCCCTGACCGATGATAGGGGAATGAGTGCCATCAGCAATGAGTACAGAGCGACCAGGCTGAACAGCTCTATAGGACTGCAGAATATCTCTCTCACGACAGAGATGATGGGTGGCTCCAGAATCAACAATCCATCCTGTGAGATCATGGTTATGATATGAGACTGAAGGACTATCTGAGGCACTGGCTGAAGCAGATGTACTAGCAGAAGCCGAAGCCGCAACATCAGAAGCGTCAGCACCCTCTGACGATGACTGTGGCATGATATCACGAAGCCGTGCCACTAGCTCCTCAAACCTGTGATCTGGAGTAGATGCTGGTGGACCCTGGACATGATCAGCGACACGTGCAGAAGGAGGGAAGCCATGCTTGGAATAGCACGTATCCTCCGAATGACCAGTACGACGACAGAATGAGCACGTAGACCGTACGTGACCTCCGCGGCCACGTCCACCACTTCCTCTTCCACGAAATGAGAACGAACTACCTCGTCCTCTGGAAACTGCCATTGCCGAGGGAGGTGGAGTCGATGTATTCGAGGGAACAGGTACACGACTGAGCCTCCTGTATACTTCTTCCATCGGTGGAATGGTGGCATCGGCAAGGATCTGAGAGCATGTTGCCTCGTACTCAGGGTCAAGGGCAGCAAGTAATATGCCAACCATAGAGGCGTTGCGGAACGTCTTCTGCTGTTCCGGCGTGGCTGTGAGTGGGATGGTGCTATAGAGTTTCTCGAACATTCCACGAAGAGACGTGTACAGGGAATGAAGAGGCCTCCCATTTTGCTTCGTGGTAAAGATATCATGCTGCAACTGTAGCATCTTTGTCTCGTTCCGTACCTGAGAGTACGTCGTGGCCAGAATATCCCACATCGCCTTGGCGGTGGGCTGATGGAGGACATCATTTGCTATCTCCGTCTTGAGCGTTCCTGACAGCCAAACTTTGGCATACGCGTCATCAGCCTCCCATGAGGCATATATTCCCGTCTTCTCCGGCGGTTCATCTTCGGTAAGGATATGCTTCTTACCACATGACTTCATAAGACTGAGGAACTGCATAGCCCGCAGTTCGTAGTTCGTCCCGTCCATTTTGACGATTGGTGCCAAACCTTTAAAGGCACCTATGGCGGGCATATCGACCTTTTGTTCGGACATACTGCCGGAGAAGAACAACTATGGATGATAGACCAAGAAAGTGTTGTCTACCAAGACCTTTGAGGATTCAAGTGCATATGTAGACGTTATGCACTTGAATCCATCATCTATCCGAGACCGACCGAAGGAGAGGCGCCCTGGCGACGAGTAGAGGCTGTGGAAGCCTCTACGGAAGAGAGAGGCGGCGGTTGGGGGGTCCCGGCGGCGGGGCTGGAGACGGCTGGCGGGGCCGGGGACGACGGGGGAGGGGGGGACCGGCGGGGGGCGGGGGTCTGGCTGGGGTGGCGAGGGGCCCCGCTGGAGGGCTGGAGTGGCCGGCTAAAGCGGCTGGAGGGGCCGGCTGGGCTGGCGGCGGCGGGAGAGAGAGGGGGGGGGGCGGGTTGAGAAAACCCTAGGGTTAGGGTTTTGGCTCTGATACCATGTTAGAGTAATCGATACTCTGATGTGTTATTCCATAGAGCCCTCGGCTCTCTTATATAGAGAGTAAACCCTTGGGTAAATTACATAGACGTACGTTATATAAATAGGAAATACAGAACAATACATCATAACATAATATAACCTCTACACTTATTGATACATTTCTCCGACGGGGATGATTTTTCATTGACTTTTTGCCCATCTAACTTTTTTGGAGTCTTTATTTCAAACTTTTTTATATACAGAATTGCAACATATACATAAGGAGTTTTTCTTCTTGAGCCAATAAACTATCCCTCTTTTGAAGCTTTATAGCAACCCACAACATCCTATCTTTAGACATCGACACCACTAGATTAGGTTGGGGTGCATTGGCCTCGTATTGGGGCGGCATATGTTTACATTCACGTGCTTCTCAAGCTAAAGAATTCTGCCCTTTGCCACATCATCTGAGTTGAGCTACGTGCAGAGTACGTGTCCAACTTATGCAACTATCTAGTATCTACAAGGGTCATGTGTGTGTCATGAGATATTCTACTTAGGCTAATCAAGATGTCATGTGAACATAGTCTTATGGACTCAAAGAATTAAGTCACGTCAACTCGAGATGTCTTAATTCCGGTTCCTATAAGGTTCCTGTGAATTTAAGTGGATTAATGTCTTATCCAAGCTCCTATTTTCATATTTTACTCCCGGATAATTCAATTATCAAAATTATTTTGAAAATACCAATGTATATGCAAATGCAAAGATTTTTTTTGGTGAAGTAAATTTTCTGGTTTTAAACTTTTTGTGGGTTTTTAGGTCTTTTTGGAAAAGCTAATAACTTTAGTATATTTACAAGCATTCACAAGGATTATGAACATATTTTACAAATGATTTTATACACAAGGTTATACAAGAATTTCACAAATTTGAAATACAGATTTTATAAATGGATTTTACAAGGTTTTCAACAAGGTTCGAAATCTCGATTGCGATTTCATTTCGATCAACTTAAGCCGAAATTTCGTCGAAATTTCGAGAAATTTGGACGGTGGAAATCTCAGAATTGGCTCAAAAAAGCTATTTTTTATTCATTTTTTTGTGAATTAAGATCATCCATAGACATGCGCAGAGAATGGCTGTAGCAGAAATAAAATGCTAAGGTGGATGTGTGGACACACACGTAAAGATCGGATTCGGAATGATGCAATTAGAAAGAAAATTAGTGTAGCTCCGATCGAGGATAAGATGCGAGAAAACCGCTTAAGATGGTTTGGTCATTTGCAATGCACCTGTTAGGAGATGCGAGTGTTGGGATGTTGAGCCGACTAAGAGAGGGCGAGGACGACCCAAGAAGTGTTGGAAAGAGACTATACGAAGGGATTTTAGTTTTTTGGATATAAGCCCGGGATTGACCCAAGATAGATCTGAATGGAGGCGAAGAATCCATGTAGCCGACCCTACTTAATTGTGGGAAAAGGCTTTGTTGTTGTTGTTGTTAAGATCATCCAAGCTTTTAAAACAATAAATAACTTATAAATACACAATTATATCACACATCACTCATCTATACCCCTTATGTCGCACGTATCGGTCATATCAGTCATATCGCTGTTAATGTTTATTGTTGACTGATAGATATTGGAAATGGAGTTCATCTTAGTTCATCAAACAATAAGTATACACCTATAAGCTTACAACACACATATCAATCATCTATGACTATGACCCTTATATCACACATATCGATCATATCGAATATATCGTTATTAATAACAGTCATACACAAAAAGTAAAAAAAACATCTATTCACAAAAATAAGTGACAATATGCACATTAATGATTAATGCGAGTTCAGTTCAGAACCAAGAGTTCTGTGGTGGATCTGTATCGTCCCCCTTCCTTGCTATCTCTCATAGCGCATCACAGATTCAATGAACTTGTAGTAGTTCTCTCATGTCATGTACGAGTACATGGCTTTGTAATTCATCACATACTACATGTACTGATGGTCATTGATGCTTCTGAGTATCCCGTGACTATGATAAGCAACACTAGATCCGGTATCACGAGGGACATGACGAAGCTACAAAGTACTGACTTGAGATCCCCGGGATGACGACGGCATAGTAGGATAATATCTCAGTGATGGAGGAGGCACAATCGTGTACTCACGAAGAAATCATAACTGTCACCACTAAAATTGCTTCTCTGGCTCTGCTCAGGATGGCTACCTTAGTAGTTCTCACTGCTATAGCTTTTCCATACCCGGTGTAACTATATGATGGAGGTGCGTGTGCCCGAGAAGGAGGAGGAGGTCCAGGAGGAGGAACATGAAAGTATTATAGGAAGATGCCAAATGATTACTCATCGTGTGATGATCCATATCTGCCCAGGGGACTTGGTGTTCCTTTATGATATGGGCTGCCAATGTCCATGCAGCTCAAGGAACCTACATATGATATCAAATCATCAATGTAGCTGACGGTAGGACGATAGCGATTGATGTATGCTTCGTAATCCATAGGTCCCGGACTCAGACTTGGAACAAACTGTCCATGTGCGTTCCTTTGTCGCTCCATATATTCACGCCCTGCGTAGAGTCCTTCCTCGAATCTTGTATCATGTGGTCCATGACCACCCCATGCTAACCCTCCTGAATGTATTTCCCCCTCACCGGATCCATCACGACTGCTATTAGCATTATCATCATCATCATCATTAACATCATTTCCATTGTCATCCTTTGACTTGGATTTGTGTGTGGAACTAATGGAGAGAATTTCATCAACAACTACATCAACCTCGGTCTCCAACCCTCCAAGAGGATTCGTAATTCGCTCGGATCTAGCCATAAAGTCACCTACATCTGCTCCCATTTGCTGGCTTATATTCTTATTTGGTCCTCCTCCCGGTGGATTGGGTACTGGAGCATCATTGGAATCCATCCACCTGTGGATAACATCTTCATCAGCATCGTCATTGGGCATCATGAAAATGTATGCAAAATCGATAGGGTCCGTGCTGTCTTCTTTGTCTTAGCCTTCCTTTGCATGTTTCATCTTTATCCTCAAGTTGTAGTGCACGTAGATAAGATCATGGAACTTCTGTTCTCCCAACCTATTCCGTATCTTCCAATGGATCTTGTTGAATGTACTCCAGTTCCTCTTACAACCACCAATAGATGCAGTTTGATACAATACTTTCATTGCACCTTTTTGTAGGTTGGGGGCTTCAATCCTGTATAGTAATTGTCATTTGGCCGTGAAAAATCCAAAGGAGATAAATCAATAATAGTAAATAATAGTAATGCATCAACACAATCAATGGACTTATTCATCTTCGCCCTTACTTGTAAGAGTACTGCCCTGTCCATTAACCGCGGTAATTCTACTGATGGAACTCCAAAGCATCCCAGAAGTACTTGACTTGTACATTATTTGAAGTCATAATTTTTCACATAATACTTCTAATGAATATTTTATTAGTCCCCTCTAGATTCCAAATTACCTCATTCATGCATAAGGTTTGTGTTTTCTCGTCCTTGACGGGCTTTTCCACCACAATTTGTACATCTGCTAGAAGGTCATCATTTGTACCAAGGTTGTTCTTGTATCGGTACTTGGGATTGAAGTAATAAGCTGGACACAAGCATGCATAATTCTTAGATATTAATCTATCACAAGTGACTGGGAAAAATGTAAAAAACAGATTTATTACATAATACATACCAGCCTTGCGAAGAGGATGCGAGAGCATCTTGGACCAACATTCGTCTATGATGTCCAACTATGCCTTGTATCCTTTCCCAACTGCTTCTCTGACATTCTTTCTCATGCATCGTATTGCTTCGTAGATCACTCCCATGGTCGGTTTTTTGTCTCCCTCTACGATCCACAATGCAAGCACAATCGGTTCCATTATCTTCGTGACTTTGGTCACGTCGTCCAAGAAGTGAAGATCGTTGATCAATGTCTCTACTTTCTGACCTCCTTTAGTCCGAGCTTCATGTATCTCGAACCATTCACCTTGGCAACACAATGCTATAAAATTGGTTGCAAAGCGTGTGATGCAATACCTCACCAGTTCACTATTGTACATCCACCTTATCAAAGCCAACACTTTGGAATGGTTGTAAATGAAGGTGGTGATCGTCTGTGCTTGCTCCACCACCTTTGATGCCGGCTCCCTCTTGCTGAAGTCTTTTAGAATTAAATCAATACAATGTACATCACACAGTGTCCAAAAAATGCCGTAACTGCTAGACTTCATTATTGTTTTACCCGCTTTCTTGAAGTTGCTACCATTATTCGTGACAATCTGGACAATGTTCTCTTTCCCAACATCTTTGATGATGCCCTTCATCAATTCCAGCATGTACTTGCGGTCCTTCACATGATCATATGCATCAATAGATTTCAAAAAAATAATCTTACTGTCGCAGTAAACGAGGAAGTTGATGATATACTTCCTTGTGTAGCTCGTCTACCCATCTTACATCAGTGTCATCCCGTACTCTGGCCATCTCCTCTTCAGCTTAGTGATGTACTCATTCATCTCATTCTCCATCCCGAAATACTTATTCATTATCTCATAGGATGTGGGAGCCTTTACTCCCGTTCCTGTTGCAACGATCTCATCAATGGCTTGTTGCAAAAATGACCCGCTAGCAATGTTGGCTGGAATGCTTTTCCTAAAGAAGTGCTTGTTGATGGCCTTGTCCACTCTCTCGTGCATTGGTGAACATGCCTTTCATTGTCTTCTGCCTCGGATAATTGTGTGGCTTGTATTGCATGAACCCACTCATCAGCAAGAAGGGTTCCAATCCATTCCCCTTGTATTTTTTGGTGGGTGGTGGTACTGGTGCACCTCCAGAACCACTCCCACTGCTACCGACACCAGAGAAGCCGCCTCGTGCACCACTGAGTTCACTCCTTTCGAACTCGCTCCTCATATATTCTTCTGCTGCCCTTTTGTATGCCATCATCTCCGCTGCAGTCTGAATATCAACAATGTAGACAAAGTCATCATCTGAATCAGAGAGGACATTAAACTCTTTCTCAAATATGAACTCCTTGAATTGTTCATCCCTCCTTGTCCTTTCTGTATCCCTATCCTTCTTCCCGTCCAAGTTGTCCTTCACCTTGTCCCTTACATATTTGGGACAACACATGCACTTGGCAACATTCTTGTTGTTGCCAACAAGATGTTGTTTCATTCTCGTAATCCACCCTCCTCTCAACCTCTTCCCACATGGCTTGTTGCCATTAGGAGCGATAGCATACCTCCAACCTATGTAGCCGCTGAAATCCCTTTGTTCCTCAGAACTATCATATCTCGATCCGGAATGTGAGGCTATGACGATGATCACCGAAACCTGGAAGAAATTGCAGAACAACACAATGAGAACAATTAAGCATTTGCTAATTATTTTAAGTTTTAACTTTCAGATTTAATATATTTATTTATTTCTAAGTCTTAATATGTACAAACTCGTAAATACTTGGTGTTTAAATTTGAATATAGATTTCTATATTTCGATTTGCGAGTAAAAACATGTTAGATCTAGAGATTAGGGTCTTAGATCTATAGATCAGGGGACCGATGTCGAGAACAACACCCACAAAAGACACAAAATATGTAAAATAATGCATAGATATAAGGTTTGATTTTCAGAATTGATCGATTTTTAAATTTTGTTTACCCAAAAAATTTCCGAATCATGTTTTCTATGTTTTAAACTTAAGATCCGAGTTTATCCTTGGAAAAAATCATTATTATTCCACAATAAAACACAAAAGCCCCAAATTTCTCCTCCATACATCTCACAAATATTTTCAAAATATTATTTACCACATGTAATACATGAGATCCGATTTTATATATTCATAATTCATCATGATTACACATGAAAACACAAAATCCCTAAATTTGTATTTCGAAAATCCAACAAAATAGTCAAAATCTCACCAAAAATCACCACAACATGCAAGATCAACATGTTATGAACAAAAGCCATAAAAAAGTTGAACAAATTGAAGAAGATTTGACCAATTTGGGTTTACCTCAAGGAAATGGAAGAAAATGGAGTTGGAAAGAGTTCCCGCTGCCCAAGCAGCAAGCAACAACAAAGCATCGAAATATGGATATTTCAATCGGAATTTTGGTCTTAACTCGCCCAACATGGGATTTTAATACGAAAGGTCCTCTTTTTCGGTGAGATATCGAGATGGCCCGATATCTCGTCGATATCTCAGGACATTTCGGTCAAAACCCGAGAAATCGATATACTTGTCTTTCGATATCTAGATCTCGTAGAAATCGAAGGCGATATTTCGCTGAAACCATGGTTTTCAAAATAATTTGAAAATATTTTCACAAACATTTGCAAATAAGTTACACAATTTTACAACAAGTTTACAACAAATTTACAAAGGTTTGCAAATATTTCACAAAGATTTTTCAAAGGTTTTCAAAAGATCTTTCCAAGGTTGCAGAAAGCGGTAGTCGGTACTTAGTCAGTGGGGTCAATGTCTAAGGATTAATCGGCAGTCGGGCGACTAATCGGATTTAGTCGGCCATTAGTCAGTTTTGGATTTTTTAATTATTTAAATATATAAATCATTTTGTATACATATATTCTTATATATTTACATTGATTTGTTCATTTTTTGTACTATCATAATGAAATAAAAGATGTAATTGACTTTAGATATGGGTTAAAAGTGCCTTTAAAAGACGTTGGTGCTCACATAAAGAGAAGACGTTGATGCACAACTTAATAACAAGATTTCTTTGACCAATGTACAAGTCCATGGAAGTGCACAACTTAATAATGAGATTTAAATCTGTAGCTCATACATTTACCAATAAGCTCAATTTCTATATATTTGCTTTTCACTCATGGAGAAGACGTTGGTGCTCACATGATGTTAAGTAGCGTGGTTAAGTTAGGAGCACACAGTAATTCTTTTAGTAGACCAATGTTGTAAAAGACGTCCGACTGGCCCGACTAGTAGGTCCGACTAGTCTAGTCAGTGGGGTGGCCGACCGAGTACCGACTAATTCTGATTAGGTACAATAGTCGACCAATTTTTGCTTGTAGATACCATACTTTTTATGTTTTGCTTTTTCTATAAGCAAACTTATTATAATATGCTTAATATTTTATTTAAATTCAATAACTTCTTTTATTTTATTATGATAGTATAAAAATATACAAAATGTATGTAAATATACGTATAAAAATGAATTATATATTTAAAATGATCATAAAATTCAAAGCAGATTGAAGTCCAACTAAATCCGATTAATCGCTCGACTGGCGATTAATCCTTAGTCAATGACTTGACCGACCAAGTACCGACTACCGACTTTTGCAACCTTGTAGTAGACGACATTTTCCTTGACCATTTTGAGTCATTTCTTTTCCAGTAACTCTCTGAATGCTAGAAGGAATCTGAATATAGTTGAGTGGTCTCTGCAGCAACACAAATAACTGCCTGATTGTATATCATTTGTCATTCAGATATTTTTGATGTACACATGGAATCAACTAAAAAATCACTTTTTAACCTAATGCAGGTGTGGCTAAAAAATGTATAAGTTTGCTTTTAAAAAAATCTAAAAACTAAAAAATAAAAAATTCTCTATGTAAAAGTCGGTCTTGTAGTCGACCGACTATGCCGACTAGTCGGCCCGATTAGTCGGGTTGACCGACTAATGGCCAACTAGGCCTAATCGAGTCGGTTACCCCCTCGACTCGACTAGTCGGACCGACTAATCGGCCTAGTCGACCGACTTTTACAACAATGGATTTTTCAGAACATCTGACAACCATTCAAAATCTTCTGAAAAATATTTTTAAACCACTTTTTACAAACATTTTACAAAAAAAATCCATACATATTTACAAGAATTTTTTAATCTTTTTATCGGTTATCCTTATCCTTTATTTTAGAGCTTTATTATTAAAAATACAAGAAGATACGAGTTATGGTTAATGTATATATACCATATATACAACATCCTATACTTTGCGTGAACTATGTCCTCATAGTGACCAAGAAACAATAAAGGAAGGCATAACTCGTGTTATGTGTAGCATAATGCTATACTACAATGGCTTAATGAAAGAATGAGAAATCAATCACCCCCATATACTTAGGATCAATTAATCCCAGGTATAAAAGATTGTACACTAAGTGGGGATGATCGCGGTTGAGAATATACGAAATCAACGACTCAGCTTGTCTCCCCCTATATTCAGGGTAAAGAGTTCTAAGTATATAACATAATATCAACGAGTTTATAGACAAGAGAGAGAACAAAAACGAAAAATTCGGGCCACTCACCCCTATACTTAGGATCTAGTTATCCTAATTATAACACCGATGAAAGGGATGCATGAATAAAACGAAAGAGGTGAAGAAAGGAAAATAAATGAAAAATAACAACGATAAAATTTTTTTTTTGTAGCTCAAATATCTGAATCCTCTGATGTTGGGAGCTCTTCTTGTTCTTGAAATACCACTTTTATGGAATCAATAACAAAAAGGAATGTATCATGCTCTAGATATGGTTTTAGCAACTGTCCAGTGACTATGAACGACCATGCGTCAGATGACAACCCATATATGATGATGCTACAATTGTCACACACATTCCTTTACTAAAAATGGCTCGGTCCGTTTGCTTTTCAATTTGCGCGAGAATAACTTCAACTTTGCGTCAAACAACCATACCTTCTGTCTAGGTTCGAATGTCCTTCATTTGATATGCTTGTCGTGCCATCATTTGATTTTCTCATTGTACATCAGACTGTTTTCATATGCGTAGTCTATGAATTCCAGTATCTGTTCAAATCAATCTTTCGGTTCTGACTAGCTTGTGGGTCGAAATTACAAATGTGGACTGCCCAAAGTGATTTGTGAATTAGTTCGACGGTCAGATGGCAGGACTTCCCATAGACAAGTCGATAGGGAAACATTCCTAGTGGAGTCTTGTAGGCAGCACGATAAGCCCATAGAACTGAATCAAGGAGTTGAGACCAGTTCTTCCTATCCGGTCGTCAAGTTCCTGTAGATTAGTCTTGATCTCCCTATTTGAGATTTCAGCCAAGCCATTAGATTGTGGGTGGTAAGGAGATACGACACGGTGATCAATGTCGTACTCCTTTACAAGTTTATTAACTTCTTTGTTTATGAAATGCCTACCTCCATCTGAGATTATAATTTTAGGAATTCCGAATCGTGAGATATTGTTGTCCCTGAGAAAGCGACAAATCCTACGACTATCTGCGGATCGAGTCGGGATAGTCTCCACCCAATGACTCGCGTAATCTATGGCAAGAAGATGTATTTATATTCCTGATCTCTGGAAAACGAGTCCATAAAGTCAATACCTCACGCATCAAATACATCAGATATTTGGATGAACTTGAGTGGCATCGAATATTTGAAACCAATGGTTCCTCACAGTTGTTAATGCATTCTTTCATATATGTTGCATCATCCTTGAATAATGTATGCCACTAGAGGCCACACTACAATATTTTTGCTGCCATTCTATTTTCATAATGATATCCTCCTGCTTTGAGCTTGTAACAGTGCTCGAGGACGCTGGTGTACTCCTCTCAAGGAATGCACATTCTCCAAATGCAATCCGCACCTTCTCTGAAAAGGTGTGGATCTCCCCATTGGTAGAAATGAATATCGAATAAGAACCCGTCCTTTGCTCGAGTCCAAACTTACGGAACTTTCTCTGAGACGAGATAGTTCACAATGTCGACATACTAGGGGAGCAAGATGGCATTCAAAATCGACTCATCTGGAAAGTCTCTGTGATTGGTACACTGCTCATTGAAGTCTCTGTATTTTTGATTCTGGACAAGTGATCTGCTACCACATTCTTAACTCCAAGTTTATCTCTTATCTTCAAATCAAATTCATGGAGTATAAGGATCCAACGGAGCAGTCATTACTTGACATCCTTCTTGTTGTGTAACTATCGGATAGTAGAGCAGTATGTAAATATAATAACTTTTGAATCGAGAAGATGAGATCATAACTTCTCAAGGGCAAAAACCACTACCATCAGTTCTTTCTTTGTGACTATGTAGTTCTTCTGGACCTCATCAAGTGTTCTGCTGGCATAATGTATAACAAATGACAATTCATCCCTGCGCTGTCCCAGTACAGCTCCAATAGCAAAATCAAAAGCGTCCGTCATGATCTCGAATGAGAGACGAGTAATCGAGGGCTGTATGATAGGCGCTTGAGTAACCAGTTCTTTCAGTTTATTTAAAGGCTTGGAGGACCTTATCATCAACAATGAATTCAGCTTCCTTGCCTAGGAGCTCGGTAAGAGGTCGGACAATCTTGCTGAATTCTTGGGTATAAAATCCAACATACCCTAGAAATGACCTCATCTGCTTCAGTGTCTTAGGTGGGTCAAGTTTGACAATGACAGCCACCTTGGTCAGGTCAATCTCTGTTCCTCGTTTGGAGATGACGTGACGCAACACAATTCCAACGGTGACCATAAAGTGACTTTTCTCCTACGAGAGTACTAAGTTCACCTCACATCATCTCTTTAGCACTCGGTGTAGATGAGAAAGACAAGCATCAAAACTGTCACCGTAGACCAAGAAATCATCCATGAAGATCTCTAGAAAGTTCCCCACCATGTCGGCGGACACAACCAACATACACCTTTGGAATGTAGCGGGTGCGTTAAACAATCTAAAGAGCATCCGTTTAAAGGCAAATTTGCTAAACGAATAAGTGAATGTAGTTTTCTCTTGATCTTCATGAGCGATTGCCACTTAGTTATACCCGAATTACCCATCCAAGAAACAAAAGAACCCTTTCCCTGCCAGTCTGTCGACATTCTGATTAATAAAGGGCAGGGGAAAGCGATCTTTCTTGGTCGCTGAGTTCATGCGCCGATAATCTATACATACATGCCATGATATAGGCAGTCGGGTCGGAATATCCTCTTCTTTGTCATTTGTTACAATCATGATCCCGGATTTCTTCGAGACCACGTGTAATGGACTTACCCATTTAAATTCGGAAATAGGATAAATGAAGCTAGCTTCACACCATTTCGTTACCTCTTTCATGACAACTTCTCGGAGATTAGGATTCAGCCTACGTTGAAACTCACGAGACGACTTGCTGTCATCCTTTAAGTAGATGTGATGTGAACACTATGCCAGATTTGTTCTTTGGAGATCCGAGATATTCCAACCAAGTGCATTACGGTTTTTCTCTAGAATCTCAAGCAATCACGATTCCTGATCAACGGTCAATCACGAACTGATGATGACCGGATACTGTTCAGGCTCACTCGCAAGGAAGGCATACTTTAGATTTGCTAGAAGCGACTTTAACTCAAGCTGAATCTGAATCGGTTTTTAGTAACCTCCGAGACGGTGCTGGTGATCAGTGCATGATTTGCCAATGATTTTTCATTAACCTCGATTACTCTTGGTTCAGATAATGAAACACCGAACATATCTGCAATTATTTCTTCTTGTTCGGTTTAGGATGGATATTTATCAACCACCTCGATCAGCTCTTTGGAGTAGATCTCCCCATCGACAGAGGAATAGAATTCGACTGTGCTTTCCACGTTTTCCTTTAGGAAGAGGAATTTCTAGGTCTCAATGTCATTCATGGAAAGACTTGGTTCTCTAATTTCATCAATAATGTCACAATCAGTTGCACAAGGTGTAGCTGGTTCTTTTTTCTCGGATGTGCTCTCTGCTGACTTAGGACAATAGGTTCAAAGGTCATCTCTATAGTTACCTTATCGCTATTGGAGCGAATGGTGATCTTTCTAGAGCCATAACCACTACCGCTTCGGCTGTTCGAAGGATCAACCGATCAATTATGACGAGGGTCTGAAGTAACAGTGAAGATGAGTCCATGTCCAGGATAATGAAGTCTACTGGGAATTTCATACCTTGCACTGTTACGATAACATCTTCCAGTGCACCTCATTGTCTTCTATTAGATCGATCGGCAAACTGAAGATCATTCACCGGACCGAGCTCGAATTCCTTGATGAGAGAAGTGAGCATGAGGTTGATGGAGGAGCCGCTATCAAGTAGAGTTCGATAGAATATTTGATTGAAGATCTCACATCTGACCAAAGGTACTCAGATCTGTTGCGTCGGTTCTTGCAGGACTGACGCTTCGATGTACATGCCTCTTTAAGTCTTTTCTTCACGATAGACACGTATTCCATGGCTTTCAACAAATGCATCTCAAGGAAAAATATTTTGTAATATTTCAATAACACCAAGAACTGACAAAGCTGTTTTCGTTTTTTTACTTTTTTGTTTAATTGCTTCTGGAAATGGAATATATACATCATCAAAAGCAAATTTTCTATTAATATCTGAATCAACTTGTACAAATAGATGATTAGAAGGGATATAATCATCCATTACATGGTGAAAACAAAAAACTGTAAAATCGGCTCTGTTGGCGGGCACGAGATCGGCTGTTGGTGCTGGCGTCTCCTTGTCTGGCTCGACCTTGACTGTTATTGTCTTTTTGTATTTTTTGCTTTTCTTGATTTTTTGTATTTTCTCATCTGGTGTTGCTCCTCCTTCCCCAGAACTCGATGCAGGGTCAACAGATGTAGAAGATGAGGATTAGCCCATGGAAGCTTTATTCTTTACTTTCGTCATGGTAGTCAACTGCCGTGTCTTACCGTTCATGAGAGTCATAGAGTTAGATAATATGAATGAAGCATTCATACTTGATTTGATTGGGGGAGATTCATTACAGTCTACCTGCTCCTTGCGACAGAAGTTATTCGGGTTGACCTCAACCTGTGCTGGAATGATGGTCTTCGCAAGGGTGATGTTATCTAGCTTCTAGCTCATCTCAGCCATATTCTTCACCAATTGTACCAAGCAATCAAGTGCGGGGTTGACTGGCGTTGCCTCTAACTGTTCAACATGTTGAGATCGCTGAGTCTGATAATAGTGTGGAGGCGACTGCTAATAGTGTGGACCGAAATCTCAGCGATATCACCATATGAGGAGTCTTCCATTTGAAAATACCCACTTTGGAGAAATACGTTCGAAATTTCGATCGAGTTGAGTGCATTTCGTGTCCTTCTGCTACTGTGCACTCACTTGGGTTGCTGCATCTTCTCCAACACCATTTTCTTTTATCTTCTTGAGCTATACTCAAATCTTCTTCAATTTGTTGATATGGGTGTATTTTTTTGAGGGTTTTCATTCCTCTCATATTTATATTGCATATTGTGGTGTTTTTTTGGAAAGATTTTCGATATTTTATGAGATTTATGGAATACAAATTCGAGGCTTTTGTTTTTTTGGAATCATGATGAGTTTTCAAAGGATAAAGTTTGATCTAATGTTTAACACTTAGAAAAGAAGATTTTGAAAAAAAAGTGAGATGTATGGAAGATAAATTTGGGGTTTTTGTGTTTTATTGTGGAACCATGATGAGTTTTTGAAGGAGAAACTCGGATCTTAATTTTAAAATTTAGATAACAAGATTTCGATTTTTTAGTAATTAAAATTTAGTAATTAGTTAAGTCCGAAAACCAAACCTTAGATATAGGCATTATTTACATGTTTTATGTCTCTTATGTGATTTTTCTCAAAATTGGTCCAATCATCCATGGATCTGTGACAATTTTATTTACAAATTAGAACATAGAAATCTATATACTATTTTAAACACTAAATATACACGACTTTATGCACATTAAGTGTTAGAAAAATTAAAAATATATTATATCCGAAAATCAAAACAAAAATAAGTAGCAAATACTTAATTGTTATCATCGTATAGCCTCTATGAATGATTGTTCTGTAATTTCTTTGCTTGTTTCAGTGATCATTGTCATAGCCTCACATTTCAGATTGGGATATGATAGTTCTAATATTAGAGAGATTTCAGTGGGGACAGTGGTTGGTGGTATGCCACTGCTCTTGATGGTAACAAAGCCAAATCACAATGCAACTTCTGTGGTTAGAGGTTGGGTGTAGGGTGATTACGAGGATGAAGCAACATCTTGTTGGCAACAACAAGAATATTGCCAAGTGCACGCATTGTTGTCCCAAAGATGTGAGGGACATGGTGAATACTAGCTTGGACAGGAAGAAGCACAAGGATACAGAGAGCGCAAGGAGGGTTGAACAATTCAAGGAGTTCATGTTTGAGAAAGAGTTCAATGTCCTCTCTGATTCAGACGACGACGACGACTTTGTCTACCCTGTTGATATTCAGACTACAACGTAGAGGATGGCATACGAGAGGGTAACAAAGAAATCTATGAGAAGCGAGTTCGAGAGGTGAGAACTCGATGGTGCACAAGGCAACTTCTATGGTATCGGTGGCACTGAGAGTGGTTATGGAGGTACACCAATACTAGTATACTACCACCTACCAAAAAACACATGGGAAAGGGGCTTGAAACCTTCTTGAGGAGGAGCAGGTCCATGCAATAAAAACCAACAAGGATCCGAGGTAGAAAATAGTGAAGGGCATGTTCAGGAATGCCTGGAAGGGAGTGGCCAAGGCCATCAACAAGCTCTTTTTTAGGAAAAGCATTCTGGCGAACGTTGCTAGCAGGATATTTTTACATGCCATCGACGAGATCGCTACTGCAGGAACATGTGTAAATGCTCCCACATTCTATGAGACAATGAACTAGTATCTCATGATGGAGAAGGCGATGATAAACGAGTACATCACTGAGCTGAGGAGGAGGTGGTCAGGTATGGGGATGACGCTGATGTGCGATGGATGGATGAGCTATATGAGGAAGCATATTATCAACTTCCTCGTTTACTGTGATGGGAAGTTTTTTTTATCCATTGATGCATTCGTTCATGTGAAGGACCACACGTACCTGCTGAAGTTTATGAAGGACATCATCTAGGGTGTTAGGAAGGAGAACATTGTCCAGATTGTCACGGACAATGGCAACAACTTCAAGAAAGCGAGTGAAACAATAATGAAGTGTAGCCGATACGAAATTTTATGCACACCGTGTGCTGCACGTTGTATTGAATTGATTTTTTTCTGAAGGACTTTAGCAAGAGGAAGCTGGTCTCAAAAGTGGCGGAGCAAGCACGAACGATCATCACCTTCATTTAAACCATTCCAAAGAGCTGGCTTTGATGAGGCTGATATACATTGTTGAATTGGTGAGGCCCGACATCACACGCTTTGCATCAATTTTATAGCGTTGCATAACCTTAAACAACATAGACATGATTGAAAACCACGTGTTGCCAAAATGAATGGTCCAAGATACTTGAAACTCGAAAGGAAGGAGGAAGGAAAGTGAAGACAATTATCATTGATCTTCACTTTTGGGATGAGGTGATTTGAGTCACGAAGATATCTGGTTGTGTTTGCATTGTGAATCGTAGATGGCGACGGAAAGTTGAACATGGGAGTGATCTCTCAGACAATGCGCTGCATGAGAGAGAGGGTCAGAGAAGCAGTTGGGAAAGGATGAAAAGTATGGTTGGACATCATAGACGGACGTTGGTATAAGATCTCTCGCATCATCTTCACAAGACTGGTATATAATAAATCAATTCTTTAATTTTTTTGTAGCACTTTTGATGAATTAAAATCTGAGAATTATGCATGTTTATATATTACTTCGATGCCAAGTACCGGTACAAGAACAATCTTGGTACAATTGCTGTCTTTCTAGCAACTGTTCATATTGTGGTAGAGAAGCTCGTCAAAGATGAGAAAACACAAACCCTGTGCATGAATGAGTTGATTTGGAATCTAGAGTGGACTTATGTTTTCAAGTAGTCTAACAAAATAGTCATTGGAATTATTATGTGATAATTTTTGACTTCAAACAATGTGTAGGTCAAGTACTTTAGAGATGCTTTGGGTTCCTTCGATAGAATTACAACGGTTAATGAATGAGCAATACTCTTCCTGGTAAGGACAAATAAGTCGACTGATTGTGTTGTGACGTATTACTACTATTTGTACTATTATTGATTTGTTTCTTTTTGGATTTTCCGCAGTCGAATGGTGGTTACTATACTGGGATTGAAGCTCTCAACCACCGAAAGGTGGCAATGAAAGTATTGTCTCAAATCTCATCTGTTAGTGATTATGAGAGGGACTGGAGTATGTTCAACCTGATCTATTTGAAAAGACGAAACAGGTTGGGAGAACAGAAGATCCATGATCTTGTCTACGTACACTACAACTTGAGGTTAAAGATGAAACATGCAAGGGAGAACCATGACAAAGAGGACTACACAAACCCTATCGATCTTGCATACATTTTCAAAATGCACGATGATGAAGCAGATGAAGATGTTCTCCAAAGGTGGATGGATTCCAATGGTGCTCCAGTGCTCAATCAATCAGGAATAAGATCGAATCAAAATAATAGCCAACAACTGGGAGCAGATGTTGGTGACTATATGGCTAAGATCTGGACGGATGACATACCCTTTTGGAGGGTTGGAAGCTGATGTCGATGCGGTTGTTGATGACATTCTCTCCACTGGTTCCAAATCCAAATCCAAATCCAAATTAAATGATGACAGTGGATGTAACGTCCAGAGCTTAGGTCCCCGGTCCGTTATCGAGGAAAACTGGCCCTGACAACTTGTTGGGTTCGGGCCCAGATGGACCCGTTGACAACCACCCAAAATGCTTAAGCCCAAGTTGTCAAGTAGTAATCCCCACCACTTATAAACCACACCCACACTTCGTGAGTTTTAGATGTGGCACTATATTTGAGGTTGGGGTGTTACAACCTCCCCACTTATATTCGCAACGTACTTGTTGCGACACGGCCCATCATGATGGGCCGTGTCGCAACAAGTACGTTGCGAATATAAGTGGGGAGGTTGTAACACCCCAACCTCAAATATAGTGCCACATCTAAAACTCACGAAGTGTGTGTGTGGTTTATAAGTGGTGGGGATTACTTTTTACAACTTGGACTTAAGCATTTTGGGTGGTTGCCAACGGGTCCATCTGGGCTCGAACCCAACAAGTTGTCAGGATCAGTTTTCCTCGATAACGGACCGGGGACCTAAGCTCGGGACGTTACAAATAGTATCAGAGCGGGTTCCCTCTGATAGTGGAAAGGACTACCCGAGAGGTGGAGCCACCCCTACAAAGAGATAGGAGAAAATGGCTACCCGGAGCGTGCAATCACCACTGTTACTGGGAATAAGTGATGGGCCATGTCGCAACAAAGACGTTGCGAATATAAGTTGGGAGGTTGTAACACCCCAACCTCAAATATAGTGCCACATCTAAAACTCACGAAGTGTGGGTGTGGTTTATAAGTGGTGGGGATTACTACTTGACAACTTGGACTTAAGCATTTTGGGTGGTTGCCAACGGTCCATCTGGGCCCGAACCCAACAAGTTGTCAGGATCAGTTTTCCTCGATAACGGACCGGGGACCTAAGCTCGGGACGTTACAGTGGAGATGATGATGATGATGTTGTTGGTGGTCGTGGTGGATCTGGTGAAGAGGAAACATATTCAGGGGGTTAGCATGGGGGTGGTTGTGGACCATATGATACAAGATTCGAGGAAGGGCTCTACTTAGGACGTAAATATATGGAGCGACAGATGAATGCACATGGACAATTTGTCCCAAGTCCAAGTCTGGGACCTATGGATTACAAAGCATGCAGTCGTTACCATCGTCCTACGGACAACTATATGGATGATTTGATATCATATGAGGCAACTTCTACATAACTCTAGCCTCTCCACTAGTGAAAGTACTACCACTGCTACTACTGCTAGTTTGGTTATAACTTCAGGTACAATAGCCAATTCCGCCTCTGCTTTTGGCACTGCATGGATTAATGAATCCAGGGCATCTACATATTTTGACAGGAGAAGGTAGTCTCCTTACCTTCTCTTAACCCTCTTCCTCTGTGAAGACGGTTCGAGTTGCTAACGTGGCCCATTCATCCGTCATTGCTATCGAAACCGTGGAGTTTTCCTCCAAGCTTCGGCTGTCTGGAGTCCATTGTGCCCCAGTTTTTTCTCTTACCTTATTATCCCTTCAGAAGCTATGTACTGAGCTTAATTGTTGGGTGATTTTTGGTGTGTTCTGTTGTTATTTTCAGGACATTTGGACAAAACAGATTTTTGGTGGGGGACATGAGAAGAATGACCTCTAATATCTTGATATTCCCTCTGAGTTGAGTTTTGTTGGCGCTGTGTCTATCTCTGACGATACCCTTGCTTTGGCACCTTAGTCTTGGACATCCTTCTGCCAAGGATATTTACATGATATTCTCTGAACTATCTACATTGAAACCATTTGAATGCGAGGTGTGTCAGTTTAGGAAACATCATTGAATATTTTTTCCGTGCATGTGCTGAGCTCCATCGTGATATTCCTTTTGCTCTTGTCCATTGTGATATATGGGGACCTTGCCCAGTCCGAACTCTGAGTGGACACAAATATTTTGTTATTTTTATTGATGATTATAGTCGATCCTCTTGGGTCTATCTGATAAAGGAACGTTCAGAGATCAATAAAATTATCAAGAGTTTCTTTCAGTACATCAAAACATTCTTCTCTGCTTGCGTTCAAATTTTTCGTATTGATAATGCTATGAAATTCACCCAACATGACTTGACTACTTTCTTTGCTTCCCAAGGAAGGAATTGTTCACTATACTTCCTATCCGTATACCTCCTAGCAAAATGCGGTAGCGGAAAGGAAACTTAGACATCTTTTTCACATTGTTCGATCCCTTCTCACTCAGATGAAGGTTCCGAAGATCTACTATGGTGATGCCATTCTTACAGTCATCCATCACGTATGTTTTTCTTAGCTACTCGCACACCCAAAAGGGCTACAGTTGACCCTGCTTGTCATCGAAACTTTATTTCTGTGGAATTTACTTTCGTTGAACATACTAGCTTCTTTTCCCAGTCTGTCATGGATATACCCTTGGATCTACCTCCACCACCAATTGTTTATAAGCGCAAGTATACATCTGTGCCTGCTCCTGCGCCTTTGCATGTTCCTCTTATGCCGGATGATATGCCATCTTCAAGTGCTCCCACCACTGCTACCCTGGATATGTCACGGGAGATTCCAACAAATCTCCACAGGACAAAAAGACAATATACTTTCCACTCTATGTCTCATTTGACTTCTACTGATGGTTTACCATGTTATGGCAAGAGATATGCATATGCTCTCTTAACCATTTCTGTTCTCAGAGATCATCAAAGTTCTTTACAGGATCATGGTTGGTGACAAGCGATGAATGAGGAAATGGACGCTCTTACATCCAGAGGAATGTGGGACTTTGTACTGTGTTCATTGGGATTGGACCTGTGGCTTGTAGATGGGTCTTCATGATCAAACAATCACCTGATGGGTCCATTGACAGATTGACTAGTTGCCAAAGAATTTACATAGACTTATGGGGTTGACTACTTTGAGACTTTCTTGTCAGTGGTGAGGATGGGCTTTATTCGCACTATCCTTTCGGTGGATGCCAGGGATGGCCTATCTTTTGGCTCGATGTAAAGAATGCTTTCCTTTATTTCGATCTTGAGGAGGAAGTTTACATGATGCAAGTCGAGGGGGAGTGTGCGTGCCGACTTCACAAGGCTTTCTAAGGCCTAAGGCAGAGCCCTCAAGCATGGTTTGATAGACTTACTACTGAGATTAACACTCTTGGCTTCCATAGGACAACATCTGATTACCTTATTTTTATAGACGACGCTGGTATTGTCGTACTTGTAGTTACGTTGATGATATGGTTGTTATATATGATGACAAAGAAGGCATTTCAGAGACCAAGGACTTCCTTCAGAAGGTCTTCATCACGAAGGACCTAGGCCAACTCCGCTACTTCCTTGGCATAGAAGTGACATACTATTGAGGGACTTCATCTCTCCCAAAGGATACATTGCTTGAACATTCTAAATGAGTCCAGACTACTTGGATGCAAGCCATCTGGCATCCCTGCAGACCCGAGGAAGCACTCTACTTCAGTTGATCCTGCATTTGAAGATACCACATGATACAAAAGTCCAGTTGGTAAACTTCTTTCCTTTTATGTTACTAGGCCGGATATATCTTATGATGCGAGCATAGCCAATCGACACATGGAGAGACCATTTTACAATCATTGGCAAGATGTTTTTTGATCCTTTGCTACTTGAAGGAATCACCATGGCGAGCCTCTTCTACGGGGTCAATGACCACACTGGTATCTCTGCTTATACTGATGCAGATTATGGTAGTTCACCTGAGGATCGTCGATCCACTACAGGATATGTTATGATAGTTGGTGAAAATCTTATCATTGGGCGGGGCAAGAAGTAGACTGTAGTCTTCAGATTGAGCGCAGAGGCAGAATATGGGGGATGGCTCGGGCCACCTGTGAGATTACTTGCTTAGTCTCTTTTTTACATGAACTTAATATTGTTGTTACTGCTCATGTTCCTTTGTAATGTGACAAAGGTCCGCTACATACTATGATGCCCACCTCGTGATCCGGGTTACTCGTTCACACATCATTCATAATATTATATTTGCCAATGATCGCATTAGGTTACAGAAAATGAGGGAAAATTTTTCATGTTTGAATGACATTCATAAATTAATTATCAACCACAGAACAACAAGTATCGCCGAGAGATATTTGCATTAATTTCCATATAACATTACATATGTCAAAAGAAACTGACACTATGTACATGTACCTCAAAATATAACCGAAGAGAAAGGAAAAAGCATTTACATTATCCTGTATAAAAACTATAGCATGTGTATCGTTGAAAGTAACCGCGGAAGCTCAGGGTCCAACTGTCAATTTAATGAGTCGCATGCGTCTTGCTTGCCATTCATGTTAGGAAGAAAAAGATATCAACAAAGGTTGAGTACAATCTAATTTATCAAAATAAAACATATATTCCAGTGGTTTCAAAAGAAAGCAAGTAGATATGTGTTGACATGCAAATTTAGTAAGCTACTTGCATAGAAATTTGCTTTCAAACTGTTTTATGTAAATGAATCCTCTTGTTCACTCACCACCTCACTATTCCCACTTAATGTTCTTTTTTAATTGTATGATCCATATTTAGGCAAACATCATTTTTTTATTGATAAGGCATGTTGATGGATCTTAGAAGAAGAAGATGACGAGTTTCATGATCTGATCTTTTCTTGTGAAATTTCTCGAGCTTAGTGGATAGTCTGTGGTCTTGGTCTGCGTGTGACCTCATACTATGACTCTAAGGCGTGAACAAAACCTGGGTTGAGGTGCCTCTGTAGGAATGTGATGGGGTATAATGCATCCTAACTAAGTTCCCAACACGTCCACTAGCTTCACCTAACAACCTGTAGTAGCAGCTTTCATTCTAGTACAGAAGATTTTCGTGCCACAATCCTTTGTTCCTTTTCATTAGTGTGAGATATCAGATGTGATAGTTGATCTTCATAAATGTTGATGATTGATTAATGATAATTGATGATTGATGATTTTCAAGATTTAATCTCCTTCTTCGCTTAAAATAATGAGATTAGAATCTATTCATTAGATTTGGTTTTAAGTTCAGATTGATGCAAAATTCGCCAAATCTTTTTATCTTTAAATAATGAGATTTTGAACTATTCATTAGATCCGAATTTAAGTTTAATTCTATGCAACTTTTCCCAAAACTTTTTATCTTTAAATTACGAACTTAGTACCTAAATAAGTGATCTTAAATTGGCTCTAATTTGCATGTTAATCACTCCAAAGCTCTCAATTTTAACATGAAATCAGTGGCTAATTCATGATCTGTAGTTGGGTCTTAATTTCATGTTAGGCGGTCTGACAAAGTTTCTTGTAATATGGTTGACGTTGCCCCTATTAATTCCCCTCTGAGGAATTTACGTCACGTATGAATCACTTGCTTTTGAATCTCATTTTTTGGTAGTACGAAGGGGGAATTGGCCCAAAAGTTGGATAGGGGTCAAGACGCAACTGAGCTTAGTCACCTCTCTTCGTTGGTTCTGTGCAAAGTGTCCTCCCGTGATATGAGTTACCACCCCTTGATCACTTACAGTACCCCAAACATCTGATTGCGTTTTCCGGAATATTACTACTGAAATTGCATTGTACATCCATAATAGATGGTGCCCCCCTCGGAAAAGTCTATTCGAACGCTTTTCTTTGGTTGGGGGTTTGGAAGGCTTGGTTCCGAGTCCTCTGCCGTGGGATCAATTTAGCAACATTTTTCCCGCATTGCGAGAAAGGGATAATGTCCAACTTAGAGTTGTCAATTATATCCTTTATGGAAATGGCAAGCCAACTCGAGGAATTTCTCACACAAGTATTCAATTGTTTCGCATTTGGACTAGACACATGTTGGATGTAAGAAAGGAATAGTGAACATCTTTGATATTAGTAGTTGCTTGGAAGTGTGAGTTTTCTGGGAGGACCATAGGTCTAAAGTAAGCCAACAAAAGCGATTGACCTTCTATCTGTCGACCGACAATGATTTGTCAAATATACTTCGAAGAATGGCATAGATCGGTACGAAATACCATATACCCTTGAAAGCTGCGAGCCCTAACCCCCAGTTTGATGGAGGATAGTGCCCTAACTCTACTATATATAAATATCTAAATATATAATGGAAAAAGCTATATAAGCAAAAACCTTTCACTCACTCCCCTCTATTCGAAAATTGCCTTTCTAGGAGCATTACGATCTACTACCAGGTCTTCTGGTCTTCTGACTCGAAATATCCTCGAAACAGTTATGACAATGATTAGTGAGGCAGACACTCTCTTCGCAATTAGATATAGGAAGATACATCAGTCTTTCTACCTTTGTTTTGCATGATACAAGAAGACAATTGGTAGGCCTCCCTAACTATCCAAGAAGACACTCGAAACTGGACAACAAACCTACCCAGTGGACTGCCGAGCTACAAGTCCTACGACACAGGAGTGGGATTCTCTAAAAAGCCAACGGTCATGGTTGGCCAAGAAGGGCCCACTTGGAGACTTGGGATCTCAGCAGGAAATGCGAAGGTGAAGCCGGCCTCAAAAAGAGAATCAACGTGGGGGCTGCAATCCTTTAGGACTAGTAGTCCTCTTGACACACTTATCGCTGCAATCCTTTAGGACTAGTAGTCCTCTTGACACACTTATCGCCTATTATTTGCCTCTTCTGCTTCTATCAAGGATAGGAAATCAACTACAGGAGATGTCTTAGTGGGGCTTAGGCAGGGATCCTGGACTAATGTGCATGCCAAAAGCCCCAAATTTTGAACTTTAATTCCAGGAGATTAGGAGTCTAATCACGTGGTTTGAATTAGAATCTAAATTATACAAAACCACCCAAATTTCTTTTTAATCTCAGCATCCAAATAGTAGCTGAGGAATACTTAAATTATCTCCCATTTTTGTTGTCAATCTCAATATCCAAACAGTAGCGGAGAAATACTTACAATATCCTTTTTTTTCAATCTCTGTACAATAGCAGAGAAATGCTTAACATATCCCTTTTTTTTCTTTTTTCTTTTTCAATCTCAGTACAGTAGCAGAGAAATACTTAAAATGTCCCCTCTTTTTTTCTTTCTTTCTTTATCTCTGTATAGTAATAGAGAGATACTTAAAATATCCCTTTTTTCTTTTCAATTTCCGCACAATAGCAGGCAAACACTTAAAATATCTTTTTTTTTCTTTTTAATCTCTGTACAGTTGCAGTGAAATACTTAAAATATCCTTTTTTTTTTCTTTTAAATCTCTGTACAGTAGCAGAAAAATACTTAAAATATCCCTTTTTTCTTTTATTATCCAAGAACATGAGCTCTAATCTGATCTGAAATTAGATCTAAAATGTATACATCAGTGGCTCCCCCGCCCCCACCCCCCAAATTCTTTATATTTTAACATGAAATTAGTGGTTGAACGGTGGCCTGAAATTAGATCTATTAATATGCAATTCACCACCAAGTTTTTTAAATTTTGACATAAAATTAGTGCATAAATAAGGGGCTTGAGTTTTTGTCTTGGTTTGCATGAAAGACATCAAGAGGAGGGGGATTGTGCCTTGGATCTCCAAATTTTGTAGATCAAATTTTGCATGCAAGAGCTTCCAAGAGCAAGGAGCAGTAACTCCTTTGATCAGCCTCTTCAGGGGGCTTCCACATACATTGCCACTAATCTTGTTTTTCATGAACGTACTATGCACATTGAGATTGACTGCCACTTTATTCACGATGATGCACGTGGAAGGAAGATCACTACTCCACACATCTCCACCGATTTTCAGCTTGCAGACGTATTCACGAATGCACTACCAAAGAAACGCCTATTGTGGGTAATCTCCAAGTGGGCATGATCGATAGATATGCTCCAACTTGAGGGAGAGTATTAGAGTCAGCTTTATTTTATTCTATTGAGTTGTAATCCTTTGGGATCCTTTTATGTAATTTCCCTTTTATGAGTGCTCTAAGGTTTCAGCCTATATAAGAACATGTAGACCTCCTAAAGTATCTCGTTGCATTGTTCTCATCTCTCTCCACATACACAACACACTCTACCTCTTCTTAATGCATCCATCGTCCTTAGGAATGCATGTATCCTTCGAACAGTGATGAAGCATGGAGTGGTTATGGTTCACTTCAAATAATTAGGAGAGTGGTCTCTCTCACGGTCTTTAGTGGAGTGCTTTTGTAGAACAAGAAAAGGACGAGTTTCATTTATTGATCGACTCCATACTTGTCAGCAATTGCTTCGGATCACAAAAATTGAATGTCATCTGTTGACTAGAAAAATTCTTTTTATTAGTTATTAACTGAATTTATTTTGATTGAAATAGAATTTATTTTGATTAGAAAATATCACCAAGTACAAGGACGATATCATATAATAAATTCCCAAATACAATTTAGCCACTATGACCCACAATTTCGACATATGTGGAGCTTGGAAATTTGGTCAGTTCCTTTCGATCCATGAAATTTCATGTTGGACATATGAATTGTCATAGAAAAGCATTTTCTACAGGAATTGTACCATGCCGTGATCATATCCATTACAGCAAAATGCAAAGTAGAGGAGAGTTGATGAAAGGCTATACTCCATGCACATTTCAGTTCCATTTACTATCCTTTGACTTCTGGATTCCTGCGGTAAAAAGTACAGAGGAAAAGAGCAAATTCTCACAAGATGGCTTTCTTGGTACCGGTGGCTAGGAAAAGTGCGCCTATTTGCTACATGTGTACTCGTGCTGTGCCTAGAATGCTACACGGATGACACAGTCGTCTCTCTTCAAAATGGGCAGTTTATGTGGTTTTAAATGAACGGAAATGCTGGGAAAGAAATGGATTCCATTCTTGCAATGAAGACTTCTACAAAGTGGAATCATGAATAGAAATGCTTGACTAAAAGATGTGCATAAATAAATGGAGTGATGTTGTATTTTGTTTCTTTCTGAATACAATTTGATTGATATCCCAAGTTGGATGATCATCTGTCGCCTTTAAAATAAAGATGTGCATAAATGACAAGCACTCTTTGCTAAGTGGCTTTATAGACCACAAACATCCATAGAATTCATAATTTCTTTACAATTATTTGTTTCTGTACAAAAAAGAAATATTTTTCTATTTTTTGTTTTCTCACTATATATATTGAGCCAAAATAAACTTTGCTGTCCTTATAGTTCAGAATTAGATGCAGCAAGCTTATCTAATATTTGGAAGGTTTTCGCTTACTTTTCAAACTTCTAAATATGAAAAAACGTAGCTACGTGATAATTTATTATGAAAAAACTCATGCTATACTTTCTAATTATAAGTTTCTGTTAAGTTGGTTTTATTGAGATTGACCTGTTTTACTGTATCCTTTACAACCTACTGATAAATTCAGCTACTGTACTTCTGCATGTCATGCTGATTGATGAGAAATTGCAATCATGGATGCTTAATACATAGTTAATATATGGGATATTTACATCCATAACCCTGAGTAATTCCATAATTGCCCCAGGTACCCAAGATAACACAAATTACATGAGAAACCCCGAGTAGTTACTCCGCCTCACATCTATAACCTTCTGTTTGTTTTAACCGTCAATCCTAACCAAACCATCGAGTTAATCTAACCTAGCATCAATGCAACGGTTAAAATTAAATCAAAACTAAAAAGAAAAACAACCCACTCCTCCAACAGCCCTCCGTTCCTCCTTCCCCAGCACCCCGTTCCTCCTCCCCAGCGCCCCTTCCTCCTCCAACGGCTCCCCCTTCCTCCTCGAGGTCGTCACTTGCTGGGGTTAGGAGCTTCAAATGAGGGGCCGGAGGGGGGGGGGATGGAAAAGAGGCGGGGCCTTCCAGGCGGGTGGGGAGCGATGGAGGGGTGCGGGCGGCCTTCCAGGCGGGTGGGGAGCGATGGAGGGGTGCGGGCGGCCTTCCAGGCGGGGGGCACAACCCGCAGGTGCGGGGGGCCTTCCAGGCAGGTGGGGAGCGGTGGAGGGGTGTGGGCGGCCTTCCAGGCACGGGGGGGGGGGGGGGGGGGGGGGGGAGCAGAAGTAGGACCTTCCAGGCGGGTGGGGAGCGGTGGAGGGGTGCGGGCGGCCTTCCGGGGGGGGGGGTGATGGAGAAGAAAGCGGGCCTTCCAGGTGGGTGGGGAGCGGTAGGGGGGTGCGGACGGCCTTCCAGGCGGGGGTCCTTACAGGGGGGTGATGGAGAAGAAGGGAGGCGGTGGTGCGGGGCGCGGGAGGGGGGGGGGGGGGGGGTGATGGAGAAGAAGGGAGGCGGTGGTGCGGGGGCCCAGGCGGGTGGTGCGGGGGGGGGGGGGGGGGGGATGGAGAAGAAGGGAGGCGGTGGTGCGGGGGGCCCAGGCGGGTGGTGCGGGGGGGGGGGGGGGGTGATGGAGAAGAAGGGAGGCGATGGTGCGGGTGGCGCGGGGGGGTGATGAAGAAGAAGGGAGGCGGTGGTGCGGGGGGCCCATGCGGGTGGTGCCGGGCAGGGGAGGGGGGATGGAGAAGAAGGGAGCCAGGTGATGGAGAAGAAGCGAGGCCTTAGCGGGTGATGGAGAAGAAGCCTTCGACAGGTGATGGAGGCGGATGGGGGAGGGTCAGGAGGGTTTTTCGACGAGGAGACGTAGCAGGTGATGGAAGAAGCGGGCGGTCTTGCAGGCGATGGGGTGACGGGCTTTCAGGGAAGCGGGGGTCGGGCTTTCGGTGAGAGGACGATGACAGAGGGACGAGGTTGTGTTCGGAGTCGGAGGTTGGGGAAGAAGGGGAGGAATCATTTATAAATAAAGATAAATTTGGGTGTCAAATGTAAAATTCTTAACGGATACCGTTATAGTTGACGGAAAATTGGGTGGTAATTAACCCGAGGTTATAAATGTAAGAGTTAAGGACTATTCAAATTCCTGAGCGTAATTCATGGTTATTTTGGGTACCTGGGGTAATTATGGAATTACTCAGGTTTATGGGTGTAAATATCCCTTAATATATTTGATCGAGATTCTTGCTTTGTCTCTTTCTGAGTCTCGATTTTGTATAATTCTCATAGCCCCAAAACATGTAATTATATAACGTTTTTGGGCACGCGCCTCATCAGTGATCACCTTTTTTTTTCTTTAAAAAAATATCTGAATTGTAGTTGTGGGTTAGGTATACCTTGATGACCTTTGAAAGTTTGCGGACATGCCACTGAAATAGAAAGGACCCTTGCATCAAAAAAAGAAAAAGAAAGAACCCTAAATGTCAATTATATATGCATGCATAGGCATGTGCATATATTGTTGATGTGAATTTAGAACGCCTATCCACCCTGTTCAAACATGCATCCAAATAAGATACTGTCGGATAGATAGCTTTCAAGATATTGTCTTACTAAATATGAATCTTAAATATGAATCATGATCGTTAAAAGATGTGCTGCCAATTTATTACTTTCCAATATCAAATCTTTAGAACGGCTTGGTGCTCTTTCTCTCTTATTATAGTGATTCCTTGTTCTTGTGAAATCTTGATTGAGTGTGGTATTTAGATTCAAAGATATGTGAGCTTCTAGTTAGTTAGAATGCATGCTAAATTTATTTTGATGAACTTGGTTATTATGACCGAGTTTAATTAATATTTATGTACAGGTATGCTTACCAGATCATGTTTTCCTTCTTCGTGGCAACCATGAGTCCAAATATTGCACTTCGGTTTATGGTTTTGAGCAAGAGGTAACAGCTAAGTACGGAAGCCAAGGTCAGCAGGTGTATCGAAAATGTCTAAGATGTTTTGAAGGGCTTCCCCTATCTTCAATAATTGCTGATTGTGTCTACACTGCCCATGGAGGACTTTTTCGCAGTGTGGTTATTAAACAAAAAAAAGGTCCAAAGAGGAGAAAAGGTCGCCAAACCATTGTTACTGTAGATATGAGCACCTTGGTGCTGGGTTCCATTGAAGAACTTCAGAAAGCACGTCGGACAGTTCTTGATCCCCCATGGGAAGGTTTGAACTTGATACCTGGAGATGTGTTATGGTCTGATCCATCTACAAAGCCAGGGATTTCTCCGAATACAGAGAGAGGAATAGGCTTGTTGTGGGGTCCTGATGTTACTCAAGACTTCTTACATAAGTATAATTTTAAAGTGAGTTCCCTTAGTTTGTCGATACACTACCATATCAAAGTGATTTTCTCTGAAATTGGTTAATTTGTTTTATAAGATTCCTTTTGGGTGCAATCTTCATGATTCAAGAGATACGTAAAGTGTGCTTTGGAATATGCATGCAAGTCAGAGTATATTATATCCAACTAATGCAATTTTCTATTAGTAGGCGGTGATTCTTAGGTCAGCTATGTGAACTCTGGCACATTCCATTATGCTTATTTTATACCCTTCCCTCTCAACCTGAAGCAGTCCATTTTGTCACTTCAGCCGCCAGTACGGAGGAAAATATTCTTTAGACAAGATCTATTCATTGTGCCATGATTGAACTATCATCATAGGCCAATGCGAAAACATCTATGGATCGTGCACAAGGAGTGATGGTTACTTAGTAATTCTGTGTTCTTAGAAGGCTAGAATATGCATTCATACATTTGAAGGAGACGGGCGCCATGAGGTTGCACGCGAAGACACATGTCATGGGGTTCATGTTTAAAATATTATATCAATTACTGGACCTTGGTGGGTCAACGATATGCATATTCGCTAATCTATCCAGTTCATGCATGGTTGATGAAGCAAAATTAGGATTTCAATTAAATTAGGGTTAGGGTCTCTTGTACTTTTACTTTCATCCAATTTGAAGCCTTTAAATTTGATTTAATATAAAAAAAACTGAGACCGTATGTGTTCTGTAATTATATTAGGTTGAGTAAATTCAAGGGTCAATTAGGGTTAGATATCCCACCTCTCTGTATATAGAGGGTATGGTATACTTTGTTTAGGGATAGTTCTATTTAATGGTCTCCATCTTTCTTTCTATCCTTTCTTCTCCTCTTTCCTTCTCTCACACATCTTGCAATTCTTTTCCAAATCCTTGCCATCCGACGTGTCTCCTCTTCTTCTCACCCTCCCTATTCTTCACTCCACCCAAAATCCGAATGACATTAATTAACGACCCTTAAAGGAATTTGAGGAAGCACATATCGAGAGTGCTTTATTCAAAGTACTGCTAAAGATATGTGGAGATTGAAGTCATTTCAAACATGCTCAACATTTGTTTAGGTTTACAAGGGACATTAAAATTAATGTGAGATATGATTCTTGTACTATCTATAAGCCACCACAATGATTTTTTGCTGACTCCGAGGGACCACTCGATTTGTGTTTCCTCCAATGCATTGAAATATCATTATATTGTGAGAATGATCTGTACGTCATACTCATACCGATTGATGCTGTTCGGATTTGGGTTGGACAGAAGAATAGAGAGGGTAAGAGGAAGAATGAGACACATTTAAACATGTGATTTTGGAAAGAACACGAAAATGAGCGATAAAGCAAAGGGAGAGGAGAAGAAAAAAGGATGGAGAGAGGTGAAGGAACTCTAATTTTTGTACGACCTCCCTAAACGTACCCACTTTTATGGTCTAGTGGTAGAGCAATGTGCCTATCACCTAAAAGATCATGGTTCAAATCCGCTCTTAAAGAGGGTTACGGTAGGTAGCCAACTATCATCGTAAAAAAAGTTGGATCTTTCATCATGGATTTGATAAGAATCCATGTCGACGACCTTACTTAAAGTGGGAGAAAGCCTTGCCATTTTGATAGGTCCTAAACAAGGCCTACCACCCCCTTTTATTAAGGATTAAATCATAAAATAAAAATAAATAACTATAATTAACTCTGATTGGCCCTGTAAATTTACTCAACATAATAACTAAGTAGAGATCACATGCGATCTTAGCCTATATCCAAGTTTACTCAGCCTATCACCAATTTACTTACATAATGCGGTGGTCGGATTGGATTCCCTTGATGGAGAAATTGGAGAAAAAACTTGCGAGATCCTTAGAGATATGCTGATGGGGCCTTCACGGTCAAGAAGGCCTACAAGGTGCTCAACACTGATCAAACTTGGTGCATCATGACTTGGTGGTGTGCTTTTTTAGAATTATTTAGGGGAGCAAGGTCCCACCTCATGTGAAGATATTTCTATGGTTGATGCGACGTGGGTGACTTATGACGAATTATCATAGGAGATGGATTTTACATGATGGAAATGGGATATGCGTGAGATGCTTGGCAGAGGTCGATGATACGTACCATCTCTTCTTTGGATGCCCCTTCTCGAGACAGATATGAGAGGCTCTTCCTTTGCCATGGTTGCACACCAATAACTCGATGAGATTTTGGGACTCTATTCGCTTTATTTCGAGCAATTCTAGGACATTTGCAATCGTGTCTTCGCTACTTTGAGTACTTTGGTTTGGCCGAAACGAGTTAGTTTTTAGTAACCAGAGGTTCCATGTGAAGAATATAATTGAACATGTCAAGTCACTACAAGATGCTTGGACTATGTAGCTGAACTTTTTCTTTAGTGGATTCAATGCATTTGGTGGAGTCTCCCACCTTGGGATACCACCCTTCTTTTTCTTAAAAAAACTTCAGAGAAGGCATAGGATAGGGTAGCAGGTTTGTGTACATGAAAGGGGATAACGGTTGTAGGCCATTTGTGAGAATCTTGACCATTTAGTTGAAAATGTGATGTAACCCGTGGCTTATCAGCAGAGCTTTTCGGAGGGGAATTTTTAATTTTTGTGGCCTATTAGTGGCGCTTTTGGTAGGGGTATTTGCATTTTTTGGCATTAATCTTTCTTTAGACTAATTTATATGGAAGGCCACTAACATCTATTGTCATCCTTTGGCATTTCAAAAAGAAGTGCCAAGTTCCAACAAATTGTTGCAAATGATGGTCTATAGCTTGGTAGGAGGGTTGTTGGTAGTGGGGGGTTATGTATACTTTGAAGGGATTGAAGTAGGATGGTTGTTCTTATCAAATGGCTTCCCCACATCCTTTTTCGAGAGAATTTCGCGATCATATTATTGGCGAGGTAATAGAGATGTTGGTAGCGTATATGAAAGAGAATTCAAAGTTTGACATGAATAATTGCTTCTATTTGTTTCGCATTAAAAGAGTGACATCCCTTATAATTGACGAGTACAAGACTTTAGACCTTAAACAAAACATCAATCTTATTGTGGGCAAGAAACTGTTTCTTAGGTTCAACACCGTGGCTAGGGAGATTATTTAGGTGGTATGGTTTTATTAACAAGCAATCCATCATAGAGAATCTTGTCTCAGCTTCTGAGGAAGTTACTATGCATGATAGATGGAAGGTGGATTTTAATAAATCCAATAACATCTTAAGCTGGTTTTTGCCTCTAGTCTTCGCTTTGGAACACAAACTTAAATATCGTATTATATTTTCGATTGATCGTATTCTGGGTATTAACTATTAATATTGCATTTAATCTTCCCCCAAGAAACTAGCACATATTTTACGTTATATCGAGTCATTTTGGTGACATCGTCAAATTTTTTAGAGGAAAGGCGATATCATCAAAATTCAAGGTGTGAAGCATAGTTTTTTTGCCCATATCGACTAATATGATTGAGACGAGGTCCTTTATTTTCCATTTAGATTTGGAGCTGTTATCTTGGTGTCGAGAAGACCTTGAAGACTTTTGAATTCCTCCCTCTGATTTTCTAGCTTTTAGAAGTCAACCAGATAGAGTTCTACCCAATTCGTCCTTTTATTACTTATTAGTGGGGTTTTCAAATATTGAAGTGTGATTTCTCAACCCCGAGTCTTGTCTCCTGTAAATATTTCTGCTTCCTTTCTTTTAATATGTGGGGCAGACACCGTTGCATGTTTCCCCCTTTTTTGGCTAAAAAAGTTGTGATTTCTCAAGTTTTCTGAGTTTTAGGAGGTAATTGTTAAGGTTTTGATAGATATGCTATCGACCCTATTTGATTTTCTTGTAAATGCAAATGTAGACATGATTCCTCAAAAAAGTAAATGTATACATGTTTTGAGGCTTAGTTTTGAACTTTGCGGTTGAAGATCCAAAATTTCTACTAATTTAAAGTCATAATAGTAATTCATTTTATATTTGTAGAAAGACACTAAATAACTTATTTTGACATTTCATATTATTTATATTATTAATCTTTTGCATATCTTGGTGTTTCTACCCGTCCACTAATTTTTGATTGGCCTCAATAAGGTAATACACACAAGATAATAGTATAAACTCCATACACTTGATCTTTTGCACCCGCTTCAAGACATGATGGTCATATTTAATGAATCCCGAGCCACTTCTTTTGTATAGAGAATCGTCGCAATAAGCAAGACTACTATTTCTACGTAAAATACCATTTCTAGTTATTTCCACTGCCCATTAAATGTGATATGATCGGATCTTGAACAATAAAAAACCCTACAGTTTTTCTTTTTTTATTAGAGGGATTTAACTGTAATTTAAAAAAGTTCTAAAATGTTCCGATTGGATATAAAATTGTATTTTACGCATTTTAAAATCATTATTTATTATCCCATGACAATTGAAAATTTATCGGGTAAGGTTCCATTCAATTAGTACAAAAACTCTTTGCAGGATATCTCACATGTAGAAATTCATATAATATTGGATTTGTCTACGGGACGCGGGGGATCTACAACTATACTAAGATCATTTATTTACTTTTACAACAAAATAGTATACAAAGTCAACAAATCTCAACTAGTTAATGAAATATAATTTATGTCTACACAAACGTTGATGACAGTTTTAGGTTTGGACTAGGATGAACTGTTATAAGTGATTTATTGAAACCACATGACGTGACTACGATTTATGGGGGTTGCAACGGCTTTATTTGCAATATTCCTATGTTAAATCTAAATCTTATGTATTATTCGTACTTCGAATATTAGATATATGGTGATATGATAATAATAATAATTTATAATGTGATTGTTTTGTACCTAATACGAGTGCCGTAATTATACTAATAAAATTGAAGTCAAGATCCATGTGTTTCATATATATTTTATTGTGACTGAGGTCTAGGACGGACACTTTTTCATTCCTCTATTTAGATTTGAGCCCTCTAATCAACGTTCGCGGGAGCTGTTGATGTTGTCGAGGTGATTGAAAATGTGGTAGTGCCCCATGATGGTTGGGACTGCTAGTGCTGCGGGATGGTGTTTTCTTGGTTGGGAAGGCTTATAAAGTCTTGAAGGGACTTCTGATCTATGACATGGAAGGATGCGAGACATATTGCATGAGACTTTGGAATTGGAAGGTTCCAACTCACGTGAAGGTCTTCTTGTAGATATGTAGAAGGGGCAGACTGATGATTGGGGATCGTTTTACGTGTTTCATTTTGAGTGCTGCTCCCACCTGCTTACATTGTCAGGAGGAAGTGGAAGACGCAAACCACATATTCTTCAAGTGCAGGGGTTCTGTCGATTCTAATCGCTGTTCGGGGGCCAGGCGGTGTGGTGTGATGGTATTGCGGTTTTTGTGAGTCCATTGGGGAGGGTTGGAGAGGCACAAAAAAGGAGCGGTTCGGGTACTTAGCGCTTATCTGGGCAATTTAGATTGCCAGAAATGGCGTGGTGTTTCGTCGGGACCGATTGTATGGGGAGAATGTAGTGGCACATGCTGAGGCGCTTTTGGAGAGTTGGGTCTTGTAATTCCTTTCTTCACTTATGCCTATTTTAGGCATGTACTTATTATTGAATGGTGACGTATTTGGGCATACACCTTTACGATGGAGGCTCTTTTTTCTTTCAAAAAAAATATATTTTATCGTCCTTTTTCCGAGCCGAACTTTAGATCGGAATTAGAATGATGCGATTAGAAGGAAAGTCGTTGTAATTCATATAGAGGATAAGATGGGAGGAAACCACTTAAGATGACTTGGCCCTTTGCGAAGGAGGTCAGCTGATGCACTGCTTAGAAGATGTGAGATTTGGGATGCTGAACAAGCTAAGAGAGGGCGAGGAAGGCCCAAGAAGTGTTGGAATGGGACTATCCAAAGGGTCTTAGTTATTTGGATCTAAGCTCGATAATGACCCAAATTAGATCTGAGTGGAGGAAAAGAATCGATGTACCCGACCGTACTTAATGTGGGAAAAGGCTTTGTTGTTGTTGGTATTCTGAGCATGACTCGTCCATAAGACTCGTCCATATGGTTGTAACTTAATTACCGAGTTAAAGATTACGAAAAACATTCTAAACATCATATAATCAGATGGTTCATTTTTGGAATCAACCCTAGTGCAGGAACGAGCTTGAGGTGTGCTAGAGGTTTGTGAGCCGCATGGGTTGGATCTGCACAAGAGTCAGGAAAATATGGAAGGGTCTAAACCTCTTGAGGAGATAAGGGCAGTAGGAAGGGAAGTGGTGAAGCTTCTCAGGGCTCACACTGCAAAGGAGTGGGCATCTGTGTAGATGAAATGCTTGAGTTGGATGGTCTACGATCTTTGTAACAAAGAGAAGAGAAGGGTAGTGGCTGATCATATGGTTAAATGGGGATATATATTGCATTGTTACATGGGTCTAGGTTGGAGAGTTTTTGTGCGGGACTTTGGAGAAGTGTAGGGGGATTCAAACTTACTGAACACTAGATGGTGGACATCGTCAAGAGGTTGTGGGGCATGTTGATGGGATAGAACATTGAACTTTTTGCAAAAGAGGTGGTGTTCAAGGGGATGCGTGTGCTGTAGATGGTTCTTTACAAGTCTGATGATTGATGTATGATAATTTCATCGGTTTATGGCCTTATTGGATGACTTTTAGGGATGCCCTTTTGTAGGAGTTACGAGATGTTTGTTTTTGCTTTTTGTCATCCTGGGTTTGGCTGGTTTGTGGAACTTATTATGCTTAGCTTGGCTCTGATCGCCCAATGATATTGGGGATCGAGATGAATGCTCGGAGGAGTTTTGGACTTCAATTAACAAGCTTCAGTTGGAGAGTATGGATGCCACAAACTTTTGTTTTACCTTGAGAAGTTTGACATCTAGACCGAGACCAAACATGCTCTTGTTGTTTTATCAATTACGAACATGTCTTTAACTAATGGAGGACAAGAAGCGCGTAACTGAATGGCGCCAGCGCTCAAGGACCTCGTGGATTAAAGAGGGAGATGCGAACACCGCTTTCTTCCATCGTATTGCTAATGGTAGACGCAGATGTAATGCTCTCCGCTCTATCACTATTGATGGGATTACGACCGAGGGGGACAAAGATATGGGAAACGCGATTGCTGCTCATTTCAGGGACAAGCTTTCCACTAAAATCCCGCGGGTTTGGAGATGGTTGGGTCGCACCTCCAGATTACTCGAAACACCTATCGCTGACACTCTCATTCGTGATATTTCTATTGAGGAAATTAAAGATGCTGTCTGGGATCTGAACCTTGATGCCGCCCCCGGCCCTGACGGATTTCCTATCTCTTTTTATAGGGACTTCTGGGACCTTGTTGGCCCTGAAGTCCTCAAGGTGACGCATGAATTCTGTGGCGGGAACCGAGGTTTTGATCGCATTAACAGAGCACTGCTTGTTCTTATTCCTAAGTGTGCTTCGTCTACCTCGATTGGGGACTATCGCCCAATTGCAATTTCAAATGCTCTCTATCTTATTGTGGCAAAGATTCTTTACACCAGATTGGTTAACGTCATGGATGCTTTGGTTTCGCCGGCTCAATCCGCCTTCATCCCGGGTCGCCAGATATCGGACTGCACAACTCTTGCGTCGGAGCTCATCGCGGATTGGCGCAGACGGGGATCGAGCGCCATTTTATGGAAGGTGGACTTTGCTAAAGCTTTCGATAGCCTTGATTGGAGGTTTTTATGGTCGGTTTTGAAGAGATTACGCTTCCCCGATGTTTGGATTACCTGCATGAGGCGTTGTATTACCACGACCTCGTTTACGGTTCTTATCGATGGCAAACCTGAAGGGGGTTGGATCCAACCGCAGAAAGGTGTGCGCCAAGGTTGCCCCCTCGCCCCTTTACTGTTCATACTGGCAGCTGATATCCTCGCTGACATGGCCAACGACGTGATTCAACATGGTTTGTCTGGCTGCTACACCAGAGGCGATTTACGAATTCCTATTATCCAATATGCGGATGACACACTTTTTCTCATCGAGGGAGGGGTCCAGGAAGCAAGCGGCATGGCCACAACGCTTGAAATTTTCTCTGAACTTTCTGGCCTTTGCAAAAACGACAACAAATCCACTTTTGTTCCTTTTGGTGCTTCAAAACTATTGATTGATAGATTGACTTCTGCTTTGGGGTCGGCGGCCGTTGACCTTCCTATGGACTACCTGGGAATGCCGCTATGTTTGGGGAGGGCGCGGCTCCGTGATTGGCTGAAAGTGGTGGAGAAGATCGACTCGAGATTGGCAGGTTGGAAAGCTAGCATTCTTTCAAGAGGTGGTAGATTAGTTCTTCTCAAGGCCGTGCTTTCGGCCATTCCCGTTTACTTTCTTGGTTCACGAAAGATCCCGAAAGGAATTCGCACAAGGTTGGAAAAGAAAATGTGCGGCTTTCTTTGGGGCAATGGTGCCACTGGAAGGGGGGGCATTCACTTAGTCAGTTGGGAGGATATTCAACGCTCCAAGCTTTGGGGGGGGGGGGCTAGATGTGAGATCCCTGGAAGACTTCAACGAGACTCTTTTGCTCAAATGGGCTAGCAGGGTTTGGGGCCTGGGAAACGACCTGGTTGTTTCGGCCATTCGCGAGATTTATGGGGTGAAGGGCATGCCTCATTCGCAGCCTATTAATTGCAGCTCCATTACGCCTTTCTGAAGGGGCGTCACGAAAGCTTTCTTGAAAAATCTTCAGCTGTTCAAGCCAGTTATGGGGGGTGGAAATGACTTTATTTTTTGGATGGACGATTGGTCGGGGGCGGGAACTCTCTCTACTCGCTTTCCTCACCTTTTTGCCTTGGCGACTGACAAGCGATGTTCGGTGGCGACCTATTGGGTTGATGGTACCTGGTGCCCCACATTCTCCACCAATTTCTCCGATAGTAGATTTGTTGAGTTCCTTGATCTCCTCGAGGCCTTGAGGAATGTGGAAGCTCCCAACGCGAGTAGAGATCACTGGGGCTGGAAAGCTGGCCCTTTCTCGGTTAAGGGGGCATATGGGGCTATCTGCAGACCCCCGCCGGTGAACTCGGAGTCTCTGATCAGGGATTGCACTTCAATTTGGTCCCTTCGCCTGCTGGAACATGTGGGGATTTTCTTGTGGCTCCTTCGGCGCAAGCGGCTTTTGACTCGCGACCGGTGCGTCAAACTTTTGGGAATAATTGCGGACAGATGTTTGATCTGTGACAATGCGATCGAGACAATTGATCACCTTTTCTTTGCATGTCCTGTGGTATCTCAGATCTGGCTGAACTCGGAGATTCCTTGGTGCCGTTTAGATGACTTCCATTCGTTCTGGAATTCGATCCACCTGAACAAGGACAGACCAAGAGCAGATCGCCTTCTTCCGATGGCTTACCTTTGGGCGTTTTGGCGTGGCAGAAATGACCTCCTATTCTCCGGTCAAAGATTTTATGAGGAGAACGTGGCTTTCCTTGCGAAGAGGCTAGTCGATGACTAGTTGCTATAGCGTTTTTGCTATTTTTGGGAGATTTTTGTTAACTTTTTGTAAGAATGGGTTAATCTACTTTTTAACTCTGTAATTTCCTTAGTTTTGCTTTCTATTTGAAATAAATTTTTGATGGGGAGTGTGCCACCGAGCACTGCCCCCTGACCAGCAGACTTTCAAAAAAAACATGTCTTTAACTAGGCCGGACCACACTCCTTTGATCTGGGAGCTTGAGGAGGGGTTATGTCATTGTCTTTTTTCAGTTTTGAGAAGTTATGATTGGTTGAGATGGAGTTTAGAGAGTGGTTGGCAGAGCAGTAGAGTTCGTATAAGTTTGTGGGTTATGCAACCTTTGGCCTAATCTCGAAGCTAGCAATGCTTTAAATGTCTCTCAGCTTGATATGAAAACAATGATCATACATGAGAAGAATAAGTAATTGTATCAATTGGACCATAATGAGAACAATAAACCTATGGATTAGGACTAGAGGGAGAACATATTATATCAACATCGGATCATTGAAGAGGAGTGTCACTACTATTAGAAAAAAGAGGAGTGCCACAAGTGCAACAACGGCATTCGAGGCAGAATAAGTTGAAGGAGGGGGACACAAATACTGTGATCTTCCATGCAGTGGCCATTGGAAGAAGAAGAAAAAATCTTATCCATGATATTGAGATGACATGAGAGCAAACCCTTGGGGATGATCACATGCATTTAGAGATTGTGGATCATTTCAAGGCTTTCGCCGAGCATAACAAGGATCTGAGTGGAGATGGTCGACATGGGAGTCTAATAGGCTTATTGTGGCATGTTGATTCTATGGTTAGTGAGTTCTCTGTGACTGAACTGGGATTTGGCCTGAACAATCAATAACGAGAGTGTCTTAGGGGATTTTGCAAGGAAAAAAATACGTTTGCCTCGCTTAGTCCGGATGGATTCCCCATTTTCTTATTCAATGTGGTTTGGAATGAGGTGTGGTAAGATGTTATCAAGGTGGTTCTAGTAGGAGATGCTAGATTTGATATACTCAGTTGTGCTTTAATGGTGCTTACCCCCTAGTGAGATGTGGTATTGCCGATTTGAGGATTTCCATCCCATTCCATTCCTAACACAATCTATTTGTTTGTCGTAGGCAATTTCGAGGGGTTCTTGATTCCCTTATTATTACTTTTCAGACAACCTTTATAGTTTTTAAAAGGTGTTGAGGACGTGTTGATGGTCTTAGAGTTTGCAAATGATTGGAGAAGTGGGATCCATGAGCTAATGTGAAAGGTGGGCTTCCCCAAGGTGTATAACTACATGGATTGGTGTTTTTTTTAGAACTTGTTGTACTAGGTGGGATTTCAGAGATTTGGATTGCATGGATGACGGATGCACCGTTTTAATCAATGATCCTTGGAAGGGGGGCTTCTTTCATTCTCACTTTAGGGCCTGCAAGGGATGCCCTTGGGGCCCTTGCTTTTTATATTGGCTACTGGTGCGCTTGCTATTTCGCTTGTTGGGTGGTTTCGAGGAATGGTTTGACGGTTTCTTGATGCCTAAGGTGTCCATTTCTGATGATGCAGTATGTGAGTGACACCTTTTTTCATGAACGATGGTCAACTATGGTGGATGTATTTTGTGGCTTCTTGGGCCTACATATCGTCATTAGTCAGCCTTTGTTCCTTTTGGCATGAGTGAGGAAGTGATGGAAGCTTATGGTCGAGTTTTGGGATTCCGATATATAGGTTCCCCTTGATATTTTTGGGACTGCCTCTAACAAATGATTTATTGAGGTATGCGGATTTCGGGCCTTCATTGTAAGGTGAGCTATCTCTCGGGGTAGGGGGTAGTACTCCTAAGATTATTGTCAGTGGTTTGCATCTTCATACTCTCAATTTACAAGATGCCGATTGTGATTCAACTGGGACTTGAGAGCCTCTTTCTAAGAGTTTTGTGGTTCCTATTTGGACCGGAGATTAGGGGGATATCTTTCATTGCTTGGAGTGTTATTTCACGACCTATAATTGATGATAGTCCAGGAGTGCTTCAACTACAAGAGGTTAATAAGGTGTTTCCAATGATGTAGGTGGTGCACGTTTAGGGTGACATGGAGGTTCACTTTGTTGCCTTATGAGAGAGACTTATAAAATAGGGGTGGACCTTTAGGCATCCTCCTTGGGGGTGGCACACCCTCATACTTCAGAAATGGATTGGTTATGACATTGCTAGACACATCTACCTTTCTGTTGGTCGATAGTAGGAGATGACGTCTTCGAGAAACTGAACTTATAATTGGATTGGGGGAGTTTCTTTTTATGATGTATTATCCATGCTTTTCACCTTGGTGAAGAACACATGTGCTGTGGTGGAGTGCTTAGCCAAGCCTGATGTTGCGCATGGGGTTTGGTGTTAAACATTCTCTTCAGGGTTATCTTACCAGAGCCTCTGGGACCTCATGGAGCTTCTGGAGACTTCAGAAATAGAAGAGGGGTCCTCAGGATATGTTTGGGGCTATTAGGTTTGGGATTTTAGTGGAGACTCTAGAGCTAATTTTGTTGGTGTGGTTTCTGTTGTTTCCTATTGTCCATTATGATCATAACCCCTTGGTGTGGTTTCAATTACTTCCAATTGTCCATTATGATCATAATCTCATCTATTGGGATTCTGGTGTGAAATGTCATTTGAGATCTTTTTTTCCATTTTAAGCATTCATGGATGCGGAAGGAAGGTTTTAAGGCTATGGAGGTGTCCTTCTGGAGCATTGTGATTCAGCGGATGGTGTTGAAGCTTTTAGTACTATTGAGGTTGCTTGACTCCTATAAGAGGAGATTTGTTTAAAGCAGGAGGAGATGCAGTGCATGGCACATGCTGACGTCGATTCATTGGATGGTTTGGAGGATTTGCGAGATTTGTCTGTGGAGGGATTCCATTCCAAAAATGGTCATCGAAAGACCATCTTGGAGGACAAACAATGTGAGGAGACTTCCGCGAATGTTAGTAAAACATTGGTTCTCAATTGCTTTTTTGACATTAGAAGGCTTTTATAGTCGACTAATAGCTTCCTTGCTTCCATCCATCTCGTATAAAAAGCCCAGTGGTGACAAAGTTGGTCGTAGCTTCTCTACGTGGCTTTTGAAATGAAACCACTGTCATCTTCCATCCTCACTTGGAACCCCTCCTTCCTCTTCCCTCAACGACTATTATGAGTTGTAGTTAAGGACGATATTATGGTTTTGCTAAATGAGTTGATATAGGGGAATCAAGGGTTTGAAGTGGCTTAATATGTCCCTTATTTTTGTCTTACCCAAGAGAGATGCAACCGACATGGTGGACTTTAGGTCTATTGCATTGTCCAGCACCATTGTCCTCATTGTGACAGATCTGTTATGTTATGAGTTTCACCACTTTTCCCGTTTCAGTTTGCTTTTATTCGTCAGTGACGGTGCTTGATGGATAGCGTGGTTATGACTATGAAGATTATAGTTGATTGGCGGAGACACAAAACCTAGAGGGTTCTTTGGAAGATGGATTTCTTAAAGGCATTTGACTGCGTAGATTGGAAAAATCATTTGAACGTTTCTCATTTGATGTGGTTTCCCATACTTATGGATTAATTGGATTATCAGATTTATCGTCATTGCATCTGGCTCGATTATGGTTAACGACCAGTCGGAGGGTGGTACCTTCCAACCATCGAGGAGTGTCGGGTAGGAATGCTTCCTTGCTGCCTTTCTTTTCGTCGTAGCGGAGGATGCTCTTTCGATGATGGTGGAGAGGGCCGTGCATGACGATTCCTGCACTAGTTACCAGTATCGTGATATTTCTATTCCAATCCTCCAATATGATGACGATACCACCTTTTGTTAAGGGAGGGATCTTGAAGTGAAAATGGTTCTTAGTGGTACTGGAGATTTTTTGTGATGTTTCCGTTCTTTGTATCAATAGGGGGAGTCTGTGTTTTTTTGTGATGTTTCCGTTCTTTGTATCAATAGGGGGAGTCTGTGTTTGCCTACTTTTGCATGTCGATTGTTGAGGTGGTTTCATGTGGGGCAATCTTGAGGACCTCGAGAAATAACTTGCCAGTCACAATTTGGGCCTCCTATTGGTGTATGATCGCCTTAGACAAACTGATTGGTTGCCGTTTGTGGATAAACTTTAAAAATAGTTTGCTGTATGGGAAGCCACTTGTCTCTCTAGGTTGGCGAATTGGTCATCCCAAAGGATGTTATGTCAGCTATCTCGATCTTTTTCCCATCCACTCATCTACTTTTGGTAGGGTTGCGTCATGCGTGGTTTACTAGAGGACATGATGAAGCACTTCTGATGGTCTCTTTGATGACACTCTTGGTCTTCCTTTGATAGCATGGAACGTGGTCGCTCAAATCGTGCCGTACTGAGCAAGGTTTGAAATATTAATATCATCTATGTAAAAGTGGAAATGGATAAATTGAAGATATATCAGCATATATCGCATATATCACTGAAAATGTAAAAAACAGGTTAAGAAATATTTTTTTCACGAATTAAAGTCATATTAGTTCTTAGAATAATAAATAACATACAAATACGCTTTCATAGCCATGAAAGAGGTGTATTTAGCACATTAACATCATGTTACATCACATTCTTTGTATCTAAAAAAACATCACATTCTTTGTATAAACAAAAGATCGAGTGATATCAAGAATCAAATAAATAGATATAGTACAATAACATGTATATTATAAATGAACATAAACCTGATAGTTGATAGATGTTGATCTAATATAGTTTAGAAACTCTCTTGAACTAAAGATAATTCATACCAACTGGAGTATGTCTTGGATCCATATCATTAGACTACTAATACTTACTGATGGGAAATTTGATTTTTTTATCCATGTCGGAATCTTATTCACATGTGTTAGAGTGGTTGTACAAATTCTTGAACAAGTAAAAAAATTGTGAAGCCTTCTCCCACTTTAAGTAGGGTCGGCTACATGGATTCTTCATTCTTGCTCAAATCCATATTGAAAGATACGATTATTTTTAACGTTAGATGTCCGCTACCTAATGCAACCCGACATGGAGGGATTTGAACCCTGGTATTTGGGAGGTTGCACAATGCACTACCACTCAACCATTGAAGTGGGTATAAAAAAAGTCAAAAACTGCATTCCATTGAACACACCAACTTGTAAAAATTTAAAAAGTAAAAAACTACCTTCAAGCTCCTTCCTTCGTAAAATTATATAGTGAAATCAAGCAACAAAGTTGACAAAGATGGTAGATTAATGACATCGACATAATATTGATGATATTTGTCGAAATGGTGGAATGTTCGTTGTGATCGGTTTGTCTAGATTTATCATTGATGTATTAACCATATACGTCAACGGTCGTCGATGTGAGATGACATATCATTGATATATCGCTTGATATCAAGGAAAAAGATATTCGTGGTGATCGGTTTGTCTATATGGATTTATCATTGATGTATTAACCATATATCGAGTTATTTCAATCCTGACTAATAAGCTTGAAGGAGATGATTAAAATTACTCGCTAATGGATTGTGCGCACTTGGGGAGCAGTTTCAGTTTCTGTCTGTCCTTATAATCTAGTCCGCAAAATCAATGGGGTTACTGTTGGCTTATCTGCGCAGCTTGGTTCTATTTGGTCACCTTTTACGTATTTGCTCGGTTCTTCCGGAGATTTCACCATCCTTGCATCCCACTCCAGGGGACGGCACTTTTTTTATTTTTGGCAAGACAATTAGACAACTAAGGCCTCTTTTTGATCAGTCTCGTCGTCCCTTTGTTATGACAACTAATTAGAAATGAAGGTTGCAAATGCTTGGGGGATGACTCATGAATCCCAATATTCCGTTCTGAAGTATCGGGCCAAAAAGTGGCGGAATTTGTGTGTTTATCTGAAAGCCTGAAGGTTGCGGCTGCTGCCTGCTGATCCTAGTGTCATGGATTTTTTTGGGTGAGGAAGACATACAAGATGCTCTACGCCTCTCGAATTTTCGACCATGAGATTTTGTCTCATGATTGCAAGATGATTTGAATTGGAAGTTTCCTTTATGGGTCAATATTTTTTTGACTTCTGAAATGGAATAGTGTGATGATGGACACTAGAATCATGATTTTTCGAGGGGTGAGGTTCTGCTTTGGAGGATACGACCCACCTCTTTTTTTGCTTGTGACAGGTTGAAAGAGACACGTGAAGCGACTCGTATAATTGGGATGGATTTTGGAAGCTCGTCAGCCTTATGAAATTCCATTGTTATCAATTGGAGTGGTTCAAATAGAGATAAGATCCGGTATCTGGCCCTCCACGGGAAAAGAGATAAGATCCAGTATCTGGCCCTCTGGAAAATGATTAGTGTTCCATCAGGAGAGCTTTTATGTGGAAAATGTGATCAAGCATGCTAATTCTCTCTCCCAGTCTTGGTTCTTGTAGGCATTTGTAGAAATCTGCGTTATATATATTTTTAGGAGATCGCTCTGATTTTTTGACGAGGCTCAGTCGGAGCCTTGTTCTATATGCTTTTGGAATGATCCTTACATCGACTTGGTGCTATTGTTGTTAAAATACTTTGGATACCATTTCACTTCATTGTTGAATCATATTTTCCATAATATATGGGAAGCCCCGTATTATTTTGAATCCACTAATTTGGTTCTCTATTTTGCCTCAAACCAGTTAATAATTCGGTCTCATGAAGGTCCGGATGCACGGGACAAGCATCATGATCTTATGGGTATGCAAGAGGGCTACACAATTGACCATGAAGTAGAATCCGGAAAGCTTATTACACTTTTTAGTGCACCTGACTATCCCCAATTTCAGGTGCTTTTTTAATTATAATAGCATCGACTAGCATTTGACATTCAATTTGATTTTTTTACCGCTTCGGTCTATGTTACACGGTTATCTTGCTGTCATATTTTACTGTCCATCTTGTTAGATCTATCGAGGCCTGGGGTACAAGTGCAGAATGCATCTACACCTAGGAAACCAGATTTACAAAATATGAAATTCTAATTTATGAACTCATGTCTTTTCATAATAAAAACCGTAACTTATGTTGTTCCACATTCATGGAAATGATTTGATCTATAATAGCATTGCAAAACTTTTGTAATTTTTCCTGTAATTACAAGAATGAAAGGAAAATTGTTACCTGTGGCATATATATGGTTGAATCTAATCACCACATATATGCTCCCTACATGTTTTTTCTTCTCAACCTAGTAGTTTCATAATTAACATTGAAGCCTATCAAATTTAATTGCCGATTGAGAGAATGATGATTAAAGATTTCGGGACAATGTTATCCTGAATACAGAAATGGCTTGTGATGCAGAATGGAAACGTGCAAGAGAGATAATCTAGAGGATGAGTTAAAGAAGGAAGAAGCTTATTGGTAACCCATGGTTTTTGTTAGAGAAGTGTGAAGATGCAGGGGAGAGAGGAAGGAGAAAGGTGAGATGGTGGGGGAAAACTCCAATTATTATATAACTCCGATCTGTCTTATTAACAATGCCCTAATAGCCCCTTTATATAGAGCAGGTTGGTGCAAAACCTTCTCCCACTTTAAGAGGGGCCGATTGCATTGTTTTTTTCTCTAATCCATGTTGAAAGATCCCACTATTTTTACGCTGGCTATCGGCTACCTAACGCAACCCTTACAAGGAGGGATTTGAACTTTGATCTTTTGGGTAATAAGCACAATGCTCTATCACCATACCATTGGAGTGGGTAGATTATACACATGCTTCTAAAGATGGTAGATTTAGTAATCTTTTGGTAAATTAGGTGGGTGTCTTAATGGTCAAGCAACACATGACTTTTTAGTGCCAGAGACGAAGTTCTTGGTCATGCTCCTATCTTTAGATGGTGTTCTGCTCCTTGGGCTTCGATGAAAAGCACAACAGGATGAGGTGCTCGAGATTCTCACTAGGCGATGAGAGAAAAGGGGACTCTATAGATGCGCGTGGCTTGATGAAAGGAGGTGCAAGGAGCACTCTAACTCACCTCTCTGTTACTCTTTGGATGGAGGAGCAGGGATCCCCTAGAGGCGTCATCTTCAAATGATGCTCCTTCCCTCCTTGAAGCACCCCCAAGACCCCCTCACCCATCCTTCCTTGAACATATTCTCCATGTGGAGCTCCACCGCTACCCTTAGGCATGCTTGGGCAGGAGGGCACCATCATCATTTCCCTCCACAGTGGGAGGCTCCTTCTTCATCGGCCTCGGCCTCATCTCGATGTCTTCTCCACGCCGTCCTCCCTCTCCAACCTCACCCCTTCCGCCATCCGCTACTTCTGCTACTCTACTGTTGGGGCCACATTCTCCCCCTTCAACGTCCATCTCTTCATCGCCTGCTACCACTTCGGCCAAGTTAGCATTGCCGAAAACATCAACCTCGTCAATTGCCCACAACTCTGCGCTGCCCTTGAGGACCACAACTCCATCTTCAATACCACCTCCAACACCGAGGCTTCTTCGACAGATTTTGCTGTGATAGGATGCTTAACTGGACATTCATGCTGTCGTTTTCAGGTATTCCGTACATGTGCACGGGTGGGTGGTGGAGCCGAAGGTGATGCAAGCGCCGCTTCGGAGCTTAAAGGGCTTGAGGCGGTCCATCCTGCAGTTCACTTTTGAGGTGAGGCAGTGGTGGAGTGATCCTTGGCTCGCCCCCATGTCTTCTCCCTCCACAAAGTTAGCTTCAAGGGAGATGGAGTTGTCAGTGGTACATTAGGTAATCACCTCACGATCTGCCTCTTTGTTGGAACTCCACTGATGCTTTATCGAGAATTACTTCATCACGGCGTGACAGAGGCACCGACTGCGATCTTGATTGGAATTGGAAGGTCTGGGGTAAACTAGAAGATGAAGGGGAGAAGATGTAGTGGTTTGATTTGGGTTGCGATCAAACTATGGAGAAGTTGTTGAAGAACACCAATAGCAGGGGCAATAAAAAGGAAATAAACTGGGTGATTTGTTTGTGAAGGGCACAATTTGTAAATTAGATATACAAAAGGAGCAAAGATATAATATTTTTAATAGATTCCGCCCACTTTTAATGGACAAATAGATGGGAGTTAACCGTGGGGTTTGTGGTATAAGAGTTAGTAAGTTTGCGGGGTTTAGGTGATAATTACGAAGTATACAAAGTCGATAAGGTAATTGGTAGGGTTCGTGGTGTAAAAATCCCTTACAAGAATGAGGGAAAATTCTTAAATGTGGGGGCATATATGGTTGGATCTGATCATTACATACATGCTCCCAATTGAAATGCATGTTGTTTTCCCTTCTCAACCATAGTCTTGTGATTGATCTTGCGAGTCTATCAAATTTAATTGCCAATTGATTCTCCAGGCTTCATTATGGTCTTCTTGTGGCTGTAGGATGGGGAGAGTGACAACTAAAGGTTTTGGGACTAGGTTTATCCCAAATACAGAAGTGTCTTGTGATGCAGAATGGAAACGTGCAAGAGCGGACATTTATATTATGAGTTGAAGAAGGAAGAAGCGTGTCTGGAATATGTGGTTTTGACATTTTGTTAGATATGCGTGAACATGCACGAGAGAGAGGAAGAAAGGGTGAGATGGTGGAGACAGCTCCAATTGTTTAGTCATAATAGCCCTTTATATAGAGGAGGATTGGGATTACCAAAATATAAAAAAGAAACAAAAATAAACCTTAAGAATTCTTACTTGGTCCACAACTGTACTCAACTTAAATATCTAATTCATCTCTGATATTTTTAGAGGTCACACATGCGATTTCCATTTATTGAAATTAAACAAAATTTCGATGGACACAAATTTGGACGAGAATAGAAAGTTCACAAACCCTAAATTTATTTTTAATTAATTATGTTTTAATTTTTGATGTTTTATTTTCTTAATTTCTTTTTTACTTTTTAATAATTTAATTACCTTTTAGTAATAAAAGGGAAAACAAAAAAGATATAATTATTATACAAAATGAGAAAACAGGATTTTAAATATAAACAAGAGCTAATAATATAATAAAAAAGATATAAAATATTGCATACTTTATGTTTTTATAATATTTTTGGTGATTATTAGAATAGGGAAACTAATAAAAGAAAAGAAAAGGAACATTTTAAAAAAGTTCTAAATGGCAAAATCAATGGAGATTTAAAAATAGGTTTAAGCGTTGGGGGGTCAAAGTTGCTCCTCAATTAGGTGTATATTTTTTTCCTAATATGTACAGACAATACAGTTTCCAAAACACTTATTTTTTGATTTTTGGATAGTATATGATTTTCTACCCTTTTAGGTAGGTTTTCATGTTTTAATATTTTAGGCTAAAATGTAATATTTATTTAAATAAAAAATATGGAGCATATTAATCCTAAACAGGGAACTTACCATATTTTTTGAAATTTTTAATAATAACATCACTTAATGAAAAACAAAATACAAGCAGTGACCAGATACTTGTTTTTGATTTTTTTTCTCGAACAATAGCAAATCATCTTAAAAAACTTTGCAAAAATCAGGAATTGTAGAGCATTCAAAGATCTATCAAAGGGTATTTTCAGATTTTAGAGCAATCTCAATATGCACGCCTGAGAGACATAAACTGGTTTCATAGACCACAAGTGATTATTTTTCAATTTCTCTTTGCCAAAAGTTTGATACACATTAAACGTATCACATATCCAAAAATGATGCTTTTGTGGTCTTTGATCCAAGGTTTTGCTAATGAGTGCCAAAGGATTTGGAGTTGGACGGTACAATTGAGGGTCTATATTTTTTGGAGGCTGAGGCAGTGGCAGATGATGATTGGTGATCAGAGGCTCATGATTTTTTGTGGGCAGATGGTTCATGATAGTGCTACTTCGATGAGCTGGAGGATGTGGACCATAATTTTTTTACATGCACCGCCTTCAAAGATTTGGGAGACTTTCTATCTATGGATTGGAGTACCAGAATGCTCTAATATTCTGGGATTTTGTTTGCACCAATTGGTGCTGTTAAGAGGATGAGATGACTTAGGTCTTAGCTATTCTTTGTGCACTGTGGCTAGCTAGGAATGCAGTGATTATCTGTTAGGAGAACTTTTATATAGAGTGTAGTAGAGCATGTCAGGATTCTGAAAGAATCTGTATTTGTGATTCTTGTTGTGGCTGGACCCAACCCACCCTCAGGTTCATAAGATACGAGCCGAAAAAGAAATTGTTGTAATGCAGCGCTTTGTCCATGCCCCACTCATCTTGGAAAGACACATTGCTTTATAAACAATCAAAAGAAGGGCCACCTTAATGCATCGTAGGTCTTGCTGAAATCAATCGTCCGTAGTAATCTTTCCCTTGAAGCAATCAACCTTATAAGCCATCTGAAAGCTCAGTTCAAGTTTTTGGGAGTGTCTGAATGGTTAGATTCTGATCTATCAATGTAAAAATTGATTGGATACATGGTGGGAAATAAAAGCACTGTCAACATTGTAGTATGGTTCAATGTAAACTGAAAAGTCCTTAAAGGCAATCGGTGGAAGTGAATTAGTATAACACATTGTACATGTTATGACAAAGAATCGGATGAACACCGTTTTGCTGTTTGCCTAGATTTTGTTAATATCATTAACTAAATTCTTTTAATTTTTTTAAATAAATAAGTGGGGTTGTTTATAGTTCCCTTTTAGATTCTGGAATATCAATTATGCCCCTTCCTTTTTTGCAATATCAGTTGTGCCCTTACCTTCTTGAGCAATATAAAGTTGTGCCCCTCCGGTTAGTTTCGACATTCCCTTTCCAAATGGATGTTATCTCGAGGGTGCAAGTGTAGTTGGAAAGAAAAGAGAAGGGTAAAAGTGTATTTTTTTGAAAACATAGGGACACAAGTATAAGGAAATTTTACTAAATTGGTTTTGTTTGTACAAACCATGGTCTGGTTTATCTCACTAACGACAAAACTAAAGGACGTGCACGAGTGAAAATGGTGCAAGAAGGTAGGGGCACAACTGAAGGCAAAAAAGAGAGGAAAAACTGATATTGCAGAATCTAAGAGGGGCACGGTTGTTAAAAAATCCTAAATATCTCCTTTACTATTCAATCCAATGATGCAAATAGATGCTAATTGATGTCGTCAGATGGGGAAAAAACCGAATTAATCCATTCTTAACATAAAACTTTTTTATTTTCGCTAAAATAAAATGTCTAATATATGAGAAATGAAAATTTTATGATTTTCTTTTGCTTTATTATTTCATATCTCTCACTGTATTTGTCAATATAAAGGCTTGATGTTTGAACCACTCTCTCTTTACAGCGTCTGTACTTTGAGATTAGAAAAACTACATGAAACAATTCTTATTTTATTCATTATATTACTACAGGCTGAAGGAGACAGATACAAAAACCGTGGTGCGTACATTTTGCTGCAACCCCCTGATTACGCTGTTCCCGACTTTCATAGTTTTGAGGCTGTACTGCCAAGGCCAGAGGTTTGCTAACTTTTTCTTTATTCCAAAATTAATTCCCATTGTTTGCTCCATATGTATAATTATTTACTTCCAATGTATGAAAAAGGATGGCATCAAAAAAATGTATGGAAAATGAGCAGAGATACCTTCAACCTATTTGCTCTTCTTGTTGTCAAGGAAACCATGCGATGGTATTAAATGCCTGTTGCAAGCCTTTTTGATAGTTTCATTTGGTGTTCATTCCTTACTAAGTAAAAATTCTCTCATAGTGAGGTCTGCTGCATGTGCAACATTTTCTACCACATGCCTAATGGCCAAATCCAAGTCTAGAATGTTTAAGCCAGTCATAACAAGTCTCCCTCTCACGTCATCGCCTGAATTAGCATTCTCAGATAACAAACTCCTGCATTGGCTGTTTAATATATTGGGGGCAGAAACCCATGCATGTTTCTCTCTTTTTTGGCTTCGAAAAACAAACAAACTCCTGTATTGGCCTTTTTTGCTAAATAATGCAGCATATGAGGTGGGAATGTTGTTATCTTCCCATCTGAAACTTGCAATATCGTTTTTGTAATAAGGTAATCATCCTTTGCCTTTTTTTTAAAAAAAATCCTTGTTGCAACTAGGTCACTCCCTCATATAAAGGCTTTTTTTGAAAGAAAAAAGGACTTGCACCTTATAGGTGTGTGCCCCAAAACTTCACCATTTATCACCGGAAATTTCTACAAGTCTATTGTAACTGTAAGTATATACAGATTAAGAAAGCAAGTTCCCACTCTCGCTCATTGCATTTGCATCTGCCAACACATTCTCGTCGTAGAACTGATCTTGTCTAAAGAGAAAGTCATTTGTCGCCCTCCGAAGGGCCCATATATACCATATTACCATCAACATATAAAGGCTAGTTACTTGACCTGGTCATGATGTGTACTGTGAGGTCCAAAACCCTTTGTGGTAAAAAACTTGCTTTAAAGGAGTAAAGTCCTAGATTTCTATTTTTTCAAGGATACAGTTTTAGTTTCTTAGCTTAACTAACCTGAGCAACTTATCTGGACCACAAAAAATATCCTGCTGGACCAAAAATTCTAAAGTTTTTCCTACATCTGGCCCTGGATTTTTGTTCTCATTAAAAAAATGAAATGAGTCTGGTTCCTGCCATAAAATTTGCCAAACTCCTTTCTTTCTTTTTTGGCTAAACTCCCTGTATTCTTAAACCTTGGCCTTTGACCCACTGTTGTGGGCTGGGCTCTTGATATACTCAGACTAAGATCCAGGACTATGTCTCAACTCAGATGAAAAAAAACTATAATACCAATTCTTTAGGCATAATTGTGACTTGAGAATCTGTTGTTTCCAGTATTCTTTCTTTTATATTCGTATGAAATATGTTTCTCATCTTTAGTGTATAGATTTGGAACTTGGTATTCTATAATTTCTCATGCATGAGTTTTTAATTTCATAATTTGTGTAATTTTTGATGGTGTTGCATAACTTTATTTGTCATTTATGTTAAGTTGTTTATGCTAATATTGTCACATTTTACTTCCATAAACTAGTGTTCTGAACACTTTTGCATTCTTCCATCAGAAATTATCTGTATACATGGAACTGAATATACATTTTAGTAGGTATTTTTATAACCAAATTTTGACTCATCTTTGATGAGTCTAGGTCCATAGACGTAGAACATTTCCTGTGGAGGCAGTATGTTGCTATGAGGGTGCTGTCCTCGGATTGTTGGGATCTAGCCTTTCTATATTCCATGTTTGAGGCGACATGCCTTATTGGTTGCTGTCTCCTTCAGCTTGACATGCTTCTCCAGTGATATCACAATGACCCTCTACACCCCTTCGAATTTGGTGCTTGTTGTCGGTGGTGACTTTCAGGTGCAACAGTCTTTGGTTTCCGATTATGGTGGCGATGGTGGATTGCGACGGCTTTGGTGGATCAGATTCTACTGTTGCAATGGATGCAATAGGGTATGCGGGCGTAACATTGTGGTCAATCGAATGATGGGAGCAACCAAGTGTCACTGACCATAACACAAAGCTGATTTTGGAAAAAAAGGGAGGCGACAATGCTATTGATGGAATTCAATTGAAAGTCTTTTATTGTGGGGTTTGATGATGTGACAGAAATTATGGAAACTTCATATTTCTTGCTGGACTGATTGATATCTTTCAAGAGAATCTTATTGTCAGTTGTTTTAATCCCCATGTGAAGATTGCAATCCCTTTTGCATGTTTGACATGGGCATTGGTAGTCCCAAGACGGGTAATTGTGAGGTCCAGAAGTCATTTCAGGTTTTAGGAATCCATGATTGTTGGAGTATGCGTCATTGTAGTGATGGGTAATTGGATCCCTCTAGGGTCCAAGTACCACATCCACATGTTTAGTCCCACATCTATTATTAGCGGGATTCCGGTTAGTCGGTGGGGCTATATAAGAAGCCCCACACCCATTGTATTAGATGAGAAAAGTGAATGGAAAACACAAGCCCTTTGAGGCGTTCTCCCGTGGTTTCATCTCGCTCCTCATGGAAGATGGTAAGATGGTTCCATGTAAAATTATGGTATTCTTCATGTTTATTATATTTCTCTGATATTACGCTTCCACATTGTCGATTTCTGACATGGCATCAGAGTGGGTTCGATTCTCAAGTATTTTTATATTATTTATTTATGTTTGAAATTCAAGAATCGTATAGGATTTTTCTGAAACCCTAATTTTTACATGATTTGATCTTGATGATTTATTCTTGGAGACTATTATTTTATGTTCAAGATATGTTTAATGAGTCTTCCCCACTTCAAGTGCAAATTGCTGAAGATCTCATCAACGATGTTGGCTTTTTGCTAAAACCCTAAATCTGAGATTGGGTTGCTGTCCATATCTGAAGGAGTACAGAAACTAGAATGAGTAGATTCGATTTTGGTTGTTCGTTCATGAAGATACATTATTGTTACATGTTCGTTGATCTATTCCTGAAGATTTATTGCTGAAGATCACGTTCATTGTTCTAGGGTTTCATATGAAAACCTAATTCCATGCGGTTCCAGTTCTGAGGATGTTGCAAACTCCAAGAGATTCCTGCAAGTTCGAGAAAATTTTTGGCTTCCTAAAGCCCTAATTCCAACTGTGGCAATAAACCCTAAAAGGTGCATATTTCGTGAATATCCAAGTAAGCATAGTCGTGCGCTTTGTCTCCACGCGAGTAGGTTGCAATAGTAGAAGAAGAGGGAGGAGGTGCTCCTCTTCCAACGCGATCGAGCGATGCTTCAACACCCATAATGATCCTTCATGCACATGCGAGTTGGAGGAGGAGGATGCGAGATCCTCCAGGCGGTGCACATGAATCTCTAGCGAAGCCACCAACATCGCATTCCTTGGTATCGCAAGCAGCATCATCACGATCCATGATCGATTAGAAGAAGAAGAAGAAGAAAAGGGTGCAACATGCACCATATACTCTGACAAGATCACGTGCACCTCCAGCCACTACCCCTAAGTGCAGAACCACCATGGTGAATCCGATCACGTGCAGAACCTCCTTGCGTGGGGACCTCGATCCCTTCATGCAGTGCTAGGCGGAGCCCTAGCCACATCCTCTAGCGCTAAAACCCTGCACGAAGAGATGTGGCCCGAAGAAAGGGTCCGACTTCGATGTCTCGATCTCGCGTAGGTATGGCCCCATGTGGAGGTGCGACCTTCATCTTTCTTCCTCGGAGGCGGATCCTTGAAGACACATCTCCAAACATCGCTGCATATCGGGAGGCGGTGACAGATTCCCCATCGATTGGGGCAGCGACATCGTGGGATAAAAAGGTTGGGTTCCCAATCGGAAACCCTAAATAGTAGGTGTGTTGATATTTTATTGTTATTAGCTCCACTGGGAACCCTAAATAGAAGTTGTGTTGGTATTTTATTGCTATTAGCCCAATGGGGCCTACTGCAATTAGAAAAAGGGAAAAGAATGTGTGAGATCTGTTGGGCCCAATTGTGGGCCATTTTTTTACATATTCGAGAACAAAAGAGGAGAAAGAAAGTTTTAAGCCCAATTGGACCGAAGTCAGACAAAATAGAGGGGGAGGGGTTATTCTAGGCCCTATTGGGTTGATCGAGACAACTGAAAAAAGGAAAAAAGAAAAAGAAAAGGCAACCGTATGAAAAAAGGGAAGATCATACAAAAAAACCGTACAAAAAGGGAAAAGCTGAGAAAAAATGATGATGGCTTATAAAAAGAGGTTATTTTTTGTTTATACTTCATATCGTCTCCCAACTTGGTCGATGTTGTTTTCCGACCAATATGAGAGAAAGGGGGAGTATGCGTAGAGTTTTACAGATCTTTAATTGATGCAGCGTGGAACCAACATATAGGGCCAAATATTTATTTAATTTTATCCGTTAATTTTATTTACGTTTATTTGAGTTGTCACAATTTTAATTAAATAAACGAGATCGCCTGTGATCTCAACTAATTAGTTAACGATTTGAATTTCAAAATTAGTCAGTTAATTAGTTAGAGTCAAATTAGGGTAATTAGTTTCGATTTGAATCTGATTTCTATTTTTGTAATCTCATCCCTCCTATATAAAGGGATGATGGGCTATTGTTATAATGAGTTCAGTTGATAATCAATTTGAGATTTTATCTCCCTCTCTCTAATTTCTCCTCTCTCAACGTGGTCTTCACGTTTCTTCCTCCCCAAGTCTCGCGCAACAGGCGCACCTTCTCCTCTTCTCCCCTCCAACTCCTTCTCCAACGAAATACCACCGCCCCAAAAATTTATTTTATCGCCGCGAAAAAATCCGATTTGCATCAATTGGTATCAGAGCATGGCCTACAGATCGTCCTCACGATCTGACGATCCGACCAGACGTTCGCACCGACATGCATCGAGGGACTATCGTTGCGTCCGAACGAAAATGGCGAGCCCACGACGCCTACAACAAGGAGACGATGAGCATGCTACGTGATTTACAAACCACATTCCAATCCGAGTTTCGAGCTCTTATGGCTAACTTCGAGGCTCTATGCGCCGTCAAATCAAAATCTTCCACTACCGTAGCCGTTGTCCTGACTTTTGATGAAGAAAAACTCGCCGTCAAGGACGATTCGGTCGCTGTCCAGGCCGTTTCAGAGGAGAAAAATGACGAACTGCTCGCTGCCAGTCCATCTCAGAGGGAAAAGATGCCGTCGCCAAGGAGTTATTCGCTGTCCAGCCCGTTCCGGAAGAAAAAAAAGCCTAAACGCTTGCTGTCCAGGTATTTTCAAACCTGCAAAAACCCCGGAATCGAGCTATGCCCCACCCGATGCACCTGTGCCTCCTCCTGCTACACCCGCACCGCCATCCCCTGCACCTACGAGCCCCCATGCCCCACCACCACCGCCCTTCTCCCTCCTTGCCACTGACGCACCCCTTGCGTCGGCGACCCCAGCCCCATCACCGCCACCCCATACGCCCTCGCCAACACCCCCGGCCCCCGCCCCGACAACCTCGCCCACCAGCCCAGGACCCCCCGCAACATTTTCCCCAACCCTCGTGTCCCCTCCCGCAAACCCAGGTCCCCCTATCAACCTCCCCCTCGTGCCTCGCGAGCCATCACCCAACCCCAAATCGTGCCGCCGCCCCCTCTTCCCAATCCCCAGTACCCATCCTCCCCCACCACCCCTTTCCCTTCTCCACCCGTCGCCCGCTTCCACCCTCCAATCCGCGCGTGCCTGCACCCCTACTTTCCCCTTCCTCCCAGCACCCCGCCCGCCGCCAGTACCCCCTCTCGCCCTGTGTCGCCCCATCATATATCCCGCGCCCCGCCCTCGATCGCGCCGGCCCTCCTGCAGGCACCATCGGGCCTTGCGGCCACCTAGCGTCCGCCGCCACCACTGCCAGGGAATGAGAGGCCGAACCCTAACAGGAGGCCCGACATCTACGAGGTTCCAATTCCGTGAAACTTGGGATAAGAAGCTAATTTGGAAAATTTGCGGGAATACCCCCTTTCCCAAAGGCTCACATCATAAGGGTTATATGGAGAATAAAACATGCTTTGGATTTTATTTAAGTAAAGGGATGCGAAATTTGCATGCCAACCCCCTGAAGCAGAAATATTTAAAGAGTTGTGCTGAAAAAAGGAAAGCTGGGAGCCCTCCCTATCCAAATAGGACTAGGACCATGTGTTTCATCTATTTAAAGGCCCCATGGCTTAATTCCCTGGACACATCTCCTCCTCTACTCTCCTTGTGCTATTGCTTTGCTATGGATCCTCCAAAGGCCATGTTGTTCATGCCTCATCAATTTTTGATGCAAACGGAAATCGCGCGGCGTCGTTAATAAAATAATAATATAATTTTGGTGGATTTTTGGTAGAAGAGAGAGAGGGATTGAGAAGAAGAAAAACTCGTCGGTAACGAGGGATGGAAGAAGAAGAACGCGGAGATCGCGGGAGGAGAGAGGAGAAGGAGGGAGATAATGAGATAACTCTCAATTTTTCATAATCACTGACTCACTAAAAACATGGGACTACCCTCTCTTTATATAGGAGAGAGGGTTTACAAAAATAGTAAATAAATCAAATTATCAACTAATTTAATCCTAATTGACCTCTAACTAACTTAATTGGACTCTAATTATTTAATTGACCAACAATTATAATTAAACTCTACGAAATCAACGTTGAGATCACAGGCGATCTCAATTATTAAATTAGACCACTACGACCGCTAAAAACGTAAATAAAAATGATAATTATTTAATTGAATAAATGTGGCCCCATAATTTGGGGTCACGCTGCATCAACTCTCCACCGCTTTAAAAAATTCGGCTCCTGACGAATTGCGTGATGTAGGTGGACCGTTGGAGAAATCATCCTTGAATTGGGCTTCACTTTCCCTTAAGGCGATCATTTTCCGCGTTACGTTTGTAATTTTTTTCAATTGGGGGGCGTCCCTGCAAATTTCGCACCCCTTCAATGTTCCTCACATTTCCATTGCTTTTGTCCTTTATGCAAATAGGGTTTTTTTGGAATTTATTTTTGCAATTTTCCCAATCCCTCAATCTTAGGGATTCGGTTCCCTCCCATCCGCCCCTTAGGGCTCGGAGTTTCTTCTTAGGCGCGGGGAGGGCTGCAGGGCTTCTCCAGCGGTTGGCGGCGGAACCGAGTCGGGGGCCCGGTGGTCGGTTGCGCATGGAGGATGGCGATCTCGGGGAGGAGGGCTGGCGCTGGAGCGGGGAAGGCGATGTTGGGATGCGGGAGGCGGCGTCACCGGCTTGCGCGCGGGACCGTGAGGGGTTGTGGCGGCGTGTCCTGGGGGGGTTTCGACTGGAGAGTGCGCGGGGGGGTGTCGGCGCTGGGTGGGCCGGCTGTAGGCGAGTGGGGCTGGCGCACGAGAGGTGGCGGGGTAAGTGGGGTCGGGTGGCAGAGGCGCAGGTGGGAGGGGAATAAACGACGGCGAGATGGGTTGGTGAGGAAGGGGGAAAGGAGGCGAGAGGGAGGGTGATCAGCGGCTGGGGGGGGGTTCGGCCGGGCGAGGAGGGAAGGGGGGGTTACCTGGGGTAGTTTGGGCGACGTCGGGATGGTCACAAGGGCCGATGGAAGCAATTCTGGTGGCGAGATCGGGCCTGGAGGGTGCTGGACAGCCGCTTGATCGGCTTCCACGGCGGGTTTTTCGTCGTTAAAACTCGCGGTAGCGGCTTCGGTGGTTGGCGGCTTTGCTTGGGCGTCGCAGTAGGCCTCAAAATTGGCCATTAGATCTCGAAATAGCGAGTTGAAGTTGATTTGCAAATCACGAACCATGTACTCCGTCTCCTTGAAGGTGGCGTCGACGGTGGAGATGGTTCGTCGTGTCTGTTCGGATGAACGTTGATGTCGATGCGGACGCCGGGGCGGATCGTTAGATCGTGAAGACGATCTAAATGCCATGCTCTGATACCAATTGATGCAAACGGAAATCGCGCGGCGTCGTTAATAAAATAATAATATAATTTTGGTGGATTTTTGGTAGAAGAGAGAGAGGGATTGAGAAGAAGAAAAACTCGTCGGTAACGAGGGATGGAAGAAGAAGAACGCGGAGATCGCGGGAGGAGAGAGGAGAAGGAGGGAGATAATGAGATAACTCTCAATTTTTCATAATCACTGACTCACTAAAAACACGGGACTACCCTCTCTTTATATAGGAGAGAGGGTTACAAAAATAGTAAATAAATCAAATTATCAACTAATTTAATCCTAATTGACCTCTAACTAACTTAATTGGACTCTAATTATTTAATTGACCAACAATTATAATTAAACTTTACGAAATCAACGTTGAGATCACATGCGATCTCAATTATTAAATTAGACCACTACGACCGCTAAAAACGTAAATAAAAATGATAATTATTTAATTGAATAAATGTGGCCCCATAATTTGGGGTCACGCTGCATCAATTTTTCAATCACCGCAATGAGGAGACAAAGTTCATGAAGACGCCACCATCTGCGCCACACATGTTCTTCCAACATGAGGTTGACGATCCCGGCCACTGCACCAACGCCATCTGGGTTCCATCGTTTGCTCCACATCTGTTCTTCCACAAGGCGAATAAGAAAATTGACATCAAATCGACAAGCTTCAAAGATCCAAGAATTCGTCGGGAGACGAATTTTTAGAAGTGGAGGAGAGTTGATGCAGCGTGGAACCAACATATAGGGCCGAATATTTATTTAATTTTATCCGTTAATTTTATTTACGTTTATTTGAGTTGTCGCAATTTTAATTCTAATAAACGAGATCGCCTGTGATCTCAATTAATTAGTTAACGATTTGAATTTCAAAATTAGTCGGTTAATTAGTTAGAGTCAAATTAGGATAATTAGTTTCGATTTGAATCTGATTTCTATTACTGTAATCTCATCCCTCCTATATAAAGGGATGATGGGCTATTGTTATAATGAGTTCAGTTGATAATCAATTTGAGATTTTATCTCCCTCTCTCTAATTTCTCTCCTCTCTCAACGTGGTCTTCACGTTTCTTCCTCCCCAAGTCTCGCGCAACAAGCGTGCCTTCTCTTCTTCTCCCCTCCAACTCCTTCTCCACCGAAATACCACCGCTCAAAAATTTATTTTATCACCACGAAAAAATCCGATTTGCATCAATAATTCAGATTCCATGTCATATGTCGGACTCTACAGGTCAGATTCAGACTCCACAGATGATGAGACTCAGATAGTTTAGAGTTCTTCAGTTCAAGGTGCACAAGTATGCGTTCTTTGTTTGAGAGGTCCCTATATTTGATTTGGTCGGCTCAGGGTTTTTATGTGATCCATATGGACTACAGAGTAATCCCATTCTCTATGGCATTGTGGGCTTAGGGTTTTCATGTGGTTTCATAGGGACTCCAAACTAGAGATCCCATTCTCTGAGCCAGTATGGGAGAGACCCAATTCAACTCATATCCCTGGCCTTTAGTTCCTCCTCACCAGCACGGCATGAGAAGCAATGTCCTCGACAACAACCGACAGTAGAGTATGCGTTGAGTTGATATTGTCTGTAGTGCATTGTTTTGTGAGTTTGAGATTTCTTTCTATTTGTCAAAGCTAACCATTGCATGCTCCAACTTGAAGGGGGTGTTGGAGTATGCATCATTGTAGTTTACCACATCCACATGTTTAGTCCCATATCTATTGTTAATGGAACTCTGGTTAGTCGGTGGAGCTATATGAGAAGCCCGGCACTCGTTGTATCTGATGAGAAAAGTGAATAGAAAACACAAGCCCTTTGAGGCATTCTCCCGTGGTTTCATCGCGCTCCTCACGAAGTAAGGTTCTGCGTAAAATCTTAGTGTTCTTCATGTTTATTCTATTTATCTAATATTATGCTTCCGCATTATCGATTTCTAACAATGATCAGCTTCAGACTTTGATAATGGATCAGACCCAAAGGTAGGTTTGGACGAGTGAGCCTTATGGTCTAATAGTGAGGATTCATTTTTCGGAAGCAACCTTTAAGAGGGCAATGATGACAACCCTATTGTTTCAAGGAAAGGTTGGAGTAGTGGTTGGATAACTCACAAAGGTCATCTTTGACTATACACAAGGTGGCAGAGGATGCCTTGGGGTGTCATCATTATCGACTTCTGGTGGTGGATGCGGTTGGAAGTGTTAGAGGAACTATTTATTGTCTGGGAAAACGAGATGTACTCTTATCTTTGATCTTGCCAGTAGGTTGTGCAAACTATCGTGCTACAGGTAAGGAAAAACAATACTTCGTTGGTCGTCTCATGCATATACGTCCCACCATACCCGTCTCTGAGACCTTATCTATGTATCGAACTTCGAGAGGCCAGAGAGAAAATCTCCACTGAGGCGTGGCTCGTTAGAGCGGATTTTAATGTGGCGTTGTCATTGGGTCGTCCATGTCTTCGCTATGGTTAGTATTCAAGTTCGCGAGACTTTGCAGAATTAGTAGGGAAACTATAACTGGAGGCGATCGATGCAAGGGATGCACGTTATACCTGGAGGAACTCAATATCTTGCTCGAGACTCGACATATTCTCATCATACGTAGAACTACTGGAGACCTTGACCAATGCCACAAATTGCTTGCGAGCGTGCTCTAATCATACACGTTGGTTTGGGATGCAGGTTGGGGGTTGAGATTGGGCGGGGGGGGGGCATACCTGGCACTTTTTTCAGATTCGAGGGATCTTGGCTTACGGAGGATGTATTCATATATATTATTGTTGAGCGGTGGGTGTTAATTGAGAGCACATGCTCGACTGTTGCATATTCGACCCAGAGATTGGTTGCCTTGCGTCGGTGCCTCTATGCTTATAAAAGAGAATTTCAGAAATTACAAAGGGGACATCGAGGCACCTCCAAATGTGAAATCTCAATATTAGACAACACATGGAATAAGTCAGAGATCTATCTGTGGATGAGCTAGAGGGAAGAATGACCTTTTGGAGAATCATCATATATGAGGACAAGGAACATGTGACAGAGTGGAAGCATAGATCCAAACTGAAATGGATCAACGTGGGGGATGCAAACACACAATTCTTCCATAAGGTTGCAAGTGGAAGCCGTAACTTTATACATGCCGTGGTAGTAGATAATAGGCGGATAGGAGACTAAGAGATGGGTAAAGCATTGGCAGAGTACTTTCGTAGAATCTCTTGTAGGGAAAAATGCAGACCATGGCGATAGACATGCACTGGGTCCCCTTCAATCTCTAGGCTCGAGGAAGATCTTCAGACGAGGACTTTCAATTGTGATGAGGTGAAGACTTTAGTACGACGTTTGAATGCTGATAACATCCACGACCAGATGGCTTCACGATCTTCTTCTACCGTGATTCTAGGATATTGTGGTTGATGATGTGGTGGCAGTAATGGAGGAGTTTGTCCAAGGCAATGCATGATTCGCCAGGTTCAATAGAACTCTTATTTTTTGCTTCCAAAAGATTTTCCACCTATTGCTCTCTTGAATGCCATTTATGTTGTGATTGGAGAAGTGTTTGAGAACATACTAAGTGATGTTTTAAGTGATGTTTTGGATGACATTGTCTCGCATATACACTTTCAACCTTGGGAGAGATAAATAAAGGACATCTGGTGATGGCTACTGAGAGTATAATGATTAATTCAAGTGGCTTACTTTGGAAGGTAGACTTCTCTAAGGCATATGCCATTATTGACGATTTATGTGGTTTGTTCTGGTGAGACATGGCTTCCTAGATACTTAGGATCTCTTAGACGAAAAGATGCATTGCCATGACATCTTATTTGATACTTGTGAACGGGCGCCTTAATATGGACTTCTTTCAATCGCAACGAGGGGTTCAACAAGTATGCCCCTTTGTATCCATTCTTTGTCTTGGCAGTACATGTACTTACGCATATGGTAGATCAAGTGGTTTGACAAGGTATCACTATGTTTTACTCCCTTGGGGAAATCTCCATTCTCATTCTACAATATGTGGATGATATATTCTTTTTTGAGGGAGAGGAGCAGGCGACGGGAGTGGATGCAATGTTTGATATATTTGGAGAACTCTCAGGTCTAAGGCTCAACGGAAGCAAGTCAACAATGATCTCTTTCAGGCTTTCGCACACTGATGCGATGGATTGCGGTGCAGAGTTAGGCATAACGTGTGGCTCGCTACCAATTCGCTGTATGGACTTGCCAATGAACCGTGGGCAACTTCATGCATCAGATTGGCTTCCACTTATTGAAAATGGAAAGAAAACTTGCCAGGTGGGAGGCATCCCGCGTCCTTGCTAGCACGAGTTGGGTGCTTGGTATTAGTTAATGCTATTCTGGCTATCCTGGTCTTCTTTAAATCATTGGGACTGCTATCGGTTGGGAAACGTCACCGTTTGGAGACGATTATGGTAACTTTCTTATAGGAAGATCATATCGAAGCACATTGAACATTCACCTTGTTGATTGGGATTCCTTATGCTACATAAGGAGGATGGATGACTTGGAATTCCTCACCTGGAGACGATGTATAGAGCTTTTCTGGTAAAATGGAGTTCAAGGATATGGGCAGATAGCGAGGACTTATGTTGCAGACTTCTCCATGGAATTTATGGTATACATGCCCAGTCATCTCTGGTCTGTCCGCATTTCTATACCTGTGCCTTCTAGAAGGGCGTTTGCACCATAATGCCCTATTTTCCTATGTTCTTCTGCCAACATTTAGGAGATGACTGTTCGTTCTCTTTTTGGACTGATAACTGGACTTGCGAAAGGATGTTGGCGACATGTTTCCCACATCTTTTCGCCCTTACATCAGATCGAGAAGTGTTGGTACCAGATTTCTGGGTGGATGGACATGGATACCCAGCCTTCCTATCGGAATTCCATGAACAATGCCTACGCGAATTTTTGGAACTGCTGGAGGTCATCGATAACATTGAAGGCCTCATATTGGGAAGAGAACACTAGGTGTGGAAAGATGAGGATTTCACGATGGGATGAGCATACAAATTCATTAACAAGCTGTCAGGACTAGTGCCTGAAGAGCTAGTCTGAGATTGCCAATTCCCATGGGTCCTGAAATTATCGATATGCATGATGCATCTTTTTATGGTTGATGCAGCTTGAGAGAATTATGATAAGCGAGAGAGACTGTCCAGGCATATCTTGGGTAAGAATAACAGTTGTCCCCTTTTTGAGGAGGGTGTGGAGACGATTGACCATCCTTTCTTCGCATGTGAGATGGTAAAGCCTATCTGGGTGGAATTGGGTGTCAGCTGGGTTAATATCAATAGCCTTGTAGGCTTTTGACACTCTTTAACGCCAAGTTCTGTTCAAACAAGTGGCATCTATTTGGGCGATTTGGTTGTCTCGCAATTCTGTTATTTTCCGTTCACGGCGCATCTATGCAGAAAATGTGATTCATCATGCCAAGACTCTCTCTGAGTCTTGGATCCTATAATCTTAGTATTATTCTCTTAATTAATCTACATCGGGTGGACACCTTTGCATGTTTCCTCCTTTTTTGCCTCAAAAAAAGGGATTCGATGGGTTGGGATGAACTGAGTTTTATGTCTAGCTTTGGGGTTTCAGCAGAAAAGGTTGTTACTTGTCAGTTGATATTTGTTTGGAAGAGTCTGAATTTCAATCTAGAAATGTCTTGGGAAGGTTCACAAAGGATGATGGTTGTTTTGAGGAGATTGGATCATTTTATTTTTTATTGTGCTTTCGTGTATGACCTGATAGATAGAGGGAACTCTGGTATGATTTGTGATTCATAGCAAATGTTGATTTTATGTTGTGCACTCATGTATGACCTGGTAAAATGGAAGTGTGGTACTATTTGATATTTATAGCTAATTTTGATCGGATGCTTTTATTTATGCGAGGGGATGCAATTGTCTCCCTATCTACCATGTTCATGCAAACAAATGGGCTCTATGGACTTTGAGCATGTCGAAATTCTTAAATGCTGTGGAGGAAGTTGGCTTGGTTGATTTTCCCGGTGCCAAATTATTGTCATTTGGTGTGCACCATTATCTTGAGGCCGAATTATTGTTTCATTTAGGGTATGTCATCGACTACATCCAAATTGAGGTTTAACCACTTCTTTTCCTTTGGTTGCATCATTCCAGGTGCATTACACATACTTTCTAATCACACACCTTTGCTCTTGTATTCTATTGATGGAAGTAAGACAATGTCTTACTTTAAGTTTGAGAAGACTCGGCTTTGAGATCCTGGGTTCGGAGAGGAAGTGACTTTGTATCGAGTTTCTCCAAGTTCGTGGACAAACATATTTGGATGTGAGGCTGGAGCCATGATGGTTGTCCTGATCAAGTTCAGGCACATATTTAAGGAGGTGATATCAAGCTTGCAATAGTTAGTCGGCTGGTCAGTCCGAGTCTGACTATTCTGTTTCAGTGGGTGATTGAATAGACTAACTCTATTCAATCATTAGTCAGCTGATAGATAATTACATTATTTCTATAATATTTTTGATTTTCAGATGTTTTAGAAGTAATTTAAAAGTTAAGATGTCTAATGTTTTGTTGGAAATTTAAATGATAGTTTATATTTGTAAAAATGGACCAAATCTATAAATATAAGGCATGTGTATTTCCAGTAATTTTATATTTAAAAAAAATAAAAATCATAAACTCAGGTCTACAGACTTGATGGCTGGCAGGGGAAACATAACCCTGTAAGGAAGGAATGGCGCAGCTGTTGTGGTTAGGCTGGCCGCGGATGGTTGCGCGAGAGGTTGTCACTAGAGAACTTGGTGAGGCTGGGGAATGACAGGCGGTTGGGTAGCTGGTGTTGAAGGGTAGCGGTATGTTGGTATTGGCGATAGGCAGGACTGACGGCAATGGTAGTTACCGGACTTGAGTTGAAGGGATGGAGAGGGATGGGGAGGAAGAGCGTGCCGACTCTGTTGTATTTGGGGAGAAGGCGTGGAAACACGCAAGAGAAGGAGAAAGGGACAAGGGAGACGCACTCCAAACTTTTGATTCAAGTCAACACCTTCGTGCAAGAACTTCCATCATCTTTATATAAAGAGGGATGAGGCTCCAAAAAAAAAGGGAAAAGACAACTTATAAGAAAATAAGAAAATTACATATTTTGACCAACTGAAAATTTGTCCTAAGTTGTCAATTCCATGCTGCATCAATTGGTATATGAGCACTGGACACGAACCTTTAAATAACAACCATTCTTAAGTTGTCAATCTTTAAGAGATGAGTTTTTCAAGCGGAGGAGAATCAATGCAGTCCTTAAGTGAGATGACTTTTAGGTAACAAAGTGAATGACAACTCTTCGTCTACCTAAGAGAGATGAGTTTTCAAGCGAAGGAGAAGTGATGCAGTTTATTATGGAGATGATTTAGGCAACAACCAATCTTGAAAAGGTCTTGTAGGTAACAACCAATACTTAAGCGGAGGAGAATAGATGCAGTTCTTTAGGGATCCAAAATACACGGACCTTTAGGTAACAACCGATCTTAAGAAGAAATTTACATATTTTGACCATCACAAAAAATTGTCCTACTATCCTCTTAAGGACTGTTGCAGGCTTAGATAAGAAAATTTGTAGCAACCCTTCATACAAGGGCTTCACACTTGTTTTCTTTGATGCAATCCTAAGCACTTGCATAGATTAATGAGAAGTCCATGCTGCAACTAATTTACATATTCAATTCTGAACATCACACTCTTGTTTTCTTTGATGCGATTCAAAATGGTACAAGCCCCGAGCAGTGTGGATAGGAAAACAAGAATATGATGATTCAAGGAAAGTAGAAAAAGAAAAGAAATCTAGACGGCTTGAATTGATGAAATATAATAAAGCTGGATCAAATCAAAGGTCAAATCTGATTATCCCCTGGAATGGGGATAAAATAAACAAATAAAGGTTATCGAACTCTGCTGCTCTGGAACCAATATGAATTAAATAAATAAAAATTGGTGCTGCTGCTCAAGAACCAAGCTACATTAAATAAAGCATTTGAGTATATAAGTCTGACAACAAAAGAAACCATGAAGTGCAACGTGACAAACCGAACAGTATCTATGGTGGCTGGTTACAGCAGGTCGGAAAACATAGCACAGTAACATCCGGGAGATATAACAAGACTAAAGTATTTAAAGGGATAAAGGAGACTTGTGACAGGAATAATCAAACATATTCTGGACCTTAGTCGACGGATTAGTCAGAACAGTAAGTAAACAAACACCTGGCAGCAAAGTTATTCCATAACTAAATCCTCTTAAGGACTGTAGCAGACTTGGATAATTTTAACACCAGGACAAAAATATCACGAGACAAATACAGAATACTGAATTGTTATGAACCCTGTTAACAATAGCAGATAGAGCAATTCAGAAATAGAATTAATGACTCTCGAGGAGATAAACAAAATAAATATCAAACCCATGTCTATGGACTCGATAATGGCTTTCAGGGGAAACAACACCAGACAAGGGAGGAAGGAATGGCATGGCTGTTGCGCTTGGGCTGGCCAAGGATGGATGGGTGCGCAAGGTCGTCAGTGGTGGAGTGGGTGAGGCTGGGAAATGACAGGCAGTTGTTAGCGGGGGTCTGAGGGTAGGGGTATGCTGGTAGTGGCGATAGGTAGGGCTGGTAGCAGTGGTAGTTGAACTTGGATTGACGGGGTAGAGAGGGAGGAGAAGGGGTGTGTGACTGCACGGGTGTTTGGGAAGGAGAAGGCATGGAGACGTGCAGGGCGAGGCGGAGGAGAAAAGGGGGAAGGGAGATGCACTCCAAACTTTTGATTCAGTTTAACTCCTCCATACAATGCTTCCATCGAGCTACAAAACATCAAAAAGGAAAAGACAACTTAAGAAAAGAAGAAAACTACATATTTTGACCAACCTAAAATTTTGTCTTAAGTTGTTCATTCCATGCTGCATCAATCAAGACTCAAGGTCAAAAACTAGAAGTCGTTCTTTATACCGTTCCACAAAATGAGCAGAATAGAGCAATGCAATAGGGACTCGTTCTGGATAAGATGGAGAGTTTCCTGGAGGGATCATAGTCAAAGGTGTCATCTGATGGGAGACTAATTCACCTGACACCTGTATTGACATTCTTCAAGCTCAACTTTCTACTCTTTAGTGTAGCAAGAAGGATTAATCCTCTGCGGAAAAGATTTCTTTGGCGAGGTGTTGGGAATACTAAGGCGGTATGATTTTAGTGAAGCTGATGGAGGTGTCAACCAGACTACCAGTCGTGGGGGCCTTGGTGTGAAGGACCTGAGAATTCGGGGCATTGCTCTATTAGCTAAGTTGGTGATGGGGCTGGTGAGGAATGGTGGAATTTTTTGAGAATGGCATCCTCTCCTGTTATGCTTGGACATTGGACCTGGTGGACGTGGTTGAACAAGGAAATCTACTATCATGACCGTATTTGTTCATGGAAGAGATTGTGGCCATATTTCTGTATCAAGTCGGACGATTGGTTTGATGGTGGAGGTTTGGGGGATATCTTCCCTAGATTGTTGGATCTTATTGATAATTTTCACACAACAATGGAGGATTACTAATCACGTTTAACAGTGAGGGATTTTCCCTAGATTGTGCTGTTTGGTCTATTTATCTTTCTCAGATGCTCATTACATGGAGTTGTTGCTTCTAACTAGTTTATAGCTGGGATTGCTGGGAGCAGGATGAGGATGATTCTCTGTGCCGGCTTTTATATTCAGGAAGCTTTTGACAGGAACCTATGGCTTTGAGAAGTCTAGGACTCAGATCAAGGTAAGTTTTTTGAGCAATAAGCGGATAGTCACCAAAATGATTAGACAAAGGTGAGCCTCATTTTTTGAGACTAGAGACTAGCTGTCCTTTGTGTGCTAATGGACTGAAGGATGTTGAGCATATTTTCTTCTAGTGTGCTTTCTCGAAGGATGTCTAGAAGTCTAGAAGAGACTTGACATGCCTTGACTGGACAAGACCTCTTTGAGTTATATTTTACGTTGTTTTAGATGAGAAATGATAACGGGCCAGTATACACACAAATAAGGGTTTGGTCTTGGCCATTTGCGGTGATTTGGCCACGTCGGGTGTTGATCAATGAGTCAGTTTTTTAGTATGCTTAACCATCTGTGGATAATGTTTTGCAATAGTTCTTTAAAAAAATGGTTTGCAGTAGTTACTATTTGACTGCATGGAAGGGATAGTTGTAATGATGCTATTGTACTGGTTATCTTTTTAATACTCAGAACAATGGATGACCATTGACATGTAACTCTAATGGTCATCCTTTGTTTTTTTGTAAGCAAGAACATTGTTCCAATTTTTATAACATATCTATTTGGTAGGATTCCATGTTCTGACTCTCAAAACTATCTTGTAAAAGAATTCCGGGAGCTTTATAGAGAACCTTTATAAAAAAAACACTGATGTGTAGTTTAGAGATCATATGTTCGAGTTAAATTTAGCCTTGTTATGTAATGCATGCTAGGGCTGTGCATGGTAGATAGTCCAGTAAATTGGATTGACCCTTCTCGTAGGAGTATTTGGGCAAGACTTTGGGGTCTCAGCTGTTCTTGAAATTCAGGATGTGGAGGAATTTGGTTCTTCTCCTCGTTTGAGGGCTACTGTTATAGTAAGTTTGCTCTGGGTAACATTCAACATAATTCTACATGCCAGCACCATTCCGATTTCAATGATCATGCCAGAGGCATTCTGAGTTTTTTTAAAGAATCAATGAATATTAAGGAAGATACGTGGAAATAACCCAGTGAAATAATATAGCAACATAGAGATGCTTCATTTTTTTATTTATAGGATTCGAACCCTACTCCATTAAAGTGAGCCACTGCTTCTACCATCAGACCATTAGAGAGGTTCGCTCTTAAATGGCATGAAAATCAGATGTACAGGAATGACGTGAATTGCAGTTTTATTCAGATGTTATAAACTATGATCAGTGTTGGTAAGACTTGGTCCCATGGAATCCTGTAGATTTTTTCGCTCCTATTCTACAGGAGTTGGATGTGCAGTTGCGGGGCCTTAGCAACGGTTACTCCTGACAGAAGGGATGGGATCCAGCTATCCACAAGATGCAGATATTATATAGGTATAACCGACTTTCTTCGCGGCATAAGAAATGAGGGTTACTTGCTCCACAGGGGAGCCTACTGCGAAGGGAGACCATCTCACTTTTGATGGCCAAGAGAAATAGCAGGCAGTGGAGGCATATCAGCATTTCGACGAACATCAAAAATTATGATACCCAAGGCATTATTGTTATGGTACAAGGGATTGATGACGTTACATGCATTCCTACATTTCTCTTGCGTGTGCTTGCAATAATATGAATTCCTACATTACTTCCAAAGTAATTACTACTGTTTGATGCCAGAAACTAATTTTATTCCACTGTTAATTTTTATACTACTTTCAGTAAGATTTTCTCTGTCATTTGCATGAATCCTCTGTAGTGCAACTTCAAATAAGAATCCGCAGTTGAAAACGAAGTGTTCTAACCTTTGTCTTCATGCAGGTGACTGCATACTATGATTATGAGCAAGTGATCGACTCCGACGAGGAATTAGATTTTAATTCCATATCCAACTAAAATCACATACTCATTCGAATCAGTTATAGAAAAGTACAGTGTGTGCGCATCATTATTTATTTTCCTCTTATGTCATTTCCTGTATCTGTGATAAACCCAGAAGGTTGTCCATGCCATTTTTGTGTTTGTAATATACTCCATGTACAGTCAGAGCATACCAAAGCCCTCAACTGTTTACTCGAGGTGAAATTTTGGTAATGTTAATCGGTTTTTTTGCCTGTAATTTTGTACGGCGAAGATGATTGTTGTGAGTTTATGTTCTGCACACATTAATAAAGCTGTTACCGTCTGTTTTAAATATAAATCTACATGTATAGGGGTGAAAAACCGCTTAAGGTGGTTTGGCCATTTGGTTTAGCCATTTGCAAAGGAGGCTAGCAGATGCACCGATAAGGAGATGCGAGTTTTGGGATGTGAGCCAATTAAGAGAGAGCGAAGATACTCAAATAGTGTTGGAATGAGATTATACGAAGTGATCTTAGTTTTTTTTAATATAAGTCCGAGATTGACCTAAGATAATGGAGGCAAAGAATCCATATACCCGATCCTACTTAATTGTGGGAAGAGGCTTTGTTGTTGTTGTATCGGGCTGAAAAAATCGGGGTGTCTAATTATAGTGCATGATAAAACACATGATGCATAATAGTTCAAGATATTTTTTAGATAAGTTTAATTATATATATCTATATATAAAATAAATGTCTTGTACATGATAAAAAAATACACAGATGTACTTATTTTGTCAATATATTCATATTAAATTAGATCAAAATGTGTATGAAAAGCTATGCATAGTTATAAATTTATCGATAACTTGATTTATATAGAAAAATAGATATTGATATGACTATTACGAGTATCAAAGTCATCTATATACGAGTTTTTTTTAAGAGTTTATGCGAATATAGATATCAAAATATGTGTAGAATGGATATAGAAACGAATGGGATGCGGATATGTATGTTTTATTTTGGTGTCCATTTTCAATTGGAAAATAGCACGACCTCTTCTTTGTTGCGAGTAAAGACAGTATGCAACATGCGGGGATTTACGACGAGTTACAAAAGTTGCTGATTAAATTCGAGTTTACACCATGTTTGCTTAAAATTGTATTAATTAAGGTCTAATGGATGCGGATATATCTCTGTTTGATATGCCATTGTACTTTTCTATATGGATCTTGACATTTATTTATGACTTCTTTCATCGTATTTTTTTACACACACAACACACGCACACTTGTAGATCTTGGCATTTGTCTATGACTTCTTGCATCATATTTTTTTGACACACAATGCATGCACGCACGCACATGCACAAAATGTAAGTCATTCAATACATATACATACATATATATAGGAAATATATCCAATAAGGTGTACCTTTCCTAGGTGTAAGGAAAGCCCACCATCTAAGCCATCCGTAATCAATCCGACGATCATAATTAATGGTTTGTTATTTATATTTTTTTAATGTTGAAAAATCTATTATGATCATTTTAGCATATTCTATATTTAGAATGCAACAAATATCTCCACAATTATCTCCTCTCTTTCTTCCTCTCTCTCTCTCCCACCATGAGTTGCCAGCCATCCTGCACCCTTGCCCATGCAGGCCACCCATCCGCCAGCCGACCACGATCGAATTAGAGTAAGGATGCCGGAGACGACGGTGCTCGTGTGCTGCTAGAGTACACAACAGGAACAGAAAGGGATATCGGGCATCTACCACTTGAAACGTACGACTATATCACCTCCTGAAAATGCATCTACCACTTGAAACAGAAAGGGATATCGGGCATGGCGCAAGCGTTCGGTATCGATCCTCATTTGTTCGAGGTATATACACTACATATTATGGCCTATTTTATTTACACTATATATATCTTCAAACATTAAACAAAAATATATATGTCCACGTCGATCCATAAAGAATTTCAACTATTATAAATATCCAATCTGTGTTGTTTTACATTTGTATCTGTTTATAAAGATATGATAAAATATTTTTCGTATATGTATTTCATATTATAAAATCGATAAGAATATACTGTAACACCCTATATCTGTACTTGTATGCATTCATCGATAGGATTTCATGTTATATTCTTCAGGTCAATAATGTAATAGTATATTTTTGCAATGTAATGTTAGAATTGTGTATGTTATTTTGAGATTTTCTAAGGGGTTGTTTGCATGTGGAATAACGCAAGGGAGAGGGGTGTGTTTGCCTCGCGTTATCCCTCGTGCAATTCTCGGGAGTGGCACCGTTGACAGCATAGGCGGAAGGACGGAGAGGCTATCCCTCGACCGTGAGAGGATCCTCCGACAGGAGGGCTGGAGCCGTTTGCACTTTTTGTGGTGCCCTACCGTGCAAATCGATGTGAACCGTTCGATCAAGATTGAGCGGCTCCAACCCCTACTGCAGATTCTGCTATAGCAGGGGCTACAGCAAAGGATCGGCTCCCTCCCTCGACCTATCTCATTTCACGCCACCCACCCAACCGTGAGGTTGGTTCGTCTGTTGTAGGCAGAAATGCTGCAGAGTCTGCAGTAACCGTGTGCATCGCTCGATCGTGATCGAGTGGCTCACGCGATCACAGCAGGCACAACACCACAACAGAGGATCCACTCTGCCCAACCGATCTCCCTATTCGCGTGCATGCCATCCCTCCAGCTCTTCTCCCTCCCCTTCCTCTGCGGGGCTTCAAACTCGCTCCCTTCTCTGGAGCTTGGGTTCCCCTGTTGTTCAGATGTCGTGTTCTTCTTTGTTGGAGGCAATGCTTAACCGAACTTGGCTGGAAAAGCTGTAGAGGCAACTTTGAATGAGATTTGTTGGGAGGTATTTGTGCCATCATTTACCCCGTATGGTTGATGGATTCTGACTGCGAATCTAGGGTTTCTTCTTCCCATTCTTCTCCCTATAAAAGGGGTGGGAGCTTCGATATTGACTGCCTTGTGTGGTTGTTTGATGTCCTGCTTGTTTGTTGCCTTTGTATTTCTTCCACTTTGTGGGCTATTGCGTAGTCAAGGTAATTTCCATACTTTTTTGTTGTGGCATGTCCAATCGATCGATGTTTAGTAGTATAGATCTGGATCTTTTGCTGCATGTTTACTCCTTGGAGCCTACTCCGTGTACCTGGTGAGGCTTTTATACCTGTGATGCTCGTTTTCACTCCAAATGGTTCACATCTGATGTGTTTCGATGAGACAATGTACTGTTATTATGATCTCTGTCATGCTTTACTGTTGGATGCTTATTTATATGTTGGATGCTTTAACCCTTTGATTCAGTAGCCCCATTCCCTTTAACACGTTGGATGCTCAAGGTGCATGATTCTCGTCTTGTATAATTGGTGAGCCTTCTTATATCTGTGATGCTTGTATACATGTTGGATGTGTGTTTACAATCTGACTATGTAGCTCCAATCCCTTTGATTAGACCTTGATGCTTTGATCTGGTAACCCTGTATAGCTGTAACTCTGATTTTATACATGTTGAGTGGTTTAACCCTTTGATTATGTAGCCTCATTCTCTTTAACATGCCTCTGATGCTTTGACCATGCCCCTGCTGCGTAGCTATTAAACTGTCTTGCTTTAGATCTTGGATGGTTTTACCCTTTGATTTTGTATACCTATTCCCTTTAACCTGCAAATAAAATAAATGCATGCTGGATAAAGTGGAGAGGAGCCTCTAACATTCTCCGTGATAAGAAAATCCCTTTAAAAATCAAAGGAAAGTTTTACAAAGCAGCCACGAGACGTGTTATGCTATATGGATCCGAATAGCATGTGAACCATAAACATGCGCAGAGAATGGCAGCGGCAGAAATGAAAATGCTAAGGTGGATGTGTGGACACACAAGTAAAGATCTGATTCAGAATGATGCGATCGGATGGAAAGTTGTTATAACTCCCATCGAGGATAAGATGCGAGAAAATCGCTTAGGCCTATTTGGTTGCTAGGTTACCCGGGGTAACCTGGCATACCCCATGCTCTATTACTGCATCCTTGAATTGGAATTAGTTGAATGGACCGTACAATTTCGTTGTTATAATATTTTTTAACCACGTTAAAAAAAGTTAATATAAACGCATATTATAATCATTAAAAAGTTAGTATAACGTATAATCAATATCACATCACATCACATTTATCATTCCAACCTTGCAACCATCCAAACAACTACTATCCACAGGAGGATACCCTAATCCAATCCTACCAAATCCAGTTATAAAATATGCCCTATGATGGTTTGGTCATTTGCAAAGGATGTCAGCTGATGCACCGGTGAAAAGATGAGAGTTTTGGGATGTTGAGCCGCTAAGAGTGGCGGGGGAGATCCAAGAAATGTTGGAATGAGACTATACAAAGGGATCTTAGTTTTTTGGATCTAAGCTCGATATTGACCTAAGATAGATCTGGATGAAGGCAAAGAATCCATGTAGCCGACCCTACTCAATGTGGGAAAATAGCTTTGTTGTTGTTGATTCCCTTTAACATGCCTCTCATGCTTTATATCTTGGATGGTTTAACCCTTTGATTATGTAGCCCCATTCCCTTTAACATGCCCCTAATGTTTGAACATGCTCCTGATGTTTTGGATAATTTTATGTGCATTTCATCATATGTCTCTCCAAAAATTCCGACTCTTCTGAAATCCTAAAACCTATTCAATATCATAATCAAAAGAAGCGTCTCGTCGCAAGCTTTTCAAGGAGACCAAGTATGCATAAATGTGAGTTTGTGTGAGAAAGTTATGGCCTTTTTAGTAAACCAGGGTTACGAACATTTAGGGAAATTGGACCCACGGGTTTTGATTTTATTCTACACGTTGGAGAGATATTTTGGAGTTTAATTTCACCTCAAATTTGACAACCATATTTTCTTAAATCGTCCTTGAATGACCTTTAAGTACCTATTAATCTCCTTCCTTCTTTCTTCCCCTCCCAAAAGTTGATTTCTTCTTTCTTCTCCCTTAGAGAGACAAGCGGAAGAGCGTTCCCCCGTTGGCGAGTAACGAAGCTCCGGAACCTCGTTGCGAGGAGAGGGGGAAGAACATCGTCGCAAGTGAAAGGCATTGTAGCACTCAGATTGTGGATCATGTGCGGATCAAAAGGCTCATGCGTCGGTAAAGGATTTCGCCCTTCTCCTTTTTCTTTCGCACATCTTGCAATATTGGAGAGTGTGGTTTTGGAGGATGATTTCTCAGTTTTGATCCGACCCCCGGGTCTCCTCTTCTTGTTTGTACACCATGGTATTCTTGTCAATGATTTCCCTATTTTTCGTGTGTAAAAGTAATTGGAGATTGTTGTTCCTGCAATATGGAAATTCAATCTCCGAATAGTTTTTTTGTGTATTATGATATGTACTGGACAATAAGGCAGCCGCACAATACCTTTGATATACTTTAGTATGGGTACCATATTTAGGATTCTTGTGTAAAACATATGTGCTGGAAGCTGTAATTACCCTATTTTATTAGATGGACGGCAAATCTCTACGATATATTGACATGCCGCGCATTAACATGAAATAGCATCTTGGGGTGCACTTTTTGATCTGGAATGTTATCTGTTAGAATAACTATTCCCAGAATGCAAATTCAGTTTCCTTATTTACCGAAAATGATGGGAGTAAACATTCTTAATGTTTTCCCATTAGATCTTTCTAAGATATGATTGTTAAGAAATTAGAACCTGACGTATATTATCCCAGTTTGTAATGTTATATGATATGAAGTGTTATACCGATTGGAAGAATAGGGTTTGGTATCCATAAAATTTGAATATTTGTTGAGAAGATTTATGGTGCTCGAATTGAACTTGATATCTGGATGATGGAGTTCGAGTTTAAAAAAAGGTTCTCAATCGATCTTCTTTGTATTAGATATTTGAATACTTTTCTTATCAATAAGCATTTATACTCTTACGTAAAAAAATGATTAAATTCCTTGCATTATAACTGTAAAAGGCACAGGCCATCATCCGTAGATCAAGATTCTTACTCAATCAAATACTATACCATCGTGCGACCTTTTCTTTGATATCTATAAAGATAATTATATATTGGTCGTTGGAATATACAAGATCATTTTTTAAATAAGGTTTTGTTAGTTTGTCTCGAGCCTCCCTTCTGACTCGGACTCAGGTCGAGCCCCCCCTGGGGAATCATCTCTTTCGGAAGCTTTTGCTTACATTGACTACCCTAAGACTGTGTGGGTGACCACGGAAAGGTGAAAGACCGGGGTCCAGTCCGCTAGTTTGAAGATCGAAGTGGTCTCGTGGGTACCTGACCCCTCTGAGGAGCCTGACTGGCACAGGCAGACTACCTCCCTGCAAAACACTACGTCGATTAATCTACCATGCTGATCGAGGACCTGGACTGACCTCATCCTAAGTCCGGAAAACAAAAGAGATGAGAAAGTGGAACATGGGAGCAGCAAGCCGAGCGACCTCTGATATGAGAATCATGATAGGGCTGGTGAGAAATCCAACAGTGGGTGGGCTTTTGTAGCAAATGCTAGCAAGCATACCATAGCATAAGGCATGTTGATATATCAATGTAATGGATCCAGATCCGAGGGTTTGGTTAACTGGTTTTGAGAGGCTTTTATCACATCACAAGTTAGTTGTATTTTTTTGAGCAATTTATAATAATGTATTTGGAGAAATAAAGGATAAAATACTACAAGGTGGGTGCACACCTTTGTAGTCCGGCTGAGTCGACAGTAAGTCACCCCCACTCAAGGGGCATCACAGAGTAGGGCGGTGGTAGGTACTCTAGAGAATTAGGTGGATGCATGTGTGCATCACACCATATGAATACGTACTTGTGGTATTTTGTTGGATGAGCAAGACTCCTCCGGTTTACTCGGTAGGCGGAGATAGGGACGGAGCCAGAACATTTTTGAGGAGGGGGCACAAGGTTTAAAAAAATATGTTTATCAATTATGATATTATCATATTCAATAGGAAAAAAGGAGTATGGTGTTGAGTTGTATGTCACTTATGTGTTCATCTCCTTCTTAACCATTTATTTGTTTTGGGATGGGTGAGTGCAACTAGCTCTGCCAATGGAACACATGCAGGTTAAATTTTCAAGGCAAATGAGTGGTTGGGAGGTGATGAACATATAAGTTATATGTAAATGAGTTGGATACTCCTCCTCCTCTAATCATTATATAACAATAGTTGTGAATGATAAATTATATCATCTATAGTTTTCATGTATATAAAAATTTATTCTGAACTTATTTTTAATCAATTGTATTTTTTTGATTCAATTTTACATAAATTGATATCATATATGTTCCACGCTGACGAGCTTTTTTGTGAATGATATTTATATCAATTTAAAAATGACATATTCTAATATTTTCATTTTTTTTCAATTCATTTTTTGAATTTCGATTATTACAGTATAAACTATATCTGTTCAAAATTTGTATCAAAATGAAAATATAAAAATACATAATTTTATACTTTTTATTACCAATAACTAGAAATATTAATATGTCAATGAAGAAAAATACACCGATAAAGAATATATGTGCATTTGACCACTTACTTGATAATAAATAGGACCAATGATTAGTATATGAGACTTGACAATAAATGATTTTTTAGAAAATTTTATTATTTTTTAGATCGAGAATTAAACCTCGTATCTATATTAGTGATAATGAGATTGGATGAAAAATTGATCCCTTCTATGGGTTGATCTTAAAAAATGGATATTCAAAATGATAGATTGGGTAAAGATCCATTGTAAGTTGGTTGATTTAAGAAATTATATGAACAGATTGATCCAATGTAAAAAAATATACTATTGCTAGGTAGAAATCTTATGTTAAGATATATTTATTAATGTTCTCCCTAGAGAAACGAAGGGGATGCATGCCAAAAATTAATCCAAGAGAAAATTTAAACTTAGGAAATATTATGATTATTTTTCCTTCAAAAATCCATAGAGAATAATTAAATATGTATTATATATACTCAAAATTTTAGGGGGGCACGTGCCCCTCTTTGTCCCCCTCTAAATCCGTCCTTGGGCGGTGACATGGTTCCTTGGGTTATGTGTCCCTTATCTCGAGAGTCAGAGTACTACTAGCCATACTAGCTGAAGGATCGAGCTTGCGCACAAGTCTTAGTCTGCACTCTGAATGAAGCGATGCATGTTCATTAGTAGTGGACTTTTTCCTTTGACGGGTGAGTCTGAAATTTATAAATAAATATAGTTGTGAATAAAGGAACCGAAGAAGTGATTTTATTTGAGTAAAGTGTTATAAAGTCAAAGCGGTTAATCATGTAAAGTGTCATAAAATCTATTTGAGGCATGGAACATATATAGAGGCATCCTTCTTAAGTCCCTTAGAATATTTTTTTATACATGTTTAGTTATTGCATTTTGCATTGCCTACCTAAAATCTTTTGTTTATGTATTATTATTATATCCGTATTGGATCAATTGACTCAATTGTTACCCCTCTTGAAAATCCAACATGAAGTATTGAACAGGAGACTGAGGCCCGAGTATTTGGCAGTGCAGCTGAGAATCATTTCAGAGGTTGATACCTAGTTGAGCTTATTACTTCCATTATCTTTTCTTTTCCTCCAATTATTATGTAATAATAAGAATTGGATTATTCTTGTCATCTTAAGTTGTGGATATTTTATATATGAATGGAAATTTGTTTTTCTTTTTTATTTTTTTGTATGAATGGTTTATCATGCAGGTTGTGTGCAACTGTTGTTGGGTAATTTTTGTGAATGGGCGTAGAAATGCGCTCCCGCTGAGGCGGGACATTACATCATAGCTATCTCTGATTCTAAAGCTCTTTTACCCAAATTTTCCATTTACTGTGATGATTTAGCCTACTGTAATTTTTCTATCCGTCTGATGCTTATTTTTCTTCATTAACTTGGAACTTTACATGATCCAAATGCTCCATGTAGTGGCTGTAACTATGAGGTTGTACATGCTTCATATGATGGTTTTGTATCTCCGTAATTCTATAGAGAATAAAATCCACCTATTTTGCTTCTTTATTTGAAGTTTTACATGCTCCAACCACTTACATTCCTCTGTGGTTGTTAAGACTTCTGAGGGAATTCATTTGTAGTCGATACTTCACACATATCAGATGCATTACTTTCATCTGATTGTTTGGTATGTCTGTGATGCTTTACACAATGAATTACACATATGATGCCTTATTGTGATGCATCGGGACGTGCACGCTTTTCGAAAACCAACTTACCTGATAATTCTAAAAGTTTGAGGAGCTAATTACCATCTTCTATCCACATTTATGATGCTTTGATCTGCTGTGAGCTTATCAGCACAATAACTTCAAACATAATTATTATACACCATTATTCCTCCTGAGCCAACTGAAAGGAGAATAGCAAATAACTACTTAAGCTGTCTTCTTCAAAGTAGGCATTATTTTGCGAGTACGTTAATGTTCTACTTTGAAGAAGACGGACTAGTTTCTAAGTTTTTCCTGCGGGAACATTATCACGAGTCATGACCATATCATCCTCGACACTATACGGTTCTCCAGCAAAAGTAGGAGTGGGTTAATAATAAACTTAAGCTGAAGAAATATAAAAGGGCAATGTTACAATAGCAGAAGAAGCTCAAATAAGCAATGAGGAAATGGAACAGTAGAGATCTCAAGCGGCCTGAGATTTGTTTATTCATGATAATTCTTCTCATGGTATCTTACTATCACAAAAATTCCGTATTCTATATAACAAACAAGCCTCTATCAAGCCATTACCTGTTTCTCATATATGGGTGTTGATAGATCCTTACTGCACAAACGAACTACCTGAATAGATAAAAATCGAAGAGACGAGGAATGCATGATCAGGCGAAAGAAAAAATGATAAATATCCAGCTACCACATACTCCTGTCCGAGACTCTTTGCTTGCGAGAATGTGCCTGTACCTGCGAGGGGGCTGTCAAAAACCAAACCACAAGGGCCTATTCCTGAAGAACACCAGATACATGGTGCAAACAAGGGCAATGGGAAGAAGCGCCCATACTATCCATGTCGGCATCCTCCTCTTCCTCCTGCTAAGCAAAGGAGCAGGAAGGGGTTTGATCTTCTTGTACTGTTGCTTCGCTACCTGTGGAGCTCTTGAATGCTTCCTGGACATAGCAGCGAAACTGGATTCGGCGTCCTCGACATCATCAGGAACAGAATTTGGAACGGGGTCATCCGGCGTGCTTGTTCCAGCTGACACTTCTGTTGTGCTTGATGCTTTGTTCTCCTTTTGCTTCTCCTTCTTTGCTCTCTTCTGCAGGAATGCCAACCAAGGAGACATAAAATAACAAGACGCATAATGCTTATGGAAATGAACATGACGTGTGATGTTGAAGATAGCACAAAGAACCTTTTCTTTCAATTCTGCCTCTTTTCGAGCTCTAACCTCTGCTGCAGCTTTCGCCTTCTCGACCTTCCGTCTCTTCCTCTCCTCAGCCTCTCTTGCTTTTGCAATCTGTTCCTGTCGAATCTTTTCTTTCAATTCCGTAGCAGCTTGTTCCTTTCTGAGTTCTTCCATTCTAGCCAACTCATCAGCCAGTCTCTTGAGCTCGGCGTCCTCGATCCTTTCTTTCTCTCTTTCTTCCTCTTCTGCCTTTGCTTCTTCACTGGAAACAAGAGGTACCGTATTTTGCTGATCTATCCTGGACATGTTTTCGGATCTATCCGCAAGCCTTCCATTCGCCAGATGACCAGAAGTCTCCGTTACATCTTGTTTCCTTTTGTCTGGTCGCATTACATCACTAGTTGATGGAGCCTCAGTTCTGCTTTCTGCTCTCCTTTCAGTGGCATTAGGGAGGAAAACAGGCTGTTCATCTGTGCCAAGAGATCTTCCATCTAATGTCCTAAACCTCTTGAATGTACTGTTCTGGTTGGCCAGGACATATTGATTACGAAATTCATCGTTATTATTCCATGGTTCCATGAATCTCTCAACCTACAGAAGATAATATACTAGCTTTAGTCAAAAGCAGCTGCCAAGGGGTGAGATCATATGAAGCAAGTTGGCATTTCAACACACCTGATCATGACAATGTTTTTGAAGTGCCTCTTTGTCGCCTGATAGGGCATAAGTGACAGCAGCTTTCATATCATCTTTGTAATTGTAGAAGAGCTTGTTCTGCATAGATTTTTTTAATTAAACAACACTAATTCTAAATATATGGCAGTAATTAACATTTAACAGGTTTCCCTCAAAACTCATATAAAGAATGAGGAAAAGATGACATATTCAAAAGAGTCCCTTCAATGCTTATACAAATAATTAGGAAAAGTTTGTAGAATTCAATTTTAGAATGCACTAAAATGGTAGTTCTTAACATGCGTAGGGTGGCTACATGTCATGAGGCACAATCTCTCAACTCGGTGAACATAACAAAGACAATGAACAACAGTATCGTGCAACGGAAAGCACAGCCTTAACATGGTGATTATTGTAATAGAATCATTAAATCCTACCATTGTGGTTGGTGCATGCAGCATGATAATGATTAACTACATGCAACATAGTGTCTACGTGTCATGCCATCAAGTAAAACCAATATAAAATCAAGCAAGTTAACACATTTTATGAGGTTGAATACATGGTGTTTAGATAACATTGCAATCTCGGCCCATAAAGTTTGATCCAAAACATACTAAACTGTCATCGGTATAAACATGGCAGTTTGAGTCTTCAAATAGGGATAAACAACTCAGTTATATGTAAAGACTAATATTGGATGGAAAATGATGGTAGTTGGATCAAGGTGGTTCAAAATCTTAAAAACAAGCCAGTCAAACAAACTTCAACACAAGGGAACAGAGTATCTAGTAATATAACCACCAGCCAAAAAAAGAACAGAATATGATGTAGCAACTAAGAAAATTATATCAGGGCAAGATAAAATCCCTATTCACAACTCAGAGGTCTGCCCATAAACAATTTTGCCAATTGAGGGCATCAAAGACAGCATGGGCGGAGGGAAAGGGGGCGGGTAGGGGACGTGGCCCCCCCTCCCAAATTAGTAATTGCATATATTGTGGTCCCAAATGCTCCTTCTTTGTAAATTCTCCTTCAAATTCAAAAAATATAGGATAAAAATTAAGCAATGGTCCCTTCAATTCTCCCATTATCAGATGCTAGTCCTTTTTCGGGTTTCATTCTCCTTTAACATTGCAACATCCAACTGTCGTTAACATAATGCTATTATTAAAAGTTGAAAATCATTATTTTCTTGCAAACTTGTGTCAACGACATGCACATAAACCAACTATTTTCGTGAATCAATTATTTTCACTGTTGCAAGAAATCCCCCAACAAACTTCCGAATCGAGTTGTCCTAATTGTGGGGTTCCTTCATCCGCACAACAGTAGATGGTAATTTTAAAAAAATACGCTGAAGTTTCTTAAATTTATTCGATGCAAAATTATACGTTTGAATGTTATGGTATTATGATTAATGATGGTATTTAATTTGATTTATGTTAAATTATCATAATAAGTCTGATATCGAATTTTATAAATTCCTATTGTGTTTTATCTATACATACCTTTATTACAATTTAGGATATTAGTTGCAGTTGCACTAGGATATATGAGATTATATATGAAACAATATTTTATGTGATATGCAATAATTTCATTAAAAAATGTGTATATTGACACTAATAATAAAACAAGTCATATAATAGTAATATTGTCCGTATTGACTTGAAGCATATATATGCTCGTATTGATAATTTTGTTAGTATTTTCAACTAATCATTATATATGCTTCTCTTCGACTCTATCCATCTTTTACTAAATAATGTAACTCAATAGCAATAGTTTTTTATTTATGTATGTATGTATTTGATTGACTGAGCATCAGCCCCACCTATTAGAAATTCTTGGCTCCGCCCCTGAAAGACAGGATGCTGATAGAGCGCCCCCAAATTATGCAGTGTGAAATCTGTTTTGGATACAATGAATCTCTACAAACAGTTAATATACCAAATACTAAATAAAAGTATAGATTTTTTCAAACAGAGAAAGTATACCAGAGGCGTACTATTAAATATTTTTTGAGGTTTTAAATTGTTACAGTAATGATAAATACCAGGAAATAGGCAAGGTGAACTATTTAAAATTTGTAGCTTTTAGTTCAATCCTAAGAAGTAAGAACATATTCTATAGCTTCTTTCAACCTATTTTTTGAGGTTTTAAATTGTTACAGTAATGATAAATACCAGGAAATAGGCAAGGTGAACTATTTAAAATTTGCAGCTTTTAGTTCAATCCTAAGAAGCAAGAACATATTCTATAGCTTCTTTCAACCTTGTCTATCGAGCCCAACGAGTCGATTCGATCCCAACTTGGGCTCGAACTCAATAAGAAAAGTTGGGTGCGGGCTCAATAAGGTTCGAGCCCTGGAAAGCTGGCTCAAGCTCGAACTCATCGAGCCTCTTAACGAGTCGTGATCCTAATGTGTTGGTTCACGAGCCTCTTACTAAGCTATCTCACGAGCCTCTTACCGAGCTGGCTCATAGGCCAATAGCCCATATATCAGATATTAGCCAAAAGGCCAAGAAAGGTATGCTTTGTATAAGGGAGGAGCTGATCTCTATATATAGCTGCTATGCCCCCTTAACTTGTCAAGCTCAACCGATGTGGGACTAAAACATGTTCCCAGTTCATGCTCTTGTCGAGTTATCTAGTCGAGTTATCGAGTCGAGTCGACCCCAACTAAGGCACGACTTGATAACCCTAATGAGCCATAAACTCAACTCGAGCTTGGGCTCAATAAGTTTTTGAGTCGGGCTCACGTACTGCTAACGAGCTGAGCACGAGTTGAGCTCGTCAAGCTCGAGCTCAATAGACACCCCTAATTTCAATTTTAATTGGCAGAGCTTGAACAAGACTCATAAGCAACTCCTTTTTTTTCAAGATTTTGCCTCTTCGTTGAAAATGAAGTGGTAGAAACATAGATCGCGAGTGATTTTATTTTTACCCCTAGAAATTATCATGGAAACCATCCTAAATTCAGTACAAAACACTAGCTTGCTCTTCATTGATAGGTTACCTAATTTCACAGCTTTTTATTTCGCAAATGAGTTGACAGGAGCTGAAGGAGAAGGATATAACCAGGAATTATATTCGGTTTACCCAGTTGATATTCTAAGTGTAAATGAAGATCAACTACAATACCACACATTTTTTCAAGGAAAAAGACATTGACTCAGTTTACTTGGTGCATACTTTAATATCTTGGCTGTGGCAAGTTATACTTTCATTAAAGTGATCCTATTCTTGTTTTTTTTGAAAGGATCGAGCCTATTCTTGTTCCAACCCAGCATATGCATGAGGTCAGAGTTCTTAAGCTTGTGTTACTGCATTCCCTTGAAACTTGATGCTTTTTACATAGAATAAGTAAAGAGAAAAAGTTGTGGAACAAAAAGAAATTAAAAGAAGCCTCTATGTCGAACCAATAAGTTTTACTTAAAATGTAAAACCTTTTTAAATGCAAAAAATATAAGCTGATTAGTTGGATGATTACAGATGTTTCAACATTCATGCTTAGGCTAACACTTGACTATCCACTAAAGTACTTTTTATGTAATTATTATCCTTATATTGAATCATCTAATTGAGGTAACATCAAGTTCAGCAAAATGGATGATAAAAACCTCGTTTCTTCACACAAGCTTCACAAAATATTTATAACCATTTGCAAAGATCATAACAAAAAAATAAGATGATAATAGGTTATGTTAGTAAAAGACATTTTAATGATTGCAAGTTTACAGTTGGGAAACATTATAGCCAAAACATATAAGACGCGTGGTCTAAAATTATACATGAGATCAAACCACCTAGCAAAAGAAACGGAAAAATGCACTTTTATCATCAATTTTCTTATTGCTAAAAGAACTCGAGTTCTCCCCAGCTCGTAAAGCATAGTAAATTCACACAATGGAGGTTCCCATTTTTCAAGTAAACATCACCACTAAAGAAAGACGTAAAATGAAAATTGAAAACATAAACCAAATAGACAATAAAGAACAGTATGAAATGATTCAACTAACGAACCATAAATTAACATAAACAAGATAGAGAATAGGAATTAGTAACAGCTAAATCACTATGACAGGGTGGCTAGAGAGAGTGAAAAGAAATGGAAAAAATGCACTTTTATCATCAATTTTTTTTTTTTTGGTAAGTAAGTAATGTGTATATTTCAAAACCAAAAAGTTATACAGAGGCTATAGAAGCTCTAGACGTTCCTGACCAAATAAGAATTAAAGGGAACACAAACAATATTATGAGGAGAAAAAGGGATTGAGCAACACAAAATCTCAGTCCAGCAGTCTCAGGTCAGCAGTGATACATGAGTAACTCCCCATAGTATCTTTGCATTTCGCACAGTATCATGAAGGATGACGTCCGGTAGACATGAGCTTGTCGAGGTCCATCGACAGTTCCTTTCGTTCCAAAGTGCCCAAACAACCATGGCCAACAGAGTAGACAGGAATTTACGTTGAGGCGGGTCTGAAATGGAGGAGATCCATGCAATAGTATCAGCCAACGGAAAATTAGGCGGAGAAGGCAAGCCACAGGCAGAGCAGGCATCCTTCCAAAGGGTCGAGGCCATGGGGCAACAGAAGAAGAGATGCCCATGGCTTTCCGGCGCCAAATAGCAAAGGTAGCAGTTCTTAGGCTCGCCGATTCCCCAAGAAGCCAGCCGATCGGTGGTCGGAAGACGTTGTAGGACCGCCCGGTAGAGCGTACACGAGAATTTAGGTGGAATTCCTTTTGCCCAGACAACAGTCGACCACGATTGCAGGACAGCCCTGGGCCGAAGAAGGTCATAGGCATCATGGTAGGAGAAACCCCTCGGGGAGTGCAGCCATCGAAACGGAGGAGAATCCCCTCCAATAGCAGGACGAAGCCGCTCCCTGCTCCGCAAAATCGCCCTCCAAATTCTGGAGTCGGATGATGAAGGTTGCAGGTCCCAAAAAGATTGCGAATGGAAGTATTTAGATCTCATAAACAATGCCCAAATAGAGGAGTCCGATGACAGCACCCTCCACAACCAAGAGGCCGTCATGGCAGATCGAAGAGAAGCAAGATCACGCATACCAAGACCACCCTCCGCCTTGGGCAGACAGACTGTGGCCCAGGCAATATCATGCCTTGAGCGACCCCATAGGAACCCAGCACAGAGCTTATCAATTGTCTTGCAAATGTTAATAGGGAGAAAGATGCCAGCAATCCAGTAGAGATTGACACCCCGAATGACTGAGTTAAGGAGCTGAATGCGGCCGGCGAAGGAGAGGGCCTTGACTTTCCAGCCACCAAGCAAGGCCCTCACTTTGTCTTCCATGTATCTGAAGTTCGTTCTCCTCCCATTAGTGGAGGCAAGTGGAAGTCCAAGGTACTGAGTGGGTAGTGTGCGGCTCAGGAAACCAATTCTGAGTGTGGAAGAGAAATCATCTCGGAATGATTTAGGCCGAAATATACAAGACTTCTTAGCGTTTAGCTTAAGGCCCGACATATTATAGAAAGATTCAAGGACTTCTTTAATGGCCAAGAGGGATCTGACGTTTCCTTTGGCGAAAAAAAGAAGATCATCGGCGTAAATGAGGTGGGTCGGAGCCGCCGTGCGGCCTCGACCCAAAGGCTGAATTTTACCGGCAGCCGTAGCCCTGTCCACCAGGCAGGAAAGTGCCTCCATGCCCACAGTGAAAAGAAGGGGGCTAAGCGGGTCACCTTGCCGCAGTCCACGCGCTCCCTTGAAGAAGCCATGTGGAGAACCATTCACCATAACAGAGAAGGAGGTGGTTGTAATACAACCCTCAATCCACTTGAGCCACTTATTGCAAAAACCCATTCCCTTTAGGGAGTTGAGGAGGAAGTAGTGGTCAACAGAATCAAAGGCCTTAGCTAGATCCACTTTGAGACATGCCTTGGTGGCACTCGCCCTCCTATCAAAACCATGTAATATTTCCTGTGCCAAGCGAATGTTGTCACTGATGGACCGCCCCTTAATGAAAGCAGATTGGTTTAGCGAGATGAGTTGCGGAAGCACGACCCCAAGCCTAGATGCAATTAGCTTTGCAAATATTTTGTATACAACGTTGCAGCAGGAGATCGGACGGAAATCAGTAATTCCACTAGGAGACGGCACCTTGGGGACAAGCGTCAAGAATGTGTGGTTCACCTGCCGCAGCATGTTCCCTCCCCCGTGAAGGAAAGAGATCGCAGAGCAGATTTCATCTTTGACGGTGGACCAATGACGTTTAAAGAATATGGCGTTGAACCCATCTGGTCCCGGCGCGCTAGAGGAGGGGATAGAGCGGACCGCCTCCCAAATTTCATCAACATGGAAGGGCCTAACGAGCCAATCCCTAGCCTGGTCGGAGAGGACTCTTTTATGCGGAGGAATGGGGACCAAAGGGGGTCGATTCTGCTCCAGTCCAAGCAAGGCAGCAAAGTGCGCCGAGGCAGCTGTACCGATCTCTTCCGGCCTATCAATCGTTCTTCCATGTTCGTCAAGAAGAGAACTAATGTGGTTCTTTGCGACCCTCGCCTTAGCAGAAAGATGAAAGAATCTAGTGTTACGATCCCCAAGCTTGAGCCAATCAATCCTACTCTTCTGCTTCCAAGCCCATTCCATGTCCGCATCAAGAGCATCAATGTAGGATTTAGCGTCCAGCTCAAGCTGTATAAGAAGAGGGTCCAAGGGTGCTTGGGACAAGGTGTTACTAATGCAGTCCAAGAAGCGACCAGCCAGCCTAACTTCGGAGAAAACGTTTGCCTCCTTAGAGGCCCATTTCTTTAGCGATGTCTTGACGTTAGCCAGCTTTCGAGTAAGGACGTAGAGCGCGTTCCCGCTTACAGGCATGGCCCATGCCAATTCCACTGCCTCCATGTAACCGGGTCTGGCCACCCAATAGTCAAAATAACGAAATGGTTTTGGCCGTTTGGCAACACAAGAGAGCTCCACCGAGAGAAGCTGATGGTCACTCAACTGCAGCGGGGAGTAAGTTAACTTTGTGTTAGGCAAGGAGGAGAGCCAAGCAGTGTTTACCAGAGCGCGGTCAAGTCGTGCTACGATTCTTGAGGGGCCAATGGACGAATTGGACCAAGACCACACATTACCAACTGATTCCATGTCGGAGAGACCACAGTCATCGATGCAGCGGTTGAAATCATCCAGCGCTTTGCGTGGCGGCGCACGCCCACCCATCTTTTCCGAGACGAAGCGCACAACATTGAAGTCTCCTAAGACCAGCCAAGGGACTTCTTGAGAAGTGGAATGCTTACGGAGATGATCCCACAGTTCGGTACGAAGTTGTGGGCAGTTCTCTCCATAGATAACGGAGATGACAAATTTGAAACCTCCAAGATTGGAGCATTCCATCGTAATCGCCTGGGAGCAACTGTCCACAGTGGAGCAGTTCCAAGTATCACCTTTCCAAAGGATATAAATCCTTCCCAAATTGGAGTTGTTGTGGATGCATGACCATCCACTAGGAATGAGCTTAGCAAAGTTATCTCGGTTATGTGGGCGGATCTTTGTTTCCACCAGACCAATAATTTCAACGTCCTTGGTTTGAATATCCCGCATCAATTTCTTGAACTTCCTGGGCTTGTTAAGGCCCCTTGTGTTGCATACTGCAACCAACATTAAAACGATTGTTTTGCGGGTGCCGTCGGCACGGTGTTCTTGGGGGATCCCTTGGGTCCCTTTTTCTTTTTGTGGTACACGGTTGACCAGGCCTCATTTTCGGTCGTAAGTACTACAGGTATCGAGTTGCTTGCTTCCCTTTCTTGGACAGGGCTCTGATGAGTGGAGTTGTGCAAATTATCGACGGATGGGCGGTTTAGATCCGGGACTTCTACGCTGACACTTCCAGGTCTCGTCGAAGGTTTTTTTGCTGACGAGAGTCTTCGCTGTAGGATGCCTTTAGGACCCAGCTGGAAAGCAGGGTAAGGCTTAGATGCTGAGGGGTAACGCTTCAGAGACTTGCTCAATGGCCTGCCGAAGCACTCGCCTGTGGCTGAAGAACATCCCTGCTGCTGAGGACCTTCTTCCTCGCAAGCCCTCGATGCCGGATGCTCCTCGGAGGTGAAAGCAACGGGGCCCTGAGGTATCTGGTTCAGCATCGGATCAAGGTTGTCTGTCGAGGTCCCTGGGGCCATGCAGGGGCCAGGTTCCTGTGCTTCAATGCTTACTTCCACTTCGGGTGGAGTTATGGTTGTAACAAACGGGCAATTGCTCATAGAGTGACCGTAGGAAACACAAGCAGCACATCGAGGTGGATTCCACTCCAATTCTACCTCTATCATTTGCCGTTTTCCGTTGAAGAAGAGGAGAGGAAGAGCCTTGGGGATTTCCTTGGTTGCGTGGATGGAAATGCAGCACCTCGCATATCCGTCGCACATACCAGCAGCAGTGGCTGCGTCCATGAAAAGAGGCGTACCAAGGAGACTGGCGAGCTTATTCAGAATCCCGACGGAGAAGTGACCCAGGCTCAGACCATGGAAGCGCACCCATAGTGGTATTTCCGACAGAAGATCACGTTCAAGACATAAACCCGCCTCCCACTGCTTGATTACCATGAAGCGACCCTGAAAGAGCCAGGGGCCTCCGGCGAGAATGCGTTGGCAGTCGGCATCCGACGGAAGTTGTAGGAAAAAGAATCCGTTTGGCCTAGGGAACAGCTTGTAGCTCCCTGAGGGCTTCCAAACCTTTTGAACAAAAGCGTCAAGCATCTTCCGAAATGGCCTTTTCCCAAGGACATAGAAGACGAGTGTATTTTCCCATGTCTTGTCTAGAAGAGCGATATCATTAGCGGTGACGAAAGCAACCTCCTCCCCGTTGATTAGAGAAGGGGAGGCGAAGGCCATGCGTCTCGAAGGAGGAGCGACGGCCGGTGGTGCACCGCAAACTTCCTTCCAAGAAGGGAAAGGATGGGGACAACCTGAAGGGAAAGAACCTTGGGGGAGGTGAGAGTTGCAGGCAAAGCTAGGGTCAACCTCTACCGAAGTAGAGGAAGGAGGGGGTGGCGGCGGGAAGTCACTAGGGTTAGGGTTAGGTGGGGGAGGGGGTGGGGGAGGGGGAGGGGAGGGTTAGGGGGTGACATTGGCGTTGCGTTCATCAATTTTCTTAGTGCTAAAAGAACTTGAGTTCTCCCCAGCTCGTAAAGCATAGTAAATTCACACAATGGAGGTTCCCATTTTTCAAGTAAACTTCACCACTAAAGAAAGACATAAAATGAAAATGGAAAACATAAAACAAATAGATAATATAGAACAGTATGAAATGATTCAACTAACGAACCATAAATTAACATAAACAAGATAGAGAATAGGAATTAGTAACAACTAAATCACTATGACAGGGTGGCTAGAGAGAGTAAAAATGAACCTTCTCATATCGTAGTTTCTTTAGATTCTGCAACTCTATATAAGCTTCTTGACGAAGATCATCAGCAGCTTTACGCTGCCCACGCAGACCCTCCACAATTTCAGATTCATCATCAAACTTCTTCCGGGCAGCTTTTATTTTTGTCTCCACTCGCGACAACTCTTTCCGAAGATGGTCCAGTTCAGGTCTCAAACGCTGAAAAATCATGAGCATGTATGTTACTAAACTATATATCATATCTAAAACTAATCTACCAGTCAGGTCCAGTCTAAACAATATTAAACCTTTAAACTGTCTTCGATCTGATCCTTCTGCTCAAATGCTTTCTTCATCTCGGATTGTGGTGTCAATTTAGAGAGATGGTCACGTTTTTGCTTCAATTCCTTAATTTCTCTCATCAATTGTTTTTCTTCTTTAAGAGAGATAGTTTCATGTTGCATCCTATGACTTAAATATTGCACCTAATACAGACAAATGTAAATGCAGGTTAAACAGGAAAAACTAGTGAAGTTAGCGAGCAAACATATTATTAGAAAATGTGATTAATTACCCTATCATCAACATTGTCGATGGAATTTGCAATTTCTATTTTGTCAGCTGTTGAATGAACGGCATTCACTTCTTGCTGCTTGGAGAAAAAAACTTCTCGGGCTGCTCTCTCTTCGTTTCTGGCTTCATTAATATTCTTTTTATATCCATCGAAAGAAGCCTGATGAAAGGACAGATTATAAGTTAAAGGTCAATATAGAAAACACAATTTCTTCAAAGTCAACAACATCACAGGACCGATAAGAGTCTGACCATCTTCTCTCGTATTTCCGTACTGATGAGATGTCTCTTCCGAGTTCTCTCTTCAAGACATGCTTCAGCATGCTGAATTCGTGCATCCAACTTTTCATCCTGGAATTTTGGAATTCGTATCATGAAGAATCTTGAACCAATGCCAAAACCAGCAGTATCCTCGATGGTAGAGGGGGCAACAACACCATTCTCATGAATCCCATCCTTAATATCATCTTCCTTGTGTGCTTGCTTCTCGTCGTCATCGTCACTTGATAACTTGTCTTGATTGACAGAAGCAGACAAAGTTTCCTCATCTAATTTGATTTCTCTTTGAATATCATCACCGACTTTTACTGGAGGAGAATCTCCGCAGATTTCATTAGGGGAGGTATCATGTGTGGATACTTCCTTTTCAATGGGAAACTTAGGGGTGGCAGTATCGCACACACAATCTTCTTTGGAAGGAATCACTAGTGTGCCAATACCGTGCACATGATCTTGTTCAGTGGGATAACCGTCAGAGGAGGTAGCATCCCGTTCTCGTGTATGTACATCTACATTAATGCTAACTTCCGTATTACTATCAAAAGAAGAAGCAACATCTACTTTCCTTCCGCAATGTGCATCCCTCTCTGTTGACAAATAAGGTTCATCTTCACAATCCTCGCCCACATTTTCTCTTAATTCACCCCCCAAACTTTCAGCTTTTACATCAGAAGAAGAGGCAAGTTCCTCAAGCTCGATTGAAGATGATTCCAGTTTGGATTGTGGTTCCATATCATCAATAACACAAACTTCAACATTTTCCCTAGTTTCGGAAACACCATCTTTGATCTCTTCACCAACTTCAGAATCAGGCCCTTCATCAAGCGAATGGCCATTGGCGTCAACCAAGCGGCTTCCTAGAGGAGCTTGTCCTTCTCTAACGTCCACAGGCACAATAGTAGCAGGACTCAAGACAATATCGTGAATCTCACAATCAATAGATCCCACGATAAAACTGTCTAGGTAAGTACCATTGACATCAGTTTTTTTACCATCACACACCATCTCTTGACGATCATTATGTCCCTCCGCTTCTACTTCCCCACTGGTGCATGCAATGACTGGCATTGCTTCGGCATGTAATGCAAGTGCATCCTCATTTTCAGTATGAGATACATGCTGATCATGAAGACCAACTGGCGGTTCTTGCATCGAAGATGCCACTTCCTCCCCGACAGGTGAAGATTCCAATCCCACCGGTGCTGAATTGCATGCATCTTGCAGATCCTGCATCCCACTGATCTGCACATCACCAACCTCCTCCCTCAGATTCTCGCTACCACATCTCTCAGCTTCGCTCAACACCACATCTCTAGTTGGTTCCACATGCAAACCTGCTGTCTCATCAACCCCATCAACCAAATGACTGAGCCCTCCCTCGATCTCGACATGATTGCCAACTTCAAAACTTACAATCTCGTTCTCCTCCTCGCAAACCTCATGCTCACTCGCCGCCCCATTATCATATTGCTCCAAAACCAATTCAATGCTCCTCTCAGCAGACCCTAAACACTCCACAGCAGCGAATTCGGCATTCGCACTACCGTTTTGAGTCTCGCCTTCACCATTTGCACGAGCAACCGCAACATCCAGATCATGGGAGCCAACATGCTCGTCCTCAACAGACAATCTCCCACCCTGCACTACATCCCTCCCCAGTTTTCCATTGATCGCAACGTTCTCCTGCACCGACGCGGCCCCAGAAACCTCACGTGCTCCGCCCTCTCCATCCACCACATCGGAAGCCTCGAGATCACAGCCATTACTCTCCCTCTCCACAATCGGATCCAACAGCACGTCGCCGCCGTTCTCCCTCCCGTTCTCGACCTCCACCACCTCCCGATTCGCCTCTCCAACAACCTCCAGATCCGCTTCTCTGTCCGGATCACCGCCGCCGATCCTCCCCGCCGCCTTCCCCACAGCGACGCCGTGCTCCATCAGCGGCGCGGTCTCTCCAGCGCCATTGCTCTGGGTCCCCTCCGCCGCCATTGCTCCGAGACAGGTCGAGAAGCTCGAGAATCGTGGGCAGATGTTGCAGATCAGATCCGACGCACCGAATCTGCAACAGAGAACACGACAGTACGGAGATCGAGATCCCGGTTAGGCGATTGGCTGTGTTGGATCTTCACGGAAAGCGGGATAAAAAAATTCACCTTTTGGGGGGAGAATGATCGGAATTCCGGATCTGATCGGCGGAACCGAGATTCCAGAACTCCGGATCGAGAACAAAATCCACGAGGATCGAGAGGAATCCTCTCTCCCTCTCTAGGGTTACGCCTTCGTCTCTCTCTCTCTCGCTCTCTACTCTGCGTGTGGTGTGGTCTCGATTCCCTCCCCCTCCCTCCGATTTGAAAAGGAGATGGCCGGAATTGGAACTCCGGCTCTCAGAAGGATCCCTTTAAATATTTACGTGTTGCTGCTTTTTCCAGCGGATTTTTTCTTTTACTTAAAATCCATTATTCAAATCCCCAATAAATTGTCTTTTCCGGTTAAATAGTTGAAAAAGAAGGTATACGAAATAAGGAATTTTACACTTTCTGCCTTATTTAGTTTTTTCAGTAACACTCAGGCCCTAACTTTTTGCAATTACTCTTGTTGGCCCTGTATTTTAAAAAAATACATAGTAATTACCTTTTGTTGTTACCCTCGTGCTCATACACTACATTAATAGAAGGGTAATATCATAAGCTTTGTAAAAATATAGAACTATAAATGTAATTAGAAAAAAAGAGACAGGTGTTATTGGAGAAACTCGAAAGAGCACAAGTATAAAAAAGATTTATACCCAATCTTTGTTAGATTATTTTAAAATAAATTATTGTAGATAGATACATCATAATGGATGTTGTAGTTATGATCTGACATCTTATTCAAAGATTGCTTATTTTGCGATAAAATCATCTTATCGTATTTCGAGATAAGTGATCTTCATCTCGTTTCCAAATATGGCGTTAGGGATTAAACGCTTCAAGACAAGTACATATATAAGTGTTACTATATCTCTATCTGTTTGAAAATATTGATACAGATGCATATTAAATATATTATCATATCTTTAAAAATAAATTATTATCTAAAATTGAATAAGATTAATAAAACGTATTATTTATATATCATCGCATATATACATATTCCGAATGATTTATAATGAAATAGATATACTAATTCATTTATCTCATAATAATTATGTAAAATATGATTAAATAAAATGAATTTTCTTCTCACATGCTATATAAATAAATCTACAATTTCTTCAATACATTAAAATAGAAATACATATGCGACTACATATGTTTGCGTATATAAACATGATATTCATATCCCCCATCTTAAATTGGATATGGAAATATAAGTCAAAACTTGTATCGAACATGTATGATAAAACACATGAGATACAAATATAAGATATTATTAACCTCTCTAAACGACTAAGGAAATGGAAACAATCCACGTTTGATCATGAAACAGATTTAGGAATTGTAAAAAAAGTTGACAAATATCAGTAATGACAACATTGACCAAGAATATTACGTGGGTATTAAATAACAATAAAAACAATTAATGATTAATTTTTTTAAAAAAATAATCATGGTTGATTCCTGTTTTGCAAACCGATGGGATTATACAGTGGTTAGTCAATCAAAAATAATCATTATTTCTGACACGGAAGTTGCACGTTGGCCACTGTTCTCAAGTCAAATAAATCTCAATAAATAAATAATTGGTTATCGTCTATTCAAATCACGATACAGCGAGTTCCTATTTAATTAACATGTAGGCATTGTTTATCACGTGATGAAACCAAGAGGTGCACGTGAGATGGGCATCCACCCTGTTTATGCACCGACATATGTCAACAGGTCGACCTGACTCGTTCCAATCAGCATGGTTATCTATTTCATTGGTTACTTGTTATATGAAGCATATAATAGTAATCCACAAAAATCCATAGATGAAGGATAATAGGTTCGTCATCTTTTATCATTTTTTAACTGAACGATTAAGCTGGAAATGTTAGTATAGGATCGTGATCGTGCAGGAGAATGGAAAGTGTATCGGTGAATGCAACAAGATATGGACTTTAGAATTAAAAAAAATGTTCAGAGGATATAGATGTGAAGATCACGATCACAACATCGATCCTCATTCCTCATCGATGTCAACTATTCAGAGGGGTTGTCGTGTATAACTAATATAGCATAGAAGGATGATCCTGTGAGAGCCAAAACTGTGAGAGCATAAGAGCATAACATGTATGGTGAAATATAATTATGAAAATCGGATGATCAAACCTTCATGAATGGGGACAAATCCACTCTTAGACAATGCCTTCCTTTTTAGAGTATTGAATGCAATTTCATTTAATATAAATTCCCATGGTCATATGTGGAATGCCTACATGGCAATTCCCTTAAACCAGTAAATGACAACTACAACCCTATGATAGTGAGAGGCATATTGTCCTTATATTAAAAATAAGGGTTGGGGATGCAATCCAACCTCACAAGAGCTTTTATCTCACATTCAAGATCTCATGGGAGTCCAAAAGAGATTGCATCACTAGTCCCCATATAAATGCTTGGATTTTTTTTGTTGATTGGTTCAATAATATCCTTATAATAGATATGGACAAGTAGGATACTATATGCTAGGTAGCTAACATTTTAAGAAGCTCAAAAAATGCTCCTCCTAGATGTGATTTTTTTTCGATTGACAAAATCTATTGCGATCGCATTCTAATCAACCACCATGACTTCTTCGCTTCTCCTTACACATCTGACGTAATGGTAATCTACTTTGGGAGATCGACAATCTACCACGGGGTAAATTGGCTACTCATGACGTACCACTGTTTGATTCTAGGTTGTCCTCAACTCTATTTCTGCATTCCTGGATTAGAGTTAGTTGTACAGATCATATATTTTTCTTTATTATAATATTTCCAATTATCTTTAGCATAAAAATATATTAAAATCATAAACATAATCAGTACAAGACATAGACAATAGGAGATCAAATCAAATCATAAACATAATCGATTGAGTTATTGCAATAATATGAAACAAAAATGGGAATGAAATTATATTCTATTACAAGATAATCATATTTTTACAGCCTCTTATTATCTACCTACAGGGAAGAATAATTGTTGATCGCACAAATACCTAAAAAAAGAAATAAGAAATCTTTCTAATAACATGGAATAAGAAGAGAAGACATAATCAGATCACTCATAATTTAAAAAAAATATCGTTTTACTCGGTATATCTACCGTATTACGAGTCAAAATTGAAGCTGATGTCATGCATTGAGTTATCTTGATGTATCATAGATATATCGACGATATATCGGCATAGAAGAGATGGAGTTTCCGATATAACCATGTTATCTTTTTTCCGAGAAATCGAAACCCATATATCATGATATATCACCAGATCAGCTATGATTTCTTTGCATTGTTTATGCCTTTTAGATCGATGTCAGTGTCCATATCATTCAAAATTGGGTGCTTTGGAGAAGAAATCTTAGGTATTTTCTATACTTGGATTTTTAAGATTTTTTTATATATTAGCATCCTTAAGCTAATTCTTAGGTTTTTCGTGGATGATTTCTCATAAATAATGATATGCTATGGTGATTTGCTTTAGAATTTCTTATTTTTATGGATTTGCACAAATTTACTTTAGATTACTGTTGATTGTTCTAGAAATGGTAACATATAAGTTATTTGACATCAAGTAGAACTACTAATTTCTTATAGGGATATTTACACCCATAACCCTGAGTAATCTCGTAATTACCCCAGGAACCCTGCGCAAACACGAATTACACGCAGAACCCCGAATAACGTTTAACCCTTACATTACATAACCCTGAGTCTACTTCCATCCATTTTACCGTTAACTATTGACGGTATCCGTTATATATTTTATATTTATACCCTTTAAGTTTCCATTATTTACAAAAAAGTTCTTTTATCACATTCCTCCTCCACCTTATCCTCTTCCTCCTCCAAGCAGCACCCACCTCCTCCTCCAAGCAGCAAGCTCCTCCGACAACCTCCTCCTCTCCCCTTCGACTCCAAGCACCCCCCCCCCCCCAATCGCCTCTGCAAATGCCCCCCAGGGAGCACCGATCCGCCTGCTCTTCTTCTCCATCGCCTGCTGCTTCCGCCGTTGAAGCCCCCCGCACCTGTACACTCCCCCGCACCTGCGGTACCTGGAAGGTCCCCCCCCCCCCTCCGCCGCCGCACCTTCCGCCTGCTGCCTGGAAGGGACCCGGCTCCCCCCGCGGCACCCTCCCCAACCCACGCCCCCCCACCCGTACCTCCTGAAGGTCCCCCACCTTCCCCGACCTCCTTCCCCAAGGGCCTCCCGCACCTACTTCTTCCGCGGCACCCTCCCCCACCCGCCCGCACCTCCTGAAGGCCCGACCCCCACCTTCCCCGACCTCCTTCCCCAAGGCCCCCCCGCACCTGTACCCTCCCCCACCCCGCACCTGCGATACCTGGAAGGACCTCCCGCACCTTCTTCCCCCGCGGCACCCTCCCCCACCCGCCCCCCACCCGGCCGCACCTCCTGAATGCCCGACCCCTACCCTCCCCGACCTCCTTCCCCAAGGCCCCCCCGCACCTGTACCCTCCCCCACCCCGCACCTGCGATACCTGGAAGGACCTCCCGCACCTTCTTCCCCCGCGGCACCCTCCCCCACCCGCCCCCCACCCGGTCGCACCTCCTGAATGCCCGACCCCTACCTTCCCCGACCTCCTTCCCCAAGGCCCCCCACCCCGCACGGGCCTCCGCCTGGAGATCCCCCCCCCCCCCCACGCGCCTCCGCCTACAGGTCCCCTCCCCGCACCTCCGCCTGCCGCGCGCCTCCACCTGCAGGTCCCCCCCTCCCCCGCGCGCCTCCGCCTGCAGGTCCCCCCTCCCCGCGCCTCCGCCTGCAGGTGCCCCCCTCCCTCGTGCGCCTCCGCCTGCAGGTCCCCTCCTCCCCTGCGAACCTCCGCTTGCAGCCCCCCCTCCCCTGCGAACCTCCGCCTGCAGCGCCCCTCCCCCGCACGCCTCCGCCTACAGGTCCCCACCCCCCGCGTCTCTGCCTGCAGTCCTCCCCCCCACATCCAGGTCGTGCTCTCCCCCCAGGTCAAGGTGCCTCCGTAAAAAGATCCCACGGTCTGGATGAACTCCTCTTCCTTCTTTTCTTTTTTTTTCTTTTTGATTAATCTCAGCCGTTAAATCACAAATTGGGTTAGATTAACTCAAATACCTGGTTGAGTTAGTCAACTAAACTAACGGAAGGTTATGGGTGTAAAACGGAGTTGTTATTCAAGGTCTTGGGTATAATTCATGATTATGGAGGGTTTCCGGGGTAATTACGAAGTTACTCAGGTTATGGGTGTAAATATCCCTTTCTTATATAGATTTCTTTATTGTAGTACTAACTAATTTAGCAAATCTAATATTACACTTATTAACCTTCTGGGAAAGTATTCTTCTTGGAATCATCTTCAGTAAATTGATATGCAATAGAATAACTCGGTGATTCAGTGTTTTGGAATCTAAGGTGTTTTGGATTTTAGATGGAGGTATGCTACTGCATTAGATAGCAACAATTCAAGTTTGAATGCGAGTTTTGTGGGAAGAAACTCGATGGAATGGGATCACTGATGAAAGCATCATCATGTTGGCAATAAAAAAAATATTGACAAATATACATGTTGTTCGAGTCGAGGGATGTTAGAGATCTCATAAAGTTCATGTTGGAGGGGAATAATGAGAGGGATAACAAAAGAACGAAAATGGATGAAAAATTCAAGAGTTTATGTTTGAGAAAGACTTTAAAGAACAATCTGATTTTAATGGTGATGACTTTGTTTAGCCTACCAACTTTCATGCCTCGGTTGAGAGGAGGGCATATAAGAGGGCAAGAAAACAATTGTTGAGGAGTGAGTTGGGAGGTAAGAACTTGACGGTGCTCGAGAAGGATGTTTTTATGGTGTTGGAAGTAATGGGAACTAAGTAATGCACTGATACAACCACACACAAAAATAAAGAGAAGGGAATCTTGCTTTTCTTGAAGATGAGTTGTACCATGCAGTACAACTCACAAGAATACGATATAGAAGACGACAAAGGACATGTTTTTGAATGTTAGCGAGAAATTGGGAAGGGCCATTTGCAAGTTTTTTTAGCGAAAGCACTCCTGCGAACATTATTTAATAGACAGTTTTTGCAACACATAATCACCGAGGTTGCTACTTTAGGAACCTCAATGAATGCCCCCACATCATAAGAGATCATGAACAAGTACGTCAGGGAGATGAAGAGAAGGTGATCAGAGTACGTGGTGTCGTGATGTGTGATGGTCGGACGAGTTACAAGTCGAAGCAGATCATCAATTTCGTGTGTACTATGATAGGAAAATGGTTTACAAAATTAGTTCGTTTGTTTTTTTCAGTTTTATTGATGTGTATTCGCATGTGAAAGACCACCAGCATTAGCTGAAGTTGATGAAGACCATCATCAAAGAGTTTGGGAAAGATATATCATGCAGATAATTACATACGATGGCAAGTTTTGGACACGCCATATGTTGCACATTGTATTGACTTGATCTCAGAAGAACTCGTCAAGAGGAAACTTATGGTAAAGGTTGCGGATGAAGCTTGAAGGACCACCACATTCATTTACAACAATTTGAAAGTTTTGGCACTGATGATCAAGATGTGTATCGAAGAACTAGTTGAGCACGATATAAAAAGAAATGCAACTAATTTTATAGCATTGCAAAACTTGAAACAATACAGAATTATTTTGTGAATCAATTTTAAAGGTGAATGGTTAGAGTTACTTGAGGCCTACTACAAGGATTATGCTACTTTAGTAGCACACACTTGAGACCACAAGTAGTGGAATTGTGGTCACATTAGCTATTGCGTGCACTATCTCACAACTAGTTGTTGCATAGCTAAATATGTAATCATAAATTTAAGGTGGACGATTTGGCTCTTTATTGTGCGACGACACCGTAGACACATATTCTAGTCGCAAATTCTGCTAAAGAGAACAACATAACCAAAGTAGGACCTCATTTCTCGTTTCCTTTCATCCCAAAGCCCCCTGCTCGTGCGTGCCCAAGCCCTAGCTCCTCCCTCTTTGCCCAACCTCCTCAATATAACCCTGACCTTCCCTCTCCTCCTCTCTCTGTCGTCTCGTCCTCTCATGCAACCTCATCCTCTTCTTCTATCATCTCCAACCAACGACAAGTGTATCCCCATCTCATCCACATGTTCCTTAGGTATATTTATTGTCTTTTAATTTTCTCATCTATTAATTTAGTTTTTATTTTAATTTGAGTATGTATATCCTTTTTAAATGCATTATAGGTGTTTGTTGAAATTCTTAAGAGATATTGCCTTATTAGATGATGAAATAAATAGAAATTAAATTGTGATTTTTTGTAATATGTGATTTTATTGTCATATGTGATTTAGAAATGCAATTTGTATGTGGATTGTGTATATGTTAATGCAGATAATATTTTGAAGGTTCATGTGCTCTAGTTCATAGTCGAGGATGACCATGAAGATGAGGATTAACCTAGGGTTGATACGTAATGGTCGGTTCGTCGCAGATTTGTATCCACAAGAGGGACGTCAAAGAGGAGGAAAGGGCTGAGAGGGACAGACAAAGGGAGAGACGAAAAGATAAGTGGAAGGAGATCCTGAACGAGTGGAGGAAGTGTATAACATGTCAATTTCTTTATTTTTGCAACTCTTTGTCATTTGAGTCTTGTAACTAAAATTCTAATTTTCACAACTCCTTGTCATGAACATTACGTATGTTTTTAATTAGAGAGTGTGCATGTAATCTAATTGTGTTGTGCTCGAATGTCATCTCGTGCTTGAATGTGAATGTGAATGTGAATGTGGATTGTTGTATGCTTGAATGTGAATGTGAAACGTGCTTTAATGTGAATATCATGTCGTTCTTGAATACTTAATTATATTGTACATGCACATGTTGTCATTGTTATATTCTTCTATAGGTATAGCGAAGGGAGAGAGAGAGTGAGGGGGGATCAAGGGAACATGAACAGGATCGAACTGCCTGTACGAACTATTTTTGTGTTCTAGAAACAGAATATACGACTACAAGTGGTGCCTTAAGTAGTTGTACATTTAGTGTTTTCTTTTAATATTGACATCAATATTTACTAATCCGAGGGACCACAGCGCTCGTAGGTGGCTACCACATTACGACCACAATGTGATCGTAACCACATTTGCAGCCCCGTCCTTGCGACCACACGTATTGCGATGACATATAGTCGCATAGGCCTATTACAAGCACCTTACGAGCATAATGCAAGCAGATTGTGAATACAATCGTGCTCACATTATCTGTAGTTTATTGTAGTGGCCAAAGGAACTAGGGCAGAAAGTGGAATCAATAAGCAATGATCTCCACTTCTAAGACTACGAGACATGGGATACAAAAATCGTGGAATTAATTAAGTCGCCATTAAGGATCGTGGACGTTGATGAGAAATGTACAATGGGAGTGATCTATGAAATAATGCATTGCATGAGGGAGAAAGTGAAAAAACATTTTGGTAGAAGATTCAAGGCATGGATAGACATCACTGACGAGCGACGGTCCAATCATCCTCTCTACAAGGTTGGTATGTGTGTTTAATATTTATTTATGTCATTAATTAAGGAAGTTTTGGATATATTTCATTTGGATCTTGAAATACGAATACTTGTATCTAGCTTATTATTTAATACAAAATACATATACAAGCACAATCTTGTTATTAATGTGGATCTTCTAGCAACCATTCAGATAATGGTAGAGAAGCTTGTAAAGTATGAAAAGACACAAACATTAAGCATCAGAAGGAGATATGGATCCAATTAGATAACATTAATCTTCTCATTTCTTATTAAGTGGGATATTCCAATATTTCTAGCATTAAGTGACTTCAACATAGGGGCATTAACCCGTAACAACTTTAATGATGGTTTGCACCACAATCTTAGGGTATACAACATCACACTTTGAAATATGTACATCAAGGTATCTAGCATTCAAGCAACTTGGAACACACACCTAGGGCTTTTCCGATAAGCACAAGATCAGTTAAGATTGTAACGAACACCCTCAATCTTAGAAATATTGCCATCACTTTGAGCAAAAAGTTTATGGGACTAGCTTTTCATTCCAAATGCCTCTTTTCTCTCTCTTTACTTGGGAAGACCTATACCCCGTACTACTCCAAGAGAGGCACGGAGCTATACTATAGAATTCCTATGGGTCTACTGAAACACTACGTTTGCTTTCTACTTCATTGGCAGCTATCATCAATCCTTGTTCCGGCGAGCAAAAAGTAAAATAGTCTACAAAATTATTAGCAATGAGAGCATGTACATAAAGTACATCTGCAACTTATGGGTCTAGTCTTTCTTTCAAAGATAAATAGGAAATACGGGTCATCTGTCGTTTGCTCTTAGTACAACCTCAGACTTGCTTGCCCTATTAACCTGCAGTCACCTATTGTTTTACATATTATATCATATTCATACTAGAAGTAATTTTTTACGTCAAGTAATTTGTTGAACAAATAACTATGAGATTTCCTAAATCAATTGACATCATGGATGGTAATTTTATCATAAACGTTATTGATTTGCCTTTTGCAAACATTCCAAAACACTACAATATTCTCAAAATGCTCTTAACTCAAGAGGACTATAAATTCATTCCCTATTCTAGAATTCCATCGATCGGAATTCTTCTATTCTGTTTCTTGAGGAGTTAAGATGTAGCTTTTTATCTAGTTTGATTTTATTCTTTGATTTTTGAAGATGGATAGGACATCTATATTTCAATGTCACATTTCACATTAAGAATGGTGGATGAAATTGAGTTTAGCAAGGATGATATATGATGGCTTCAGCAGAGATCAATTAAGTTAGAAATGAACAATGTTGCCTATTGACTATAGTTTACTTGTAACTCTCTTCTTTAAAAATTATAAAAGAGTTGTCATTTATAGTGCTTTCTAAAAAGGTGCAATAGTTGCAGCAAAAAATAGAGGGATCTTAAAATTCACAACTTCTATGAAAAGTGTTGTTGTAGTAAAGATAAGAGTAAATTACAAAAAGTCTCTGAACTATACATCTGATTTCAATGTCATACCTGAACTTTAAAAAGTAATAATGTGATATCCGAACTTTCAAATTTGTCTCATTGTGGTCCCTGACTATTGAAATTTAAGGTTAAAATGATGAAATAATCAACTAAATTTCTATGGTGAAGGGCCACATTGAGACAATTTGAAATTTAGGGTACCACATTGTTACTTTTTAAAGTCCATGTATAACATCGAAATCAGGTGTATAGTTCAGAGATTTTTAGTAATTTACTCTAATGATTATTGTCACAACCAATGTTTGGATGTCGATATCAATATCATATCAGTCATCTCAAAAAGAGATATATTGGAGATATATTATGATATATCGAAGATATTAACGGAAATCACGAAAATAGTGCAAAAAATGATTCGTCTCCGAATTAAGATCATCCTAGAGCTTAAAAACAATAAATAACATATAAATACACACTTCTATGCAAGAATAAGATGTATTTAGTACCCCAATACTTATTATATAGCACATATCATTGGTTGTCAATGTTGATTGCTGAGATGTATTAGAAAAGAAATGATGAGATTCAAACAATAACAATTTAAAGAAATAAAAGACATGTATTTAGCATATTATGCTTATATTACATCACATGTTCTGTAAACAAAATGTTGAGCTATATCATAAATCAAACAAACAATTAAATGAGTGTAATAACATAATTTTTTTATAGAAAATATTTCAAAAAAATAATAATACTTTTGAATGAAATAATATGAATTAAAAAAGATTGGAAACAAAACTTTTCTAATTAAATTAAAGGAAATCAGTGTTTATTGGAGTATGTCATGAGTCGATTTTTTCAGATCACTATATTACTAATAGTTGCTAAAATAGTTGGAGTATATACTGGATTTGTGATTCTAACTTGATTAGTTTTTGAATTTTTTACATCTCCATTGTCAAAAGGGGGCGTGAAGCCCTCCAAGTTGAAGAATTGTTGTATGCATCCCCCCTCGTTGCACCATACCCTAGCATACAAGGGTCTTGCTAGGAGTAGCTAGATAAGTAGTGAAATCAAACTCACATGGATAACATCATTGATATATATATATATATAGTAATAGGCAAAATATCGATGATATAGGTTGATTTCGGAAAAGGTTTGTACTAAAACCTATCAATGTTGAGAGATATGATTTAATATGTCCATATCGTCGATATCTCACGAGATATCAGTCGATATCATGAAAAGAATATACATATGGGTATTGATACCTCCATCAAAGTGAAATAGTGTTACTGTTAGTTGACACTTAATTCATTATCAATTCTCGCGAATCACAAACGATACATTGTGAGTTACTGAGACAATATGATAAAATTAAAAATCATTTTACAACACATTGGGAAATTACAAATCCATTGGTTGTAATTACAAGTGTTGTGTCAATGAAGGAAAATTTGCCAAAGGCTACAAAAATAATTTAATATTTATAGTCATATTTTCCGTAGTTAAATATATAAAACGAGTATAGTATGCCGCTTTCACCTTTAAATTCGCAACGAATAATCGTATTCGTTGCTATATTCCTCGCAATGAATCATATATACATCGCTTAATTCTTTAAATTCACAATGAATAATCGTATTCGTTGTTATATTCCTCGCAATGGATCATATACCAACAATTATTCGTTGACTTACTCTTCTAATCGTTGCTAAATTTAACAACAACTAATACAAATTTTGATGAATAAATCAGCGGAAAAATCATCTTTTTATGAACCTTTAACAATGAATATGACATTCATTGTTATAGAAGTAATGATTTAGCAACAAATAATAATCATTGCTACATCTTTAACATCGGAAGATGTGATAACATGAATATTCAAATTAATTGCTTTAGGCCTGATTTCTTGTAGTGTATATTTATTTACTTATAGTTGTGAAATAGATACAACTAGTAACGTTTTTTTATTATTGCTTAGATAACAATTATGTTGAACTGATATCTATATTGAGCTATTATTGCTTTGATAACAATTATAGTATGTACGATTACATCCATTCATGTTATAATGACCTTCAACCAACAATATAATGACCATAGCAATTATTGAAATTGAAGGTCAACAGAAACTAAGCAACTTACAAATATAGTCATAGAAGTTATTGATAACTTAAAGAGTGTTTAACTTATAGTATCTCTATTAAACTTTAATAATTACTGCTCAAGAAAATTCATTTCTTATGACCTTCTAACATTTTGTTATAGTTAGAGCAAATAAAAAAAGTGAGGGATAAAAAATCAACAACTTTTTTTGATATTATTAATAGAGTAATGATTATAGTCGTGATCTCGCATGTTAGTGGTGAATGTTTATTGTTGTTGTCACCATCACCTCGATTCATTGACCTCGTTGATAATGACCAATGCACAACATAGAGGATGTCCATGGCCATCGGAGCGATCATCCACGAGTCGTGCTCTTCAATTTCGCCAGTGATGAGGCATGAGGGAACGGGTGAAGGCATACAAAATTCGCTAGATGGGAAAGTTGATTGTGGCATTTGACTTTCTCCGTTGATGAGTTGTGAAAGATGGGGATAATCCATTGCGCTAATGGAAGGAGAGGAAGACGAAGAAGCATGGGAGAGTTAAAGGAAGCAGAGAAGGAGAGTCTTCATTGGACTCTCCTTTGGTTTGATTAACTCGACCTTAACTCAAGCGAATTTACTCATGAAAATTAATGGTTGGGATTATGATGCTAAACATAGCAAGTTTATGGGATTATAGAATAGTTGTGATGAACATAGGGACGAATTGCAGTGTAGAATTCCTTTGCTTTTATTTCGGCAGTACACATGTTACCTCTTTTTTCATGGACTTTCTTGTTCAGTGTTTCATTTGACATATTTTATATCTTTCAATTCATTAATGTTAATGACAATGTGATATGGCTTGTTTTGAGTAATTTGGGTTGCATACTACTTGTATATATAAGCACGTCGAAAGCAACATCGAACATGATTTAGATCAATTGTAAAGGTGACCCATTGAAGTTGCGATCTGAAATCATGATCACGTTTGAAAGAATCTCTCTCTCATCCATTGAGAACAAGCAATTTTGAAATAAAGTGATCACATTAAAATTACATCATCGATTATGTCTTTGATTAGAGTACTTGTTAATTCATTGTCTCACGCAACAATCTCAAACCTCTTCTAGTCATTAACGGTTGTAGCTAGGGCTGGCTATTGTGTCACGGCTCGATGAGCCAGGCTCGGACTCGGCTCGATAAGGGCTCATGAGCCTGGCTCATTAGGCTTTTGAGCCGAGTCCGAGCTTGAATTTTGGGCTCGATAGCTTAACGAGCCGAGCTCGAGCCGAGCCTCGCTCGGCTCGATAAGGAATATATATACATATAATATTTATATATAATACAAACAAAATAAAAGTAGCATGTTATAATTTTTCATCCACTAACTTTGCCCCTTCCACAAGTACGAGTCATGACCCAATTCTCAAAATCACATTCCTGCACACACATTTGCCCCTGGTCCACGCATTAGAAAATTAGTAATTTTTTTCTTTTTTTATAAGTGAATAGAATGTTACAATATATATTATAATTAAGATTTTATACACAACTTGGATAGTGGCCTACTAGTAAGGAACACAGTCTTAGATAGAGTAGGTCTCAAGTTCGAACCTGTGCAAAATATTTTTCCACCAAAAAGTACACATTTTCCTTAATGAGCTTGCCTTGGGCTCGAGCCTAGACTGGGCTCGGTAAGGAGCTCGGGCTCGATAAGGGGCTCGGCTCGAGCCTTGTCGAGCCCGAGCCACCTCGATAAGGGCTCGAACGAGCTGACTCGACTCGTTGGGCTCGATAGCCAGAGCCCTAATTGTAGTTTAACAAGCCAAGTGCTACCTACTTGTTTTCCCAAAAAAAACAATATAAAAAACATAGGATAATGTCATCATGAGGCATGCATGACATAATGATGGTTTTGCATGGAGCATGTGAAACAAACACATCTTCCTCACGAAGCTTTTTGTTTGCAAACAAAAGATGTCACTTTCCCCCTTTTGTTCCCTTCTCCCATCCCCATATATTAATATAATTTTTGACCGGTCTTTATCACACTTTATATACAGCTTGAATATATTTTTGTCATTGTATATTGTATGCATATATTAATTAATATACATGAGGTGAGGGAGTTGTTGAATGATATTGGATGGGTACATGTCTTTTACCTCTTCGTCGTTTTCATTTCCTTTTTTTCCACTTTCCACTCTACGCTTCCATCAACATGTACTTTTTTTAATGGAAAACTACAATATAACAAAAATGAGTAGTATCTTGGGCGTTCTTCCGATGACGACTAATGATACATCGTATCGTATATACAGGATAAAATGGGGTTCTGAGGAGCTAACTTGGCTCCACACATCTCAGATTTCTTATTTTTATTCTTTTAAAAAATAAATCTGTCTATTTTCATTATTATATCCAGGGACGAAGCTAAATAATTCTACTTGAGGGGGCCAGATTGTTGCGACTATATATATGATTCATCATTCTTATTATTCCTCGTTGTAATTATTAAAATGTGTTTACAAGTTTATTTCACTCAGATATTGTTGTAAACTTATAATTTCACATAATATCCCAACATATATTGTATTAACAAAAAGTTCCTTACGAAATTCTTCAATTAACAATAAGCTTTCATTAACACGGTGTTAAGTAATACAATTAAAATTAAGATTTTTAAATAAGTAAAACTACATCGCTCCTAATAATTCCACCTTTATATTGAGTTTATTTATTTTTAAATAAAAGTGTTTAAAAAGATATAAATTACATATTTTACAATATGTAAATGTTAATAGTCAAGTGTATTTCTTTAATAACGGGAATGATTTACTAAAACAAAATGAGTCTATAAAGATTATTTCAAATCTGTCATATTTTGTTCATTTTGAGAATATAACGACGAAGAGTATTTGTTACATAATAATTTCTATGTTAGAACTAATGTTTCATTCATTTTGAGAATATAACGACGAAGAGTATTTGTTACATAATAATTTCTATGTTAGAACTAGTGATGAATGCTATATTTAATGCTATATCATTAGTATGAGATCATATAGAATACTTATCCATTGCTATTTTTTAGAATTTGAACTAATTATCGCTAATAAAATTGTGATAGCTAAGCGTTTATATATGGATCACCAGTGTTGATGTAACAATGGGTATCGATATAAAATGGGTATCTATCTGTTTTTAAAACAGATATCATTTCTAAAGCATTCCCACATCCTTATATGTTTTTAATACAAATGTGAATGTCTATATAGATATTAACGGATGAAAAATATGATACCATATCCGTAAAAAATGGTTATCAGTATAAAACGGATATCAATCGCATAGGAATAATATTAGAAATACTCTATATATTAGCTTAAATATACATGTATTGCATGGATTACATATGATAAAAATATACTAAATGTGTTGAGATCATAACCATTATATGAGATATGATGAAAGAAGGTATACAATTATGTTATATAAAGTTAAAAATGAATGTACAACAATATTTATATATTAAAATGGATATACGGATACGGATATAGATGCTTGTTGATATGAAAGTGATATCGATATCCGTATCCATTTGAAAACAACGCAGATATGATGTCAAAACCTGTATGAGATGGATACGGTGACGGATCAGATACAAATGGGGAGGGGCATTATATACAACTTGTAAATGGGAGATGGGGGAGCCATTATATACAATTTATTGATGTTTATAGTCACTAATTTATATATAGATCATATTATATTATAATAATATAATAGTATATAAACAAATAAAATGGGAGACGGGGGAGCTAAGCCCCCTCCCCCTGTCTCCGTCCCTGATTATATCCATATATTATGTCATCCAAGTTTAATGCTAAACAAAGACTCACACGGCCTTCATCCAGACAGTCATTTTTTGACGGTCACAGAATTATTGAAATCAACCGCGTCTGTATGGAGGCCATAGGAGTTTCCGTTTCACACAAAACTTGAATGACATAATATAAGGATATAGTAATGAAAATCCACATAAGTATTTTCAAAAAAAATAAAAAAAAAAGGAAAAATAGGTGGAGGAGCCATGTTAGCTCCTCCCATGAGACAACCCCATTTTAAAATGGGGTCCAGAGGGGAGCTAACTTTGGCTCTCCCGTCATATTTTTTCTGTTTTCTATTTTTTTAATAAAATCATGAAAATTCATCAGATTGCAATATCACTTTTGCTCCGCCCTTCTTGGACATTTAAAAGTTGTGCTCCTCGAATTAATTTTGTCATAAATCAAATCGTGATTTATACAAATCAAAGTGAGATTTAGTGAAATTTTCTTACAATTGTGCCCTTGCAATTTTCAAAATATTACACTTATACTTTTTTTTCGTCTCAGTTACACTTATACTCCTGAGAAAACATCCATTTAAAAACAGAATGGAAGAAAACTAACCTGACGAGCATACTATTAATTAAAGTCTATTTATTTTCATTATATAGTTGTACATCATCCAACCTTGAAAAAGTTCTATTTGAGTCCGACTTTTTTAGTAAATAAAAAATAACGATTTGGAGTTGCGTAAGAATAAAAAAAACAGGTTAGGTCGTGACATCATTATGTGATAATAAACCAATTACTATTGAAGAAAAAAACGTAGAAGTGGATTACAGTTGGCTAAGACCTAACGAAAGGGACTGGCAGTCTGTTTCCCACAATTAATTAAGCAGAATATCGCGTGAAATATTCGTTTTAGGGTAACACTAATTCCTTGATTGCTCGAATGAGTGCAGGCAAAGCCTTGCTGGATTTAGAGCTGCTTCATTCTTCGGGAAATATGTAATTTTTGGTTAATCTACCAACAATAGGATACTTAATTCATGTATCATTGAAGTTGCATCACGAATTCTAAGAGGATTTTTTTGGAGGATCTATTATGGACCCCACTTTCAAAATTATGGAGGATGGATCTTTGTAGTAGTAAATAAAATAAAGAACATGGACTGAATCGTATTTTTGAATAATTTAATTTTGAAAAACTCAAAAGGGTTGTATCAACCAAGTTGGTTGTTACACGGAGCTATTTCCTCTAATTTTTCTTATTTTTTTTCAAAATTTTTACCATGTATATTCATCTATATATCCCTCCTATATGACATTCGAATTTCATCAGAAACAGAGATTCATATACCCTCCATCTACAACAGGTAATTTTACCGGTCTCAAATTTGTTATAATCGACCTATTCTGGATGGAGGGCATAGGAGTATCTGTTTCTGACAAAATTCGAATAACATATACGAGGGATATATAAATAAATATATGTGGTGCGAAAAAAATAAAAAAAAAAGGGAAATTGCTCTGTGTAACAGCCAACTTGGTTGTTACACAGAACATCCTCCCCGTACTAACAACAACAAAGCCTTTTCCCACAATTAAGTAGGATCGGCTACATAAATTCTTTGCCTCCATTCAGATCTATCTTGGGTCAATCCCGGATTTATATCCAAAAAAACTAAGATCCCTTCGTATAGCCTCTTTCCAACACTTCTTGGGTCGTCCTAGCCCTCTCTTAGTCGGCTCAACATCCCAACACTCGCATCTCCTAATCGGTGCATCCGTTGATCTTCTTATAACTGACCAAACCATCTTAAGCGGTTTTCTCGCAACTTATCCTCAATCGGAACTACACCAACTTTCTTTCTTATTGCATCATTCCGAATCCGATCTTTACGTGTGTCCACACATCCACCTTGGCATTTTTATTTCTACTACAGCCATTCTCTGCACATGTCTATGGTTCACAGGCCAACATTCAGATCCATAGAGCATAGCAGGTCTCATGGTTGCTTTGTAAAACATCCTCCTCGTACTCTTTGGAAAAAATTACACAAAAGGTCCTCAATTGTCTATTGATTCTCAATTAAGATCCTCATTTTTCAATTGCTACAAATAAGGATCTGAACTTTCAACTTACTTTGAACCAACTTAATTGATCTAGTAGCAGAAGTAGTGAACTCACATACTAATGACCAGTGTTACAATCCCACAACCCCACTCTCCTCCTTTAACTAGTAAAAAAACATTCAACTTAAGGGGTTTGACGTCTACATATAAAGGTCGCAAAAAAAACTTTCAACTTAAGGATTTGACATATAAAGGTCGTCGAAGCTTATATAAGCATTTATTTGAGACAAAAACATAAGATAATACCCTATTTGTTACAATTGATTTATTGAAAAAAAGGCTCTAAGAGATTATGATTTGTTTATTATTTTAATAACATTATCAAACGAGGATTCTATCGATGTCATCACCTTAAGCTTTGGTTCAAGAATAAGTTGGAATAAGGATGGGAATAAGAAGAATAAAGGTCTATCTCTGTTTGCCTGGAAAAAATAAGAATAAAGAGAATAAAGTGGAATAAAAGTAGATAAGGTGAAATAAAGATAGGAATAACAGTGAAATAAGGTGAAATAATGGAACCTTTCATTTTCAATCCAATTAGAGACGATCATCCAACGAGGCCTGAGTTCTACAGCATCACATTCTTCCATCAATATTTTCGCCACGATGTAAAAAATAACAATCACACGGATTCTTTGCAGTAATTTTGCAAAAATCCATATACACAAACAGATGGTGCATGCTTACATGATCTGCAGCTGCCAAAAGAAGATGCAACAAACTTCGCAGTCATCGGGCATCCGGCCCAGCACGTGCAAGCAAATCGACTAATTCCAACCTGTATAATTCTGATTGCCAAACAAAACAGATACCATCTAACCAAAAGAAAAATCAGATGATTTAGTAAGTTCGGATAGGATCTTGAGGAGATGCAAGTTATATATCTGACATACGGTAGAGTGGCAGCATTCAGAATCTACCAACAAACCAAGAGATTACATCAATAATCATCCTATTTGCATCGCAGCACACCAACTAATATAAGATAGGAAACGAGGCCTGAGTTTTACAGTCGTGATGTCGTGCCTCATTTCGGGTTTCGAAGAACTATGATAACCGAATCACCTCGTAGAAACATCTTGCTGATGAACCTGTCTTTGTTAACAGGAAGAGCCTTTTTCTTCCCTTTTCCGGTCTTCGGTATCTGCAATTTATCGATTTTGTTAATGCAAGGTGACGGAAAGGCTTAACAGGACCATGATCCCAATATCTCTGCCCCATCAAAACTACGTACCTCGGTCCACATCTCCCTGACATTCTCCAGGACCATGTTGCAGTGGCGATCGAATGCTCTAACGCGGCCAAGAAGCTTTCTATTATTCCTACAATTTATGAGTACCTAAAAAACCAATCGTTCATTAGCAATATCGCATACAGATACTGGAATACCACTTTTCTGAACAAAAGGACTGCGTGTAAGGCAGAAAGAAGTGATATTACCAATTAATGAAAAACAAAAAATGTTCATGTCAAAACTTGTTTCGATATTTTTTGAACTTCATGAGGCATCAGTCAAAGAGAACATGATCTTTGAGGGAATGAAGGATGGCGCTGCCGACGTTATTCAACAATCAAGAATATATAGAGAGATTATAGAGATGCTTAAGTTTAGAAGGTGTCGAGATAAATTGCTGATTCAATGAAAAACCATCTCAACATAAAGGATAAGTTTATGGAAAAGCAGAAACGCACTGAAAAATAGGTCATCTGGATTTTTATCTTAACAGCCACTCGTGCACAAATATCAGGAGGAAAATAGGTCATCAGGATTTTTATCTTAACAGCCACTTGTCCACAAATATCAGGAGGAAAAAGAAGAGGGTGGTTAACAAAATGATGTCAGTCTAATTTAATTGTTAGAGTTGTCTTACCTGAGTATTATTTTTTACGCTCATCATCAATACAGAGAGTGGACCAGTACTAAATTCCTCTTCCTCTGTCTTCCCCTGTAACAATTAGCGCATACAAAAGCCGAACGGTCAGTGACGATAAGCAATAGCACTCAATCTAGTTGAATAAGATCAATTGCACTACAACTGTGGAATGCTTTCAACGAGCCCAGCCATACATAAACTTAGAGAACCTACATTTTGACTAAGAGAACCCGAACAGAATTTGGACTCAATTAGCGCATACAAAAGCCGAACGGTCAGTGACGATAAGCAATAGCACTCAATCTAGTTGAATAAGATCAATTGCACTACAACTGCGGAATGCTTTCAACGAGCCCAGCCATACATAAACTAAGAGAACCTACATTTTGACTAAGAGAACCCGAACAGAATTTGGACAAAATTGTCCACATACCAGGATTACATAACCTAACACTAATTTCAAGCAAATATAAAACATGTTTGTCCAAAAAAATATTCAATTTAAAATATTAACTTGGTATCCAATCAAACTCAGATGTTCATTACTCAGACAAACTCCTGCTCGAACCCCAATAACCAAACTTGAACATAGGATTGAAGAATACAGTTCAGTTTACGATTTAAATAAGGTCAGTGGTATTCATTCTGATGGGTTAACCCCCTGGTTTGTGATTTTGAATTTTTATTTTATTCAAATCATCCAGTCAGAATCTGGAATTTTTTGACCAACAATCCTATCAGAATCTGGATTTTTTTTGTTTCCCAACTGCCATCTCTAGAGTGCACTCACTACTCGCAGCACTTGAATCAAGCCTTTTAGAACACTTCCCTCCACGGGAGAGCCATCCACCCCCAAGGAGAGACATTTCATAGTAACTAGAAAATACATTTTTTTCTCAAAATCATCAAACCAAAATCTGAAATCTTCTCAATATTCGCAGTTGATGTCTCAGAGCGGCTTCACTATGGCAGCACGCACATCAAGCTCTTCCAGGACATTGACATCCACCACAGGAGAGTTGCTTTCTCCAAGTAGATAAGCATGTCAGTAGCTAGAGTACCTCTTTTCTCAACAAATCCTCTAAAGAACTAACCAATTCCAGGATTGTTATCTCCCGAAGTAGATTCACTATGGCAGCACATGAATATTAGGCTCTTCCAGAGCACCACTATCCTTAGAGAGCCACCCACTCTCCTAAGTCCTAAGGAGACATCTTCACAAAACCCTCCTGAATCCTGCTAACCAACTCATCCCTCCCCCTGTGTCAGCTTCAGAATTCATTTGTCCAGAAAGGCCCCATAAAGGACGCAGCTTCCTCAGATGCTGAGTGAAAGAAACATGTGTGTGATGGTCCCTCCTGAATCTCTCTCTCTCTCTTCAAGTTCTCCCTGACCACCTCCATGGGGTCCTTCCTATCCATGAATATGATGACATGGTTAGCTCATCCTCCATCCGGTCCATATGTTCAATTGCTTACAGTGTCTACTGCTTACTCCTCACCATAACCCGCCTTTGCGATGTCTTGGACTCAACAAGGAAAAAGAGCAAAGACCCAAACCCTGTTGCTACCAAAGTCCTCATGGTCGTCCTCCACCCGAGTCTCTCTTAAATGCTTCTCCGCCGTGTCAGAAATCAAGTTTCAGCAACCATGTGTGCATAGTGTAACCATGACTTGCATTCTTACGTGAGAACTATACTAACTGTATATGGCCTGAGAAAGGTCTCAACCTCATCGAGACGCGGAAAATGCCTCCTCAAACTCCATTGATTCTACGAACTTGTCAATTCTCTACTTCAATGAGACAACTCCCCATGTGAAATGGCAGCCTTGAACTAGATAATCCACCAACCCCAACTAGGGGTGCGTATTTGACTGGTTTGGGTGGGTATGGGTTATTCGGTTTGGGTTGAATTTAATTTGGGTTGCAAAAATGACACCCATCACCCAGCCAAATTAGAATAGATTGGGTTGAGATGTTTGGGTGACCGATTTGGGTCGATTGGGTTGGGTGAAAACCAAAGTACACATATCAAAAATCTTGTTTATTGAAGGTCAAGTAATGATGGGGCCATAGATGTATGAAAAATATGTCAAAGTAAGCATGTATTAAGCTCAATAGAGAAGAAGGTTGGAGAAATATGTTCAACATGGATGAAGAAGGTTGGGATATGTTCATGTTGATATGGAGTTGTTCAGTTAAGATTATGGCAAGAATAATTTGTCACCTGAAATGGGTAAAGATTGGAGCATAGTTGTGCGGTAATAACATGGAAGGATATATCGATATCGATATCGTTTCGATATCGTGTCAATATCGATATATCGGCGATATATCGCTATATCTTGGATTCTTTCTGAAGAAAATGCCTGAAATCGGATATATCGATATATCGATTTCGATATCGGTCCCATGTCGATATCGATATATCGGCGATATATCGGGATACGGCCTTCCATGGGTAATAAGGCATGCTCTCATATGTTTATAACATGTAACGATAATATTACGGATAATAGAGAAAAAATGCATTGAGTTCAACACATAATAACAATTGAAATAATGTTTAACGAGACAAGGTTGTTACCCCCTTTTGCAGCTAAAAAACAAGCTCATAACTTGGATGGGAGAATCTGAGTTGTACATTACAAATATATACGAGTTTAGAATTCTTGATATTATATATTAAGTATATATCGGTGGGTTGGGTGGAATTAAACCTTTTGTCATCCGAAGAAATAGTTTGGGTTATTTGAGTGGGTTAGGTTGAAGGCATTAGACCCACCAACCGACCAATACTCATTAAAGGAATATGGTTTGGGTCCAACCCGACCCAAAACCCATATAACCCAAATCATTTTGACCCATTTTTAACAATTTGGTTGGGTTATATGAGTGGACCCATATAGTGTCCACCCCTAACCCCAACTCATCAACGTCTCCAAATCTATGTGTTGTTTCTGTTCAGCTGACCAACTAATCTATCCTCCATGTTCAGGGCAACACTGAAATCTGCTCCAATGTCTTAACCACTCATCTCCACCGTTTAGGCACCATCAACAGGGTTGTATGCTCCCACCACAAAAAGATCAGCATGTCCACCCTCTACAACTAAGGGAAAATGGTGATGGTGATTCGTTGAGACCTTATATCACCATGTTTGCAACAAACTTTGATTTGTTGCATAGTTATTAAGAAGGTAGAATTAAAGACCTTATCTGAAAAAATTGAGCTATGATGGCAAGAAAAGTCATAGGACTGTGCGGGCAAGAAGACAGAAAGTTTGGCTGGTCCAGTGTTACAAAAGTCGGAATTTGGTATTTAGTCATGCAGGTTACTGAATGACAAAGTATTCTTTTTAATTATTTTGAATAAAAACTATGTTTAATACTTAAAGCCTTATATATCTATATATCATATGTCGTCATTAGATAATAAGATAAAGGATTTTTATAAGTTGTGTCCTCATGAGATATTGCAATATCCGTTATGCCCCTCCCTTTTTTGGAATATCAGTTGCACCTCTGACTTCTTCCACAATGATTACATGTGCTCCTCTACGTTAACCTTGGGGATACAAGGGTAATTAGATAAAAATGGAGGGTAGAAATGTCTTTTTCTCCCTCTATTATTCTTCTTCCTTCAGCTATTCCCCTCCTCCCGCTCCAGCCCTTCCTCCTCTGACCACCTCCTCCGCCCCTCCCTCTCCGGGCCCTCATCCTCCTCCGCTAAAACAACTTCCGGCTCCTGTTTGCCCAGATTGCTAGTCAGAACTGAATTGCGACTTGCTGTACTTGCAGGTTCATTGTCCAACTTGGAGATAGTGCTGTGGCTTATCACCGATGCGGCAATGTTTGCTTGTGTGGAGGTGCAGCCAGCAAACTCTGCTGCTGCAGTTGATGTCAAAATGAAGCATATTGTAGTCTTCCACATCAAGACAGAAATATGCCATCATGCCTTGTTGGTGGAGTTATACCGCCTATCTCTTCCTTAGGAAGGAAGTTGCGTGGGGGCATTGTCGAATTTGTCGAGATGGCGAGAATGTCCCCTATATTTGGACGCAAGTGGGACTCCTAGCGAGTATACATGAATCCCAAGTTCAACAGTTGCTCCATCTCATGATTATAAAGGCGTTACCCAACCTCGGATCGACGGCCTCTAAAATCTTCCCCTTGTTGTCGAGGTTTCTCACCCACCGTATCAAATACACTCACCTCCCTTGCGACTTGGCTACGGCCGATTCTTTCGCTGGCAATCTCAAGGACAACGGCACCGAATGCGTAGATATTGGACTCCTTGCTGAACTTGCCTCTGTAGATGCATTCGGGAACAAGATATCCCATTGTGACAGCTACCACATGGGTGAGATCCAGTTCGCTATCATGATCATTGGCAATCCTGACAAGTTCAAAGTCCGTGAGCTTGGGGTTAAAGTCAGAATCGAGCAGTATGTTGCTGGGCTTGATGTCCCTGTGCAGCACACACCGCTCCCATCCATTCTGCAGACAGAACATAGCAGATGCCAAGCGTGCAACAATCTTACGATACCTCACCTCCCAAGGGAGAGGGTGCAATTCGGATCCATGCAAGTGGGAAATAAGGCCTCCATTGGGCATGAATTCATGAACGAGCAACAGGTGCTCTCCCTCTAAGGCAATAGCCCAAGAACCTGACCAGGTTCGGGTGGTGCAACCTGCTGATGACTTTGATCTCAGAGATGTAGTCCCTTTATCGGTGTTCGGAGCCCCATTTGATCATCTTCACAGCCCCGCCCTGAGAAGAAAACCCATTATCAGGGGGTTTCGGGCCTGCCCTCCGACCCCATCACCACTGTCATCACCCCTTTCCAGCCCCATTCTTCTTTCCGACCTTCGACAAGTAGCTCTACTTCGTTGCTCGAGGCCAACACCTACATGGTCCAGATTTGAAGTGCCCTGGAACTCGACTTGGGTTTCTCCCTGATGATATGAAAAGAACCATCTCCCATCGGGGACCTTGGCCCTCCCCGTGTAGAATCTCGCGACAATGGGAGTACACCCGTGAACAGCAGTGGGAATAACCGGGGACGGCAAATACGACGCTCATGCGCTGAAGGAGGCCGGCGTGGGCATTTCCATGGGGATCTAGGATACGAAGTGGCGAAGGAGAGTTCAGACATCGTGATCCTGAACGATAACTTCGACTTGGTGGCGACGGTCCTCCGATGAGGGATGCTGGGGGCAGAGATGTTTGGACAGTTATGCCCCTCTTAACACCATGGTTTGAAAAAAATCATGGTTAAGTTCAACTCATCCACACCTAAACTAACGAAAGGGCGCATGCAATAGAACGACAATAAGACAGGAGCGCAACTGATATTCCAAAAAAGGAAGGGACACAACTGATATTGCAATATCTAAAGAGGACACAATTGATAAAAACCCTAAGATAAAAGTACTAATTAAACTTCAATGAATTGTCAAGCACCTTGCTGTAAATTTAATCAAAATAATAATAAGAATCAGAAGAGAGTTACACGCTTGAGAAAGTCGATTGATTAGGCCAACTAGTCGAGACAAGGGGATACCCAACCCAACTTGACTGGCTTCTTTTTTACAGTTCTTTATTTTTTGATTTATTTAAGTAAATTAAATTTAATGTGCTTCATGTTCGATTGGAATTCAAATGCTTTTTTATTGCATTACGATAATATTGAACTGCCCATATCAATGTAAATATATATATATATGTATATATGTAAATACAAAAACAACAAAGCCTTTTCGCACATTAAATAGGGTCGGCTACATGGATTTTTTGCCTCCATTCAGATCTCTCTCGTGCCATTCTCGAGCTTAGATCCAAAAAACTAAGATCTCTTCGTATAGTCACATTCCAACACTTCTTGGGTCTTCCTCACCCTCTCTTAGCTGACCACATTCCAACACTTCTTGGGTCTTCCTCACCCTCTCTTAGCTGGCTCAACATTCCAAAACTCACATCTCCTCACCGGTGCATCAGCTGACCTCCTTTGCAAATAGCCAAACCACCTTATGAGATTTTATCGCATCTTATCCTCGATCGGAACAACATCAACTTTCATTCTGATGGCATCATTTTGAATCCGATCTTTACATGTGTGTCCACAAATCCACCTTAGCATTTTCATTTCTGCTACTGACATTCTTTGCACATGTCTATGGTTAACAGGCCAACATTCAGATCTATATAGCATAACAGATTTCACAACTGTTTTGTAAAACTTTCCTTTGATTTTCAAAAGAATTTTCTTATCATAGAGAACGGTAGAGGCTCCTCTCCACTTTAGCCAAGTTGCATTTATTCGATTTGTAATATCTCCATCAATTTCCCAATCATGTTGCAAAATAGATCCCAAATATCTAAAAGAATCTCTTTTCTGAATGTTATAGCCACCAATCTTCACCCTGATTCCTTCACCATTGCTTCCATCAAAAGTACACTTCATATATTCGGTATTAACCCTACTTATACGAAATCTTTAATCTCTAATGCATGTCTACAGACCTCAAGCTTCTCATTTACTCCATCTCTAGTCTCATCAATCAACACAATATCATCAACGAATAATATATACCAAGGCATCTCATCCTGAATGTGACTTGTCAACTCATCCATAATCAAAGTAAAAAGGAATGGAACAAAGTTGAACCTTGATGCAGACCAATGTTGATGTCATAATAGTCAGTCTTCACAGACTGTATCCTTATACAAGATAAAGCACTGTCATACATATCTTTTATGAGATTAATGTATAGGATATGTACTTGTCTCTTCTCCAAAACTCTCCCCAATATCTCTCGTGGGACAGAATAATAAACCTTCTCCAAATCAACAAAAATTATATGGAGGTTCTTTCTTTTAGCTCTATAAATCTCCATTATTCTCCTCAGCAAGTGGGAAGTGGGTGGCATCAACAGTTGAACAACGTGGCATGAATCCGAATTGAATTTCTTTTACTTTGGAACATGCCTAAACCTTCTTTAGATCATACGTTCCCAAATTTTCATAGTGTAACTCATCAACTTGATACCTATGTAATTTGAACAAATTTTGAATGTCTCCTTTGTTATTATAAAAAGGTACCACGATGTTTCTCCTCCAATCTTCAGGCATTTTCTTGCTTCACTAAATAACATTGAATAAATTTGTAAGCCAGGTCAAACCACGCTCGCCTAAAACTCTCCAAACTTCTATAGGAATGTAATCAGGTCCTACACCTTTCCCATGTCTCATAACCTTCAAAGCCTCATCTACTTCCTTCATTTGTATTCGTCTATAGCTTACACGATTCAAGTAACTTTCACTACTAGCTAGATCTCCCAAAGTGATATCTCTATTTCCTTCCCTAATGAAATGTTTATGGAAGTACTGCTTCCATCTAATCTCTATATCCTTCTGAGTAACAAACATGTAACCTTCATCATCCCATGACCTCAAATTTCAGCGAAATTCGGTCAAATTTCTATCGAATATCGATATCATGTCAAAATTGAAATTCAACTTAAATGACCGAAATATGGGGGCCCTAGTACAAAAAATGATCGAAATAACCGAAATTTTGGTCGAAGTTTGACCGAAATTCCACAAAAAATTCATTTAGATCGCTCATTGAAATGGTGACTGAAACCGATATTTAAGGCCTTGCATCATTAAGGGTAGACATATTGCGTTTATTAAGGTGCATTTATTAAGGGTAGACATATTGCCTGTCCAAGGTGCGTTTATTAAGGGTAGACATATTGCGGATTGTATTCTCGTTGCGTCGGAAATTGTGGCCGATTGGAAGAGGGAGAAAAAGAAGGGGATTCTATGGAAGATTGACTTTGCTAAAGCATACGACTCTATTGATTGGCGCTTCCTCTGGTCCGCTCTGCATAGCGGGGATTCCCGAATCTTTGGATTTCTTGGATGCGCAGATGTATCTCCACGGTCTCGCTTTCTGTGCTTATCAACGGCCGGTCGGTTGGCGGTTCTTTTCAGCCTCGCAGGGGGGTACGTCAAGGCTGCCCCCTGGCGCCTCTTCTCTTCGTTCTTGCCTCGGATGTTTTGACACGTATGGTGCACGGTGTCATTAGCGCTGGCCTCACGTCGGGTTTCCGTAAGGGGGTCTTTGCGTGCCTATTATCCAGTTCGCGGACGACACGATATGCTTCATCGAGGGGGGCCCGGACGCGGTGGCGGGGATGGCTCATACACTCTCTATTTTCTGTGAGCTTTCGAGGATGTCGACTAATGCTGCTAAATGTATTGTGGTGCCCTTCGGTTTGTCGACGTTGAAGGAGGAGGAGTGCAGCCACTTACTCGGCTCTCGGATTGGGGAGCTTCCACTCCCATACCTTGGTGTCCCCCTTTCGGTTGGGCGGAACCGTTCTAATGACTGGCGGACTATTCTGGAACGGATGGAGTCGCGTTTGGCGGGCTGGAGGGCTTCCTTGCTTTCCCGGGGAGGTCGTCTTGTCCTTCTTAAATCCGTACTCTCTGCTATTCCGATCTACTTCTTACCGGTTCGTAAAATGCCCGTGGGTGTTCGCGTTCGCTTGGAGAAATGTATGCGGAGATTTTTATGGGGTCGCTCAGACGGCAGTGGCAGAGGTGTTCATCTGGTTGTGTGGGAGGTGGTGACCTTGCCTAAGAGCTCCGGCGGTCTTGGCGTCCGTAACTTGGTTTGCGTCAACGAGGCACTTCTTCTGAAATGGGTAAGATCTAGGGCAAGGATGATTCTTTTCTCTGTAATGTGTTGCGGGCGATTTTGGGCGAGGATTGGAGTGGCTTTATGCGCGGGGTTTGCCCTGTCCACTCCTCTCATTTCTGGCGTTGCGTGTTTGATACATATAGAAGTAACCGTTCCTTGTTCACCCCGGTGCTGGGGTCGGGTGCCGTCCTCAAGTTTTGGCAGGACGACTGGTCGGGGGGAGGTTCCTTTCAGTCACGCTTTCTGAGGTTATTTGCTCTGGCGGAGAATCGGCGGGCCTCTGTTGCGGATTATTGGATCAACGGGTGCTGGTGCCCATCATTTTCGGGCGTTCTTTCGGATCAACGCGCGATCGATTTCGCCTCGCTGCTGGAGGCTCTTTCCTCTTCCGCTTCTCCCGGTACTCTGCGGGACCATTGGGCTTGGAAGGACGGGGCCTTCACCTCTCGTAAGGCGTTCCTTGCTCTGCTCTCTCCTCCTCCTGCTCTGGCCGCTTCATTGGTGCGCGACTGCGCCTTCTTATGGGGTCTGCGTCTGCCCGCACGGATCACTTTTTTCTTATGGGTCTTTCGTCATCGGCGTTTGATGACCCGGGACCGTTGCGCCACATTTCTTCCTCCCTCCAACGTCCGGTGCCATCTCTGCGGGGTGAGGGATGAATCAGCCGACCACCTCTTCTTTCAATGTCTGTCGGTGACTCGGGTATGGGACGACGTTGTTTGGGCTCGTGCGGACAATATTGACGACTTTTGCGACATCCTATGGCTCAACAGGACGAGGGCTCGATCTGATTTGCTGGGCCCCATTGCGCGCCTTTGGTCCATCTGGCGTGCTCGTAATGAGGCTATTTTCTCGGGGGTGCGTTTTTACAAGGAGAATGTGGCGATTGCGGCCATCAGATTAATCTCAGATTGGTGTAATTAGTTGGGTCACGGCTTTCGTTAGCCGCTTGTTTACATTGTATTTTTAGTCCCCTTTTCTCTCTTTCCTCCCCTCCTAAACCTGTAAGTATCTTTTTTTTCTTAACTTTACGTAATATATTTTACTGGGGCGAACACCAACGAGTGTATCCCCCTCTTTTGAGCCTCAAAAAAAAGGCCTTGCGTCATTCTTAATGCATCTCACTTGAGAAAGACCTTTGATCTTTCTTTCTTGCTTTAGTCAACCTAAATATACCCCCCCCCCCGTAGAGTCGAGATTTTTGTACAAAACTTCATAAGCTTTTGAGTTAGCTTCGCTTACCGCCTTCTTTGCTTCCTTCTTCGTTATTTTGTAATTCGAAAGAGTTTCATAAATATATATATATATATATGAATATATGTATAAAAAATTTATATATAGAATTTTACATCACAACCCCTATAAATGTTGCAAATTATTTTAATTATTGATCTTACTTTGTCTTACATCATTACCCTTACGGTCGTTTTAACACTTGCTGAGAACGTCACTACTTTCTTTTCAGGGGCCTCGAAGACTGCTTATCCACTTGATCTCCGTATCAAAATCTTAGGTGGTTGATTTAATCTTCTTGTTAATCAAACCACAAGAGAATCTAAATATGGATAGTTTCCCTCCCTCTCTTCATACTTCTCTCTCACTTTTCTTCTTCCTCTCTCGTCCATCAATGGCCTTCAGCTACGATTAAGGTTATTCCGTCACCGTTACAGCCTTTTTAAAGCTCGATGTCAACCCAGAGCTCATGGACAAACATGCTAGAATGTGTCGGATCTTGCACAAGAGCCTTTCCAGTAGACTTTGTAGACAATAATGTGAGACATGGTTGTGGCGCCTAGGGGATGCCTTGTGTGTAGCCAGAGCTGGCCTAGAAAAAATTCTGTTAATGGCACTAAAAGTGGGGTAGGTATCATGGTCGTCCACATCGCGAGGGGAGCGATATTCAAGGGTGTCATTGATTACAAGATCGTTAAAGGAAACATCGCCATCACGGCCTTTGGAGAAGGACCTTGCACCGATGAGCTTCAGTTGCAAGGGCAAGGTGGATCAAAGGCACATAATCCTTTCCAGCAAGGATGGACGGGGACGCATTGAGGTCAGAGAAACGTCAGCGCCTCGACCAGATGATGATGTCGAGGATGGTGATAGTGTCGGAGCCATAGATTGAATACAGGTCATGCTGGTTGCAGAGGTCGAGCAACTGTGGGGAGAGGGTACTATATAGATGACGTAAACAGACGTAAAAGATTTTTAGATATTTAAAATAATTGAAAAATACAAAATCGACTAAAGTTCGATTAAATCCGAGTTTTATGCATCATGAATATTGAAAAAAGAACATATCAATAGCTAGTGGAGACATAAGGCCAAGGCATAATAGTTATTTTTTAATCCATTTATGAGAATGGTGTTGCTGAAAACACCTAGCAGACTCATGAACGCATAACAGTGTTCGTCATCAGCTAACACAAAGAGTGAGTTCAAGAAGATTTTTAAATGTTGAAAATTGAAAGGAATTGATGGCATTCAATTGGATATTTGAAAAAGGGATATTTACACCCATAACCCTGAGTAATATGGTAATTACCCCAGAAATCCTCTATAATAACGAATTACACTGAAGGCCTTGAATAATTACTTTGTTTTACATGCATGACCTTCCGTTAGTTTGGTTCACTAACTCAACTAGATAGCTGAGTTAATCTAACCAAGCTACAATCTAACCGTTGGGATTAACCCAAAATAAAAAAAGAAAAAGAAAGGAAAGAGAGGAAAAGGTGGGTGACGAGGAAGAGAGGGTGACGACAGGGGTAGGCAGCGGGCGGGGGTTTGCGGGCTCCGAACTGGGATATGGCAGGCCGGGGGGGCCTCCCGAGCTCGGAATTGGGTGGGGGAGGGTGTGCAGGCGGAGATCGGCGGCTTGGGTTTGGAGGTGGGGGTGGAGGGCGGGGGTGCGAAGGGAACCTGGGGGCGACGCGCGGGTGATGCCCAGGCGAGGGGAGGGGGCGCAGATGAAGCTCTCCAGCGGGGGTGGGTCTTACAGAGGCGCGGGGGGGGGGGGGGGGTGGCGAAGGCGGTGCTGGAGCTTCACGGGACAGGGGGTGGATGCAGGGCATGCAAGCGAGCAGCGACCGGGAGGGGGGCGGGTGGTGGTGTAACAGGAGCATACGGGAAGGGGGTGAAGGAGCTTCACGGGAGAGGGGAGGCAGGGGGTGCAGCAGCTACTATAGCCCCGATGGCAGCCATTGGCCCAGCAAAACCAGTTAAAGAAGCAGCTGCTAGAGCTGCCCTCCAACTGTCGGTGGCACCAAAGATGCGGTGAAGGCGGTGCGGTGAAGGCGGGACATGTGAGGTGGGACATTAGAAGCTTTCTCGATTCAGTTGGTGATTCTTGCAATTTGGAAGCAAGCACTGCATATCTGTCATGACAAGCTGCTTCAGCTATAGAAGGCAGTCCATCACAGGAGGCGAGGTCAAGAGGCAACGTGAAATCAAAGGAGTCTCAAGTCCCCCGAGAATCCCTCACCTGTACAGATTCTTTACCTCAGGATGTTCATTCTCAAATTGAGAAGGCGTTTTTATCTGAAGTCGAAAATGCTGAGGAACTGGCAAAGAATCTTGGACCTTCTGATAGTATGTTAATCTATTAAATCCACAAATAGTAGATAAATAGTCCCTGATGCACATCCTCTTTTTAAATTCCAGACGCTGCAGAGATGCCAGATGAGATGGAGATGATATTCCAATCTGCGTTGTCCCTGGATCGAAATGGTGTGGTATGTGATACTACTACTATCACCACCATTAACATACTCTGCTAGACCCAACTTCTGTTTTATCTATGTTGCAGGTGGAAGAACTAATGGATAATATGGACAGTGCGACGATCTTGTACATGAAAGCCGTGCAGCTGCTATATTTCCTCTTGGTTGAAGCCCCATCACTGCTAGAGCTGCCCGCATGTGAGGTGGGACATGCGGGCTACCAGGGGGTGCGGTGAAGGCGGTGCTAGAGCTTCACGAGAGAGGGGGCGGAGGTAGGGCATGCGAGCAGTAGCTGGAGCTTCATGGGAGAGGGGACCGGAGGCAGGGCAACCGGTGGAGCTTGAGGGAGCCAGGGGCGGCGACCGGGGTGCAGCTGAGCGTGCGACGACGCGGGGTTTGGCGGCCGGGTGCAGAGGCGCTGGTGGGCAGCTCGTCCTCCACTCTCAGGGCGGTGTGCGGGGGCATTGGGTGGGGGTTGCCAGACCATGTGCTGGAGGTGGCATGATTTGTAAATAAGAAGGAGTATTATGGACAATATTGTTTTTTTTCACGGAAACCGTCAAGTATAACGGTCATACCAAACGGAACATAACACAGGGTTATGTCATGTAAGAGTTAAGGATTATTCGGGGTTACTCATGTAATTATGATTCATCGAGGGTTCCTGGGGTAATTACGGAACTACTCAGGGTTATGGGTGTAAATATCCCTTTGAAAAATTAGATAGCGTTCAGTTGGATATTTAAAAAATGTTGGAGGAGCTTAACTACAACTTGGCTTGTAAAGTCTATAATATTATTTGGTGAAGCTGAAAAGGTGCCAAGTGGCTAAAAAAGTACAATAAAATCCTTCAATGAGAACAAAGGGGGCATAGAAATCTGCTCAAAGTTTAAACTATAAGGGTATCAACCTGATGAATCACACGATAAAGTTTTTTTAATGCAAAAAAAGAAAAACAGGCAACAGTGTCCGCCTCAAATGATTTAATTAAAAAGGATCACAGATCAGAATACAAAAGTCAAGACTCGAGATGAGTCTAAGTTGAAAAAAATCAGATTGTATTGTTGGTTTGGTGTTGGGGATGGAGTGGCGCGTGAAGTCTCTCGGGAGAGCGAGGGGCGATGGTGCGAAGGGCGCCGGTGGCGGCCCTTCGATGCGCGCGAGGGGTTGCGGGGGGGAGGCGTATGCGTCAAGGGCGAGGGGGAGCGGGGGGGGAAGTTCGATGCAGGCTGGTGCCGCGACTGGGGGGGAAGGGGAGGCGCGGGTGGTTGGCGATGCCGCGGAGTCTGCTGGCGGGGAAGGCAGCTGGGAGAAGGTGTCGCATAAAAAATGGGGAAAAAAGTGCTTCCGGTGTGGCGTTCATGGTCATCTGGCATCCTCTTGTCTTCTCCCTCCGCGATGCTATGCATGTGGTGGAGTTGGCCATCGGAGGATCTCATGCAGACATTCTACGACTTCCCGTTGTTTTTCTTCGCGTCCCAACGTCGGTGTTGTCGCCTGTGGTGCATGGCAGCCGCGGTGTCAACTTCGTCGCGGTTGGATCGCGATCTTTCGCTCAGGTGGTACGGGTGGGTGAAGCTGTGGCGAGGCCGGGTGAAGCTGTGGCGAGGCCGGGTGAAGCTGTGGAGAGGCCGGGTACTGTCGCGAGGCCGGGTGAAGCTGTCGAGGATGATGGGGAGGGTTGGTGACCTCGAAGGCGGGGAGTCTTTGCATGGGGAGTCTCAACTGGGGCTGGTGGAGCCTGGCCTGGAGGTGGGTGGGGTGTACTCTCGAGCGGCGGGGAGTTCTCGTGCTGCTGGTTGTTTCACGGTGGTGGGGGTCCTGCAGCGACCCGGTTTGTCCTGGGATATGGTGCAAAACAACGTGATGGCTTTCATGGGACCCCAGTTCGGCGGGGATTTCGTCGTGCTGGATTCCGCCCGCTGTTGCATTCGTGGACTTTCCCGGGACCACTGGGAAAGTCTCCTCTCTTTCAAAGGCGACGGCGACGTGGTGTGGAGGTGCTTCAGGGTGGCAGACGGTGCTTCTGTGACTAAGGAGGTCTGCGTGGTGGAAGTATAGGGAGTTCCCTTCCTTTCGCGCACGGTTGCGGCGCTCTCAAGGGCCATTGGAGCTTGGGGGGAAGTGCTGGCAGTTCTCGATGATGGGTTATCTCCGGGTGCCGATTGGACGTGTACAAAAATCCTTATGGAATGCTCTTCTTCCTTCCTCGCAAAGGCGGTGGATACAATGCTCTTCGAGACCTTGAAGATCGGCAGATGGTCTTTTAAGGTGGAGTTCCTTATTCTTTCGCCTTCGGCGGCGCCGGCGGCCGCGTCTTCGTCTCCGGCGATCATGGTTGCTTCAAAGTCCCAAGGTGTGGGGATGATCGTTTCGACTTCTGGAGGCCACGTGTCAAGTTTTGGTGGCGGTAGCCTCAAAAAAAAAGTTTTGGTGGCGGAAACGAGGAGACGCCTGCTTTGCCTATTCCCTCTGGCCCGTTGTTCTTTCGGTCTTCTCGGAAGATGTGCTCGGATCCTATCAGGCGGGATGTATATTGTTTTGGTGCTGTCGAGGACGATTCGACTACCCTGCAACCGCCAACTCTGACGTCTGCTGGCATTCCTTTTGACGTTTCGGGCCACATGCGCAATCATACAAGCTATTCCCATAATGGATCCGTGCAGTTCGGATCTTGGCCTCGGTTGCGGGTTTCTGATGACCCGGTTATGCCTCCGGAGCCTCTGGCGGGTACCCCTATAGGGCACGGCGGTTCAGCGATGCTGACTCGGCAGATTTTTCTTGAGGAGTTCGAATCCTCCCCTGTATTTGCTCAGGCTCCCTTACCCCCTCCTGCTTGGACTCCCTCGGCTATTTCTCTGCTTCGAGAACCTCTCGTTCCTCCGATGGAGGAACCCTACGATGTCGATGTCGTTGTTTCTCCAGGGGATGAGGGAGCCCTCTCTGCGCATGCGGTCTCTACCTCTTCGCGGTTCGGCATATGCTACAGCAGGAGATCTCGTCCACGCCTTGACTCCCCTATGGTTTCTTCTTGCGCGACATTGCGGGATGCGATGGCAGAGGCAGCCAGCCTTGCTCCTATTGGGGGTCGATGACTTGGTTGTTAATGAAGATCCTCTCTTGGAATGTTCGAGGCCTCGGGGATCCTGACAAACGGTGGCCCCTGGGAATGCGCTTCAACGAGTGGGAATGTGATGTTGTGTTTGTCCAAGAATCAAAGCTTTCGGGTATCGACGACTCCTTGTGGCGATCTTTCGGAGCTCATGCCATTAACGAATTTAGATCCGTTGATGCCAGTGGCGCATCGGGTGGTATTATTCTGGCATGGCGCTCAGGGACATTCCAATTCTCTTCCATTCGTGTGGGGAGGCACTCATTGACAGTGGTTTTGTCTCGCGTGGAATCCAATGTGAACATTGCTTTTTCTGCTATCTATGCTCCTACCTGCCATTTGCTGCGGAGGGAACTCTGGGAGGATTTGTGTGAGATGGCCTCTGATTTCGCGGAGACCCCTTGGCTCCTGGGGGGGGGGGGGGGGGGACGTTGGCTCCGACGACTTTATTACATTTATTTCCGATATGGCCCTGGAGGGGCTCGTACCAAATGATATTTCCTATACTTGGCGGAATAGCTCTTCTCGCTCGAGAATTGACAGGTTCTTGGCGAATGGTAAGATGGTGGAATTCTTTCCTTTATGCTGGGTGGATTCTCGGCATCGTTCTTTTCGAATCATAATCCAATTATTTGGGACTCTGGGGATGCGTTGCCGCCCAAGGGTATCTTTCGCTACGAAAGGTGTTGGCTCTTGGAGTCAGGGTTTAAACATCTGGTCAGTAACCATTGGTGCCAGTCCACCTTCGTGGGTGCCGTTGTTGCTCGCTTGGATCAAAAATTAGCTTCGTTGCGTGAGACGTTGGCGGCTTTCAAGAAGTCTACGTGCCTCGCGCGTATGGAGGCTAGGAATGTGGCGGAGGCTATTATTGTGCGCCTGGACCGCGAGGAGAACGTGCGTGACTTAACGGAGGAGGAACTCCTGGAGCGTGCATCTAGCCTTGATATTGTCAAAGCCGAGGACAAAAAACGGTCAATTGAATGGAGGTAGCGGTCTCGTTTGCGATGGTTAAAGGAGGGGGACGCGAATATTGCCTACTTCCACCGGGTGGCTAGTGGGAGGCGACGACGAAATTCCATTTGCTCTATCTTGGTTAATGGCTCCATCATTTCTGGGGATAGGGAAATGGGTTCTGCCTTTGTTGACCATTTCAAAAACGCCTTTGGCTCCAGGGCGCCTCGCCGCTGGCGGTGGCTGGGTCAGGGGGCTCCGTCGATTTCGGAATCAGAAGCTTCGGCCCTCCTGAGGCCTTTCTCTTTGGAGGAGCTTAAAGCCGCGCTGTGGGACCTTAATGTTGATGCCGCCCCGGGCCCTGATGGGTTCTCTGTCGCTTTTTATCGAGATTTCTGGGACCTCGTGGCTGGTGATGTTTTGGAGGTGGCTCAAGATTTTTACAACGGCAACAGTGGTTTTGATAAGATTAATAAGGCCCTGATCGTGTTGATTCCCAAGGTTCAACCGGCCTACCGCATTGATGACTTCAGGCCGATCTCTATTTCGAACGGGATTTATTTAATCATCGCTAAACTATTGGCCAGGCGACTTGCTCCCCTTCTGTCGTCCCTTGTCTCGCCTACGCAGGCGGCCTTTATCCGTGGTCGTCACATTTCTGACTGCTTTGTTGTGGCTTCCGAGCTCATTGCGACGTGGCGAAGGTCCAATGCTAAGGGGATCTTATGGAAGATTGACTTTGCTAAGGCGTACGATTGCCTTGATTGGAGATTTTTGTGGTCGGTCTTGCGGCGGCGGGTCTTCCCCCCGACGTGGATTTCTTGGATGCGGAGGTGTGTGTCCACAGCCTCCCTATCCTTACTGCTGAACGGAGGCCCAATGGGGGGCTTCTTCCAACCGAGGCGGGGCGTTAGACAGGGGTGTCCTTTGGCCCCTTTACTATTTGTTTTGGCGGCTGACGTCCTGCCATGCATGATTGAGGGTGTGGCCTCGGCGGGTTTGACTGGGGGCTGTTATGTTGGGGATCTCCATGTCCCGTCCATTCAGTTCGCTGACGACACTTTGTGTTTTGTTGAGGGGGGGCCCGATGTTGTCGCCGGTATGGCCACTACTGTCCAACTATTCAGTGAGGCCTCGGGCCTGGTGATTAATGTGGCGAAGTCTAAAATGGTGCCTTTCGGTATGACACAAGTTGAGACTTTGGCTTGCTCGCAACTCCTCGGATCTGGCCCCTCTTCTCTCCCATTTGACTATCTGGGGCTACCGCTTGCGGTCGGTCGTTCTCGTCTTCGTGATTGGAAGGTTGTTGTGGAGAAGATAGAGGCCCAACTCGCGGGGTGGCGCGCGGTGTTGCTGACCAGGGGGGGCGCTTGGTGCTTCTTAAGGTCGTGATTTCCTCTATTCCTATCTATTCATTCACAGTCCGTGGTATGCCTAAGGGGATTCGCCTTAGGCTGGAGAGGTGTATGTGTGGGTTCCTCTGGGGTGCAAGGGGGAGGGAAGAAGAGGGTTCACCTAGTGGGGTGGAATGTGGTGGCTCGGCCCAAGCATTTGGGGGGTTTGGGTGTCAGGCATCTGCATATGGCGAATGAAGCTCTCCTTCTCAAGTGGGTTGCTAGGGTGTGGGGAAAGGAGGAAAACTTTATGCTTAATGTCCTGCGCGCTCTGCTTGGTGCGGATTTGATTGAAGGCTTTAAAGGGAACTCGATTTGCATCCTTTCTCCCTTCTGGTGTGGCGTGACGGCTGCTTTCCGGCATTACCGTTCCTTCTTTTCACCGGTGTTGGGCGACGGGTGCTCCTTTCGCTTCTGGACCGACGACTGGTCTGGAAGGGGTGCTTTTGACAGACTGTTTCCGAGGCTTTTTGCTTTGGTCCAGGACAAAGATGCGACGGTGGCCTCTTGCTGGGACAATGGTAGATGGAACCCTCAGATCGCTGCGTCCCTGTCCGATCAGCGGATGCAAGATTATCTATCTTTATTGGCCCATCTTGGTGACGCTCCTCGCCCTTCAGCTGTGCGCGATCATTGGGCTTAAGAGGATGGGTCCTTCACTTCTCGTAAGGCTTATTCTGCTCTCGCTCACCCTTTCATTGCCGATGACGATATCTTGGTGCGCGATTGTCGATTCTTGTGGGGCCTCAAGCTTCCTGAGCGTATTGGGTTTTTTTTATGGCTTCTTCGACGGGGGCGGCTTTTGACTCGCGATAGATGTGCAGTGTTCTTTCCGAACGTTGGCCCCTTGTGCGGTCTATGTGATGCGGAACAGGAAACAATCACTCACTTATTCTTCGAATGCAGCCACGTTTGCACGATTTGGACGGATCTCCCTTGGATCAATCCCGTATCCTTTCCAGCTTTATGCGACAGTTTGATTAACTCGAGGAGCAGGGAGAGGAAGCTTATTCTTGTTCCAATCGCCAGGGTGTGGAGCATCTGGCTTGGGAGGAACGAAGCAATCTTCTCAGCTCAGCGGTTTTACAAGGAAAATATCATAACACGAGCTAAGCGTCTTCTGGAGGATTGGGACCATGGCTAGACTTCTGTTGTTACTTGGGGGGTCCCTTTCTTAGTGGCCCCCATTTTCGGTGGGTCGTCTTTGTACAGTTTCTCTGTTCTCTTGTCTTTTGTTTTCTTTTTACTATTTAATATATTGGGGCGATCACCATCGAGTGACTCCCCCTTTTTTTGAGTTTTCAAAAAAAAAGTTGAAAAAAATCACATTTTCCACGTAGTTATAATCTGATCAGAAGAGAACCTAATTTTGTGAGAGTCATATCGCCCAAATCATCGCCAACAAAAATAGAAGCTCTCTGTTACAGCGGAAGCGAGCACTGAAAGCAAGCGTTGAAGAGTATTGTTGCAATATTCAGATGAATGGAGCGAATATTCTACTTATGGAGGGTGGAATAGACTAATGCTACTCGATTGATATTCGGTCTATCCCGAATATTCACCCTGAATTCAGGTACTCAACGGAATATTTGATCGACTATTGCAACATAGTGTTGATTTTTATTTTTTATTTTTTAGGTGTTCCCATTTATCTTGGTAACATCACAAATGTTAAAGCTTTATATATAACTTGTTAATTGGTACTTTTATCTTGAATTCTTATTGATTAATGATCATATATGTATAAATATACAAGAATATATGTATTAGACATAATTTGTATATATATGAAATAATTAAAAAATTACATAACCAAATAATTCCAAAAATTCTCCCGAATACCGAATATTCTTTATTCAGTGACCCCTCCAATTGAATACGAAATACCAACTTCTGCAACAATGTTGAAGAGGGATGTCCAAAAAACAATGGAGTCGCCAGAATCTAGCCATTCAACACCCAGTTCTTCCCAGAATTCCTTCGTACTGTCACAAAGGAAGAATAGGCGGTCGATAGTTTCCACTTCCCCTAATAGAATTGCTCTGAAAAAAGAATCAGTGCCATAAGAAGCATGAACCGCCTTTCTTTGGTCAGGAGTCTCCCACACCACATTAATTAGAGAAAAATCTTAATACGAATTGGAATTTGAAAATCTCATATAAATTTGCATTCTCGGAAGAGGCAGCATCAATCGAGGATACACGACAGAAGGAATTGTGACATCTACAAACTTCACCTTCAACAAGCTACGCTTGATTTCAATAATCCTTTCTTTCTATCTTTCATCATGTCTCTTTCTCATCGGCTAAAAAAACAAGATTTTTCCATCTTCCTCTTGTCTTACTTGATTGAAGGTTATAGCTGACGGAAGACTATCTATATTAGCTCTTTATCCTCATAGATAAGCAAGCTTTTTTTCTCCTTTCGCCTTAATCAAACTTTTGTGTCAGAGTCTTGGCCCCTGTCAAAGCACCTCATGCTTCAGAAGCCAGACTTCTAAGCTCCAAGAGCTTCGAGCTTTTTCTGTGAGTCTTCGAGCAAGTCCTCCAGTCAGTTGAGGCTAGCTCTTTGATCTCGTGAAGACTCTTCTCGATCCCCCCGAGGCCTCCCTACCTCTCATTTTCTTCTCGAATTCTACAGATGAGGGACTGCAGCCAGCTCGCTCTTTTGCCGGTTCAAGAGAGCATGACATAAACGGAAAAGAAAGAAAGCCCTCTCAATGCGGACCATGGATTTTAGTGATCGCCCATAGCTTTGTGAAATTTTCGAACAGAGAAATCTCTAAATACCCAATGGTCTCTACCATCCGAGGGTCTTGCCAAGCTGTAAACTTTTTCCAAGAGAAGCATGAAATATTGCAGGCCTTGATCTAAAAATATGACTCGAAGGTTGATAGTCATGAACCATCCACCCAAGTCTCGAAAACATAGGGATTACGATTAGTTGTAAGTGCAAAAAAACGAGGGAAAGGAGCAACCAAAGTCTATATTCCTATCCAATCACCAGTCCAAGAGGCAAAGGAGCAGTTGTCTCCAATATACGGGTGGAAAAACACTGTTAGTTATGAGGCGACAGACAGATGCCCTTCTAAAAGGGCAAAGGAAGAAATTGCATGCGGTGATTAATAAATTGCAGGGCATGTACACCATAAATGCTATGGATCAATCTGCTACATTGATCCTCATTTTTGCACCGGATCCTTGCAGCTCGTTTCAGGAGAATGGCTTTATTCATAGTCTCTAAACAAGGAATGCCTAGACCACCTTCCTCCTTAGGCAGTGTAACCGTATCCCAATCAACCACGTGAACTCCTGAGCTACTCTGCCCGTTTTTATCCCAGAAAAAATCCGCATAAGTAAGCCCACACGCTGACACACTCTGATTCGTAGTAATCTTGATGGCACGAAGAAAAGTGGTATCAGCCAAAGCACTATTCTCCCCATGAGAAAGCATGGATGCTTTCCAGACATCAAATTTGCATTCTAGCTTCTCAATGATTGGTAGTTGATGATATTGTGTTGATATGCTTTCCAGTTTGACAACCGCAACAACAACACGTTCTAACTTCTCAATAATCTATGGACGAGTTGACTAGTCATATTCAGGATGAGATACCTTGATGTATGTTTTTCGCGATGATAATATGTTGATTGATGAGTGAAGGGCACAACTCTGAATGATGATTAATGAGTGAGGTACACGACTTTAAATGTTGATTGATGAGTAAGTTGACTAGTCACATTAAGGATGATGATTGATGATTGCATCACCTCAGTAAGAGTGAGGGGCATGACTCTGAATCAAAAGGGTTCGGGTCACATCGAGTAAATGACGGTGTTTGCGTTAGACAACACCGTTCTGATGGGATGTTTAGGCACACGAAGTCCGGTGTACGATGCCAAGAGATCCGAGGAACTCGGATAACTGTAAAGTACATAACTATAAGGCATTGTTATATCGCAAATACTTAACGGTAGCAGAAAAAATGGTCTTTATTTCATTAATAAAGGTTTTAATGACAGACTCGGCATCAAATCTATTTTTTAACAAAAAGACTCAAGAAAGTCTAGAATATTTATCCACATCAACAAGATAAAAATGGTATCCCTGGTGATCAAGAATACGACTCGGAGCCTAAATATATAAGTGAATAAGCTCAAATAACTGAGTATTGCTACAACTCTGACGATTGAGAAAAAAAGAGCAGTGATGTTTCCCAAACTGGCAAGCCTTGCATTGAAAGGAAGATCACGTGGAAATCTGTGAGAGGATATGACAGCTTCTGCAGAGGAAGGTTGCCAAAACGAAGATGCCATAAATACAGTGAGACTAGTCTAGTAGGAATAGTAGAGCCGTAGAGGTACCAGCATGAGGAGATTGGACCAGTCAGAACAGGCCATGGCCTCAAATTTCGGTGAGATTCGACTGAATTTCTGTCAAGTTTAGATTTCGACAGTTTACCGAAATTCGATCGAAATGGTCGAAATGATCGAAATATGGGGGTCCTAATAAAAAATGATCGAAATGACCAAAATTTCAGTTGAATTTCAACCAAAATTTCAGTCTAATTTCGACTGAAATTCGACCGAAATTTTGTTTCGGTCAGTCGCTGAAATGGCGACCGAAACTGACATTTAGGGCCTTGGTACAGCCCCTACTGCCCACAGCCACATCCAATCTCCCTGCTCGTGAGTATGCCCTAAAACACAAGACAAGAGGGGTCAAAATGGCACGACAATGCATACCATTCGTGATCTGACTAATAGAAAGCAAGTTCATCTGAAAATCGAGAGCATATAAAACATTATGTAGGCGCATGGAAGGCGTCAAATGTAGCTCCCCTGTCCTATGATGGGTAAGTGAACCAAATTTGCAGTGACGGGCCATTTACCATGATTTATAGACTTGTAAGAACTGAACCGGGCTCTGTCTCCACACAGATCGTGGGAAGCACCAGAGTCCATGATCCACTCTATCATACATGCCATGCTACAACTGTAAAAGCATATGCTATACCTGAGGAGCTCGAAGAGGCTCTAGCATCTGTTGCAACATCTGAAGAACTTGTAATGGTGCCGGCAACATGAGTCATGATCTCCCGTATATGAGAGACAAAAACATCAAGGCGTGGATCTACCTGAGGAGCTAAAGTCTGCTTTGCCACTCGAGTAGATGCAGGGTATCCATGCTTTTGATAGCATGTCTTTGGAGTGTCATGGACGACGATAGTAGGTGCAAGGGCTACGCTGACGTCCACCCCCTCTATCATGGGGACCACGCCCTCTGAACTGCGTAGAACCTCCTCTACCACGAGATGCATCAATCACTAAGGAAGTCTATGTGGAGGCAGTGTGTAGGATAAGAAGCATGTTGAGGCGAGTGTAGGCCTTATTGATGAGAGGTACGGCTGCGCATGTAAGAAGCTGTGCATACGCGGCCTCATAATCCGGATCCATGGCTATCAAGAAAACTCCAACCATCGTGGAGTTCCTATATGCCCTTAGTTACTCTGTGGAAGTGGTAACAAATATGAAGTTGTGAACAAGGTTTTAAAAAGTGTGAGGTGTATCGAAGCATTATCTCAGTATTGCCTCGAGGCTTATCGAGGCGCAAGCCTCACTCGTAAAAGAAAATTTTTCATAAAACATAATAATTAATCATAACTACAATTTTCAAGTTCTAGAAATTAAATAGTTATGATTAGATACAAAACTCCATGACATTTTAAGGCTAACATCATGATTTAAACATCCAAGTTGTTATATAACTATCTTTTCTTGGACTCTAAATCTGTAAGGAGTCAAGTAAATATGGATATGCAAGCACAATAATGGGTAACTCTCCGCAAAATTTAAAGTTTTGAATAAAATTTAACTAAAGGGACTAGATGTAACACACCACTTCCAAAATTAGGTGAGATATGTGTGTCATTCAATTGAGAAGGATAAGAGAGTAAGCAGTGAATCAACGATCACTTTTTACTTTACCATAAGTATTGTGGGATAAAATACTTGAATATTGCATGTTATGACCATCTTTGTTCATGCATGCTTTGATGTGTATTAATTTAGTCTCGATTGAATAGAAGAAAAGATGAGACATGTTTTAAGGACTCAACACTCATTTTTTTGTTCATGTTGATTTATAAAGAACATGCATAACAGAGTAAAAATAAGCTTAATACCTTAATAAACTAAAGAAATGCATTTCAGTGAATTGTGAGCTTAAGAACTTGAAAATACTTGTCTACGAAAGATGAAAACCCCACAATCAAAAAGAAAAGAAAAAATATTGTAAAAAAATAAAAAAATCAGCACACAAATGAGGCAGCGCCTCATAAGTCTCAAGGCGCACGCCTCACTGAGGTTGCATGAGGCTATGGCATCGCGTTTTTCCTTGGAAAACGCCTCGAGGTGTATGCCTCAGCGCCTCGAGACGCGTTTTTAAAAATAATGGGTTATGAAGCTTCCCAAACATGTCTCAAAGTGAAGAATAAAACGTATACGCATGTCATCAATTCTGCTTGGTCGTGTATATATCAAACTACAGCTAAAAAATCTTGACCCCGTTCTTCGCTTGGGCATATGTAGTTGCTAGAATATCCCACATCGTCTTGGTGATGGGTTGGTTCACAATATCATTGGCAATCTCTGTATTGAGAGTCCCGGATAGCTAAAAGCACGCATATACATCATCTTGCTTCCACGAAGCATTGGCCCCAACTTGTTCGTTAGCTCAAGCTCTGTTAGAATGTACACCTTGTTATTGCACTGCATAAGAATCATAAACTGCATGGACCACAACTCATAGTTAGTCCCATCCATCTTCATTGGTCCCATCCATCTTCACAATGGGAGCTAGGCCCTTGAAGACACCAAACCAAGAGAAAATATCACTCTTGTTCTCCGACAGGATGTGAAAGAATGTTGAAACGAAACTCGACTAGGGCAGTAGACTAATTCAAGCGAGTCTACACGATCATATAAAGGACTACTCGTATGTGTAGACTCATACAACCATCCTCGTCAATCGTCGATCCGCGCTAGATCCGAAAAAGGTATTTATTGGTCTGAAACCACCTTTTGTTGTCAAAATCAAACCGTTCAGGAGAGTTGGGCAATGCTGACGAGGAATAGGAAGGCCCTAAGGGCATAGAAGGTAGTCAAAAGATCACGTGATGCTGGCATGCACTCAACAGATCTGGGCGACGACACGAGGGGCCATGTCGGTAGCGCTACAGCCCACTGGAGGCTTAGGTTGTTGTCTGGGCACCTCGAGCAAGTCGTAGAAAGGGCTTCAGGGTGACAAGAGGCCCTAGCGAAGGCCTAGGGACTTGGCGGAGGTCTGCGTGTCACCTGGGTTGCAGTAGAGGAGACCTCCACCAGCGTGGGAAGGTAACTACGAGGCCTCAAAGGGGCTGGTGGCAGTGGTTGCACCGTTGGGGTGGAAGGGGGTGGCCTGGGCAGTTGGCATTGAAAAAGAGGGGCGGCGAGTGGGTCTAGGGCACGGAGTACGATAACTCCAATCTAGAATCGTCGTTCTAATACCATTTGGAAAGAAAATAATGAGTTGATTGTTCATGATGCCCTAGGGTTCTCTTATATAGAGGAGAAACCTGATGTGCAAATTAAATAAGATGGATAGAAAGAAAAGAAAATACAAGAAAGCAATAATTAATAACGAATATCTCAACAATGAAACAAGAAATGGAGTAAATGAGAAGGTAGAGGTTTGGAGACATGCCTTAGAGACTAAAAGATTTTGTATAAGTAGAGCTAAGACTAAATATGGAGTGCACATTTGAAGGAAACAACGGTGAAGAATTCGAGGTGAAGATTGGAGACAGTAACATTCAAAAGAAAGATTCTTTAAAATACTCGGGATCTATTTTGTAACAAGACTGGAAAATTGATGGAGATATTACTCATAAACTAAATACAGGTTGGCTAAAGTAGAGAGGAGACTATTGTTCTTTGTGATAAAAAATCTCTTTGAAAGTCAAAGGAAAGTATTACAAAGCAGCCGTGAGACCTACTATGCTCTATGGATCATAATGTTGGCATGCGAACAACAGACATGTACAGAGAATGACAGTAGCAGAAATGGAAATGTTACAATAGATGTGTGGTCATACATGAAAAGATCGGATTCAGAATGATAAGATCAGAAGGAAAGTTGGTGTAGCTCCGATAGAGGATAAGATGAGAGAAAACCGCTTAAGATGGTTTGACCATTTGTAAAGGAGGTCGCTTGATGCACTAGTTAGAAGTTGCGAGATTTGGGATGTTAAGCCGGTTAAAAGAGATGGAGGAAGGCCCAAGATGTGTTGGAAAGAGACTATTTAAAGGGATCTTAGTTATTTGAATTTAAGATCGAGAATGACCCACAACATATTTGAATGGAGGCAAAAATCCATGTAGTCGACCATACTTAATTGTGCGAAAAGGCTCTGTTGTTGTTGTCTGACAACAACAAACGACCGCCAGCCAGTTGCCAAATAACCTATCAGTAAAGTACCACATACAGTACCAAATTCAATGCCACAAATCTCTGCATCTGATTCTGAGAAGCCAAAAGGTAATATTAACAATTCTTGCTTCTATTGAGCATTAATCCTTGTTGAAATCTAGAAATGCATAAGCGAATCGATAAACAAGAAAGAATAAAACATTGAACACTCGAGATTTATATGGAACACTACTCCGTGAGGGAGGGGGATGAAATCACAGAAGAATGCCTCAGAGAGTTGGATATTCTATTAGAATTTCTCAATGACTACAGGGGTGTTAGGCTTCTTATATAGCCCCCAGACAAACCGGAGTCTCATATCTCATCCATGTGGGACTAAACATGAGTGAGGGAAATTGGATCTTGGAGAGATCCAACTACCCCTCTATTACATACTCCAACACTCCCCCTCTATTACATACTCCAACACTCCCCCTCTAGCTGGAGCTGAGAAAGTCGCAGCTTGTAACAAAAGAAAAAAAATATACAACACATCTTCACATGATACATCTGAAGAACATATGTTCGTTGCTGGTAGAAGACCCCGTTCGATGGCAGGTCTGCGATGCTCAGGTCACCGGGAAGTACCTCTGTCATGCTTGTAGTAGTCGTTGTAATACTAAGTCGTACCTGGAGAAGAGTCACTGCAGAAGAAGAAAGTTCAGGGAAGAGTAGGAATCAGGTATAGAGACACTCCGACAAAGCAGTCGATGCTCGGTGAAGTCGATTGATAGCAATAAAAGTCTAGTGTGTCATTCTCTTATAGCGCTGGCTATCGAGCCCAATGAGCCGAGCCAGGCCCTGGCTCGGGTTCGAGCTCGGGCTCAATGAGCTCGAGCCTCTTATCGAGCCAGCTCAGACTCGATAAGGCTCGAGCTGAGCCCTTGTCAAGCCTAGTCTGGGCTCGAGCATAGTTATGCATTTTTTTGGTGGAAAGGTGTTGATGCTTGGGTTTGAACACACAAGCTCTTCTCTGAAGACTGCCTTCCTTACCAATAGGCCACTTTCCGAGTTGTATATAAAAGTTAAATTATAATATATATTGTAACATTCTTTTTCTAATAAAAAAAGAAAAATACTAATTATCTAATTATAACCTAGAATAACATAGATGAAGTATACGAAGTCCAAGTCTACAACATAGTCCACCCAACATTATCGTTATGTAAACCACATAGACACATAGTTCACCATTCACAATATTACAAAACTAATACAAATAAAAATAAATATCATTACAGCTTAACAAATTGAATATATATATTCCTTATCGAGCCCTTTATTGAGTTATCGAGTCGAGCAGGTCTCGGCTCGGGCTCGACTCGTTAAGCTATCGAGCCCAAAAATCTGGCTCGAGCTCGGCTCAATAGCCTAATGAGCCGAGCTCACGAACCCTTATCGAGCCGAGCCCGAGCCTGGCTCGTCGAGCTGTGACTCAATAGCCAGCCCTAGTCTCTCAGTCGGAGACGGGCAGTAGGAGTCTTGTAGTACATTTCAAGAAGAATATGCCCTCTCTGACTCTCCATTTCTCACATACTTGATAGAATATGAACATAGATGATAAAATTGGAGAATCAAAATGAAACGTGCATTTTTTTGTGCTTCTCTTTTTTTAAAGTCATCCTGTTAAAGGCATCTCATATTTTTTCAACTTTTTTTCAAATCATTTTTTGCTATTTTTTCTCTGTTGATCTCTCGAACATAAAATAATATGGGCTGACCTTCCCCTTCATGAATATTAGGTCCAAAGCCTATGTAAAAGGAATAGTTGTACAGTCTCATTTCTATGAACTGTTTCCCCCTTTTTTATTATTATCTCTTAAAAAACACCCCCCCCCCCCTCCTTTTGTTTTCTCATCACCCCCTTTTTTCAACTATTGAATCTTTTTTATGGATGTTTCATTTTTTAAAATGATAGACTGAAACTGCAACCCACTGGGCCCTTGCAAGTGGTATTTAAATAAAAAACAAAGAGGGGCCCAATAGGGCTTCTCCTCTTCGCTTCTATTTATTGCACGATAACCTTTAGGAAGGGACATGGGCCCCCTTTCTCCCTGTAATAGGGTTCCCCGTGGAGAAACCCATCTTTGCAGCAGCATCTGGCAGCAGAGAACTGGAGGAGTGGCGCCTCTGTCTCCATTGTTGGGCTGCCGCACTTGAGTGGAGGCGTAGAGAAGAGTGTTGTATGTGTTGACGTGCTACTACAGTGGTAATCTAGTGCGCCGCCTAGGACCGGTGCGTCGTTGAGTTCCCCATTGAGAACCCTAACAATGGCTCTCTCCAGCTTTTGAGTACCTCTTATGATCGAGCTTTCTCGTGGCTGTGCTCAGCAGAGGTTGCGCGCTTGGCTGGTGCCTGAAAGGATAGGTGATTCCGTATTCTTCTTCTCCGAGAACAAGCCCCCCTGTTGCATTGTCGACTAGGGTTCCAAACTGGAATCAAGTACTGTCGCTGGAAGTGTGGTCTGATCGTTTGGAGGAGGCGTGGGCTTTCGTGTGCCATGCTTGGAGCATCTCGCATCCTCCTTTGCGGGTTGGGATGTGGTTGTGTGCCATCTTACGTGTTGGGGATGTACAGATCTAAAGAATGCACCCAACAGGAATGGCGCCAGAGAAGAGGAATTTAGGGTTCCAATATGGAACCCCAGCCATCATGTGCATAGGAACGGGGATTTCATGAGCTAGGGCTTCAGAACCATGTTGCTCTTGTCATCCACAAACTTCGAGATCCATAGACAATCAATAAAACTTTGCAGCAAGTTTCAAAACACAACAAAATTGATAACTGAAATAAATCTTGAAATTCACGAACAAAACTAGGAACGACTTGCTCTGATACCAAGCTAAAATCCAGAAACGCGAAAGCACATCAATAAACAACAAAGAATAAGATATTGAACACTCAAGATTTACGTGGAATCCTACTCAGTGAGGGAGCGGAATGAAACCACGAGAGAAGGTCTGAAAGGTTTGGATCTTATATTAGAATTTCTCAATGAGTACAGGTGGTGTGAGGTTTCTTATATAGCTCCACAAACAAACCGAAGTCCCATTGATCATCCATATGAGACTAAACATAAGTGAGGGTAATTGGATCTTGGAGAGATCCAATTATCCCTTTATTACATACTCCAACAATCCTGAAGGTCGCCAAAAATATCAATCACCGCATCCATCGCCATCACCTCCGCTCTTCTTCCATCAATGAAGAAAATTATGTCATTGGTGTATTTTAAAATGATAATAGAGATATCTCCCATGGAGTAGCCAGCTGAGATTCCTTCATTAACCACACGGTAAACCATACGTGCAAGAACATATGCTGCCAAGACAAACAATATGGGTCCTAATGGGAAACATTGACGAACTCCACGTTGTGGCTGGAAGAAACAACCCTCTGGTGCACATTCACGAACACAGAGTAAGATGCAGTAGTGACACATCTTTTCATCCATAAAATCTACACGTCGGACAAGCCCCATTTGGACAAGGCTAATCATATGAAACATAAATCTACATTGTCATATGTCTTCGAGAAGTCAACCTTCCAGGGTAGTTTGGCAGTCTTTCGCCTCTTCCTATCAGCAAAAATCTCCGTAGCCATTGCTAGGCTGTCACCAATCTGTCTACCAGGAATAAAAGCTGATTGCACAAGAAAGACAAGTTCATCCAGGACTTCATGAAGTATGTTTGCCAACCTTTGAAAAACACAAGTATATGGAATTTGACAAGGCAGTTGGGTGGAAATCTTCAGCACACTTCGATATTGCCTTCTTTTGCAGAAAAAACGAGAGTTCTATTGATTTTGTTGAATCCCGCATTGGTATGGGTAAACTCCTTTGCAACTGCCATGGCATCATCCTCAACTACATCCCAAAACTCATAGTAGAAGACTATGGAAAATCATATGTTCCCAATGTGCCATAAGCGTTAAGATTCCAAAACATTGTCTTCACCTCATTACATGAAAAAGGTCCAGTGAATTCTATTTCTGCATACCAGTGAGTTGGGGGGGCCACGCCAGCCCACCTCCAAGGCATGTTCCTCTCTCTGCAGGAGATCTCGTGGAAGTAATCCACCATAAACTAACAATCTCTCGATCACCTTCCAATCAACCACCACAACACGAATCAATATTGTGTCGGTCTTCCGTTGGCAATTGTATGAAAGAACGACATGTTTGCATCTCCTTTGATAAATTTTTGCTTGGATCTTTGCTTCCATTTTGCCAGTTTCTTGTCCTCTTCCGGGACAATACTGAAACCCAAATCTTTCCTTCAGCTCCACAATGGATATTTGTCCTCTTCCATTATGCCTCAGACATCTTTCACCTTGTCAATCTCCCAATTTCGGATTCAGCATTCACATGTCATTTCTTTCGTAATTCTAGCAACTCTTTTTTGTAACTCCATCACCGTCTGTATAGTGTTGTTAACTTTTGAATTAGATTGCATGATCCTGAGGAATATACCGATTTCCATGGCCTCAAATTTCAGCGAAATTCGGTCGAATTTCTGTCGAATATCGATATCCAGTCGGAATCGAAATTCGACCGAAATGACCGAAATGGCCGAATATGGGGGGTGCTAGTACAAAAAATGACCGAAATTTCGGTCGAAATTCCACCGAAATTCCATCAAAATTCTGTTTTGGTCGATACCGAAATGGTGACCGAAACTGATATTTAAGGCCTTGCCGATTTCCACTAGTCTTTAAGCAAATCTCTAAAACCTTCCTCGAGTAGACAAGATCCCCCAAATCTGAAGAAAGAGCACGGGGTAATCCCCTCACCGAATCCCACATCAGTGGGGTGTGATATGATCTTGTATGTGAACGAGAAGAAGTGCTAGCCAAGGGAAATCCTTTAGAAGCTCTGTTGAGCCTAGGAAATGATCGATTCTAGAAAGTGATCATGAGTTTCGGAAGTGTAACAAAATTCGTTGCATCAAGAATCTCTAACTGCAAATCACCAACAACCTCCGCAAAATCAGTTGAACCTGGGTCTTGCCCCTCAGGATAGCAGGGTCGGTCAGAGGAAAGGAGAGTAATTTGAAATCATCCCCTATTAGTCTAGCCATAGCTTAAAATCTATCTCTGATTGAGCGAAGCTCTGGCCATAGGAAGGGCCTCAAGTACAAGTCTGTTGGTCCATAAACACAGGAGATAATCAGAGGGAGGTCGTTTTGTCATAATTGCAAGACCATGGATTGCATAAACATACCATCATACTCTGAGGAAGGCAAAAGCATCATTCTTCCATGTGATCATTGATTTATGGGTGTTGCCTACTACTTCAATTGCTTTAAAAATCAAAAAGTATTTCTTTCAAAAAAATCAGAAAGTATGTGCATACCAAGACACGTTCACAACAAATATGTCATGCCATGTAGTTTCATCTCTTGCAATCAAACCACGCATGGATCGGCATTTTTTGGGGTCACCAGGCCCCCTTGCATTCCAAGACAGAACCTTCATTGTGAAACCTTGGAGGTTCCCGTGGTAGGCACCAACCCCGCTATTCAAGCAACCCATTTCATCAAAAGGGACTTTGCTCCTTCATTTCTAACGATTTCTGGAGTCTGCAACACACCTCCCTTAGTTGAATCAACACCCTCTGCTAAAAGTGATATGCACCTTCATGACTACCTTGATCTGTTTTCTCTGAGATTTGTAACGTTTCAGCATTTTTAGCGGATGAAAACCTTCTAGTGTTCTCTCACAAGACTCCTTTGGATATATCTCCAAGGTTGAAAGCCTTGAGGACTCTTCACGAGAGGTGGTGAGGACATCCGCTCCACCCCCAAAAAAAACAGAAGTTCCATGCCCAAATTGCAAAGCTTCAGCGGCCTTCACCTCTAATGAAAAGCCTGCCAGAGGCTCCAAAGTCACAGGATCAAGAGATAACATCGCCAGCATAGTTGAGTTTGTTGTGTTGCGAGGATGCACTAGCTGCAGCGTCATCTCAGGCTGTGAAGGTGATTGGTTCACCCTCGAGAAATCCCCCATCTCAGCAGTAGGAAGGTCAACCTCCGCACCGATAGTTGCAATCAGGTAATCGAGAGCCCTATCTAAACGAGATGCCAAAATCGAGAACGTTAGGGAGTGTGTCGAAAGGATTGTCAATAAGTTGATTGTTGGCGAGGACATTCTGACAAGACTGACATATGTGGCAAGAGGGGCATTTTTGCAACATGGAGTTGACGAGATTGTTGTAGTAGGAAGATGTGTGAATGCTCCAACTTTCTATGAGATAAAAAAACAAATATCTCTAGATGGAAAAGGAGGCATTGGAGAATACATCGCTAAGTTGAAGAAAGAAATGGCTTAAATATGGAGTGACCATTACATGTGTTGGTTGGACAAACTATATGAGCAAGGTTTCAAAAACAAAAGCTGGAACGAGGTAGCTTCCTTGGAATCAAGGCCAGGTATAACATCGATGTGGTCGAGGTGTAAGCCTCATTTTTCTTCCTAAAAAATGAATTTAACTAGAGCCTCAAAAAAATGAATTTAACTAAAAGTATGGCATAATAGTAAGGAAACCATACCGTAACATAATCTTAATGTACTTAGAGCAATTAAAAGAATTAGTATAATTATTAAATGTCAAAGAGGAATAAAGGGTTGGATCCATTGTGCTTGGGGGGCTTTTTATATGACCTTTAAATCTCTCAGGTGAAGATATATATATATATATTAAGGCCAAGGTGAAGATATATATTGCATTTCTTGAATTCTTAGAAAACACCTGTAAGAAAATGGTGTAGTTGAGTGGAATCCATAAAGTTCATTTTAAATAGTTAGCTCTTCTAGGATCATAGTGTATATCATATTTGATAGATGCAAGAAGTGAATAACTTGAAATTTAAATCTATTTTTTACAAAAGGCCTTTACTTGTTGGTTCAAATGGGAACTCGTGCAAAATTTTTAACTAAAAAGCCACATATTTGGCTTCCTTAAAAGTGAAAAGCACTGAAAAGGAAAAGGAAATGGTACACTTGCTCAATTTTTTTAGGTAAAAGAAGAAAAAAAGTATGAGAGAGAAGTTGTTCACGCCTCGATTTCCTCGAAGCACCACAAATGCATAATCAAATTCTTGAAAGATATCATTACGCGGTTGATCCCGATAAAATTGTGTGTATGGTGACCAACAACAATGGCAACTTCAAGAAGGCGTGTGAAATGATTGCATCTTCCAACATGTATCTGTGTTGCACACTGCAATAACCTAATCTCAAAGGATTCTAGGAAGAGGAAGACCATTATGAATGTAGATGATCAGTCATGATGAATTATGATATTCATCTGCAATCATTCCAGAGTCCTGACATTAATGAAGTAGAAGTGTGAAGGCAACATTGTAAGTCTTGGAATCACTAGATTTGCAATCAATTTTGTAGTGTTGCAAAGCATGCAACAAAGTAAGATGGGGCCGAAGAAAAAATGTTGCTGATTGGAGTGGTTTGAAATCTCCTAGGTGCATGAAGATCAAGGTACAAAAGCAAAAACTTTGACCAACAGCTTTCTGGAATGATGTCATTCGTGCAATAATGATCATGGAACTTATTGTGTCAACATTGAGGATTGTAGATGGCAATAAAAAGCCAGCCATGGAGGTGATACACGAGGCCATATAGATAATACAGGAGAAGGTGAAAGAAAGCATTTGAAAAAAAAATCTAAGATGAGGTTGGGCATCATAAACGAATGTCAGATAACCACCCCTTCATCAGCCGATACATAACTATGTATATCGTCTTACATGTCATGTCCTCCAAACCTATCCTCATCATTTCTAATAGAATGTTAACATATTTTTTAAACGTGTTACTATATTTCAAGGAAACACTACAAGCACAACCTCAAAACTCACCCGAAACTTTTATCGGCTCTCCAAGGTGGTGGAGGTATAAAATAAGTTAATCGATTATTAACTACTTAATAAACCTCTTTGTAAATATTAAAAATGTATGTTAACTTAATCATTAAAATTTGTTGCTATTATCATTCTGTAGATACAACATTTTAGATAGGCTTTGGGTTTGTTTATAAGAGCAACTACAGCGAATGGAACAACACTCGTCCAGGTAATATAACTTATATTAATATAGACTTACAAAGAAGTCATTGGTCAAACTGAGGCAACGTCGTAACGATAATGGATGAAACCTCGAAGAGAAAAGGATTTAGATTAGCATTCAAAGGAGACTACATAGACCCCATTAGTCTTGCACATTTCTGCAGGATTTAAGATTAAGATGATGAGAGGAGGACACCTTGCAAGAGCAGATGAATGGTAATGATACTCGTGCGCGTGATGAGTGAAGAGGATGGCCAAACACATAAAATACCTCATAAATGAAGGCAGGTGTCGAAGATTACATAGTCAATCAAAACAATTGAAAGCTGAAGATAACGATGAGTTCAATTCAAAACCAAAACCAAGTGGAGATAATGATGATGCACAACGATAGATTTCTGGTGGAATGACATACTCTATGGGGATGAAGAACATGATAGCGCATGCAGATTATAAGGACTACAAGTCAAACAAGAATGTATGGGCCAACACAATAATATAAATGGACTATCCCCCACCCCAAGGTCCAGATCCTCCAAAGCTAATAGATTTTATCCAAATTATGAGTGCATGCACTCACAACCACAACGTTAACAATACCAAGACACTAAATAGTAGAAGATTTGATATCTTCAATGAGATATTTGAGTATGAATGTTGGAGGTGATTTAGTGTTGAGTAGTGGAGCTATCAAGCCTCTCGGGTGGATATAGATCTCAAGGAGAGGGTAAATCATATAGTTATTTCCCTCCATGTTATGGTTACGACAACGATGATTACAAGAGTTTTCAAGAAAATCAGCAACATTATGTCGATACCTCATCTCAGTGAAAGAGTGATGCGACAAAATGTCATGAGATATGGTATATTCCATATTTTTTTCTCCATAGTACCCTGAACTCAACCCCATAGATGTTATCTCCTCCTGTTCCATTATCTTCATCACATTGTTTCAAGTTGTATTTTCTTCGCGTCGATCTCATCATGATTACGCCTCCTCTTCTAACAATTATCCTCATATTGGCTCCCCGGCACATGTGACGGAGCGTGACTATAGATAACATCAAATGGACTAGAAAGCCATGTACTCATATATGGCAACGAAGACATATGTAGACTATAGGACTTCAATACAAAGACAATATGGGGGAGACATCAAAAAAAATGGCAAAGCCTTCTCCCATGATAAGTAGGGTCGGCTATATGGATTCTAGCTCAAATCCATGTTGAAAAATCCGACTATTTTTTATGTTGGCTCTAAGCCTCTAACTATGATCTCTCTATTCAATTAGGGCATCATTAGGGGGGACATCAATCATGTCAAAATGGATCCACCACGACACTCTCGATTTTGACTTCTGACTATAAGGTAAGTATTGTTGCTATTGTATTTTTTGAGTTTCTGAGAATGTGTTAGTTGTTATTTCAACTTATTTACGCATTCTATGTAACTAAACTTTTAATTGCATGTGTGACCTGATACTACAGAGTACACTGTAATTATGATGATAATATTATAACTTATATTTAAAACTTGTATTTTACAAATAAATGTGCATCTCTATATTATTAGAGCATTAAAAACCTTAACTTTGGAGGGAAATGATGTTTGGACCCTTTTCCTGATCTTTTGATGATGTCAGCAGTATATCAATGATATTCCACGATGTTTCCATCTATACCATGAATATCAACATTTATTGCCATGACTGTTGAATGGATATTTATGATATGTGACATAAAAGCAAAAAACATTCGATACTCGAAGCTTTTGATGCAGGGGCTTGAAATCTTACACTAGAAGTTGCAGAAAGACCTGCCATTTTGAAGCTGAAGCTACATTTTTTTATGGGGAGGGTTTTCTTCCTCTCGGAAGATGTAAGTTAAAAACTAAAGACTAAATTCTTAGACCGGGGATCTGTTCTCAATTAGTTTTGTTTGATTACCGAAGGATGTTATGTTTAATCTACGAGCTCTCTCTATTTTCCCTTTGATACACACATGTACATCCCCATAAGGGCTCATGTTGTAATTTTTCAACTATGATAGAATAAAGGGGTTACCTAAACCCCCTACCATCGAGCTTACTTTTTGGGGTACTGCTATATATTTTGGAATCGTCTTTGTGAAGCACTATTTTTATTCAAATTCGTAATTACTTCATTTATAATAAAATATATTTGAATATTGGGCTTATGAGTGTAAATGTATATCATCATTTGATTTTAATCATATAAGTTTCTTGTTACAATTATAATACTCAAAGGTACTTGCATTGACAATTCAGGTTTATACTGATATAAAGTTCAGAACCCCAATTCATGTTTCTTTTAATTTATGAATTATAATGATTTCAAAGAGGAAAGGATTTTCAACACTCTTGTAGATAGAAAAGGCAAGTAAATGGATTTTTTAGGAGTTGTATCTTAATATATGTATAATTGGTTAACTTTTTCTATTTTTTGGGAAAAGATGGTATGATGTTGAGAAAATGCCCACCTGGTAACTTGTTTATATTTATAGTACAAAATTTACATGGACTAAAAAGTATCTAAGCTCTTAGCATGCTTAATCATATTTTCCATATACATTCGCTCCCCTCATAAGAGGAAATTGTTCCAAGCAACCCATATGGTCCATAAGACAATAGCCACGCATACTTTGGTTGGACTATTACCATGGCCAAGAGCGTCGAGGGACTCCCGGAACTCATTCCAATACATTGTCGCAAGTTGCAAACCCCTACATACGCGTCGCAGTCCAAACCTCCCTAGCAACCGGACATCGAAAAAAAAAGATGCCCAGTACTCTCCTATGTTGCCGCGCATCGCTCATGGGATACGTCATACCCACGGAAGAACCATGCAGTTCTACTTCCCCTCTTAAGTCATTTCCTCCACATCACCCAAATAAAAATCCCGATACGTAACAGTATCTTCCAGCTCCACAAGTCACTGAACTGATATGTGATCAGCACTTGATCCAGAACCTCCATATGATAGAAAGGCGTAGAGGCCTTCCAAGCAGTGACATGTCCATCAGTTCAAGACCAATGATCATCAGAGCCATCCATTCCCCCACCATCTGGTAGTGCCTCAAGCAACAACAAGAATTCTATGAATCCCTGATCCAATAACTCGGTGCGAAAGCGAGGTATCTAGATGTCGCACTCCCAACAATCTTTAACAGGAATCTCATTGCTGGTGCCAATGCATAAAGATGTGGCAAATGACTGCAGAGGTCCATACCCAGTCTAGTCATCTCTCCAAAATCGAAAACCGCATCCATCTCCCAGAACATGCTTCATGAGTGGTATCGCATGCATAAGCACATAGTAAATCCACAACCGCGCACTTGACATTATACAACACAAACGATCGCACCAGCTCCTCCAACTAAAGGTCAGACAATCGTGGAACATCCCTTCCCAGCCATCATGCATCATCGTTAGGCATACGCGTACTGATTTCTAGAAAATGTCTCCTCTTCGTCTCAGCAATAAGATGATCTCCAACAAGATCCTCCCATCCACCACAATCATGTGGTTCAGATTCCACCTTCTGCGACAATTGGCCGCCACATGAAAGTATCTGGTGTTCGCACCCCCCTTCAGCCATTTTTGCCTCGATTTTTGCCTCCACTAACACTCGCACTTTTTGTCCTCCATAAGGACTCATTTATGCATGTGCCTCGCGATGACCACCCCCTCCAGCAAATCCCTTGTGTCCTCAATCTTATCGAAGTGCACTGCCTCGATCAACGTAACGTCTCTCCTCTGCCCGCGAGGAACCCGAAACTCCCTCCTAAATGGTATAAGCATGCACTGTAAGGCCCTAAGCTTCCCAATCGTTCTCTAAGGTGTCGAACCCTAAACCTCTGTTTCTTGCAAGCACCTCATGATCTTCTCACGAAAACCATCCTAAAGCATGCAAACACGCTCTAAACAAAAAATGCTACCTGGATGTTGGCCATCACTCGAGTCCCAACAGATGGGCAAATGATCAGAGTGGGATGTGGACAAGGCCATTATAGAGCCTAAGGGAAAACACTCCAACATCCCAATCGAGCCAAGGAACCGAGTCAAGTAGGATCTAGAAGAACAACTCCATGTGTATTTCAAATTCGTTGCATCTAAGACTTTCATCTCCAGTTCACCAACGGACTTAGAGAGAAGAGGGGAACTAGTGTCCTATCATGCCATGACATGCGGCCGATCAGCTGCGAGAAGAGTGATGTTGAAGTCACCACCAACAAACCACACCGTATCTGGAAAGCGAGCACGCACTGACAGAGGTTGTATTCCGCCAACAACAAGAAGCGAGAACCACCCGAGATCCTCTGCAGTAGAACGGACAAAATCCCTGTGTTGCACATTGAATCCACAAGCCCGAAACACTCAGTATTCCATGCGATAATCATGTCCCCTGAAACACCCACCTACAGCATCATCATGTACTAAGAGAGACGAGACCCAGCCAAATCACGCCAGTATTCCAAGCCTCCAACTTAGTCTCCAGCAAACAAATCACAGTTGCCTTATGTCCCTTCAGAAGCACACCCACCGCTTTCCTCTTGGCTTCCTGTCCAAGGCCCCGAGCATTCCAAGAGATAATCCTGATCTAGCAGCAGTGTGGGACATCCCCACACAACACACAATATGACATCGCTTCCTAGATCACACCGCATACACATTAGAGGTCAATGGGCCACCGCCCATGTCACAAGCGACATTGTGCTAAACATCCATCGACACTCCCTCTTCAACCACCCCTGCAAGTGAAAACAGAGGCTCGTGCCTTGAACGCATCAAGGCCTATGACATAGACGCTTACTAATTATTATTAACATTTTCTAAATCAAGTGGTTTGTAAAACGGGTTGCCCATATTCCCACCGAAGAGATCATGTTTGAAATCTTATCTTTTGTTACAAGAACATGTTAGACACCTCTATCTACATACATCGTGAGCTTATCATCATCAACCATGCACACACATGAATAATTGTGTATGTGGATGTATTTTTCTCCCCAAAATATTTCAAATTTGGTCTCAAATGAAACATGTTAAATGCCAATTCCCAATCCATGTCCATGCCAATTTGAGTATGTGGATTGTGGACAGCATGTAAAATTTTCATAACTACCCCAGATTTACAAAGTGCTTCAAGAACCTATCATGAGATTTCCATTCTTTGGTATTCAATGACAACCTAGGTGCACGAAAATGGCATCACATATGTGTTATCTGTAAGAAGCTTTAAACATTTTTTTGAAACTCACAATCCATATAGCAAAAAAAATGACAATCTCATGCCAACAAAAGAATTCTATAAATATTCTTAGTAAGAAAATAAGGTAATGTGTAGTCCAGTGAAATCTTGGTACTAACAAGAAAATCGGCATCTTACAAAATCAGAACAAAACGTGATTCGCCCTGAATTACCATTTTAGACATTTTACACAATCAATTTGAATAAATAACGATTCCATAACCTAGACCACAGGCACAGAATATAAAGCAACAAATCTTTTAATCGGAGAACTCACCGTCGCTTCATCGTCCAACTGCATCCTGCAAAAGGAAGAGCAGCACTTTCAGTTAAGAGCATGCATCAAACAAAACATATAATGAACAATGTTACGGCAATTTACAACACCAGAAGCAGCTCAGGAGGTTCAACAAGATTGCATGCCAGATCAGCAAGGTGGTCCGAAGCGAATGTGGAAGTATGCAATGTAGGTTCAGAAAGTCGGTACGTGGCATTAGTTAGGATGGTCCAGGACAAACATGCCTTATGTGAGCAAAAACTCCAGCTAAAATTCAACTATGCAGCTTTATGATCCTTTAAATTAATATCTCAACTAATTAGGAATGTATTATCGTTGGTCAAGGTTAAGATATGCAGCATGCGATATTAGTTCAGCGAGGTGGTTGAAAGCGATTAAGCAGATATGCGACGGAGTATGCAGGGGGTATATGCGGATTATGTGGTTTGGAATATTTTAACTAAAAATATTTAAACAATAATAGTAAATACGATGTTAGAGATTTATTTATAGTAATCCAAAATTTGGAATTCATCGATCTAAAAAAATGTCTGCAGTGATAGTTCTCATATCACCGAAAATTTGGCTCGTGTGTGTCTAGACCTTATAAAGAGTGTCTAATGGACAAGTCTATATGGCAATTTTGAACATGATGTAGCCGTCCCTTCCAGCAACGGGTAAATCTAATACCAAATCTTGCAAGTATAGTTAGACGTGTGTGACCTGATCTTAGAAGGTATATACGATGTCCTCATCTGAACTGCTATCACACACTTATCAAGCATCTACCACCATTAGATCATATTTAAATTTCTAAGGGAAATGTGAATGAACAGAAGCAAAGGCAAATTCTAATTCAAACGTATGTCAGAACAACAACATTAAGTGGGAACGAACTCCAGTGAAAAAATCAAGTGGTATTATTTATGAATTTTCTATTTTCTCATATTCTGGTTTGAGAACGTACAGTGTACCCAATCTTTGAAACAATATTGTTCCAATACTCATCTAATCCACACACAAAAAAGGAACTAAGATTGAAGTCCAGACTTAGCAGATTGGTTCAGTAGAACAGATACAGGCCATACTCATGATCCAATCTAAAAGTTACAGGTCTCTTTTAGGATAAAACTGCAATAGACATTCAGTTCACTCACAAGCTATATTGCAGCCACTATTCAGGATAAGCTTAGATACAACGATATTGGAAATGGAGGGAAAGGGGATGGAATCTTAATTGTTTAGGAAAGGTGGAGATCCACTTAAACAAATCGAGTGATACATTGAAGAAAGAAATGTGTCGTCAAACCGAGGGTAAGAACAATAGTAGACAGTGGATTCGAAAGGAATACATCTAGAATTAAGAGAAGAGGGGAACCTGCAGTAAAGGGTTGTGGACTCCTGCGAAGGAGTCACTTCACGGGGGCGGCGAAGGTGCGGTGCTCTGGGAGGAGCAGAGACAACAGCAGCCGCGGAGGCGGCGTGGGGAGGAGGGGGAGGTACCACAAGGAGGTGTCGTGGAGAGGAGGAGAGGTGTGGCGAAGGCGAAGCAGTCTGGGATGGGAGGCAACAACAGCTGCGGCGGCGGCTCGCGAGGGAGGTGGAGAGGTTCCGGAAGACAGGAACCCTCGAGGGTTTGGGAGGTCGGGGACTGTAAGCGGAAGGCTGGGTAGATACTCGGATCCTTGAAGGGATCCGATACCGCATAGCCCGTCTAAGCATCCGCATATGCGGTTTATGCGGTCCGATTAAGCGTTCAAGTTGCATAATGTTGTATATCGAATTTGCGTCCTGCTTGTACTTATGAGGCCGTATATGTTGTTGTACAAAATGCATATCTGATCCTAGTTGCTGGAAACATCAATGAAGTACCAATGATGCAAACATTGCATCCGGACAAATAAAAGTATGCATAGAATCATACGTGGCTAGATAAAAAATAAAATAATAATGTCGATAATGAAATGTTGAGGCAAATCAAATGCCAAAATATTATCAATTGAGGTGGAAAACCTAAGAATGTGATTGGAAACGAAAATCGACAATCAGGTAAAAAAAACAAATGCACAGAAAAATGGTTTTAGTTTTTTTGCTTTCAAAATTTAAAATCAAGGCAAATTATTTTATATAAGGAAAAATAGGGTTGCACTCAAGGTGGGGCTAACTTAGCTCCCCCGCCACATTCCCTTCCCCCTTTTTTTAAACAAATTTTTTGAGAAACAGAGACTTCTACGGCCTTCATCTAGACAGTCATTTTCTAATGATCGCAGAACTGTTGAAATCGACCCCATCTGGATGGAGACCGTATGAGTCTCTGTTTCGCACGGAAATTGAATGACTTGATATAGATATAATAATGAAAACTCATGAAAGTAATTTTCCAAAAAAACAAAAAAATATGGATAAAATAGGGTGGGGGAAGTTAGCTCCACCACAGGGCAGCCCCATTTTACCCTTCTATATATATATGTTCGTTTAATTCTTAGGCTGCATTTAAAAATCAAAGTTTATATAATTTTCGTATTTTTCCTCCATGTCAGATTTAGAATTAATAGCAAATCACCCAACTTGATCCACCTTCTCGTTATTGTTTAATCACTATATATTTTATATTATTTATTTTATTCATCGTTATTATGAAATCATGTGTGCACTTTCAGCTAGATTATCTTATCTTATTGTCAAACAATATAAAAATGTACTTCTTGTAAAATAAGTTTATTTTTGAAATTTAAGAAAAAAAATGATAAAATCGTAGCAAAATTATTATGTGGTATCATTATAAAGATGTAAAATTTGAACCCTAAAATCGCTATAATATAGAATGGTAAGGGATAGCAGATTGAGATATTTTACTTGAATAATAGAAAGATATATGATGTGATGTGTACATACATACCATGTGTACTTTCATATTACATGCTGACCACTCTATAATTGCTCAAACCCCTAAACAGTGACTATGCCTTACATTCTAACTCATGACGTGGGAGCGTGAAAGGCATCTTTGACAAAAAGGACTTTCTGTGTAAGCATGCCCTCCTATGATCCGCCTAGTATTGAAATTATATAAATACGTTAGTAAAAAATAGCATGGACTCTTTGAAAGCATTATAAGCTCGGACTCTGAAGTGTGATCAGGAGCGATCTTACTGATTTGTAAAGGGAGAATTGGTCGACTTTGGAGAGGTCTGATGAACGCATTGCGAAAGTTAGTCTTGCATAGACGTTCGCTACCAAAATCATAGGTTAGGTCACAATGAAGGTGGGAAACCATAATCAATCTATTCTTACATGTATGCGTATCTAACGGCTCATGCTCATGTAAGGAAAGACCTTCAACTCAACTGCTTCCTTTTTCTTTATAGGATCGATTCCCCCAAGAGCCCTCTTTTTTGGTGGAGGTCCGCGCTAAGGGAAACCTAATTACATAAAAATCAAATGGTCGATAAGTTTAGAAGATATATCATTCAAAATCATAAAGGAAATGAGACCTACGACTCGATGGAAGTAGAGAGACTACAATGCATAACAATGACGGTGATGGCTATGAGGTCAATGGTGATGCACCACCGAATATATAAATCCAAGATGGAGCATGAGGGAGGTGGCAAGGATCTCAAAGGCAACACGAGTTATAGCGGCAATGAGCTCTGAACTTACATTAAGAAGCTAGGTTTCCAACCACATTGGCAGCAATGGTGCTTGTATGGTGGTATAAGGAATTTGTGACATCGATGATGGGCAACTTCAACGATCAACCATTAACTAGACATGAAGAAGTATGAGATGAGGGCCTCGTATGATCCTAAATGTGATCGGATAAGAAAGCTTTTGTGGACGTTATTTTTGTGGATTGAGGAGGTGACTGAGACTAGAGAGTGATGGTCTTGCTCGGCTTTGCGCAACTAAGAGCTACTGTGAAATAGGTGGCATCCAAGCTTGGAGCATTGATGAATCCCAAATTCATCATCTTTGTTTCTATTATTTATCCCTCTATATTAAACTTATTAATTCATTCAATGACTAACTAATTATATTTAACATTTAACACCTTGAAAATAATTAGAGTTAATTATTGTTCATAAATAAATACATATTATGTGCATTATGGTTCCCTTTATTTTATGTGTTTTCGTCTATTAAAAATCAAAAAAAATATAATAATAATGTATAATGTATTGTATGCCATTCAACATATAAAAATACCAAATATGGCAAAGGAAATAAAATAAGTATTTTTAAATACCATAAAAATACTTGCAAAAATAATAACTATGTACATATGAGTATTTTGACTTTGAGTTCTGCATGAAAGTTGTAAATATTGAAAAAATGGTCAACTTTCATGCTGAATACTTTAATTTTAACTTCATCTATTATTTATTTTTTGAATTTATATTTATTATTTATTTTCTACATTTTTATTGGGCCATGTCGCTCCTTCTGATGGAGCCATGTAGCACGTCCCTTCTTTCCTTCCCATGTGCCCTTGTGGATCGTCTAATCATCTGATCATATGGCCCCAGTGCCTCTCATCTTGCTTGCATCAAAGCCACTTGATCATATCGATCAAGCGCTCTTATTCAACAATCACACCCAATTGTGGACCGCTAGATCGCCTAATCCAACGGTACCTAGTTGTCGTCAACCTCCCCTACTCCCCCCTCTGAAGAAATGTGATTGTTCACCCTCGCAAACTTCTCCAATTTCTATAGTTTGTCCCATGTGTCCTCATGGCTCAATCTCTGACGCTTATTGATGGCTTATACAGCCCTCTTCTTCACCCAACCTCTCTTCTCTAATGTATGTCAACATTCGCCAACTTCTAAGTGGTTGAAACCACCACATGGAACCTCCTCTCTATCAATCAGAACACCTCACCAAACATACATTCTTTGCCATCCGCCCTTTGCGAGAGGTTACCCCGAGCCTTGTCATTCCTCCATTGACAAAGAGAGTGAGTGATTAAGAGCGACGATGGAGAAGTAATCTCCAGCGAGATCCACAGCATTCAAACCGTGAAGCAGCACTTGGAGACGTTGCTCAAGCTTCCAACCTTCGCCGAGCTGGTGAAGCGAGAACCAAAAGCATGTTAGAGCTCCATCACAGGCTCCACTCCACCTTTGATAGTCCTCCTCACATTTCTAGGTATCACTCGGTAAACATCTTCGTGTTTTCTCTGATTTTTTTACATAACCATGCACTTATCTAGCTCCATCTGAATCACTCCCCTCTTCGACGCGCGCACTTAGACTTCATCTCCTTCTTCCTCCAGGTCTTTCCCCAATCTGGTCAAGTTCCTCGTCTTACAAAGAAGAGGAACCCATTAGCGCCCCATCTTCTTCATCCTCCAACAACCCTCCATCTCATGCCATTTCATCCCAATCCCATTCTGTGTGCTTAGGATATTGCATACTAACATCATTGGCGGTCATTGATCAGAGTTTCGAGGTCCTCTCTGATCTTGATATTCTGCTCCAGTGAACCCTCGTTGACTCTACACTCCATAAGGCTCCATATCAATTTTATCCCGCCCTTGACTTCACCATGGGTTTAGCAAGCCTTCAGGACCCTTCATACATTTAGGAGAGCATGGAGGATAAGTAGAACCTTCATCGGATCCAAGTCTCCTCACCATCATTTGCGGAGGAGGAAGGAAGCACCCGCAAGGGGTAGCCACCGAGGATCTCCAGATCCTGCGAACACCATTCGATTCTTGCCTCCCACTCTGACATGCATCCTCCGACGGACCAAATCTTAGATGAAGCATAGATTCTCACCACCTATCCCGGGCCTAGAGCGAACCCCGAGCCTAGGATCACACGTCCTTGTACGTGCAACGCTTGAGCATCTTGCATCTAACCCCCACCTGGTCTCCTGATTTGCATTTATATTCCATGTGTGGAGGTTTTGCAGATAGCCCCCAACAGCTTCTGTAATTTACCTTTTTAGTCTTTTTGGACTTATTTTGTGATTTTTTTATTTATTTTTCATGTTTTTATTGCAGTTATGCCTTTGGATTTAAAACTTGATAACTTTCGCATCATTTATCCAAATTAAATGAAACTTATCTTGATTTAAAGCTTTATTAACTATCTTTCTAATGGTATGGTTTATTCTCTGATGTAATTTGTGAAATTGTATTAATTAATCAGAGAAGTGTGTAAACTTTTGAACATTGATTTGAATACCTTAGATTTATTCGGACTCCATTTTGAGTAATTTAAGAAGTTTTGGTTCACTTATTAAATGTAAGATTTAATTACCCAATTAATTCATGGATTTCACATCATTATGATTTGATTAATTGTTGAGTAGAGATTCATTGATTTGGATGTCTTCTTAATTAAACTTCTTAATTGAAGTAGATGACTATAATGTGTAATGGAGTAATTTAAATTGGACTAATTTCGTATCAATTAAATTATATTGTTTGTGATTTAATTGAAGAGAAATGTGTAGTGCATTTGTATGTTTATTTATTTATTTATCTATTTGCATATCGTATCATCTTGTTATATCTCATAACCTGACTTGCATTTATAAAATCGAAAAAATACATGCATTCGTCTTGTGGTTTCTGACCTAGATTTCATTAGATTCACTTTACTTAGGTATATAGAATTCAATTAAATAAACTAAGAGCTCGATCCTTATGCTCAACCCTAGAGTTATCTAGGTTAAAACAAATCAAGCCCTCTTCACATAAATTTATAGCTTGATTCTGATTGATTGATAATTGGGTGCATTGCAACGAGGTTGAATTAAGATAGTTGTTTATCGATTCATCAAATGGTGTTATTGTCAGGGGCTAAATTAGATTTATTTGATTAGGATTAATATCTAATTAAGTGTTTGTTTTGAGATTTTGTTTAATTGTGTTGACTTTATCTACTGTGTTTATTTGTATTTTGTTTAATCAACATGTCGTTGCATTTAAATCTCTCCTAGATCTTTCTAACCATAAGCGGTGTCGTGTAGGGGCACGCCGAGCTGAATTAATCTAGGTGAAGCGGAGGCAAGGAGCTTGTAGTTCTAGCTGAGGGAGTCCACAACCAGCTATTAGAAAGAAGAGAAAGATTGTGCAATAGTTTATGTAACTTAGATTAATTCATGTAATTAATTATTGTTGTCATTAATTTGTAAATTAGTTGCTTATTTTTAGGGGCTCTTATTTTAGATCGCACATGTGTAAACAAAAGACACTTCCAACTTTATAATTTTTGGTGTGTCGAGACATGTTTCATCCTCTCTGATGGTGGAGCTCGACTTGAGTAGAATAATTTAGAATCAGGAACACGATTAGATTTTTAACTAGGTAGCTATATGCCATTCATAAATTAAGCGACACCAATGCATCTTAAGATTGGACTTCATCTTAAGATTCATAATTAGATGCACATGACTTCGTTCGATTTAGCTCAAATTGAAATTGAATTCTTCCACGCTAATAGAACTTATGTTATAGGTGTGGCTTTTCGACTTGCATCATATAGATAAGAATTTTAAAATTCAGTTATGTATCCATGTAGAGAGTGTTGAGAATCTCTGTAAGTATTCCTGAATGATTGCATGCATCATTAATTTATCGCTTTGCATTCAGTATTCTCGACTCTTAATCTTAAAGTATAACTTAGGATAAAAGGAATCATGATTGCTCGTTAGGTGATTAATTTGATGTGTTCACATTAAATCTAAGTGATAATCAGGACTAGATTTGGGACTGAATTGTGCAAGTTGATCCTAATAACTTGGAATAAAATGAATACTTGTACTACAGGTTCATAAAGCCCTCATGTACACGTGTACTTACCTCCAGACAGAGTGGGTGAGGATGAAGCCACTAAGGTTAGAGACCAAATCCCTAGAATTGTCTCCTGCGTCTCCACTTCTGAATCTGTGGATTTGGGAGCTGCAAGGGCTTGCCTTCAACCTTAAAAAAACGTTTTGGTTGTGTAAGCCTGATAGTCTTCTGATGAATCTCCATTTCGTCACCTTTATTCTTTCATTTTGTCCTTTAAACCCTAGCTAAATGTATGTATATAACATTATTTTATATAGAATAACCTTCATTATTTACACTATAAATATTGCATAAATACTATATTAAATCCAAAAAAAGAGTAAAGAAAAAAGAAAAAGAATGAAATACCATATGTATTAAATGACCCTAAACCCCGAGACCGAGGCATCATGATGACTGGGTCGATAAGGAATAAAGTAGAGGGAGATAAGGGTCAAGAATAATTCAAAACCCTAATTTTAAATTCTCCAATAAATAGATTTTGGAACTTATTTTATTCCTTGTTATTTATAACTCAAATCGACAAACTTTGTACATGAAAGTTGTAGATAAAAATACATAGAAAAATATAAAATTTATTTCATCCTAAAACAATGCACAGTGTGCCCTACACACTAAGAATAAAAAGCTCAAATAAAAACTTCCCAGACATGTATCTTCTTCATATGAAATCAAAATTCACCAAAGTCACCTTTATTACTCCTAAATTAAATTACCTATTTAATGATGGTTTCATTCAATTTGGAGTTAAGATGCAAAAGTTGTGATTAGGACCCTCATTGTGCAAATTACTTGAATAAAATAATCAATTTATTTATTCTTGATATTTTTCATTATTATAGTTTTTTTATAATTTTGTAAATATTATTTATAATACATGTAAACAATTAAATTAAAATAAAAAATTAAATTTGCAATAAAATAAATAAGTATTATTAAAGTCATGGATGGATTATACACTTATACCAATATAATAGATACACATATTTATTTAAGTGTACACATGACTTTGGATAAATACAATAAAAATATACTTATATGTATTTAGATAAGTTATAAATATATAAAATAAGTGTATAAAATAATAAAAACTTAAAATAGAAAATAAAATTAAAATACACAGTATATAGATAAAAATACATATATTTATACTTGTAAAAAGTAACATACAATAATGTAACTCCAAAAAATAAATAAAAATCATATTAAAATACTACATAAAATAATGAAAAAACTTCACTCTTTAAGAGAAAAGTAATAAAATCGTTTGATATTTTGTCTTGAATTATTTTTATTCTTGCCCTATGTTTTATCATGTAGCTAGCTGACATGGACTAATGAGGAGGCACGGATTGTTGACCTCGGTCAACACCCTCCCCTCCTCTTTGGACAGGTCCAAGCTGCACATCTTCCCTTCTTCTCTTAATTTTGGGGCTCGAATCAAGCCATGACACATGTTAATTCCTTTTGCACTTATCTTCGCCTTCTAAAGATCTCTCACGTGGACCCATGTTCTGATTGAGTCAACCTTTGGGTCGTGTGAAAACCCCATGTCAAGAGGGCCAAGTATATATGTTATCCATCCGCTTCCATTCCAAATTGGTCCCATTTTACCCTCGAAATCCCCGACTTCTCGTGTACCCCTCCAAGACTATGTAATTACAGCTATGCCCCTACTTTTTTGCAATATCATTTGTACCCTACCTTCTTGTCCAAGTAATATTTATGTCCTCCCGTATCAGTTGTTGTTCGTTCCCTTGGAAAACAAACATTATCTTATGGTTACACGTGTAATTGGAACGATTAAAAAGGGGTACAAGTGCAACTTTTTTTGGGAGCATCTCCCACCCAACCACTCATACCCCACTACCCTCATCAGGTACACATCGATCAACAAGAACCTTGATCCAATCCCAAACCAAATCTAATATGTCAAGAGATCATAATGATCCATAAGGGGCAACACAACATCCGAATCAACATGGAGCTCTAGAAGTAGCTCTGTCTCAAGCATGACATCAACAAGGACAACCTCCTCGAAGATTTTGCCACTCAAGTGACCACCACCATCTTCAATCTCATCAACATATGGAGTTTAATGTTGTGGCATCAAAATGATGTGATGATCACTCGAGGTAACCTACTGACAGAGCAATGACATCGGACATGTTCTTCTACCAAGTATATGACCAGCACTACATCCCCAAGGCCTTGCTTATAGATCTTGAGCCTCACGTCATAAATAGAGGGGGAGGTCAGGTAAAGGAGTGTCAGGGTGGTAAAGGGAAAGGGGCTATAAGGGCTGCAAGGAGCTCAGATAACGTGAGGAGGATGTATGGAGCTCAAGACCATTTGGAGAAGGCCACAGGGAGCTCAAGGTGGCACAAATGGGGCTGCAAGGAGCTTGAGTAGCGTAGAGGAGTGATGAACCTCGATTTCATCATGATTAAATCCTTATATTAAACCCCTAGCTTAAATTTTTGTCGATAAAAACCAACGTAAATATTGCATATACCTTGGTTTTAGAATAAATTAAAAATATAAAAATTACAAATTCAGAAAAATACAGTGTTTTATACCTTTAAAATGCTCTCAAAAATATTTCTCCTCTTGATTGACTTATTTTGGGTTTTGGTCAACATGAAACTTGTAGATCTCCTCAAAATATACAACTTTCATGTTTTAAGTTTTTCCGAATTCATCCTCCTTCTATTTATTTTCATTTTTTTATTTTTATATTCTAAATAATCTCATTGGGCCACGTGGCTCCTTCTGGTTGAGCCACGTTGCCTACCTACCCTCGCACCATCTGCCTCTTCTCCGCACTGTTCGATCTTCTTATACGCCTTCATCGCAGTCGCCCATTCCCTTTTATTCTCAACCATTCGATTGGTGACTCTAGATTTAGTCTGGAGCATTCACTTCCGCATACACCGCAACCGTTGGATCATTAGATCCAACAGTCAATCCATTATCTCCCACCTCCAGCCGTTTCCCTCGCCCACGCTATCCACGACGAGCCATTCACCCCCTTTCCATTTCCTCCACCTTCTTGATGCCTCCCTCACCTTGCTAACCATGTTGCCTCCTTTCCCTCACCTCCGTCATCATCGCGGGTCGTATGGCTAACCACGCCCCCTCTCTCTCGCTCCATAATTCAACCACCAATCATGACCTCCATCATCTGCACCTCTATATTTTCTTCATCAAATATGCCGTCATCGCCCTCATTTCACCCTGTCCACCTTTACGTGGGTCGATACCCAGCACCTCTCCATCTCCCCTTGACAAGAGGAGGTCGGATTGAGGACGCGAAGATAGCCTCCGCCCTGGTGAAGAGCCATGGCCATGGTAAGCCATGTTCTGGTGCCTTAGAGCACCATCGAGCTGCTCTAAGTGGTCGCCTGAGTCCAACGAAGATCGGAGCTCCTATTGGAGTTCAGCCCAGGCCACCTCATTCGCCCTTAATCTCCGGGTAAGTCTCCTCTGTTCTTCTCTCTTTTCCTTCTTGTTTCTCATAATTAATTGAGCGCTTCTACACACATTCACCCTTAATTAGCCACCTCACTAGCTCCGCCTCACCTCCACCATCTTCGATGTACCCTCTACCATTTCTCCTCTCCTCCACAACCTCCAGCCCCTTCGTCCTTTTTCTCCCTCTTCACGGCGGAGGAATCCACCGAACCTCCGCCTTCTCTACTCGATTAAGGCTCCCATCCCACCTCACTTCACCCCACACAACAATCGCACGCCTCAGCTATATATTAACATTGCAAGTACCCCTATTGTTCAATGGCTGGAGCTGCGTACTCCACTCCGATCTCCATCTCTGCCATCGACGGAGCTCCATCGACCGGGGTATCCAACCACCCCCACGTCTCCTTCGAGTCTCGATCTTCCTCGCGAGGCTGCCACGATCCTTCTTGGACCTTCAGAGGATACAATGGAGCATAGAGGAGCTCTAGGCGTCTCGCCGGAGCTCCAATCGCGCCATCACCGAGCGACGGAGGCAGAGGAGCAAGAAGATACAATGGCCATTGGATGGCACCCTTATGGTGTCCATCCAACGGTCCAGGATCGTCCACGTCGCACCACTAAAGCAAGGAGGCTCGGTTTAACCGAGTCTCGTCTGAAGGAGCTGTAAGCCCCCACGTGGCCCAAGCCACTGCCAAAGCCTAGCCCTCATGTGATTTGGTCACGTGAGAGGTGGGAAAATTGCAGGGGTACCCTACCTATATCTCCAAACTGCAGATAGGTCCTCCGAGCACATGCAAAGCTTGCATGCATGGGGTTATTTGCATTCTAGCATCTCCAAGTTTCAATAACTGCAATAGCCCCTACGCGCATGGAAAAATTACAGAGAATACCTTGCGGCTTATTTTAATTATAATTATACCCTCCCAAGGTCTTGTTTATAATAATTCTCTCATCATTTTTGTGTTTTCTTTATGTTTATGCCCCTGGACTACTTTGCATATATCTTGAGCATATGACCTCCGTTTTAGTTTATTTCAGTTTCATTTTGAAGCATGCTTCATTATCTATCCATTGGCATTATTTGTTCCCTAATTTGACGCTTAACTTTGGATGATGGATTTTAAGCTATATAGTGTCATATGTTTCATGAATCTTAATGCCATTTGCACGTTTATCGATTAAACTTGCTTCATGAATTGATCTGAAATTAATCACGTATTTATGGCTCAATGATTTTGTTCATGTAGGGCATGTTTGCATTATATTTATACTTGTATTAAGGTGCATAAGAAAAACCAAATAAAAAGTGCATTCATCTGTCTGCATTGTTTGTCCTTTTGTGTTGACCTAATAGTTATTTATCAATCACTTAAGCCGAGTATTAAGAGTCTAAATAATCACTTAAGAGACCCGTGCCCCTGAGTTCAACCTTAGGCTTGCCCAAGTAAAAAATATTTGACCGCTTGAGTTTAATTGAAAAAAATTAAAATAAGTTGTTTTTGATCGATCCGATTTTGCCCGACTGCAACGAAATTCGAGCATTAATTCTACATTATTAAGAGGGTGATTTCCAGACTCATCAAATGGCACCGTTGTCGGGGACACAGATTCATCAAATGGCGTTGTTACCGGGGACACATCACGTCCTTTGTTTTTTTAGATTTTTACTATTTGTTTAAGTGATAATTTCTAACCTTTAGGTTAAGTCGTTTGTTTCACTTGCATTGTTTGATAATTCTCTAATATCTATCTAATGATTGCTTATTGTGGCAGGGACCCTTGGAAACTAAGGAGGCAAGGAGCAGGAGCTCCCACTGTGTGGAGTCGCAAAAGCACCATTGGAAAAATTAACGAGAATTAAGGTCTCACATTTTTCATGCATTCATGTAATAATCGTGTTTACAATGGTCTTCATTTGAAGACTCGTGATTGTAAATGAACGAAGGACATTGTGATTGTGTGGGGTCTGCCCCTCTTGAGCGTCGACTTAGGATCAGGCACGCGACTCTTTGAGCTATTTTATTTCATATCTCATGTGTCTGATCGTGGTAGGACACATTAAATTGAGACGCACATAGACATTGCTTTACTTAGCCAAAATCAAATTTATTCTTTCCCCAATGATAGAAGCGTGCTAGGTGCAGTTTTCATCGAATTGCATACATTTAGTATATGATTTTAATTAAGTCTTGTTTTTCAAAGAGAAAGCTAAAGGCACTACGAATTTTTCTCTTTAGCATAGATCATGATTTTATCGTATGCATCGGCTTTTTCTCGACTTCTCTTACTGGATTGATCACCTAGCCATTAGACGATGTTTGTTTGATTTATGTTCACATTAAATCAATGATAACCTTGAAGCTAAAATTAGGATTGTTAAATGCAAGTCAACCAAATAAAATGGAGTAAAATCATTTTGGGAGAACAACACCTTCTTTACGTCGGATATTATGACTTGATGTATTATTAAGCCTTGCGTAAATGAGAATGAATTTGCTTTTATCACCAATAAAAATGAAAAATAAATGACCATCAGTTGTTGGTTTGTGTGAGTTGGTGAATCAATGGTGTTGCTTGGTTGATTGAGCCTTGATTGTGTTTTTTTCCAGCCCTCTCATAGATAATAAGTACTCCATTCATCTTCAAAGATTCATTCATGTGTAAATCCACCCTAACCTCTATGTTCTCCTCAAGTCTCCCCAACTACATTTACCCATCTCTTTACTTAGGCTATTCTTAGCCTAAGTATGGGGGGGGGGGGCGAGACCCCGTAAATTCCAGACCCATTTACCATTTTCTCCGACACTTAGGTTATTTTAACTTAAGTATAGAATGTGTCCTCCTCAGTTCTAGTATATTCACACACACACACACACACACACACACACACACACACACACACATTAACTTGAGCTATGGCTTTGCATCACTTAGTGATATGAGGATATAACATAAGTTAAGTATAGGGATGTATACCCCATATACTTTATTTATACTTTAGCCATGGCTCTTATTTTGAAAATTTTGAAAAATTCAATTTTTTGGGGGCTAGAGTATACATTTTCTTGAACAAAGTTGGATGAAATGTTATCAAAGTTTGGAAATTTTTCTCAACTATGCTATATTATTTTAAAGAAAATTTTTTGAAAATGGTTTGAAAAATAGGTTTTACTTGTTTTAAAAAATTGTTTGAAAAATGTTTGAAAAATCTTTATATATGTGACAAAGTTTAGAAAATCTTTTCAAAAATTTGTTAAAAAAGGAGGGTATACATTCAACTAACCCGTGTTTGTAAATATTAGAGTAAAAAAATGAATGAAGGAGTTGGTTAGTCCATAATACTTCCACATTCACATGAGATTAGTGAAGTTCAAGAACACTTGCTTTACGAGGTCTTGAGATTTTAAGTTAACCGACCTTAGTCATCAGGGTCTTTGACTTAATTATCCACATTTCCCTAATTTGAAAGATTTGTGTGCAATATTGCATGCTCAGTCTCTATCTTAAGAATATGATCAGCACCTCACATACACAATTTCACTTGAGGAACTGAGATGAGGGATTTGAGTTTGGACCCGATTTTATGATGCTTGAGGATGGGATAAAATCAATGAAGGCTTCATGAAACCTGTGTGTCAGCATCTTTAGCCAGTATGAGAACATGATTCTTGTACTATCTCTTGATATTTATCTATGTGTCGAGGTGTGAAGAAATATAAAAAAATGTTGATCAGTATGCGCCAACTACTGGTAAAACAGTCGAGCTAGCCAAAAAGCAATGAAAAGAAATAAATAAACGAAAAGCTCCCATACAAAGCCAAATATCAAAGAGCTTCCACCAAAGGAGAGCGCTCCCAACCATTTCAAAGTGTCCACTTGGACCACCGCTATTAGGACTAGTAGTCGGGCTTGCACCAAAAAGGAGCTCTGCATCGTTAATGCGACAAGTCTGGGTGTAGAAGGTATATTAGATACTCAAAAAAGGCACACATTGGTGTACTCCCAGGAACACAATTGCAGACGACTCAAACTTCTTTTGACAGAAGACACAATCCTATGCCCTTTATCAACTGACCTTCCACCTATACTTCTAAGTCCTACGACTAAAGAGACAGTGGATTGAATGCAATATTTGATTTATTCCCTAGTGTTGAGGATTCGGTTCTTAGGAGAGTCCATTGGACTGGAACATTGGCTGACGTTGCGATTCTACTCTTGTGTTCGCAGTCAACACTTAATATCATATCCTTATTATATATGTATACAAAGAGAGTCTGATGATTAGAGAAATTGGATGCCTCTTGATTAGACCTTGGTTCAACTTTGAAATTTTGGATGTCTAAAACTGAGAGTTCTTGAATGGATCAGGTCTTGTATTCACATGCACAATCAGGGGTTAAATCCAACTTATTCATGCTTAAGATACTCAAGGACGAGCATAGTTTAAGTATATGGGGACGATGAACCGCGATTCCATAATGATAAAATCCTTATATTAAACCCCTAGCTTAAATTTTTGTCAATAAAAACCAGAGTTGAGCCACGCGAGCCGCCTGCTCTCACACCATCCGCCTCTTCTCCGCACCGTTCGATCTTCTTATGTGCCTTCATTGTAGCCACCCATTCCCTTTTATTCTCAGCCCTTCAATCGATGCCTCCAGATTTAATCTGGAGAACCCACTTTCGCCTACACCGCAACTGTTGGATCACTAGATCCAATGGTCAATCCATCATCTCCCACCTCCAGCCGTTTCGCTCACCCATGTTCTTCACGACGAGCCACTCACCCCCTTTCCATTTCCTCCACCTTCTTGATACCTCCCTCGCCCCACTGACCATACCACTCCTTGCCCTCACCTCCGTCATCCTTGTGGGCTCCATGGCTAACCACGCTCCCCCTCTCTCGCTCCATACTTCAACCGCCAACCACGACCTCTACCATCTGCATCTCTGTCTTTTCTTCATCAAATACACCGTCGTCTCCCTCATTTCACCCCGTCCACCTTTACGTGGGTCGATACCCAGCACCTCTCCACCTCCCCATGACAGGGGGAGGTTGGATTGATGACCCGAAGACAGCCTCCACCATGGTGAAGATCCATGTCCATGGTAGGCAATGCTATGGTGCCTTAGAGCACCATCGAGCTGCTCCAAATGGTTGCCAGTGTCCAGCGAAGACCAGAGCTCCTCTTGGAGTTCAGTCCAGGCCACCTCGTTCGCCCTTAATCTCCAAGTAAGTCTCCTCTGTTCTTCTCTCATTTCCTTCTTGTTTCTCGTAATTAATCAAGCGCTTCTACACACATTCACCCTTATTTAGCCACCTCATTAGCTCCGCCTCACCTCCACCATCTTCGCCATACCCTCTACCATTTCTCCACTCATCCACAACCTCCAGCCCCTTCATCCCTTTTCTCCGCCTTCACGGTGGAGGAATCCACAGAGCCTCTGCTTTCTCTACTCGATTAAGGCTCCCATCCCACTTCACTTCACTCACGCACAAAAATCGTATGCCTCAACTATATATTAACATTGCAGGTACCCTATTGTTCAATGGTCGGAGCTGCATACTCCACTCCGATCTCCATCTCTGCCATCGACTGAGCTCCATCGATCGGGGTATTCAACCTCCCCCATGTCTCCTTTGAGTCTCGATCTTCCTCGCGAGGTTGCCACGATCCTTCTTGGACCTTCAGATGACGTAGTGGAGCACGTAGGAGCTCCAGGCATCTCATCGGAGCTCCAATCGTGCCACCACCGAGCGACGGAGGCAGAGGAGCAAGAATGTACAATGGCCGTTGGATGGCACCCTTCTGGTGTCCATCCAACGGTCCAGGATCATTCACGTCACACCACTGAAGCAAGGAGGCTTGTTTTAACCGAGCCTCGTCTGAAGGAGTCGTGAGCCCCACATGGCCCAAGCCACTGCCAGAGCATAGCCCTCACGTGATCTGGTCACGTGAGGGGTGGGAAAATTGCAGTGATGCCCCACCTATATCTTCAAATTACAGATAGGTCCTCTGAGCACGTGAATGGCATGCACGCCTGGGGTTATTTGCATTCTAGCCCCCCTGGGTTTCAATAATTGCAATATAGCCCCTGCACCCATGGAAGAATTACATGGAAGACCTTGCAGTTTATTTTAATTACAATTATGCCATCAGGGGTCCTATTTGTAACAATCTTCTCATTATTTTTATGTTTTCTTTACGTTTATGCCCTGGACTATTTCGCATATATCTTAAGCATATGACCTCCGATTTTAGTTGATTTCAGTTTCATTTTGAAGCATGCTTCATTATCTATCCATTGGCATTATTTGTTTCCTGATTAGACATTTAACTTTGGATGATAGATTTTAAGTTATATAGTGTCATCTGTTTCATGAATCTTAATGCCATTTGCCCGTTCATTGATTAAATTTGATTCATGAATTGATCCTAAAATTAATCACGCATTTACGACTCGATGATTTTATTCATGTAGGGCATGTTTGCATATTTGCATATATTTACACTTGTATCAAGTTGCATAATAAAAACAAAATGAAAAGTCTGTCTGCATTGTTTTTCATTTTGTGTTGACCTAGTAGTTATTTATCAATCACTTGAGCCGAGTATTTGAAGTCTAAATAATCTCTTAAGAGGCTCGTGTCCTTGAGTTCGATCTTGAGCTTGTCCAAGTAAAAAATATTTGACCGGTTGCGTTTAATTGAAAAAATTAAAATAAGTTGTTTTTTATCGATTAGATTTTGCCCGACTGCAACAAAATTCAAGCACTAATTCGATATTATTAAGAGGATGATTTCCGAACTCATCAAATGACGTCGTTACCGGGGACACGAACTCATCAAGGAGGATGTGGGAGCTTGTAGTAGATCACATGCCAGTGACACGGAGGACAAAAAATTCAAGCAAACTTAAACACTTAATATTTAATCTAGGAAGAAAATGGATTTGAATAAAAGTTGAACAAAAAGATAAAAATATACAAAAATAAAGAAAACTTACAAGTGGACTTGATTTAGTGTGAGCTCGATTAGGACCCATGTACACTTGACTAGTTTATAAACAAGAGTTGAAGTAAATTTGCTTATTAACTTGCATAATTGGGTACTATATTAACTGATCAGGATTTTAAGTTTATCGTGATCCCAATGATCTATTTGTTGCCTCTTTTTCGGGCTTGGCAACCTCTTATTGTGCCCTTTCCACTGTATACCCTATCTCAGCTTTTGATATTCTCCTGTATCTTTTGGTGGACACTGTTGCTTTTTCTCTTATCTCAGCTCTTCTCAATTATGAGTAATATAGTTTTATAAGTCACATTTCCTTGTTCAAGAAGAATGCAAACTTCATATATTTACATCATTTTATATTCTTGTTATGCATATTAAATAATTTCTTCAATGTTCAATACACTTGATAATTTCCAAAAATATGATGGTCTAAATGCAAATTTCATGCAAGATGACAAGTTCATGCGAAAAACTTCAAAAAAAAAAGCCAAATAAGAAAAAATGAATTGAAAAAGAGAATAAGATCAAAAGCACACATATCTGAAGTATAGATAATAATGAAGGCATTAAAAAGATGATTTGAGAGTAAAAACACAAATTTTATGCTAGTTCATCTGAGCTTAGGATGGAAGTGCTACATCACATATCAAGTGAGTATTACATGAGCAGAGTAAAAAGATGCCATAAATAAATAAAGGAGATTAATTTAGCCAAAAATAGTCTACAACAGTATGCAGTTTGAGCAAAAAATAAAAATATACAATATAATTTCATAAAAAATATTTTCAATAATATTATATTTATAAATATATAAAATGTAATTAAATTATTCAATCACCAACTATTTTCCATCTTAAACTGCATTAAAAGTCCAAAAGTCACCATTCCATTTTAATCACTTTCAAAAATTTCATGACAACTATACACCATGTTAGTATTTTTATTAGGGGCGTTCAAAAATATCCGGGTCAGTGGGTACCCGATCCGACCTGTTCATTTTGACCCTAAACCCTCGGTACCCGTTTAAAAATGATGGGTCGAGTACCCGTAATGTCATGACCCGTGTCCCATACAAAAAACCCAACGGGTACCTGCAGGTACCCAGTTGGAAGTTTCCAACTATCAATTGATTCACAAAAAAAAATAAATGGTTAATTACAAATACCAATATAGATGTCACATTATTCTTATCTATTATAAAAATATAGAAATGGACGTGGATACAAATATCGGTGAATATGAAAAGCATATTGCTGAATCATTAAAAATGAATACCGGTATGAAATGGATGCTAATTAGATAGAAAAATAATAGAATCAAAATTGTATAGATAAGATTAAATTTATATGTATGGGAGGACTCATATATGTATCCATTTTGAAATCGAAATATATATGTCAAAATTTGAATTAACATATATGAAATGAATCGGATACGATCCAATTTGATATGCATACATCCTAGCATCCAAACATGATGATAATGAATACAATTGAATACGAATTATATCGCATAAGCACTCACGTACGCGAACACACGCACCCGCCCACACGTGCATCCGCGCCCACGTCCATGCAAACGAACATGCCCACGTGCACGCGCATGCGCTCACACCCACACCCACACGAACACACATACACACACACACACACAAGAGCGCACACACACACATCGCGATAACCAATTGCGATGATAATTAATATAACCATTTACGAATATGAATATATACTTATATATTATTTATCATGTTGTCCTCACATTATATATATTTACATCTCATTTATCCGTGTTTGATTCATTATGACGATGATCCTACATGAATGTGCCATTATTAGATATGCATTCGATAGTATTCTTTCCAATTGCATGTATTCATATGATTTACAATATCTGCATAGTTTGTATATCCTCATTAATTTATTTATCTATATTTATATATTTTTATCTGAATGCATTCCATACCATTTAGATTTTCGTATTCGACATTATCATTATGAATATGATATAGATACAAATATGCATAGTTGGACATATCGTTTGCATTTTACTATATGTCACCTTTCACTTGAAGTATCTTTCTTTATCCCCACGGGTACCCGCAGGTACCTGTGGGTAGCCAACATCTATTGGTATTAACCGGGTACCCGCTGCAATTGGGTACCCGTTGGAATGGGACGGGTCGACCCGGGCGGGCGGGTCGTGATCAAATGGGACGGGTACCCACCCCATGAACACCCCTAATTTTTATCATAACTTTTCATGCAATATTTTATTTTTCGTGATTTAAGATGATATAGAAAGCTAATGAGAACACCTAAAAATCATTTTGACACTCAACCAACAATTCAATTTAACGATGGAAATTTATTACTACTCGCTTCTACAATGAAGACTCCCCATGACTAGCATCCCAAGCAAATGAATGGCTCTCACGAAACACAAAAAAAAAGAGTCCTTTGAGGATATTCCACATCCATCCCTATATGAGAATAGTTCTAACTTCGTGATGCATCCGTCTTCTTCAACTTCTACAACTCTTGTTCAAGTTTTGCAGCTCAAGTTGGAATCATGTAGCTCTTGTAGTTAGTTTTTTTTATTTCTTTTAGTATTATTCTTCTAAAGGTTAAGTTTATTTTGATTTGATTTGATTTGATTTGGAGAAGGCTTATGATTCCATCCCACGAGAGATACTGCGGAGAGTTTTGGAGAAGAGACAAGTACCCGTCTTATAGATTAATCTCATAAAGGATATGTATGATAGGGTTTTATCTTGTGTAAGGACCCCGACGGGGAAGACTGACTATTTTGATATCAACATTGGTTTACATCAAGGTTCAGCTTTTAGTCCATTTCTTTTTACTTTGATTATGGACGAGTTGACAAGACACATTCAGGATGAGTTACCTTGGTATATGTTATTTGCTGATGATATTGTGTTGATTGACGGGACTAGAGATTGAGTAAATGAGAAGCTTGAGGTTTGGAGACATGCATTGGAGATTAAAGGTTTTTGTATAAGTAGGGTTAAGACGGAATATATGGAATGCACCTTTGATGAAAGTAATGGTGAAGAAATCGAGGTGAAGATTGGTGACGATAACATTCAGAAGAGAGATTCTTTTAGATATCTGGGATCTATTTTGCAACATGATGGAGAAATTAATGGAGATGTTACTAATAGAATAAATGCAGGCAGGCTAAAGTGGAGAGGAGCCTCCGCTGTTCTCTGTGATAAGAAAATTCCTTTAAAAATTAAAGGAAAGTTTTACAAAACAGCCGTGAGACATGCTATGCTTTATGGATCTGAATGTTGGCCTGTGACCCATAGACATGTGCAGAGAATGGCTGTAGCAGAAATGAAAATGCTAAGATGGATGTGTGATGCAATCAGAAAGAAAGTTGGTGTAGCTCCGATCGAGGATAAGATGCGAGAAAACCGCTTAAGATGGTTTGGTCATTTGCAAAGAAGGTCAACTGATGCACCGGTTAGGAGATGCGAGTGTTGGGATGTTGAGCCGGCTAAGAGAGGGCGAGGACGGCCCAAGAAGTGTTGGAAAGAGACTATACGAAGGGATCTTAGTTTTTTGGATATAAGTCCGAGATTGACCCAAGATAGATCTGAATGGAGGTGAAGAATCCATGTAGACGACCCTACTTAATTGTGGGAAAAGGCTTTATTGTTGTTGTTGTATTCTTAGCTGATAAACTATTTTCTCAAGTAGTTAAAGTTTTTTTTACTATTTTATTGTATTTTATAGACGTAGTTTGCATTTTTTCTTCACAACTTATGAATTCGCTTTTATTTATAACCCATTATAAACTTAATTTATAAGTTATTCGATATTTCAGTAAACAATTTAGATCCTAAAATCATAAAACATTGCAATCTTGTAATTGACCCCAACTCTCTTGAATTCGCATGATTATCTAACTATAACGACCATCGATTTTAAACCTCATATTTCGTATGTGATTAAAAAGGCACCACCACAACATGCTCAACTTATGATTAAAAAATGTTTTGTTTTTCCATCTGTTTGATTGCAAATAAGAATAAAAATAAAAATAAAACATTAAAACAAAATCAATAAAAAAATAAAAATTAAAAATCTATAATAAATAACAACAAAGAAAAATAAAAACAAAATATACACCTTTAGATATAAAAATAAAAATAAATAAAATAAATGATACATAATACATAAAAGCACAAAATATAAAACATAAAAAGATAAAACATAAAAATAAATATAAAAATAAACTTAAAAATAAACAATGAAAAAGTATAAAAATAAATATTAAAAATACAAAAAAGTTATAAGTAAATAATAACAACAACATTTTTAATTATAAACCTTGTAAAAATAACAATAATAAATAATAGTTAAAAATAAGTAAAATTATAAAAAAACTAAGCAATCACATGACTTAATCTTTAGAGCCCTAAAATTATCTTAGGTTTTTCAACCATTACATAAGGGAAAAGGCATATGGGAGTGTCGAGGGTGATAGTAGACAATTCCCCTAATCTCATTGGCTTTAGCCTCTACTTGCATACCAATCAATTTTTGGAACTCATCAAGAGGCTGCATAACTATCGACCCCTTCCAATGGATCCCTTATCATCGAACTCATTGGGGATTGCTTGATATGTTCCCTACTACCCTAGGGTGTTGTGTTAGTTTTTTGAAGATGCAACTTTTTGATTATATGGCTTTCATGGTCATCCTTTGGATCAAGATCGTTCTTTTTATCCAATTGAACATCTTAATCGCGACTTTAAGATATAGGGGATATGATGGCAGTTATCCATTCAATGCGATCAATTCACACTCTAGTTGGCAGATATTCTAGAAATAAGATGGTACCTCCGGAGAGCAGATCCTCCGCAGTACTGCAGAGGTCTGCTGTAAAACCTCATGCAGCCTTAGCCGCTCGGTCAAGATCGAGCGGTTCACATGTGAAGGGCTCAGGAAAACCTGGATTTTGTGTGAATCGCCCGATCTTGATCGAATGGCTCGGGCTATGTGAGCTCTTACAACAGATATCTGCAGTACTGCAGAGGATCTGCTCGCGGTACCTCCGGGGTTAATGTCTTCTCACGAGGAGCTGCTGCTAACCATTGGGATTCTTTGATAGGAGGATCATGTGTCCCTCCCATCTCCCTCGTTGGTGACATCAACAATACCATACTTATTTTGCATGGTTGGAGAATGATATCTTCTTTCCTACAAGTGATGCCAAAATTGAAAAATGACACGAATCTTACTAAAGAAGAGTATATGAGAGAAACAAACAAGCAACTGTAGATACACAATATTCCACCATACTGTTGTGATCTCTCGCCTTCCTCCACACCTTGCATGGATTGAAATCAATGCACGTGCATTTAAGGGCTAAAATTAATGCCATGCATGGTGTTCATAATGGGCATGCACCATTATTGACATGCGTTTTGGAGCATAACATATGAGACAATTATGTGGCCAATAATTGTTTCATTCATGATTCAACTTATGGAGAGGACGTACATGAGATAGTGGGCTACGTCCGTTTTTGTGTCTTTTCATTTTCCCCCGCAATGTATATATATAGTTGTGATTGCTCAAATAAAAGTGTGTGAGCTTTTGCATCCCTCTTCCTGTGAATTACTTGTTTCCACTAACATTCCCACACACCAATACTCTACTCATTGATCCAGCAAGTCAAAGAGGTTTCTAGCCAAACGAGGGGCTTAGAAACCTAGTGGCTTCCTTATCAACTGGTATCAGAGCCGGGATCGCTACGTCGTGATGTTGATAGAAGGAGGAGATGGATTCAAGCACGAGCAACCAATTGATGTCGACGACCATGGTGAAGCTGAATTCCACCAACTACTCCATCTAGCCAAACGAGGGGCTTATTTGTAAGAGATTTGTACGACCCCATCGAAGGAGATGAGAAGAGGTCAGATGGCAAATCGGATGAAGAATGGGCCAAGCTTAATCGCAAGGCCGTGGCGTTCATTCGCCAATGGGTGGAGGACTCCGTCTTCCACCATGTCTCGACAGAGACAAATGCAAGCAACCTGTGGACGAAGCTTACATCCTTGTACGAGCCAAGGGTGGCTCAAAACAAGGCATTCCTCATCCGAAAATTGGTGAATCTGAAGTACCAACAGGGCTCCTCCATCAGCGAGCATCTTAGTCGGTTCCAAGATTGTGTAAATCGACTTTCCAGCCTGAAGATGGACATCGATGATGAGATGCAGACGCTTCTCCTCTTGAGCTCACTACCTGATTCATGGGAAACGCTGGTGGTTTCCCTAAGCAATTCCACGTCGAGTGGAATGCTCTCCCTCAACACCGTGAAGGACAGTATGATGAACGAGGAGCTGAGGAGGAAGGAGCACGGCGAGGATCATTCACAAACCTTGGTGAATGAAAGGAAAGGCCGCAATAAGAGCAGTGGTGATGGTTCTCAAGGGAGAACCAGGTCTCGAGGACACTCGATGTCGAGGCCCTGCAAAGACATCACATGCTTCAACTGCGGGAAGAGAGGGCACATTAAGAGGTTCTGCAAAGAACCTAGAAGAGAAGATGCACGGGAGATCGGTGAGGCTAGCTCTTCAGTCGTGGCTAGTCAAGAAGAAGTTGTTATCATGTGGGACGTTGGATCAGCCAATATCTCACTTCAAGAGTCCACTTGGGTGGTGGATTCTGGTGCTTCCTTCCACATCACACCTAGGAAGGAGCTCTTCTCTTCGTACGCGCCTGGTGACTTTGGCGTGGTGAGAATGGGCAATGATCAAAGTTGCCCTATTGCTGGTCGCGGGACAATGGTTCTGGAGATGCCAAACAACACCAAACTCAGCCTAAACGATGTAATGCACGTCCCCGGAGTACGTATGAACTTGTTGTCCACTGGCGCACTTGATGATGAAGGGTATACCAGCAAATTTGGCGGAGGCGAATGGAGACTCTCCAAGGGCTCTCTAATAGTTGCCCGAGGAAAGAAGGAAGCCTCATTGTACATGACTCATGGTCGGTCATGTGGGAGCTCCTATGCTGCTAAAGGAGACGAAACAACTCTTTGGCATCAAAGGCTGGGACACATGAGCGAGAAAGGTATGAAAATTCTCGCCAAGAAAAATGTCATTCCATCCACCGGAGTTCTCTCAGAGGTTTGCAGCTATTGTATGGCTGGCAAACAAAGGCGTACATCATTTCAGATGAGAACATCAAGGAGAAGATACCCACTCGATCTTGTGCACACAGACGTGTGCTCCATGTGTGTAAAGACGCTTGGAGGTGCCTTTTACTTTGTAACCTTCATCGACGACCACTCGAGGAAGGTGTGGGCCTTTGCCTTGAAGACGAAGGACCAAGTACTAGACGTCTTCAAAACATGGCACCTTGCTGTGGAGAGAGAGATCGGAAGGAGACTAAAGGTCATCCGATCTGATAACGGTGGAGAATATCGAGGGCCGTTTGAGGGCTATTGCAGGAGCCATGGCATCCGCATGGAGAAGACGGTGCCAAAGACCCACAACAGAATGGAGTTGCGGAGAGGATGGATCACAACTTGTTGGAGAGAGTACGAGCCATGCTCTCTCAATCGAATCTTCCGAAGAGCTTCTGGGGAGAAGCACTATACACGGCCGTATATGTGATCAACCGTTCTCCATCTCACCCCTTGGATGGAGACTATCCAGAACATGCTTGAAGAGTAAACATGCCTCATTTGATCATCTCAAAGTCTTTGGGTGCGTTGCATATGTTAATATACCCAGTGATGAACGCACCAAGCTTGACTCGAAGATGAGGGTGTGCGTCTTCGTAGGATATGGTCAAGATGAGTATGGAGATAGGCTGTGGGATCCTACTCAAAGGAAAATTGTGAGAAGTTGAGATGTCAAGTTTGTTGAGGACCAAACAATCCAGGACATCCTCAAGCCACAATCGCAACTTCCTGTCACTTATGATGACGAGCCCTCCCTATTTGAAGAAGCCCTCCATGATGGCGCAAGGGAGGAATCCAAGGCCATAGAAGACTGCGTTGAAGGGGGAATGCCACCCCTTAAAGAACCAGTGGTAGAGCCTGTTGAAGAAGTAGTACAACAACCTCAATTAAAAAAGTTCAACAAGGGTCAGTAGACCGTCTATGAGATACTCACCCGACCAGTATCTCCTGCCCACAGATGATGGTGAGCCCGAGTCCTTTGATGAGGCAAATGGACATAGCGACAGAGAACACTGGTTGAAGGCAATGCAGGAGGAGATGGAAGCTCTTAAAAGGAACAAGGTTTTCGACCTTGTGCCCCTGCCCGAAGGAGACAGAGCCTTGAAGAACAGGTGGATCTTTAGGCTCAAATGCGAAGCTGATGGCTTAAAAAGGTTCAAAGCACGTCTTGTGGTCAAAGGCTTTGAACAAAGGCAAGGTATCGATTTTGATGAGATTTTTTCTCCTATGGTAAAAATGACGTCTATCAGGATGGTTCTATCTCTAGTTGCATCTCTAGATCTCGAACTAGAGCAGATGGATGTGAAGACCGCTTTCCTCCATGGTGATGTTGAGGAAGAGCTGTACATGGAGCAACCAGAGGGATTCCAATCCAGGAAGAAGACTCACCTTGTTTGCAGATTGAAGAAGTCTTTATACGGATTGAAGCAGGCACCCAGGAATTGGTACAGGAGGTTTGATAGCTTCATGTCAAACCAAGGCTTCACTAGAAACACTGCTGACACATGCGTGTATGCGCGAGGTAATGGGCATGAGAAACTTATTCTTCTCCTATATGTTGATGATATTCTTATAGTTGGCAAGGATAAGACTAAGATCAGCAAACTGAAAGAAGATCTAAGCAAGTCCTTTGCCATGAAGGACTTAGGCGCAGCGAGACAAATCCTTGGTATGAGGATAACTCGTGATAGGGTGAATCACAAGTTGTGGATCTCTCAACAGAAATACGTAGAGAAGGTACTTGAGAGATACAATATGAATGGATGCAAACCAGTTAGCACCCCACATGCCGTCCATTTCAAGTTATCAAAGGATCACACACCCAAGATTGAGGAAGAGCGTCAATGTATGGCCCATATACCTTATGCTTCTACTGTAGGGTCATTGATGTATGCCATGATATGCACACAGTCAGATATTGCACATGGTGTGGGAATTGTGAGCAGGTACATGTCGAATCTAGGAAGAAAGCATTGGGAGGCCTTGAAATGGATTCTGACGTACCTCAAAGGCACGTCCAGTCTATGCCTTTGTTACGGAGGAAGTAAAGCTTACATAGAGGCTTACACAGATTCAGATTGGGCAGATGATGTTGATGGTAGAAGGTCAACATCAGGATACTTGATCACTCTCGCAGGAGGAGCCGTGGCTTGGCAATCCAAGCTACAAAAGAGTGTGGCATTGTCCTCTACAGAGGCCGAATACATGGCCGTGACAGAGGCTGGCAAAGAACTTCTGTGGTGCAAGAAGTTGCTGCATGGTTTGGGATTTATACATGATAAATACATATTGTTATGTGACAACTTAAGTGCTATTTATCTTAGCAAGAATCTCACGTTTCACTCCAGGTCAAAGTACATTGAGTTACGACACCACTGGATACGTGATGCATTGGAGAGAAAAGATTTGCAGTTGGATAAGGTGGACACAGATGACAATGGAGCTGATATGTTCACTAAGGTGCTACCACAGTCGAAGCTCCAAGAATGCAAGAAGATTGCTGGGATGAAGGCTCATGAAGGGGGAATTTGTTGTGATCTCTCGCCTTCCTCCACACCTTACATGGATTGAAATCAATGCACGTGCATTTAAGGGCTAAAATTAGTGCTATGCATGGTGTTTATAATGTGCATGCACCATTATTGACATGCGTTTTGGAGCATAACATATGAGATAATTATGTGGCTAATGATTGTTTCATTCATGATTCAACTTATGGAGAGGACGTACATGAGATAGTGGGCTACGTCCGTTTTTGTGTCTTTTCATTTCCCCCCGCAATGTATATATATAGTTGTGATTGCTCAAATAAAAGTGTGCGAGCTTTTGCATCCCTCTTCCTGTGAATTGCTTGTTTCCACTAACATTCCCACACACCAATACTCTACTCATCGATCCAGCAAGTCAAAGAGGTTTCTAGCCAAACGAGGAGCTTAGAAACCTAGTGGCTTCCTTATCACATACAACACCATCACGGTGTATATCTTGATAAGAGATAGATCTCCAATGCATACTATATGTTGCATATTTTTTTGAATCTCATAGTCTCTCTTAGGAGAGATTTAGTAGAATTGTTTGCTTCCCTATGGAGGGAAGCCTCTCTTTTATATAGTCTGGTACATGAGAAGATTTAAACGAATCTCTAAAGCTCATTTCTGGAAGTCGATGTCAAGATTTTAGAGGCTCTCAAGAAAGAATTAGTTGATTCCTTAAGGCGATAGTGACAAAGATTAATGACAAGGTGATCTATGATCGACCAACTCTTATAAAAACATCTTATTGAATGTCAACTTTCAAGAAATCTAAAATTTTCCCCATTCCTTATCTTTTGGACATTTATGATTATGGTAGTATTCTTCAGTCATTTACCTTCCATGATCTGTGGGATTCTTTGTTCATTACTAATTGGCAATCATGCATAAATCGTCATTGAACCCTCTTAGCCCGACACGTCGGTCGAACAGAGGTTCTTGTTATGTGTTTGAGCTAGTTGATGCATGCCTAATTGGATACTAGAATTGATGTTGAAAAATCAGTACATTCTTGCTCCATAAGAAAGATGGTATTACGATATTCTACCAATTTATTCTGCATAGTCAGCACTCTTATTCCACTAACTTGTAATTCTATGTAATTTTACTGCTCCAAACATCTGATTCCAAACGCAAGAATAGAGATAACAACGGGTTATTCCTCTACTTCTTCCATCTCTTACCAAAGATCATATTTCTCACGATGTCATATTCCATTTGTTGCCAGTAGTGGAAGCAAAGAACCGCAAACACAAACAAACAAGTTCGTCCATAAGTTATGGTTTACATCAAGGTTCAGCTTTGAGTCCATTTCTTTTTACTTTGATTATGGACGAGTTGACAAGTCACATTCAGGATGAGTTACCTTGGTGTATGCAGTGCCGTCCTTGACATTTCGTGGGCCCTAGGCAAAAGGAAAAAATGGCCCTTAACAATTTTTCGGGGATCAATGGGCCTTACGAAATCCCATTAAATTTTTGGACTTTCACATTGAGTTGTTCACCTTCGATTCCATAAGGCTTATTTTTCGATGAGTTGTTTCATCGAAAACTTAATTTTATAAGGGCAAATTTTTGGTGAGTTCTTTCATCAAAAGTTCGATTCTATAATAGTCTAATAGGATATATACTATTTTTTCCTAAACTAAAGATTGAAGAACATGTAAAAATGGGCCTCTAAAATTAATGGGCCCTAGGCCATTGCACTCATAAACTACCCTCAGGGACGATCCTGGGTGTATGTTATTTACTGATGATATTGTGTTGATTTACGAGAATAGAGATGGAGTAAATGAGAAGCTTGAGGTTTGGAGACATGCATTGGAGACTAAAGATTTTCGTATAAGTAGGGCTAAGACGGAATATATGGAATGCACCTTTGATGGAAGCAATGGTGAAGGAATCGAGGTGAAGATTGGTGACGATAACATTCAGAAGAGAGATTCTTTTAGATATCTGGGATCTATTTTGCAACATGATGGGGAAATTAATGGAGATGTTACTAATAGAATAAATGCAAGCTGGCTAAAGTGGAGAGGAGCCTCCGCTGTTCTCTGTGATAAGAAAATTCCTTTAAAAATTAAAGGAAAGTTTTACAAAGCAGCCGTGAGACATGCTATGCTTTATGGATCTGAATGTTGGCCTGTGAACCATAGACATGCGCAGAGAATGGCTGTAGCAGAAATGAAAATGCTAAGATGGATATGTGATGCAATCAGAAAGAAAGTTGGTGTAGCTCCGATCGAGGATAAGATGCGAGAAAACCGCTTAAGATGGTTTGGTCATTTGCAAAGAAGGTCAGCTGATGCACCGGTTAGGAGATGCGAGTGTTGGGATGTTGAGCCGGCTAAGAGAGGGCGGGGACGGCCCAAGAAGTGTTGGAAAGAGACTATACGAAGGGATCTTAGTTTTTTGGATATAAGTCCGAGATTGACCCAAGATAGATCTAAATGGAGGTGAAGAATCCATGTAGACGACCCTACTTAATTGTGGGAAAAGACTTTGTTGTTGTTGTATTCTTAGCTGATAAACTATTTTCTCAAGTAGTTAAAGTTTTTTTTACTATTTTATTGTATTTTATAGACGTAGTTTGCATTTTTTTCTTCACAAATTATGAATTCGCTTTTATTTATAACCCATTATAAATTTAATTTATAAGTTATTCGATATTTCAGTAAACAATTTAGATCCTAAAATCATAAAACATTGCAATCTTGTAATTGACCCCAACTCTCTTGAATTCGCATGATTATCTAACTATAACGACCATCGGTTTTAAACCTCATATTTCGTATGTGATTAAAAAGGCACCACCACAACATGCTCAACTTATGATTAAAAAATGTTTTGTTTTTTCCATCTGTTTGATTGCAAATAAGAATAAAAATAAAAATAAAAATAAAACTTTAAAACAAAATCATAAAAAAATAAAAATAAAAATTATAAAAGCAATAATAAATAATAACAAAGAAAAATAAAAACAAAATATACACCTTTAGATATAAAAATAAAAATAAATAAAATAAATGATACATAATACATAAAAGTACAAAATATAAAACATAAAAAGATAAAACATAAAATAAATATAAAACTAAACTTAAAAATGAACAATGAAAAGTATAAAAATAAATATTTAAAATACAAAAAAGTTATAAGTAAATAATAACAATAACATTTTTAATTATAAAGCTTGTAAAAATAACAATAATAAATAATAGTTAAAAATAAGTAAAATTATAAAAAACTAAGCAATCACATGACTTAATCTTTAGAGCCCTAAAATTATCTTAGGTTTTTCAACTATTACGTAAGGGAAAAGGCATATGGGAGTGTCGAGGGTGATAGTAGACAATTCCCCTAATCTCATTGGCTTTAGCCTCTACTTGCATACCAATCAATTTTTGGAATTCATCAAGAGGCCGCATAACTATCGACCCCTTCCAATGGATCCCTTCTCATCGAACTCATTGGGGATTGCTTGATATGTTCCCTACTACCCTAGGGTGTTGTGTTAGTTTTTTGAAGATGCAACTTTTTGATTATATGGCTTTCATGGTCATCCTTTGGATCAAGATCGTTCTTTTTATCCAATTGAACATCTTAATCGCGATTTTAAGATATAGGGGATATGATGGCAGTTATCCATTCAATGCGATCAATTCACACTCTAGTTGGCAGATATTCTAGAAATAAGATGGTACCTCCGGAGAGCAGATCCTCCGCAGTACTGCAGAGGTCTGCTGTAAAAACTCATGCAGCCTGAGCCGCTCGGTCAAGATCGAGCGGTTCACATGTGAAGGGCTCAGGAAAACCTGGATTTTGTGTGAATCGCCCAATCTTGATCGAATGGCTCAGGCTGTGTGAGCTCTTACAACAGACCGCTGCAGTACTGCAGAGGATCTGCTCGCGGTACCTCCGGGGTTAGTGTCTTCTCACGAGGAGCTGCTGCTGACCATTGGGATTCTTTGAAAGGAGGATCATGTGTCCCTCCCATCTCCCTCGTTGGTGACATCAACAATACCATACTTATTTTGCATGGTTGGAGAATGATATCTTCTTTCCTACAAGTGATGCCAAAATTGAAAAATGACACGAATCTTACTAAAGAGGAGTATATGAGAGAAACAAACAAGCAACTGTAGATACATAATATTCCACCATACAACACCATCACGGTGTATATCTTGATAAGAGATAGATCTCCAATGCATACTATATGTTGCATATTTTTTTGAATCTCATAGTCTCTCTTAGGAGAGATTTAGTAGAATTGTTTGCTTCCCTATGGAGGGAAGCCTCTCTTTTATATAGTCTGGTACATGAGAAGATTTAAACGAATCTCTAAAGCTCATTTCTGGAAGTCGATGTCAAGATTTTAAAGGCTCGCAAGAGAGAATTAGTTGATTCCTTAAGGCGATAGTGACAAAGATTAATGACAAGGTGATCTATGATCGACCAACTCTTATAAAAACATCTCATTGATTGTCAACTCTCAAGAAATCTAAAATTTTCCCCATTCCTTATCTTTTGGACATTTATGATGATGGTAGTATTCTTCAGTCATTTACCTTCCATGATCTGTGGGATTCTTTGTTCATTACTAATTGGCGATCATGCATAAATCGTCATTGAACCCTCTTAGCCCGACACGTCGGTCGAACAGAGGTTCTTGTTATGTGTTTGAGCTAGTTGATGCATGCCTAATTGGATACTAGAATTGATGTTGAAAAATCATTACATTCTTGCTCCATAAGAAAGATGGTATTACGATATTCTACCAATTTATTCTGCATAGTCAGCACTCTTATTCCACTAACTTGTAATTCTATGTAATTTTACTGCTCCAAACATCTGATTCCAAACGTAAGAATAGAGATAACAACGGGTTATTCCTCTACTTCTTCCATCTCTTACCAAAGATTATTTCTCACGATGTCATATTCCATTTGTTGCCAGTAGTGGAAGCAAAGAACCGCAGACACAAACAAACAATCTACATGCAACAACAATTTACAAGAGTCACCTGTAACTGAGCTAGATACTTGTGTGGCGGTGATTGTTTTCGCTATACGTGGAGAAAGGAAAAAATACAAAGAATACTAATTAGTATCTCCAGTACAAACGTATCCCGAGAGACAAACCGATTCAAATACCTAAATAAAATTTTGTCACCGTCTCGTACCGTATGGTAAGGCAGAGAGCTTCGCCTGCTCTTCTTATGAAGAGAGCAGAAAAATAATTCTTCAATTGTCTTAGCATAATATAGATGGTTAGGTTAAGACATATCAACACAATTATATTCCCCATTTCCCATTCCCTTTCCTAGAAATTGGAGCGCGGATCCTCTGCTGCAGTGCTTAGTGCTGTAATGCTAGAAATTGATATAGTTCGAGGATCAAAGTCAGCTTTATCCCTTTTGTCTAACTCGACCAAACAACCCATCATCATCAAGCAGAGAGTTTGCGCTGTGGGATAAACTAAACTTTTTAAGAATACACAATAATTTCGACAATGGCATATAACTTACAGCTTATTAATGAGGCACTAAATAATACATCGGAATACACATATAATCAAGCAGGACATAGAACGGATTAGACATACAAATTAAAGGCTACAGGATCACCTTACTTGGATAGTTAATTAATAGTTATAATATAATGGAGCATGATGATGCTTCTAAGATGTGGCGATGCAGAAGGGCTCCCAGATGAGGAGGGTCTTCCGGTTCTCGCTGCACCTCCTCACCTGGTGCAGCAGCTCCTGCCTCTTCATCATCTTCCTCGAGCTGAACAGCACCTGCTCCTCCTCCTTCCTCCACCTCCTCGCCGCCTCCGGTGGCTCCACGCCACACGACGCCGTGCTCGCGAGAGGTGTACCGACCACGAACTTGTTGATCACCAGGGAGGACTTGTGCACTTTCACGCTGCTGCCTGCGCCGCTCTGCGGCTGCGGCTGCCTGCTCACCTTCACCTCCACCGTCGTCCCACGGTCGACAACCTCCACCTGCTCTTCCTCCTCCTCATCTTCCTCCTCCACGATCTCATGTTGATCGAATTGATCTTCCGCCGCCGCTGCTGCTTCCACGTCTTTTGACGTCTCCTCGGTATCATCATGAGCATGGTAGTTGACGTCTTCCTCGGTAGCCGGCGAGAAGTCCTGGACGTCGGGATAGATCTCCTCAAAGGCGGTCTCGATGAAGGAGAGGAGGAGCCGACCGTCCTGGCGCTCGCAGTGGAGGTAATTCTGCGACGACACGGGTACCGCGTGCACGACGAGACGGCCGTTGCGCCTGCGGGGCCTCATGTGGAGGCACGGCCCATCCCGGCGGGAGATCGAGGGCAGCGGTGGGGGAAAGACCTCGGCGGGGACTTCTTGTTTATGGAGCAATGATAATTCACCGCCGCAAGCTCCTTCTTCGTCAGTTCACCGCATAATTCCTGCTCATCTTCTTCGTCCGATAAGTCGTTGGGCTCGAATTCCCCGTCGGAGAGGGAGCCAAAGCTGTCGGAGAAGCCGTCGGAGCCCGTCTCAGAACCGAGACTCTCCGTGCAGATCTCGAGGCTCTTCTGGCTGAGGAAGCTGGAGGAGCGCCTCAGCAAAGGGTGGACGTAGGGAGGAGGGACCTCCAGCGCACCATTGTTCTTCTTCTCCTCCTGGATGGATGCCCATATATCGAACTGCCCATCCTTCTTGTTCTCCTCGGAGGAGAGCTCCACCTCCTGAGGCGGCACGTCGAAAGCCGGAGTTGCAGCGTCTATAACTGCCATCGACATGTCTCCGGCAACAAGTGATATATATCTGCAAGCAAGATTTCGGCATGCAAATGATTAGATGAAGGAGACACAATAACGACCATATTAATTGCTCGTACTTGTAACTTGCGAGTATTAGATAACTAACTACCTTAGATACGACAAAGGATGGATTTGCTCTCTGCTTGGGATTCGAGTGTCTCAAGTACAGATTGCTGCATGCCACGGATGAGTAAAGGGAAGCGGAAGGGGATCGGATATTTATAGAGCAGAAGAGAACCCGATTGCACACCTCGATTCAAACCATTCCACTGGAAATATGGTGTGATGTAATGCTCCTCCACTGCCCATGCACAGTAACCACGTATGACCCACCAATGGCTAAAAATAATAATATATGTGTATTATTTTGGATACTGTAGGTATGTGCTCATATTCAACCTCACCCTAATATCCCCATCACAAAAGGATAGGAGGAAAAGAGGAGAGAAAAGGAAAGATGGGGAATTAAGGAGGGGAGCTTAAATGTTAAGCAGAGATTTTTGCGGCGAGAGAACACCAATGGCTACCGTTGAAGCCTCCATCCCACAGGGAATCCCCATGACAAGATAAGAGTAACAACGGTGTCATTTTTGGGAAGGGAATCATGCAAAGTTTCCCCTCCCTTTCTCCCAATATATTCCTCAAATATAGCCCCTGAAAACGAGAGATGGGAATTTATGAATAGAGTCTTGATCCGGATTGGGTCTGATCGTGCGGTTTTAAAGGTCTGATCGTGCGGTTTTAAACTGGTTCTTGACAACTTGTTGGGTTCGGATAATAAAGAAGAATCGAATAACGGATATGCGCGGCCACTAGCGCGGCTGTGGGGGCGGGGAGGGAACCGATCCACAGCAACTGGGATAATGAATCGGAGAGCCGTCACTTAACTAGACCGGGGATTCGCTGTCTCGCTAGTGTTCCTCCTTTTATCCCCTCTACTTTGGCTTATAATAACCAGACATTCTCCCCCGGCACCTTTCCATTCGCGTCATGGGGATGCACTTAGTCGCTTTGCTTAATCAAGGAGCAAGACACCAAAGGCAGCATAGTTTAGACCCCTCCGAGTGATGCAATATGGTATCACTTCAAGTTGTGATGCAATACGGCTACTTTGCACATCATTTGTAAAGGGCATTGGGTTCTGCCTGCCTGCCGCACTGCGATCCCTACTGTCGCCGACGTCGCTTTCGCCTCAAGTTTTTTCTTACTGAAAGGAGGGTGAGCTTGCGAAGGAGGAGAGAGTGGAGGGTGTACTTGTGCAATATGGCAAGGGGAGATCCATGGGGGAGATACTTTCTTCTGGAGCTCGTTCATCATGTTGGTTGGGATGTGGCCCTGTGAGGGTCTGTTTTGAGGAATTGATGCCTCCTTCCACTCTGCCATGAGTTGGATTTGAACGTGGACTCCTGACGTCCACTCTGTTTGTGTGGATAGGATGGAGGATCGCCGAGTCGACGGGAGGATTAAGCTTGGATGTTCATGGCTAAAAAACCAGCTTGGTGTGTCATGGTTGCGCTTGATGCCATGGTTTAAAATCTGGTGTGTGGGACGCTACTATGTTGGGAATCTTCCCCATGATATACACAAGTGAATTCAGGGACAGGGTCCTCTGATGTGGTGCTGTACCTGCTGTACCCACCATAGCCGCTCGATCAAACTCGAGCTTTATCGAGCGACTGTAGTGGGCACAACCAAGGTTTAAAAAGCGTGAGGCGTATCGAGACGTAAGCCTCACTCGTGAAAGAAAATTTTTCATAAAATATAATAATTAATCGTAATTACAATTTTCATATTCTAGAAATTAAATAGTTATGATTAAATACATAACTCCATGACATTTCAATGCTAACATCATGGTTCAAACATCCAAGTTATTATATAACTCTCTTTTTTGGACTATAAATCCGTAAGGAGTCAAGTAAATATGGATATGCAAGCACAATAATGGGCAACTCTCTGCAAAATTTAAAGTCTTGAATAAAATTTAACTAAAGGGACTAGATGTAACACAAGAGGCATACTAAAGAGTAGAGGCATTAGATTTATAAAGACACTCAAGACCCAAATTTTTGTTCATGTTGATTTATAAAGACCCAAAATTTTTTTGATTTATAAAGAACATGCATAACAAAGTAAAAATAAGCTTAATACTTTAATAAACTAAAAAATGTATTTTAGTGAATTGTGAGCTTAAGGACTTGAAAATACTTGTCTAAGAAAGATGAAAAGCCCACAATCAAAAAGAAAAGAAAAAAATACTGTAGAAAAAAAAAAACAGCACACAAATGAGGCAGCGTCTCGAGGCGCACGCCTCACTGAGGCTGCATGAGGCTAAAGCCTCGAGGCGTTTTCCCTTGAAAAACGCCTCGAGGCATACACCTCAGTGCCTCGAGGTGTGTTTTTTTTAAAAATAATGGGTACAACAGGTACAACACCACAGAAGACGATCCTCACTCGTGAATTCAAGTGTCAAGTGACATATGTGGAAAGCTTTACTATGGTAAATGAGCGTTATGCGTAAATAGACCCGATTGTAAATAGTATGATTAGTAGAACTGATTTGATCATTCAAGGTCTGATTAAAATCGTACTCCGATCAACCCCTTCTTTGACTAGAATCATCCCCAACCTCTTCCTTCTCACCAAAATGCTCGATTTCCTCCTTCATGTCACTTTCTACTTCTCCTTATTCAACCTCCTTCCCCATCTCCCCTACTTCTTCATTAGTTATGAGCTTTGGATTGAGCCTACCCGACCCACCCCACGAGCCTGGCCCATAAACTTGATCGTATACCTGATCCAATTTATATTGGGTCGCACTCTAGGAAAAATTTCACCCACTTATTGAATAGGTCGGCTTAATGGCCACCATTCTTTCCCGATAATGACCCAATGAGATGCCCCACATAATAATTTTCCCGATAATGACCCAATGAGATGCCCCACATAATAATTCACAACCTCAAATTATTATAATGCATTCCTATACATCCCCATAATTATTTACTACCTACATACACAAAAATGTCAACTATTAAAATTAGAATAAACTCATGGTTAAGCTTTTATCATTATCTTCATCGTAGCATCCTTTTCTCACACATGATAAGCATCACTTCTCTCATTGTTTCTCTTATGTATATCTCATATAATTGATGAATAGCCATTTATCTACCTTTACTCTTCCATTTTGTATTTAAATACATATCAAAATATATAATAAATCTAAAATAAAAAAATAAAGAAAAGAAAGGGAAAATAAATAAAGTATCAAATATATTGAATGACCATAATCCCGAGATCGAGTTAACATTGACTTGGTTGACAAGGAATAACGTAGAAAGAGATAAGGGTATACACTGCATATAAAAATCCTAATTGTATACTCCTCAATATAAGCCATTTTTACTTGATTTTATTTTGAATTTCATACACCTTAAATTATAAAAATATTCAACATGAACTTGTACATAAGAATACATAGAAAATTATAAAAATAATTCCAAGAAAAATAATGCACTGTGCAACTAGAACACACATATGAAAAAGCCGTAAATCAAACTTCATAAATTAATATCTTCACATATAAGCTCAAAATTCTTCAAATTCACTTCCATTGTATTCTATATTAAATTATCTATCTAATGAAGATGGTTTCATTAAAAAATAGAGTTAAGATGAGAAAGCCGACTTTCTAAGGGTCCTATTGTACTATGTATCTATATATAATATTCAAATATTTTATTCTTTACATTTTTACTCTTCTTATATTTTTGAATAATTGTATATATTAAAAAATAAATATAAATGAAAATCATGTAAAAATATTTAAATTAAATATATGAGATTAAAATATATGTATAATATACTTATACTATATTGTATATGTATCTATTTAAGTACAGAAAAAGTTATCAAAATCTAACAAAAATACGTAAATATGTATTTAAATATGTTGTAAATAAATAAATTATTTAAAAATAGCATTATGTACAAAAATAATTTCATAAAAAATACAAATACATAAAATGAACATAAATAAATTCATTTCCCATTTCTTTTCAAAATATCTTTTCTTTTATCTTTTCTTCTGTCCTTATTCGACCGACATGGACTAATGAGGTATAACTATTCATTAACTCCAGGTCAACTATACCCGCGCCTAGGTATGCGACTTATTATAAGCTCTTCCCCCCTTCTTCTCCAATTTCTTCCCCTTGATCCACTGCTTGAGGCATTGTAGTTCCTTCTCGAAAAATCTTCGCAGCATGTGCCTCCATGACGCCATGCCCTGGTCTTCACTAAACGAACACTTCATCATCCTAAAACCCATGATCTTCCGAGCTCGTTTCTTTATCTATAAATAAATCCCTTCATCATCTTTTTGCCCCTTGATCCTCCTTCGTGTCTGTGACCCCTAATTCCCCTCATAATGCGATGAATTTCGTGACAGGGAGATCTCCAGTGAGTTACGATGTGGATAAAGACCCTAGGATCGATTCAAACCATCGTTGGAGTTCCTCCTCGTGGTGGTTCTGCTCCTTGTCTTCATCGCCAGGTATAGGTTATTTTCTTTACTTTTTAGTTAGAATTTAATACTAACATTTAATTTCTGCAATTTATTTCATGTTTCGTTATTGTTTGAGAGTAAATTTAGTCAAATTAAAGTATGTCGTAACTAAGAGATCCAGCCTTCATTCCCCGTTAAACTGATCGTGTCCGATCTCCGCAATCACCTCACTCTCTTTCCATTCCATTTCTACACCTCTTGAGCCATTCCATTCACCTTGATCCATCCTAGATCATGCAACTGAGGTTCCCTCCCACCTCCGTCGGAACTCTCCGTTGCTATGCATCTCGCCCCACTTCCACCCAATAAAAGGGCCAACTCCATCACCCTCTTCCCCCTGTTCCTCCTGTACAGGTTTCAATGCCAAGAGCCTCGTCTGGAAGCCTATCGAATTAGCACAAGGAACTCCAAGTGGTCAGTGCTTCCACGAGACTCTAGGCTTCCTCTGACAAAGCTCAGACCATCTGAGGCCACCAAATGATGCGGACCACTTCCCGAACGTGTAGAGCATTTGAGCTGCGAGAGGGAAGGTCGGAGATGCGCGCTACGTCCAATCGAAGCAGCCTTAGGCACTTGTTCTTATGTGTTCTTCCGCATGCCTTCTCTGCCATCCGATCCAGTGATCCAGTCACCAACCACCATCGGATCACGTGCCACACCAACTGCTTGATCAATCCTTGAACTTAATTAAGATGAATCATCTAATTGGGTCGTTCGTACTTTAAGTAAGATGTATGGCACCTTCATCGTCGTCCATTCCTGCCTCACATGCCCCGTACGCACTGCCCCGATGGTAATTGCCATAACAACCCCTATGCCTTTTGAATTAAATATTTAATCATGTAGCTATTTTATTAAGGTAATAATTTAGGTAAAAAGTACCACTAGAACCTTGTACTTTATCGTATTTGCATTTAGATCCAGTCCATGTCACCGTACGTGGTCCCTTAGGTGAGTTTTTTTGGAGAATTTATATATATATACCCCTATAGTTTTTGGACCTGTTATTAAAAACATTTAAGGTTTATAAATATTGCAATTGGGTTCTTGTAAACCATGACATTTTGTTTTTGTGTATATTTATCTTTATAATATTCTTTATCACTCCAAAAATTATAGGAAATTTTATTTAAGTGCTGCAATTTTTTTGATGACATATATTTTATCTATGACATTTTAGATAACTTCCTAGTTATTAAAAAGTCAAAAACATGCATTTTTACCCTGTCTAATTATTAAAATCCATAAAAATATAAAAAACTCCTCCAAAAATTAAAAAATATATCTATATTATTACATTATCTAATACATATCCAAAAATTTTGATAACTACAAAATATAAACCTAAAATCATAAAATCTAATAATCTTAATTAAAATAGTAAAAATTAGTTAAATATTAATAAATATATGTTTCTATTTGTGAATTTTTTATATATTATATGATATATATTAAAAATAGTTTTAGGTTAATTTTGGACTTATTTATATTGATCAAACCAACAAATATCTTAGATATTTAAACTTTACACTATTTTGTTATATTTAATACTTTTAAAATATATAAAAATTAGCACAATTTCTATAAAAATACCAAAAAACAGAGAAAATATAGAAAACATAAAATATGTCATTTCATGTATTTTGATTATATTTGTATATATTTAAAGATATAAAACCTTATATATATTATATTCTTATATATTTCTTATACATTTATATTATTATAATATATATAATTATATATCTTATTTTAAAAATAAAAAAATGTAAATTAAAATTTGAAAAATTTAAAAAGAAAAATGTAAATTAAAATTTAGAAACATAAAAATATAAATACATAAATATTAAATATAATTAAAAACACACGTAAAAAGGGTTAAAAATACTAAAACATTATTAAGTTACAATAATACTACCAATTTGGTCCTCAAAGTTCAACACTCTATATACTTGCACCTATACACATTTTGTAGAGTTAAATAAAATAAATTTTAATTAAAATTTTACAATTCATTGCATATATATTATTATGGGTTGATGTTGTTGATTATTGATTGGTTCGGGTATGCACGCCGTGAGAACGACCGATACAATGATTGTTGGATCCGACTTGTCAGACACCGCAGTCCCTCTAAGATCAGACCTTCGTACCTCGAGCTTATCATTCAACAAATGGCACCATTGCCGGGGAGCAACACGTAGGATGTTGCAATATTAGCCACGTAATTTCTCTCTTTATTTCTTTTTATTTTAATAACTATTTATCTGACCATTCTCTTTTATTGGTATTTTCTGTGAGGGCCCGCCAATTGAGGAGGGACTTATGAGGAGAACCTGTGTAGCCTCACAAGGCGGAGATGTCTTTTCTAACCAAGCTGATAGAAGAGAGCATAAAGAAGACCAGAGAGAGGAACAATTAGCATTAGTGTAGATTTTAATTTTAGTAAGAGAGACATATTATTATTGTAATAATAAGGGACATACTCTCATGTTACTTGAACTTTGCACGTCTATTTTATCAAGTGATTGTTCACTTGGGGACCTGCCAATTTTTCTTGTGTTTTCTTGCATTCTATCTATCTTTCTCCCTATTTTAATTTTTGTTTATTTTATATGTTTGTGTTTATGACTTTCTTTTTTCCTTTTTTTGTGTGCTTAAAGCCCTAGTGTTAGGCTTTTATTTGGTTGAACCACATAGAATTATATCCAAACACCTAATAAAATTTTGTACCTATAGATCGTTTGGCCTTAGTTAAATTAATAAATTTGTGCTTCTCAAGTAGAAGTTAATGCTAAGAGGGTTTCTGCTTGCACACATACATGATAGATTTATTTTATGTGCGGATCATCTTGCATGTAGACCGATGGAATTCAGGTTCGTATCCCTATCTCTAGCATTTGCATTCATTAATTCACATGCATCAGCTTTTCTGATTTCCTCCCTCATGTTTTCTTGGACTTAGGTAATAAAAGGAATTGGAAAATTCGTCGGACTTTTTCTTTTTCGAAAAGACCAGAAAAGTGACAACCAATAAAATTGGGACTACTAACTGAACTCGATCCTCAAACTAAACGTAAGGACAAACATCATTATTTTGGGAGAGTAACCCCCTGATGAATCCACATTTCATCATCTTTATTCTATCATTTTGGCACCTAAAACCCTAGCAAATGCCTGTAAATAGCCTTAAATCAAGCATCTTAGCATTCATGCATATGCATCTCAACAGTGTGTAAATTACTGTAATTAAGGCCAAAATTATAGAATAAATAAAGAAAAGAAAAAGAAAAAAATATTGTAAATATTTTATGACCCAAAACCCCCGAGACCTAGGCATCTTGATGAATAGGTCGACGAGGAATAAAGTAGGGGGAGATAAGGTCAGAAACACAGATAAAACACCTATACTTTTTTATTCATTCCTTATTCATTTTGGGACTTATTTCTGGTTCCACTTTTTGTACATCAAATAAAGAAACTTTGTACATAAAAGTTGTAGATAATTTCATAAAGAAAAAGACAAAATTGATTTCACAGAAAAGTCATGTACAGACAAAAAGATATGGTCTGAATAAGAATCCAAAATCCCAACTTCCCAGACCCGTATCTCACAAACGACAACTCCAAATGCAGTGTACTCACTTTAATTGTATATAGAGTAAAACAATCTATCCAATGGTGGTGGTTTCGCATTTGGCGGAGCTACGGTTTAAAAGTTGAGTTTTGGACCCCTGTTGTATAGCTATACTGAATAAAATATTCAATTTATTCTTTATTCATTATTTATTCATTTTTATATTTTTATAATTTTGTAAATATTACTTATAATATATATGTGCATTAAAATTGAAATAAAATGCAAAGAAAAATAAAAATGAAAATACTTGTATAAAGAATACATAGGTATACTGCATATACTTATACCTATATAAAATGTATTTGTATTTTATTAAATACACAGAACAAACCAGAAAAATAAAATAAAAATATATTTATGTATATAAAAGTATGTTATAATTTTATAAAATACTAAATAAAAATAATAAAGAAATAAAATACCTAAATAAAAATAAAATACTAAAACACATAGGTATTATACCTATATAGGGTTAAAAAGGTAACTTATAAAAATAAATCTCATAAAAATAAATAAAAATCAGAATTAAATACTACATAAAATTTTGAACATTTTTTATTTTATAACTTTTATTTAATTTGGCCATTTATTATTTTAAATTGAATTTTGAAAACTTTTTCGCAGGGTTTTTCCTGGTTGGTCCACGTGGACCAACCAGGAGGCAGTCAGCGTTGACCCTAGGTCAACTGCCTGCCTTCCCCCGCATGTGGCCTGTCAGACCTGGGTTTTCACCCATTTTTGTCGAGATTTTCCAGCCGTTCCTTGCATTTTCTCGGGGTGATCTCTTCGCATCTTTTCTTCCTCGTTATGCGGTGAATCGAGTCCAAGTGAAACCTTGGACTTTGGATCACTGTGGCGGTCAGGTCACCTTGATCTTTGGGGCGCCTCAGCCACTGGGTCAAACCACTTAAAACCGACCCCCCTCTTTCCCTTTGATTTTTGAGTCCCCTTGGTCCACCCCTCTCCGCCTCTCTTGTGCTCCAGGTCTTGCCGGAGGTGACAGCTCCGCCGCGAGCCTCTCAGCCAGGGCGTCCGAGGTCGAGGGAGCCTCCAGCACCTCCGCCAACCGCCGGCGTCGAGGTAGTCTTTTTCCTCTGGCTCCGGCCATCGAGGGCTTCCACTCCGCCATTTCTTTATTGCATTTCGTTCCTGTTAGCTTAGGCTTTAAAAACCCCCAAAAAAATCAAAGATCCATCGCTTAAATCACCCGATCACACGTCCTCGCCGGAGCGCAACTCCGGCCACCAACGTCCATTCCACCTCGCGCTTCGTTTAGGTCCACCAAAGGTCCAGGCACTTTGCCCTGGACCTTCTAACTCTTTTTGCAGGGTCAACGCACGTTGAATCGCGCCTGGGAGCGATTTTGAGGCTCGTCGGACCTCAGCCGAGCTCTCCAGCTCCGCCACCTTCGCCTGAGCACCTTGGCCGTCGCCGAGGCATTTTGAAGCCCCCAGGAGGTAGCCGACGACCCCAGGAGTCTCCACGGCCATTTTGAAGCGCATTCATCGCCGGAGACGCGAGATCGGAGTCGGGGAAGTTCGCCTTCGCCGGCCTTCTTCCCCGTTCTTCCTCCTTGCTTCTCCGCCGTCCGATCGAGCCGCAGCTCCAGATCAAGCAGCGGCCGTTGGATCTTCCTCAGCCTCGACCGTCAGATCAACTCAGGAGGATCTAATCTCAGCCGCACGTGCCGAACCGTCATCGCGCGCCCAGGACACGCCACGTGGATAAGTGGAGCGCTCCCAGCCGCTGGATCGCGCCTCGTCGTCCAGCCGTTGGATGCGCGCCACGCGTCATCATCGGAGCGCAGGAGCGAGGGTATTTTGCATCTACACCCTCGCCATTTTTGTATTTAATATTTAGTCTATAAACTTTCGTCTGTAGTTTAAAATATTTTGTAATATTTGCAAAACAACCCCTAGGCTTTGTTTATTTGCGTTTGGGTCCCTCGCCACGTCACCTCACGTGACCTGTACACGTGAGGTGGTGGGCATTTTGCAGAGGAGCCCCCGTGCGTTTGTGTATTTCGTTTTAGCCCTAAAACTTTCATAGCACGTGTAATATTTCTGGGTATTTTGCATGTTAACCCCCAGACTTTTGTGATATTGCACTCCAGTCCCTCCCAGGCGCGTGCAAGTCACGCGCCCTGGTGGGTAATTTGTAGGCGTGCCCCAGCGGATTTTGTATTTACATTTTGGTTCCAGAAATTGAATATTAAGTTCAATATTTTTGTGGAAATTGCATGTATGCCCCTGGATGTTTTGGATATTGCATTTATGCCCCTGTCAGGCCTGATTAGTAATTGGATGTTTGTTGTAATTATTTGAAATATCATTTTAACTCCAAAAATCCCACAAAAATAGGCTTAAGTTCCTGGATAGGTGTACTTTAACGCTATCTAATTAGTTTTTGATTTTATTTGATTTTCCTATTTATTAAAAATCAAAAACTCTCATTTTGTGCACTGTCTAGCTTAGAAAATACCAAAAAAATATTAAAACACCTCCAAAAATTCCAAAAAAATCACCTAGTGTCTCTTTTATTGTCTTTTAGTGTCAGTCCAAAAATCATTAAAAATCTCAAAACAAAAACACTAAAAAATTAAAAACTCTCAAAAACTTCAAAAATATATATAAAATAGTAGAAAAATCAAAAAAATACAAACTTAGTTTCTGTTTATCCCTTATTTTGTCCTTCTTATTTGAAAAATAGTGTGAAATATTTTTGCTACTGGTTGGTATTTTTAGATTCCATTTTACTCACAGCCAGCCTTGTTTGCACTGTTTTCTCTTATTTCAGCTTTTAAAAATATCAAAAACATCTGGAAAAATCCCCAAAAATCACAAAAACAGTAAAAAAATTATAAAAATTCCAAAAACATTTTACTTCTGAATTTTTGAGTATTTGTGTGCATTTTTATAATTGTATTAGCTTGCCTTTTATTACATTGTCTTTAATTTCCAACATTGAAAAAGGAAATAAAAAAATATAAAATATAAAATATAAAAATCAGAAAATTCAAAAAAATCAAAATACAAAATTAAAAAAAAATTAAAAAAAAATTAATTAAAAATTAAAAACCCACAAAAATTGTAGTTGCTTGCTTGCTTAGTGTAGACACTTCACACACTCACACACTTGTGCATTCATTTGCTTGGACTATACTGTTTGCTCCCTGTGTTCGAACTCTCTGCATACTTGACACTATACACCATTTGTGCAGAGTTAAAAATAAATTTTAACTCCACATTGTTTCTAATTTGTTGATCTTAGTGTGGGTTAATTGTTGATTAATCACGGTTTATTGTGGGTCGCACAGCGACGTATTTAGACCCTCGATAAAACGCGGTTATCACCCCCTCATTGTCGAAGGTACACTCTTGATCGATAGAGGCACACACCTATAAGGAATAGAGCCCCCAACTCTAGACTAGTTCCTTAAGTGCTTGTGTCGGCTCTTGGACCATGTTATTGCCGAAGCACTTGCCTCTGACCTTAGACGAATGGTCCAATGTTCTAATAGTTGTGATACGCTGACTCGGATACAACTACTCTAGGATACTGCACCTGTGAGCTTATAAATAACTGCTTTGTCACTTAGCTCTAAAATAGAAAGATCGAAGATCAAACCTTCCCGGTCTTCACAATATTAAGTTAGTGAATTGAGGGGCTTGATTTGTGTTTGTTTTGTGTGTGTTTTATCATTCTACGCATTTGTGATTTTTCTGTTCATATCTTGACTTGATTATCGTGATCTCCCTTATACCGCCTCTTGAAAGTTGAGATGGATGATTCAAGCAACTATTATCCGGATTTTGCGAATCTCTCTCATTCCACTCTAGTCGGTGGCACTACATTTTGTCATGAGGATTATATCCCATATTTTTCTTTTTGTATATATCCTCCAATAATCCCTCCTATCGAGATGGGTCGTTCTCTCGAATGGACGCACGATTAGCCTACACAATTTGACTTTCCATATCCATTAGGGTAGCCTGCACACCCACAGTGTCGACAATCAGATTTTGAGTACCCACCTCCGCCATCCCCACCACCACAATCACATTTGTTTTCCTTGCTTAGGATGTGCCTTATACCAAGTATATTGGAGGTGGATGAGTCGAGAGTTCTTTCTTCATTCTGTTTCATCACTCCGATCGTTGCTTATACTTAGGGATCTCTTACCCCAAGTATAGGGGAAGTGATGTTGTCCGTTCTCATTTTTATTTCTCATTTCTTGCGATCCCCTTGCTTGTCTCTCAACTTGTTGATAATTCTCTTTTATACTTTGGGATATTTTACCCTAAGTAATGGGGGAGACAAGCTGAGCCGTTGATTTCGTACATTTTAATCTTCGATCATACCCGCTTAGTGTACAATCTCCTGTTCCGATTAGTTGATCCTAAGTGTGTGTGTGGGTGGTGGGGGGGGGAGTGTACGATTGACTTCTCATTCTTTTATTCATTCGTTGTAGTATAGACTTTTCTATACTTAACATGAATTATATCATCCTTTATTCTCTTTTATCTCTATGAGGACATAGTTCGAGCTATGTATATGGAGGGTACTTTATCCATAGCTCATACCTTAATTGTTTTCATCTAAAATCGGGGATGAGTACAAGTTATGTATATTATGCATATTACACCAATACATGTTTTTTTGAAAAAACAAAAAAATGGTTTCTTATTAATTATTGCATTAAAAAAATTACTCATGGTCTTGCATTTCATTTAGCATCTCATGCATCCCTGCATCCTTTAGTTGGTATATTCCTGACACATTCACCATCACTTAAGGCTTGAGGATTTGAAGACACTGAATTTCTGAGATCCTGAGAGACTGAGTTAGCCAGCCTTAATCATTAGGGTTTTAAAACTTAATAATCCACACTTCCCTAGTTTGAAAGATTTGAGCACTATATTGCACTCTTCATCTCTACCCTCTAAAGAATATGATCAACACATCACTTTCTCAACTGCATGATTGATGAGATGAGTTGAGTTATCACTTGAGGAACTAGGACTGGATCTTTGAGTCTAGGCCTGATTTAATGATGCTCGAGGATGGGATAAAGTTAATGAAGGCTTCAAGAAACCTGAGTATCTGCAAATCCTAGCCAGTATGTGAATAAGTTCGCATGCTATCATTTGATATCTACCTGTGTGACATGGTGTGATGAAACCTAATTAAATTGTTGATCAGTGTGCGTCAACTCTTAGTAAAAGTAGTGGAGCTAGACAAAAAGAAAAGAAAAGAAAGGAAATGAATATTGAAAGAAAAGAGCTCACAAACATCAAGTCAAATTACAAAGAGCATCCGCCAAAGACAAGCGCTCCCAACTATTTCAAAGTGTCCCCTTGGACCAAATGCTATTAGGACCAAGAAATCAGGCTAGCAACAAAAAAATATCTGCATTGTATATTGATACATGTCTGGGTGTCGAAGATATCTTAGATACTCAAAAGAGGTACACCCCGGTGTACTCCCAGGAAAACAAGTGCAGACGACTCCAAATTCTCTTAACGGATACATTGATCAACAACAAAAATATACTTGTATTGAGTAATAAGGCACTCGAGAGGCTCCTTATTCCAATGTGAGGGAGAGAAGAATTTACACAATCATATGCCCCCATCATCTGCCCGTCCATCTACACTTTCAAGTTTGACAAACTAATAAGATGTTGGATTGAATGCAAGAACCGACTTATTCCCTAGTGTTGAGGATTAGGACTAGAGGAGAGTCTCCTGGACTGGGACCTTGGGTGACATCTTGACTCGACTCTCATGAATGCAGTACACTAAAAGTCATATCCTTATATTATATGTACAAATAGAGAGTCTGATAAATAGAGAAGTTGGATTCCTTTTAATTAAAGCATGGTTAAGCCCGGAATTTTAGGATCACTCAAATTAAGGGTCTTTGATGAATTGAGCCTTGGAAATTTCACATGCACAATCAGGGATTTATCCAACTAAGTCATTCATTCATTGATGCTCGGGGACGAACATGGGTTAAGTATAGGGGTATGATGAATTTCATATTCAATAAGCTAAAATTGGTTAATTAGGCACTGTTCCCAAAATCCATATGCATTTAATAATTAATATATCATCATTAGCATTCATATATGTGTAAATAATATTCGCACTTCATCATGCATAAATACATAAAATAAGGAACCAAAAATCCAAGTGTAGGTTGACCTGAAAAGCAGCTAACTTTCTCAATTTTTAATTAATTTATCCTAACTCTGATTGACTTAAAACCACTTCTATTGTGTATATATTACTAACAAGAATAAAAAAATATAGAAAAATGGCTAACTCAAATAAGTGACAGATAAATAGAAAACCTAATTTCACATCAGATGGACTAAAACATGCATATCATCCACACATAGTGTCCGATTTTGGTCTACTCACTCTTAAAATACTCATTTTCAAATACCTTCGAAACAAGATCAATTTCGTAAAATTCGGAGCTCATATGTGAAAGTTGGGTTCTGGGCCTCTTTTGCGCATTTTATATTTTTGCAATTTTTGACCTGAGTTTTATGTGTATAATTAACCTATTTGGTTTTATTTCTTTTTCATTTGTATTATTTGATGAAAGTTTTATCAAGCGACATAAAAATCCAAACCCAAATCAAGACTGAAATCAAAGAAACTAACTGTGTCCGGGTGACCTTTGTGAGTCTGTACAAAATTTGCTTGTTTCGTACTTCTATTTTATTTCCTTTTTTTCTATTTATTAAAAATCCAAAAAATAGATTAATGTGTAATTAAGTGCCTTTTATTTTATCGTATTTTTAGATTTTTTATCCTCTTTTAAAATCATAAAAAAATGTAAAACTCCAAAAAACTGGTATCTATATACATGAAGAACCACCAAAAATACCACTGAGCACAGATTACTTCTTTTTCTCCTGGTTCCTTCATGAAAGTTGTAGATCTCGTCGAGGAACAACTTTCGTGAAGGAATTTTTTGATCAGAGATCTCTTTCTATTTCTTTTCTATTTTTTCTTTCTTTTTTATTTTTGAATTTTTTAGGGTGACATGTGACAGCCCCTGGGCTTGCCATGTGGCTTCTCCAACTGCCCCCTAGTGATGTGCCTAGCACGTGACCGTCTCCTTCTTCCCTGGCACGTGCCATACACGTGCAACCCCCTCTCCCGTGCATATGTGTGCGACACATGCCTTCTTCTTTCCTCCTCCGGCCGTTGTGCTGCCTCCCACCTCCTCTCTTGTAACTGTCATTCACCACCTCGCCATGGCCGTTACCCATCTCCTGCATGTAATGCCCCTCCTCCTCAACCGTTCTCCCTCTCCCTCTCGCGTAACACCCCTCCCTATAAATCCTCACCCGCCGTCGATCATATGTCCCATCCACCCACTTCAGAGCTTTTCTCCTCCAGCCGCTAACCCTTGCAGGTGACAACAATAAAGGAATCTTGCGCAGGAAATGATGAGGGGAGGAGGCGCGATGTGATCCTCGGCTGAGTCTCATTTGAGTAGCAGCTCGAGCTGCTGGATGTCATGCCCTCGTTCACTAGGGTCTTCGAGCGAAGAAACGCAAGGACCTCTATCTTCCTTGTTCGCAGGTGAACACCCAGCCAACTACATCCCATCCTTCTTCCCTCCTCTTCAATTTCTGTCTACCTTCCAGAATCTCATCACCTCCGACCTTTCAAAGGTCAGAGCCTCGATCCTCACGCCAGCACCGATCGATCTTCATCACCTTCAATTCGACCTCTGACTAATCGCTTCATCTACACTTCCCCTCCATCTCCAGCCTCGCTCAGGATGGAGTGCTAGCTCCTTCTCCTCCATCTACGATGGAGCACCCGTTCCCCCTTTCATTTCCAGCTACATCTGCATGTACATCACCGAAGAGCATGCTCCAGGTAGGAGCTCCAGCCATCGGTTGTCATCGTCGATCCCCAGCTGCTCGCCCGTGTGTCGGCCAAGCTCGAGCTCCTCCGCCCTCGACCAAGATCCTTTGCCGATCGCTCCAGCATCGTAGGGGCCAAGCTCCGCCGCCTCCTGCAGCCCACGCCTCTGCCTTGGCGTCGCTCGACGTCATCTGCCACCGCTCCAACAGCTGTTGGATCAAGGGATCCAACTGCCCTGCCGTCGCCCTCCGATCCTCATCCTCAACCTCTAACTGTCGTTGGATCAGGGGCTGACCCTTGATCCAACAGCTCACGCACCTCCACGTAGATATCCCCAACAACGACACCATTTGATGAACTTGAATATCACCTCTTTAATAATAGAGAATTGTTGTAGTATATGAGGCAAAATGCGGTCGATCAAAAACCACAAATTTGAATAGGTGGAGTATTTTACTTGGCAAGTATAACAAGGTCAAACATAAGAAATGGTGATTTTTAGTTGTGTGATTTTAAATTAATTTAAATAATAATTAAAATACAAGGTTAATTTTTGTGTTAGAAAATAAAGAGAAAAGAGATGCTATGTGAATGCGATGTAAAATAATAGAGAGGATTATTAAGCACATGATCTGTGACTTTGTTTTTTAATCCAAATAATACTAATCAATATCCTAAAAATAGGTTCACAGATCAAGAAGGATTGAAATCAAGAGAGATTCAAATTAATTCTAGCGCTTCAGGTAAATAGATCAATTGATACTCATAATAATTTCAAAGCAGAATATCTGTCCTCAAAATTTATGTGATTTAGTTCCTCAAATAATGAACAATAACAATAAAGGAATAAATCTTAATTAAACTCCTATAATCAGATCCAATTTCTCCCAAATTATTTATAAAAAATCATCGCAAAATATGTTACTGAAAATAATTAAATTTTCCTTTTTAATGGAGCCCCTACAAAGATCAATTCTTCAAATAGTATAATTAATAATCCCGAGAGAATTATTCAATTTAAAGTACTCAATAGAATCCCTGCAAAAATAGATCGTCAATTTTCTCGATAAAATACAACACGAAAGTATCATAAATCTACCTGCATATATCAAGAGGTTAAGCAAATAATCATCATCAATAAATATTATCTGATATGTGCACAAGAAAGAGCACATAAATAGCTTCAAAACGACATATTGTATGCTAAAATCAGAGTTCAGACGTGAAAGATATGCTCAATTAAAATAGTAGGGGCTAAATGCAATAAAAAGTTAAGTTTTCTTCTCAATTTGGTCCCTGAAGGGACTTGTCTGTAATATTAAAAACTCGAGGGGATCTAGCACAATTTTTCCAATGATGCATGTGAGTTGCACGTGCGGGCTGAGGCATGGACTTCATTGCTTTTTCTAGAACTATAGGGAGTTCGTCGAAAATTTCTTTCACCCCACAAGCACCTCACGTGAGATGAAGCTAGGCGGACGGGCCAAGGGCAGTGCGGTGGTGCAAGCAAACATACAGGCTGAGGAGGCAGGCGCGCGGACACACCTCTGTGGCTGGTGGTTGGTGAGGAAAGCTTGGAGGCATGTTGTGGCAGCCTAGCGCAGGAGGCTGGGGCAAGAGCGGTGCAGGGGACGCCACACAGCTACGTACGGCTGGGCGCGTGAGGTGAGGTGGATGGGCGCTGGTGGACTGCTGCTGCGCGGATGAGTAGAGCAGCGGAAGCGATCGTGGAGTGCGATGCTGAAGAGAGAGAAATGACGGGCTGGAACGACGGTCGCTCCTCCGTGCGCGGTGAACGATGTGCTGCGGATGGAAGCTATTGTGTTGAGGGGTGTAGATCTCCAGAGAAATGTGAGGATTCATACTTCTACAAGGTGCGTCGAATAACAGGTGCAGTGATGGAGGGTGGACTTCTCTTAGGGGTGGTGGAGCAGGCGCACGGTTGAGGACTGGGAGGTGGTGGTCGCCAGGAAGGTGGAGGAGGAACACCTAGGAGAAGGGGAGCAGAGGCTCACTCCCGATGTTCTTGCTTCAATCCTCATCATAGGAGAAGCTCTGCAACATCCGGGAGATGCTGTCACGAAGGTTTTGAGCCCTTCAGATCATGCCCAAGGAGATGGAGCTCATCATCGCCTCCAGACTTTCCTCTGAAGCTGTCACCTTCGAAGGATCTGTAGCTGGGGCACCACTCATGCAGATGGTAGATGCGCAAAACATGGACATCGATAGAAGCTTTTATAGGAGATGGTTGTTGTAACGGCTGAGAGTAGAGGAAAGGCTGGGCAGAAGCGTTGCGGGAGGCGAGAGGGGGCGGTTACATGCAGCGAGTAACAACGGCGCAGGGCGAAGGCGACAGTTACAGGGGAAGGACGAGCGGTGCTGGGAAGGGGAGTCAGTGGGGGTGCCACGTGGCAAGCCTAGGGGTTGCCTCCTGTCACCCCAAAAAATTTCAAAAATAAAAAAGAAAGGAAAAATAGAAAAGAAATAAAAGGAGATCTCAGCTCAAAAAATTTCATGCATGAAAGTTGTTCATCTCGACAAAATCTACAACTTTGATGAAGCAATTGGAGCAAAAGAAGTCATCTGTGCAAAGTGGTGTTTTTGGTGATTCTCCATGTATATAGAAAACTAGCATTTTGGAGTTTTGCATTTTTTTATTATTATTTTAAAAGAGGATAAAAAATCTAGAAAAATAAAATAAAATAAAATACACTTAATTACACATTAATCTATTTTTTTAGATTTTTAAAAAATAAGAAAATAGGGAAATAAAATAGAAGTACGAAACAAGCAAATTTTGTACAGACTCACAAAGGTCACTCGGACACAGTTAGTTTCTTAGATTTCAACCATGATTTGGGTTTGGATTTTTACCGCTTGATAAAAATTTCATTAAAAAACACAAATGAAGAAGAAATAAAATCAAATAGGTTAATTATGTACATAAAAACTCAGGTCAAAAATCATAAAAAGATAAAATGCGCAAAAGAGGCCCAAAACCCTACTTTCACATATGAGCTCCGAATTTTATGAATTTGGTATTGTTTTGAAGGTATTTGAAAATGGAGTATTTTAAAAGTGAGAGAACAAATCGGACGCTATATGAGGAAGATATGCACGTTTTAGTCCATCTGATGTGAAATTAGATTTTTGGTTTATTTGTCACTTATTTGAATTAGCTATTTTTTGTAATTTTATTTATTCTTGTTAGTAATGTATACACGATGGAAGTAGTTTTAGGTCAATCTGAGTTAGGATGAATTAATTAAAAATTAGGAAAGTTAGCTACTTATTAGATCAATTTACACTTGGATTTTTGGTTCCTTATTTCATGCAATTATGCATGATGAAATGCGAATATTATTTACACATGTATGGATGCTAATGATGCTATATTAATTATTAAATGCATATGGATTTTGGAGAACAAAGCCTAATTGACCAATTTTAGCATGTTGAATCTGAGATTCATCAGTCGTATATATGTATATACACGTTAACCATAACTCTTACTTCCATATTTTCAATAATATGGCTATTATACTATAGTGGATAATTATATACAATAAATCAACTGTAAAGAATACATTATAAAATGTATTTTTTTTTTCAAAAAATTGTTTGTAAAATTTTTGAAGCTATTTTACAAAATGATTTAGAAAATGATTGTAAAATGTCTCCAAAAATCTTTGAAAACCTTTGAATTTTTTTCCAAACCATTTGAAAAATAATCTCTTTGTAAAATGATCGGCGGTTCTATAAGTGCTTGAAGAGGAAGGTAGGAGCCGTAGAGAAGCGGGGGTGAAAGCGGTTCTTGACTTTCGAGCGGGAAAATCATCCATTGTCGTCCCAGTGAGGGTCGGGGATGGGAAAAGAAATAAACAACCCCCGTGGGGGTTGCTGGAAGATGAAAGCCCTCCTGTTCCGGTTGTTTCTTGTCAAGGTAGACCAGATAACTCCAAAGACCGCGCGAGAGGTCATGCTGCAAGGTGACTGTCTTCGTGGGTAAGGTGAAAATCAGGGGGGAAGGACCAGGGGTGCTCACGCTCTGTCTATAGAGAGGAAGGAAATCGAGCGAGGTCAGTCAACGTAGGGTCGAGGCTTTCCAGAGCTGGGCGCAGTCAATAGAGAGAGTGCCCCCTCGGGGCGAAGGTTCAGGGCTAGGTCTCGGGGAATATATAGAAGGATGTTCACTTCCCTTCTGGCCTCAGTGGAAGAGAGCGAGGGGGAGGAAAAGCGATCAATAGTCACTGGAAGGGGAAGAGGTCAGGCTCGATGCTTCGTCTCGCAGTGAGTTTTCTCCTTTCGGTAGAGGTAGGATATTTAAAAGTAGTAGTGTGCTTCGAGGGGCAGCGAGGAGGGAAGAAGTTAGACGGGTCCGCAGCACCTTGCGCCCAAATATTCAATCAAGCTCTGCTCCCAACTAATCTAGCCCAGCATCAAGACAGGTGACCTCAGAGCAAACCTAGGTGCTGCCTTGATCTTTCTTTGTCTCGAACCCCATACCCCTATAATAATGGTAGAGTCAGGGGTGGCCCCAAAGCGGAATTGACCTTACCGTGCACTTTTCTTCTTTCTTCCATGCCCCCCTTTCCCCCCTTCTGAGGCTGCTGAGGCGGATTATTGTAAGCCAAGTCGGATGTTGCTTTTTTTGAGTGATTTTCTTCTCGATTTTCCCACGTAGTTCGTCGGTCAAACCAACGATTCTCCTCTTCGTGAAGTCATAGAGAGAGTCTTCACTTTTTCTAGTATGACTTTTAGAAATGCCATGAAAGAACCATCCCTTCCTATTTCAAATGCCTCGGACTCGGAAAGTAATAACGAAAATGGCTGACCCAATAGCTGATTGCAGGCCCGAGGGGTGCGAGCCATAGGTTGATCCCCGAGCACTAAGCAAGAAGATACGTATAATATCTCGCGAGAGAAAAGTCAGGGGAAAAGACCGCACCCACCTGTACTTATACTGCCCTCTTTGACTTCCGACTTAGTTCGAACTGCGGAGAAAGATAGAGAAGAAATTCTGGACGAGCCTCCTTTGGACAGGCTCGTTCCAAAGAGGACCCATGTAGGGTCGGGGACATCTCCTTCCTGCCCACTGTCGATTCTGGCTAGTTGGAGTTCTCCTAATTGTTAGGATGCAGCCGTCAGCAGACTCGCCGGCCGCTCGGGCTCCGCGTTTCAAGTTCCCCAAGAAGTTAGAGGACTGGAGACAGGGCTGCCTTACTGCATTAGAGGAATGGAGATGATCCCGAATCAGTTGTGAAGTGCAGGGAGAAGGCCCAGGCAAGCGATGCCCCTTCACAGCTGATTTGACCTTCGTGGCTGGGAATCACCAGTTGGGGATGTTGAACCGAGGACTGTGTACCCATGGTTTGCAGATAGAGCACCCCCTTTTATATAGTAGTGGAACGGCTCTGAAAGTATGTGACTACCCATTCGGCTCATCATCATCGACTATCGGCTCAGCAACTACCAGACCTTCGACCGGACGGAACGAGGAGACCTAGGATGTAGAAGATCATAACATGAGCGATTCGACAGATTTGGATTCAAATATTTCAACTCATATGGTACTTCTCTTTTCTTTTCTCTCTGCCCTTATCTCGCTTTATACTATCGAATCTTCTACTCTCCGTGGACTTGCCCCTTCGAGGAGCCTTTGAAAAAGAAGCTAGGGGTCAATCGACATCCTTCTTTCACCATATCGTATGCTTGCTGCCGGGAAATGGAAAGAAAGGCTCTTTCAATGGGGCTTGTCTCATAACTTTGGTGTCAAGGTAATAGATATGAATAGTCATCGACTCCCCGGAAAGGGTAGTGACGGGAGTCGAGTCCAAACACTCAGACCAGTACTGTTGGTCTTCTTCGTGCCCGTATGTGTCAGCCTGAGTGAGCAGCATAGACAAGGATGGATTTGTGAATGAGAAATAGAGATTTCCCACCTTCATCAGAATCAATGGGTTAATGGCAAATTGGTCAAGTGGGAAGCTTGCCATTACTGCTATCTTCCCCTGGTCGGACGGAGCAAACATCGGCCGAGGTTCTGGCTAAAGACTCGACGGTAGAGCTTACGGGCAAGGCAAGGTATATCAAAGTCTACCCTTCAAAACGGACTTATGAGCTCCGAGAAGTCTAGCTTTTCCCCTATGCTCTTCTTCTAGATTCCGATAGGGAATAAGCCGGGCGCATGGAGGGCACTAACTAGCCCGAACTCCCGAGACTCTTTTTCGCTTACCGAGACACGTCATGTTGAGGTTAGGGTCTTGGTCAATCCACCTACTGCTATTATATATTAGGGCCCGCTTCGACGCTTCTTTGGTGAATATTGGATATTGGGGGATTTCTTTTCCTCTTGGCGAGCTCCTACTACTTTGATTAGCTTGAATTGGCTCCTGACTGGGCGATATCCCTTCTTCAACACAACATAGGTCATCGAAAGGATCTCGGATGACTCACCAAAGCACGAAAGCGGTACCACTAGGTTTGCTATACTCTCCCATTTCCATTCGTCGAAGGGGTAGGGCTTGCAGTAATCCCCCCGGTCGTCAGTGCTCTGCCTTAACCCGTTGGCATACCAGACATCGACTTTTCTAGTAGATTATAGAAGAAGTCGGGCATTAAAGTCACCTAGTTTACTCCCCCCATTTCTTTCTCGCCCTCTAAATGACTATCTTCTGACATGTTAGAAGCAGTGATTTGGTGTGCTGGCATGAGTGCGGAATCCCGGTAGGATTAACGATGATTCAGAGCGGACTGAAGAGAGGCTCCGTCTGTTCTTCTTCGCTCAGGCCCATTCCCAGAAAAGAAGTAGGCTTTCTCTCCATTCCGCCTCGTTGAATGTGTCGCCTACAGCCTTTCTGGTCTGCCGGGCATTGCGGACCGGGAACCGACAGCTTGCTCATTCCCCAACGGCTACCTTTGCCCTTTCTATCAGATCAGGCAAGCTCTGAAGTCAGGGGAATTTTTCATACTCCCGGTATATATAGTCAGTGCGAGGGTCCCCAGACCTTTCATTCCCTCATCAGCCGAGGGAGAAAGGATGGTATAGAATGCTCTCTCTTACCCCGTACTATTTATTGAAAGAAGGCTCTTTCCCCGACCTCTCGATCCTCCATAACATAAGCAGCGGATTCTACAGCAATAGTCCCTCGGACTCGGAAAGTAATAACAAAAATGGCTGACCCAATAGCTGATTCCACAGCTGCCACTGTTGGAACTAATGAAGCAAATGATTGACCCATCATATCATCCAAAGAAATGGACCCTAGGATTGATCTGACGAATGGACGAGAATTGAGGAAGTCAATGGAACATGGAGTGGGGAGTTCCAGCGCGGGGCGATAAGGGTTTGAGAAATCTTGCAAAGTGGAGAATTAGTTCTTTTCTCTATAAGAGGTGGAATAGAATAACCCGGTTGAAGCGTAATGATCATACGTCTGTAATTGGAATGCTTTGTATGTCCCAAAAGAGGTCCCATTCTTCTACCCTTTCCGGGGAGGTCCCCTCTACAGGTCAACCTAGGCCTTCTCTCTTCTTTTTGAATAGCGTACTTTTTCGAGCGGTGTAACAAAGGACTGTCGCTCCCGGGTCCTTCACATGCTGCCCCATAAGTGAACCGTGATTTCAACCGGCGGCCATATAGGACGAGGTATCCATGCTAGTGAGAATTCGCGATATAATAGCCTGTAAGCATAGCAATTCTGGTCGAACCACCGAACCACGCATCTTTTTTTGTGGGAGGGTACTCTGAGTAGAGGATTCGAACTTCTCCCAAATTCTTTTTAGTAATGAACAAAAAAAACAATTTGTAAAAATTACTTGTAAAAATATTTCATGAAAATTCTTTGCAAACTTATTTGCAAAATAAGTATTCAAAATATATGACAAATGTTTAATAATACCCTCACAAAATTCTTGAAATAAAATATGTATAAGACATGTATATACCTTGTATAAAATTCTTTGTGAATACATTGAAATTCACTAACTCCCCTATTTTTTGATAATTCCATAAATTTTTGGAAAATCCCAAAAATACCTAAAATTTTGAAAATGTTTTTGAAATTCCATAAAAAATGTTAAAAACTTTTTGAAAATCCATAAAAATATTCAAAACCATAAAATTGTTTCACAAAAATATTTTCTTGCATTGCATTGCATTGACAATTTTCTGAATGATTTTAACAATTGAACAAGTCTAAGTAAAATCTGAAGATTGGATCTTAGTCTAGACCTTAATCCATTTAATCCATGGCAACCTTATAGGAGCTGGAAATACGACTTTTCAGGTTGTGAGACTTATTTTTTTGAATCCACAAGACTATATTCACATGTTATCTCGATTAACCTAAGTAGAGTATTTCAAAGCGCACACACGACTCTTACTGATAATGACCTAACTTTAACACCATACTTTACACTTAGCTCAACTATGAGAAGGTGGTGGAAACACACGTAGTCACAATAAGGGACCAGTGCCCCCAACCCGTATAGTGGCATGGACATCTAAAGACAAGACGTTGTGAGTTGCAATAAAGCTTCAAAAGAGGGATAGTCTACTAGCTCAGAAGGAAAAATTTCTTATATAAATGATGTTGTATATAGTACCTAAAAATAAAAAATAAAAAATTCAAAAATAATATACAGGTAAAAGTCAAAGATAAATTCAAATCCCGTCAGACTATGTATGAAATAAGCAAGCCATTATTTTTCGAAATCAATATTTCAAGATTGCCCGCAACAGGAGACTTGGCTACACAGATTAAACTCCATAAAATTTGTGACTACATTGATAACAATCCATTCTTCTCTCTACCCCTTCTTCTTGAGACGGTTGTATTTGAACTTAGAAGGAAATACCTCGATCCTCGAGAAAAGAGTAGCTAGATCGCGGAATTAGGGTCATCTTATTAAGGGAGATTGTTCCTTGCTATTTGTAAGGAAAAGAGTTACATGCACTTTCACTATACAAGGAAGACTCATAGTCATAAGGATTTACGTATGAATAGAATTTTCCTGACATGGCTATTGAGGAGACCTGAACAGAGATTTGTAGAACTTGAGGGCTGTTAAATTTTAGATCCTATTTCTAATAAGGTTCCAAACAAACCAACAATCCAAAGGTCTAAACTGAGCTTCAAACTTTGATTTTGTGAATGCAAGTTTAAAAATCACAATCATTCACCTTTCTTTATTTTTCTCTTTTGTATCCCTTATTCTTCTAATAGGTGTCTGCTAAGGACTAGCAAAGGTAAGTATAAGGAGGTGATGAATAGTCATTCATCTACCTTTTTTATTCTGTTTTGTATTCAAAACCCTATCAAAACATATGTGAATCCATCTAACTTGTACAAATTAATATTAATTATTCATATGTAATTAACATGTAAGTAATGTATAAATACATGTATTTAAATCCAAAATAAAAGGATAAAGAAAAGGGAAATAAATGAAGTATCAAAGATACTGAATGACCCTAAAACCTAATACCGATATTGACTTGGTTGACAAGGAGTAGAATAGGAAGAGATAATGGTCTACACTGTATATAGAAACCCTAATGTATACTCTTCAAAATAAGCCATTTTTACTTGATTTTATTTTACATGTATATACCTTAAATAATAAAATGTTCAACACAAAACTTGTAAATAAAAATACATAGAAAATTATAAAAATAATTCCCAAGAAAAATAATCACTACAACAATTAAGATATATAGTGACATTTATTTTGTTAAGAGCACAACGATTAAAATGTCGCTAAACCATCTCGTGATGAATTTATGATTCGTTGTAAGAATCGTTGTTATATAAGTTGTTAAATTTTTAGCAACAATTATTAACCGTTGAGAGATTTAAAACTGCAACAAATAAAAATCGTCATGAGATTAAATTTAATGACATATAAAAACCGTTGCCATTTGGATGTCAACGATTTTTTGTCATTATGTAGAGCTTATTATTTGACTCTTTTAACATATAACAACGTTTTTTTCCATCACTATTTGCAATAATGCCAACAAATAATTTATCATTAAAATAAATTATATGATCAATTCATCATTATATAAATTAATATTACCATTTATTTATTGATTATAATTGCATATATTAACTGATAGCATGCATGTATCAACATTTTGTTTCATTTCAATATCATCCATGAATCTCCAAACAAAGGCCACTAGTTGTGAAATCACCTAAAGATAAAAGCCAATCAAATGTTAACCAAATATTATTATGGATGAATCAAAACATCAACATAGTGAGAAATATTATAGCTTGAAACATCATCAATATCAATCATGAACCATTAATGTCTTAGAAAAATCAAATGCTCATTTGTTAGAATCTGTAGACAGTTCATTCGATAAATCAGGAACCTGTACCATTGAAAAGAAAAGTTATTAGCATAAATCATGATAGTATCTTCAACATCATGATAGTAATTAGCAAAATAGATACACTTTCATTTACAACATTTCTCAGAAAACAAAAAGAAATAGTATTCCAGACTGATTTAAATCGAACTCTTGTAAATATTACAAAGGATTTGTTGGCCAGGCTAAGAGACTATCATGACAAAAAAGAGAGTTTAAAAAAACTAGATAGCAAAAAACTAGACAAACTAATAAGACATTTCCCATCTGACATACTGAACAATTCCAATATCCCATTTAAACTGAGTTCTAGATAAATGTCTAGAAGGATCTCAACCAACCATGTGTTATTGTAGCTCGTTGGGTTATATTTAGTTGATATTATGTTTGTTTGGGTTAATTATATCCCTCGTTATGTTTTGTTACTTTGGAAATTAGGTTTTGGAATTTTGATAAATAGGAAGAGTTAATTCAAGTGTTTGGAATTTTAGCAATTGGCGTAGAATAATCCATCACAATGGTTCTGCCGATTTAGATCCGTCGTGAAAGCTCAAATTTGTTGTAGTTGTGTGCAGGAAGGATATTCCACTAATATTAGCATTGGTAACATCCATTTTTTAGTATGTTTATAGAATAATTAGTTTATTTATGAATTATTTATTTTTATGTAGTTTATTTTAGCATGCAATTTGCATGTTTAATGAAGAAAAAATGGATGCAATTTTACCAACGATTTATCTGTTGTTATAATAAAATAGTGAAGAATGCAAATAATCGTCACTATTTCTAATATAAATAGTGACGAATAGATACAAGCGTCACTATGTTAATGGGTTTGCAAATATGATGAATCCACGATTCATCATCTCAACATCTTGATCTTCAAAATCCACGAGTAAATTCCCTAATAAATATCCATAAAATCAATAAATTAACAAAATGACTCTTGTAAATAAAATACACTAATTATTGTATATAAGATTGTACAAAATGAATTAACATAAAAAGCCGCAAAAATAAAGGAGTTGTATACTTGTAAATAGCCCAAAACTTCATGTATTTTTAATAATTTCATTTCAACTCCTTTTTGCCTAAATTCTTTCTCTAACTTGTTTATAAAAATGTATATAAAAATACAAAAATACAAAACAAATTTCATCTCAAATAAATGCTCCTAGATCCCAAAGAGAAAAGGCCGTAAAGTCCAACTTCCAAGCTAAATTCCCGCTCCGTATGGACTCCAAATTCACCAAACTCACTTTTAAAGTTCAAGTTAGAAAATTATCTATCCAATGGAAGTGATTTAATTAAAATCGGAGCTCATTTGCAAAAGTTGGGTCTTGGGACCTAGATGTACATTGTATACCATGTATATATTCATTCTTTGTTCATTTTTTATCTTACCTTTCTTAATTTCTAAAAAATACAAAAAAAATCATGCTTGTGTTGTATTTTATTTATATTATTTTATTGTATTTTTCCGTTGTAAATATCTCTTATTAAAAAGACAAAAAAATATGTACATGGTGTTTTGTATTCACTTGTAAATTCACCATTATTTTTTTCCTTCTTTATTTTGTTGTATTTAAAGTAGCCTACTTTATTTCATTTTTATTTATTTAATTATTTTACATTCTCTACAATAACCACCATTCAACTCTCTTCTACCACCAACCTCCATTCAACCCCACCATTTCTTAAACCTCCCATTCAACTCCATTAATAAAATAACCTCCCACCATTTTAATAACCTCTCATCCCATCATCTTTATATACCTCTCATTCTCCTCAATTTTGCCTTTGATCCATCTTTATGTGAGGAGAGCCTAGTTCCCTGAGTTGAATCGGTGACAGCGACGCAACCGCGGTCGAGCGACGACGACCCTCTCTCCGGTGTGATCCGTTGGCTTTTTGGCCAACATCGCAGCCGCAACCGCGCGCTGCTCGAGCTCATCGCACGCCGGCGATTCGAGCGAAGACCGTGCTCACGAGAGCAATCCATAGGCGACCATCTCCATCGTAGGTAAATTTTCCCTTTATTTTAGTTCATTTGGTATTTTTGCAATTTTTTTAGCACATCATTTCCCCTCACAAAAATCCATCATTTGTTTATTTCATCTTCATTACCACTACCACCAACATTTTATATCATCTCCACATCACCGTTTTTTGTTCCCTTTCTTTTTTATGTAAGTATTCTCATTTAAAGAAAATTAAAAAAAATTAAAAAAATTTAAAAAAACAAAAAAGGTTTTTGTTTAGCACCATCATCATAGCATTTTTTTATCACCATCTCCATTTTACCATCACCAACACCACCTTCCACCTTCGTTCCCTACATCATACCATCATCACCGCCATCTTCTCATCTTCATTTCCTATAAGAAAACAAAAAAAATTTTAAACAAAAAAAATAGGTTTTGATCATAGCAGAATTTTTTTAAAAAAAATCAAAAAAAAAAAAAAAATCAACGGACGGGGGAACAGCAGCTCACAGCCGCCGCCCCCCCATCCCCTTAGCTTCCCGCCGCACTGGCGCGCCGCCTCCTCACCGCCCCGGCGCGCCGCCTCCACGCCTCCGCCCCAGCGGTTCGCCGCCCATCGGCCTCCTCTCCAAGCGGCTGGCGCCGCCCAGCCGGCCGCAACCCTCAGGTGCGCCGCCCACCTCCGCCTCCAGCGGCCCCTCACCGCCGTAAGCCCCCTCCGCCAGCGCACGGCCGCGCGTATCCCCGCGCGGAGCCGCCGACCTCCGCCGCCGCCTACCCTCAAGTTGGGTTCCTTTCCATCACCGTGAACTGTGGAGAAGAAGGTCCTTCCATTTTCTTTATTTTTTTTATTGTTGTGAAAATTGCAAGTGTTTACTTTTATGTTTCAGTAATTACAAAAACATCCCTGTACATGTTTTTGATGTAAATATAGTTTTCTGAATTTGCAAGTACAACCCTGTGTTCATGCGTTAATTTGGACTTCATTTTGGTGTCATTTTATTCAAAGAAAAATACCATTGTGACGAGCAACTAATTGCCTACATTTTGACCATTTATTTGTATTTTTGTGAGTAATGGGTAATTAATTAAAATTGTTTAACTGAAATTTTACATATTTTACCCATTCCGTGCTCTTAAAATTATATCTCATACATGATTGCTCTAAAAATTCCACAAAAAATATATACGATGTCTTGATATGTGATGAGTTTACTGTCCAAATTTCATCTAAAATGGAGTTGTCTTGTGCTTGAAATAAATCATAGAGTGTTTTTAGTATTTGATTTTTAATTAAATCCACGTATATTCTTTTTGCGAAATTTCAAGTCTCCTGAATTGCACATTTAAGTATCTTTTTGAGATAATTTGCGCTCGGATTAATTTGATAACGTGGATTTAATAGGAATTAATTACTCATTTCCACTATGTTTTCACTAAAAAATTCATAAAAAATTCATAACTTGTCAAAAAATTCTAAAAAAATTACTGTAGTCTTCTTAAATCATGTTTTAGTTCCAGTAATTTTTTCATAATTTTTGCTTTCTGTTTGTGTGATAAATTGCGAAAAAACCCATAAAAAGTGTGCATTTTCATTGTTGCATTTTAACCCTTAAAATTCTAAAAAAATATGTTTTGTGTTCATCACTGGATTAAGATTCTAGGAAAAATATAATTTTGCTAAATTGGACTAATTTGACATTAAAATTAATTTGGCCTTGTTGTGTGTTTTCTTAGTGTTTTAATTCAACCGCATCTTGCATTGGTATTTCTTTTTGCATTAAAAAAATCTAAAAAAATACCGTTTCGATATCTAGATCTTAAATTTGTAAATTAAACCCAAGTTGTTCCTTTGCCTCCCTGAGTTCCACCCCGGACTTGCCCGGGATATAAATTAAAGCCGAGACACTCTTCACGGAGATCTTCTCTCGGTTCTGACCGAATCGCTAAGTACACGTATTACAATGGACACGAATTAAATATCGTATTTAGCGACTCGTCAGATGGCGCCGTTGCCGGGGAGGCAAACGGCTTAGGGATTAGTTTAAAAATTTAGATTTGGATTTTCATTTACTCGGGTAGTCTGACCCCCGAGCCACTTGTATTTATTCCATTTTTTTGCAATTATTTCTCTTTATATTTTTATATATATCTTGTTGTTTATCTCTCTAATATAAATTTCATTTTCCTTGCGAGGGCCTGGTGGACTTGGAGTGCATCGGAGGTCGACGGACGCGACGCGAGTTGACTGTGAAGAGCGAGGAGAACTAGTTTATCTTCGAGAGAATTTTTTGTAAATTGTTGTAATTATTTAGCTTGCTCTTTATAGCGACTCTTGTTTGAGAGCTCGCGCATGTAAAAAGACTTAGGCATTATTTGTGGTGTGTCGAGCCTGTTTCACTCTCCGGCGAGGGTGGGACTTGACTTGAGTGGCGAAATTAAGGATTAGGCACACGGTAGTTTAGATTCAAACTTGTTTGTGCCCATCGTAAATTAGGCCACACATATCTTAGAAGATTCACTTATCTTATAAGATTCATAATGAGACGCACATAGACACGTACTATTTAGCTCAAATTCAATCAATTCTTCCCCGCTAATAGTATACTGTTTAGGTGCGGTTTCCTCGATCTGCATGCATTTAGTGTAATATTTACAAATTCAGTTTTGCATAACGCATGAAGAGTGCTGGGATTCACTGTAAGTATACCTTCTTCTGAGCATGCATCATAGTTTCTCGTTTGCATTCTGATTTCCGATTCCCCTCTTGTTTTACAACTTAAGGTTAAAAGGAAATTGGGACTGAACGGTAGACGTGCTTGTGTGTTCACATAAATTTCAAGTGATAACCTAACTCTAAAATTGGGACTGAATTGTGCAGGTCGATCTAATTAATTGGAATAAAAAGAACCCTTGTTCTCGGGTGCATAAAGCCCTCATTGTTTGTTTTAATTGCAAGTGAGAGAGAGACGACCCTAGGATAGAGCCAAGTCTGAATTTCTTACTTACTACTGATTCTTTCTTTTTAGGCGATTAGCTACTTTTCAGTGAGGATTTACGGGTAGCCGGTAAACGGTCCGGACTTCCTTAGCAGAGTGGGAGGTTTAGAGGACGCATTAGTCCTCAAGGAACGGGTAGCCGTATTTATACGGTCCGTACTTACTCCTATACTGGCTGAAAGTAGGTCAAACTAGTCGTAAGAACCGGGCCAGTCTGTAGGAAAATACGGGCACCTAACAGCTCGTTAATCTTTCCAAGATTGTATTCTCACCAACTAAAATTGATCAGATAAATCGGCCGAACTCTTACGGCCATCATGTGTGGAGTTGGTGAAATTGGGGGTTTGAATTGCGTTTGTATTTATGTGAGTTCACTCCGCACATTTACGTGCACCGTAGAACTAGCGCCTCATTGATTATCGTGATCTAATCGGTTCTTTTGACATCGAAGATGACTGATTGGGGGGATATTTATTCGGACTTTGCGAATCTCTCGTTGAACCCTTCAAAAAGTACATCTTCAAAGGTCCAAGCGCAACTTGGACCAACCTGGACTCATGACCCTCTTGAGCCCAGGATCACTCACTCTCGGGATGGTTACTCTCAAACCATTCCATTTCTCTCTTCCCACCTCACGGAGGAAGACCATCGCCTTGGTGAGAATATCATGATTCATAAATCCTCTTCTAATCAAGAAAACCTTGCTGATTCAGGACATAAAGAAGATTCGAGTAAAATGCCAAAGAAAAAAGAAGAGGAAGAAGAGAACCATGAAGACCCGATGAAAATGATACTTGCCCGATTAGCTGCATCTGAGCAGCAACAAGCATTACTGAGAGCTCAGTTAGGACAGTTAAATGTTGGGGTCCAACTACCGATGGATGCGTCTTATAACCCCGGACAATATCAAATTCATAACTACTTGAGTCCGGCCGAACCCACTGTTGACTTTGAGTTGAAGCCGCACTTTCTGAACCTGCTGCCACATTTTGATGGGAATGCTTCTGAGGAGCCATATGCATTCCTAAGGGACTTTGAGCCCATCTGTGCTAACCTCAAACATAATAATGTTAGCCAGGATTATATTAGGCTCAAATCCCTTCCATTTGCCTTGGGTGGAAAAGCCGATTACTGGGTGAAGAATCTTGGAATCATCGTCACCACTTATGCCCAGTTCAAGGACCTATTCCTAAAGAAGTTCTACCCGTTGAGTAGAACTAACATGATGAGGACGCGAATTACGAGTTTTTCCCAATTACCCAATGAAGCCTTCTGTGATGCTTGGGAAAGATTCAAGGACATCCTGCAAAAGTGTCCTTATCATAGACTAGATGACAACATCTTGGTCCAATCCTTCTTTACTGGTCTCAACCCTGAGATGCAGGGTTTAGTGAGCGCTGCCTGTGGAGGCAGCTATACATCACGAGGAGCGGATACCGTCTGGAGGGTATTCGAGCAGATGGCTGAAACTAGCCGCTCACAGATGGCCAGCAGGGCCTATACACCATCCCCCAGTTCACTCTCATCTGGAGGGGGAAAATCAGCTGTAGTCGATCTCTCTCAGGACGTGATCCCTAGCATGGGACTTCTGGCTGACAAGCTTACTGTAGTCGAGAGGATCGACAGGAGGATTGATGAGTTAGACCGGAGCTCTCCAAACTTCCAAAACAGATGGAGGAGTTGACTGAGAAGGTATCTAAGATAAAGATACCCGCCGTGACTGCACCATCTGCTCCCGTATACCGAGTTCACCATGTTCAGGAGCAGTTGGTGTCAGGGAAATCCCAGCCGTGGGAGCAGGACCAATCCTACACCCACTCTTTCCAGCAGCCACCTCCAGTAGTAGAGACAGTCCAGGAGGAGCCTCCACCAGTTTGGGAGGTGAATGGGATATGGTATACTCAGGACCCTGCCAGGCAGGGAAGTACGGGAGACCGACAGACCTATCAGCGTCCCTCGACCTTTCACAACACCGCATTCACCTCCGCACCACCTCCATCACAGCAGAGCCCTGGATTCCACCCGCCCTAGCAGCAGAGGCAGCAGTACCAGCAGTATGGCCGACAGGGCCATTACCAGACGGGCCAGCAGGGCCCACAACCCCAGCAACAGCAGCAGCAGAGGCAGTACACTGGCCAGCAGGGCCAGTCTTCCCGTTCTTCTTCTCAATCTTATCCACTTCCTTCATCGTCTAGTCCCGTGGATATTCAACAGCAGATACTCGACGAGCTACGTTCCTACAGGAACGAGGTTCAGGACTTATGGGTGGATGTCAACCGCCTGTCAAGATGGCGAGACGAGCAGACTGCACCCTCTACCTCGATCCCAGCCCAAGTTCAGGCTAACCCCAATAGCCTGAACCGTTCTAGTTCTCAGCAGCACTTTGGTCAGGTATACTATTCAGCATCTCCTAAATCTGAACATGAGATTCTTTCGTGTGACGAGGCTAACCACATGTCACTCAGGAGCGGAAGGACCGTGGTCGTACCTGACCGGGCGAGGGACACGAGGAGGGGCATCTCTGGAGCTCTACCTGAGGAGTCTTCAGAGGACGAGGAGGAGAGGCATCATATTTCAGAGCCCCATCAGCATCATTCGAGGATTTCTACTCAGGGAGTCGAGAGGAGGAGGAGAGCACGTATGCAGCATCGTCAGCATGGATATTCTTCTGAATCTACGGAGGACCTTGCATCTCCGGTTGTGGCGGATACCACTCCAGCTTCTATTCCACAACCTATAGTAGATAGTTTAGACTTTGAGTCCATGTTGCATCAAAAAGATTCTTGTATGAAGAACTCTGTTTCCGTTAATGCAAAGAATGATCTTTCAGTTCATGATTCAGATTCTTCATCCTCTGTTTCCCTAGCTTCAATCCCTTTCCCTCGTGCTCTTACGGCAGGAAAGCGCATCAAAAAGATTCAGAAAGATGACCCCGATATGGCACGGTTTTGCAAAGAAAACATCACAGTTAAGGTGCCATTTGATGAATATGTGGCTAACCATCCTGCCTTCCAAAAATACCTTAAGGTGAGATGCACACCTACAAGGGTTAGCAGGAAGAAAGATAACCGAAATATAAAGACACATGTCTTATCAGTAGCCACAACCTATTGTCTCAAGAATCAGACTTTGCCAAAGAAAAAGAGAGACATGGGTGCTCACTATGTGGAGAGTCGTATTGACGACATTGCGTTTGCACGCACACTCTTTGATAACGGTTCTTCGATCAACTTACTTCCCTTAGCATTATATCAGAAATTGGAGTTGGGACCACTTCGCAAATCTAGAGCTTTACTCCAATTCGCATATCGTTCAGTGAAGAGACCTAAGGGAGAAGTAAAGAACGTCGTTATCTCGATTGAGGGGCAGAACTATCAGGTGGACTTCACAGTCTTAGACATGGAGACCCCCAATCATTGGAGAGAATCTCAGATCATTCTCGGGCGACCCTTCCTTAGGACCGCAGGCGCAACTTTCGATTATGGTACGGGAATGATGAAGTTCCGTTCTCCAGGCGGAGAAGTGAACCTTGAGATGAAGCAAACCAAGTGTCAGCGACCCGATTCAGAGAGTAGCACAGAGTACTCATCTTCAGAGGCAGACTGCAGTTTGATTAGCACAGTTGGGATTTGGGGACAGATTCCTTTAGGACAGAGCGAGACCCTTTCATCTGGAGAGGGTATAGTGCATGATGCAGTTTGCCAGGCGTTGTCTGATTTTACTAGAGATGCATCAACCTATTCTCATGATGACATAGAGATCCATCCGGATCTGTCAGTTTCATCCTCTTCGGAACAATCATGGGACATAGATGACGAGTCGAACGTGGCTTTTGCTGATTGTTTGGATACTTGTGACGATCCGACTCCCGATACTTCTGATTTGGTGGCGAGTACTACTCAGCTTAGCCCACCTTCATGCAGCACGGAACCAGATTCAGATTCAGTTCAACCAGATCTGCTTGATGATACCATATTTCCAGAACTGAAATCACTACCTCCTACACTTAAGTATGCCTTTCTTGCGGGACCCAAAGAGAGATATCCTGTCATCATTAGCTCAGACTTGACTTTAGAGCAGGAGTCTAGGTTGTTAGAAGTCTTAGAGAGGAACCGCAAAGCAATAGGCTGGACAGTGTCGGATCTCGTGGGCATCAACCCCGCTCTCTGCTCGCACCACATTTTTACTGAGGATAACGTGAGACCTTCCCGTGAGTTTCAGAGGAGACTTAACCCCAATCTACGGGAAGTGGTGAAGAATGAAATTGAGAAATGGTGCAAAGCAGGGTTTATATACCCTATTTCTGACTCCAAGTGGGTGGCCCCGCTTCATGTTGTCCCGAAGAAGTCGGGAATTCAGATGGTCACCAACGAGGAGGGGGTAGAGATCGCGACACGAGTACCCACGTCGTGACGCGTCTGTGTCGACTACAGACGCCTGAATGCTGCGACCAAGAAAGATCACTTTCCCTTGCCTTTTATTGATCAGATCTTAGAGAGACTCGCAGGGAAAGAGTTCTTCTATTTTCTTGACGGGTACTCAGGCTACAACCAGGTGGCCATAGCCTCTGAGGACCAGGAAAAGACCACATTCACATGTCCATTCGGCACTTATGCTTTCAGGCGCATGCCATTCGGGCTTTGCAATGCCCCAGGCACATTTCAGCGGTGCATGATAACCATATTTGCCGAGATGGTGGGAGATTTCGTGGAAGTATTCATGGATGACTTCTCGGTCCATGGTGATTCTTTTGATACATGTTTAGCGCACTTGGACCGAGTCCTCACGAGGTGTAGAGAGGTGAATCTGGTACTCTCCTGGGAAAAGAGTCACTTTATGGTGACGGAGGGTATCGTGTTGGGGCATGTCATCTCCAAAAGGGGAATGGAGGTTGACCCTGCCAAGATGGAGGTGATCAAGAAACTCGATCCACCTACCAACGTGAAGTCAGTGCGGTCATTCTTAGGGCATGTTGGATTCTATAGGAGATTCATTCAAGATTTTTCAAAGATCGCCCGCCCACTGACTGAGCTCTTAGGGAAAGACATAGAGTTCATTGTAGATCACAGGTGTCTGGAGGCCTTTGAGCTCCTGAAAAGGAAGATTTGTGCCTCGCCTATCCTACAAGCTCCTGACTGGTCTCTCCCCTTTGAGATCATGACTGACGCTTCAGATTTCGCTGTAGGAGCTGTGTTAGGACAACGACGAGAGGGGATTCCGTTTGCGATTCACTATGCGAGCAAAGTTTTAGATCCTACACAGAAAAATTATGCAGTGACTGAAAAGGAAATGCTCGCGGTAGTATGGGCCCTTGAGAAGTTCAGATCATATATTTTGGGCTCTAAGGTGACAATATATACTGATCATGCATCCATTCGATACTTAATGGAAAAGAAGGATGCGAAGGCGCGTCTTCTTAGGTGGATTTTACTCCTCCAGGAATTTGATTTGGAGATAAAAGATAAACCTGGAGTGAAGAATGTTGTGGCTGATCACCTTTCTCGGATTGAACTTAAGGATTCTCCTGATCATGAGCGGATTAGAGAGACCTTCCCAGATGAGTCAATTTGTGTTATTGACTCCCTCCCGTGGTATGCCAACATGGTGAACTATCTTGTCTCCAAGCAGGTTCCCCATGGTTGGACTAGGAGCAGCATTGATCGACTGAAGTCGGATTCGAGGAGATACCACTGGGACGATCCTTTCCTTTTCTTCGAAGGACCGGATTGTATTTGGAGAAGGTGTATTCCTCAGAAGGAATACCATAGTGTCCTCACATATTGTCATTCACTTGAGGCTGGAGGACACCATTCGAGAAAGAGAACCGCTCACAAAGTACTTCAATGTGGATTGTATTGGCCGACCTTGTTTAGAGATGCCATTGATTTTGTGCGGTCGTGCCCGATTTGTCAAAGGATGGGAGGGACAGTTGGACAGAGAGATGAGATGCCCATGCAACCGATGATTATTTGTGATGTTTTTGATACATGGGGCATAGATTTTATGGGTCCCTTTCCCAACAGCCAAGGACATGAGTACATTTTGTTGGCGGTTGATTATTTATCTAGGTGGGTGGAGGCTATCCCAACCCGAATCGCAGACAGCAAAACTGTTTGTAAGTTTGTGAGAGATCATATTATTGCTAGGTTCGGGGTGCCAAAAGTTTTGATATCTGATGGGGGTAGCCACTTTGTGAATCGAGATATGAGATCTTTAGCTAAGGACTATGGATTTGAGCATAGAGTTACTAGTCCTTACCACGCACAGTCCAACGGCATGGCAGAGGTTTCGAACAGAGAGGTGAAGAGCATTTTGCAGAAATTGGTTCGTCCCGATAGGAAGAATTGGTCTCAACTTTTGGACCAAGTTCTGTGGGCCTATATGACAGCCTACAAGACACCATTGGGTACTTCACCATTTAGAATGATATATGGCAAGCCATGTCATTTGCCCGCAGAATTGATTCATAAATCCGAATGGGCAATTAAGAAGATTAATTGGAGTTGTCACCTAGGGAAACTTTGCCGAGACTTGAACTTGAACGAGCTCGTGGAAATTCGAAACAGGGCATATGACAGCAGTTTGATTTATAAGGACAAAGTAAAGAGATGGCATGATCAACACATTAGGTGCAAAGACTTTGTCCCTGGACAAAAGGTATGGTTATTCAATGCCAGGTTGAAGATGTTCCATGGGAAGCTCAAATCTAAGTCGACGGGTCCCTTTGTGGTTAAGAAAGTGCACGAGAATGGAAGTGTAGAGATAGTTGATCTCACAGATGGTGCACAATCTCATGTAGTGAATGGACAACTGTTGAAGCATTTTGTTGATTCCAAAGAGCAGTTAGTCCAAATCGAGGTCATCAACTTCATACAGAGTGAGCACAGAGCAGATAAATCTTATTTCTCTTCATGAAGATGCAGCATCAAGATTCAACATCTTAGAAGATTCCATCACTCTTGTACATATTCTCCCTTCTTTGTATATTCTCGAGATCACGTCCGTTCTCACACTTACTCTTGTCCTATACTTAGGCTGACCAAAGCCTAAGTATAGGGGGGACCGATGCCCGCCATGTGTATTTACTCATCTTTTCTCCTCTTGACCTCGTCCGCCCCATTTTTGCTCTTCTTCTACACTTAGGCTGTCCAGAGCCTAAGTATGGGGGGGCGGATCGACTTCTATACTTTCTATTATTTTAGCTTTCCTACGCTTAGTACGAGCTATGTCTTTTTCTCACCTAGTGCCATGAGGACATAGCACAAGCTAAGTATAGGGGGGCGTGTATATATTACATATATACTTTACCCATACCTCGTACTTTTACGTATTTTTTATATATATTATACAATAATTATGGGGTGGGTAAAAAAAACAAAAACAAAAACAAAACAAAAGTAAAAAAAACATTTTCCTAAAAAAAAACTCTTTTTCTTTATTTGCTTGAAAAACTTTTCAAAAAAAAGTCTTTTCTTATTCACCTATCTTTTTCAAAAAAAAACTTCTTTGCCTTTGTTTGTCAAAAAAAACAAAAAAAAACAAAAAAAAACCCTTTTTGAAAAAAAAACTAACTAATAAGTTGGTTTAATCCCTGACACAATTCACTTTCACACAAGACTAGTGATGTTCAAGAACACTTGGTTTATGAGATCTTGAGATTTTGAGTTAACCAGCCTTAGTCATTAGGGTCCTTGACTTAATTATTCACATTTCCCTAATTTGAAAGATTTGTGTGCTATATTGCATGCTTAGTCTCTACCTTAAGAATATGATCAGCACCTCACGTACACGACTGCAGTTATGATGAGATGAGTTGAAATTTCACTTGAGGAACTGGGATGAGGGATTTGAGTTTGGACTTGATTTAATGATGCTCGAGGATGGGATAAAATCAATGAAGGCTTCATGAAACCTGAGTGTCAGCACATTTAGCCAGTACGAGAACATGGTTCTTGTACTATCTCTTGACATTTACCTATGTGCCAGGGTGTGATAAAATAAAAAAAAATGTTGATCAGTGTGCGCCAACTCTTGGTAAAAGCAGTGGAGCTAGCCACAAATACTACAAAGCAATGAAATGTCAAAGAAAAGCTCTCATTCCACAAAGTCAATTATCAAAAGAGCTTCCACCAAAGGCGAGCGCTCCCAACCATTTCAAAGTGTCCACTTGGACCACCGCTATTAGGACCAGGAGTCGGGCTTGCACCAAAAAAGGGCTCTGCATCGTAAATGCTACAAGTCTGGGTGTAGAAGGTATGATAGGTACTCAAAAAAGGCACACCCCGATGTACTCCCAGGAAAACAAGTGCAGACGGCTCCAACTTCTCTTGACGGACGCACTGATCAACACCAAAAAAATGCGTTGCGTAATAAGGCACTTGAGAGGATCCTTGTTCCAATGAGAGGGAGAGAAGAAATGACACAATCCTATGCCCTCCATCAACTGGCCTGCCATCTACACTTTCAAGTCTGACAACTAAAGAGACGGTGGATTGGATGCAAGAAATGGTTTATTCCCTAGTGTTGAGGATCGGGTTCTTAGGAGAGTCTCTTGGACTGGAACCTTGGGTGACGTTGTGACTCTACTCTTGTAACTGCGGTCAACACTTAAAGTCATATCCCTACGTTATATGTATACAAAGAGAGTCTGATAATTAGGGGAATTGGGTACCTTTTTACTAGAGCTCGGTTCAGCTTAGAATTTTAGGATCTCTAAAACCAAGAGTTCTTGAACGGATCAAGTCTTGTTTTCACATGCACAGTCAGGGTTAACCCAACTTATTCATTCTTTATTTGCTCGAGGACTAGCAAAGTTTAAGTATAGGGGGGTGATGAATCCACGATTCATCATCTCAATATCTTGATCTTAGCAAAATCCACGAGTAAATTCCCTAATAAATATCCATAAAATCAATAAATTAACAAAATGACTCTTGTAAATAAAATACACTAATTATTGTATATAAGATTGTACAAAATGAATTAACATAAAAAGCCGCAAAAATAAAGGAGTTGTATACTTGTAAATAGCCCAAAACTTCATGTATTTTTAATAATTTCATTTCAACTCCTTTTTGCCTAAATTCTTTCTCTAACTTGTTTATAAAAATGTATATAAAAATACAAAAATACAAAACAAATTTCATCTCAAATAAATGCTCCTAGATCCCAAAGAGAAAAGGCCGTAAAGTCCAACTTCCAAGCTAAATTCCCGCTCCGTATGGACTCCAAATTCACCAAACTCACTTTTAAAGTTCAAGTTAGAAAATTATCTATCCAACGGAAGTGGTTTAATTAAAATCGGAGCTCATTTGCAAAAGTTGGGTTTTGGGACCTAGATGTACATTGTATACCATGTATATATTCATTCTTTGTTCATTTTTTATCTTACCTTTCTTAATTTCTAAAAAATACAAACAAAATCATGCTAGTGTTGTATTTTATTTATATTATTTTATTGTATTTTTCCGTTGTAAATATCTCTTATTAAAAAGACAAAAAAATATGTACATGGTGTTTTGTATTCACTTGTAAATTCACCATTATTTTTTTCCTTCTTTATTTTGTTGTATTTAAAGTAGCCTACTTTGTTTCATTTTTATTTATTTAATTATTTTACATTCTCTACAATAACCACCATTCAACTCTCTTCTACCACCAACCTCCATTCAACCCCATCATTTCTTAAACCTCCCATTCAACTCCATTAATAAAATAACCTCCCACCATTTTAATAACCTCTCATCCCATCATCTTTATATACCTCTCATTCTCCTCAATTTTGCCTTTGATCCATCTTTATGTGAGGAGAGTCTAGTTCCCTGAGTTGAATCGGTGACAGCGAAGCAACCGCGGTCGAGCGACGACGGCCCTCTCTCCGGTGTGATCCGTTGGCTTTTTGGCCAACATCGCAGCCACAACCGCGCGCTGCTCGAGCTCATCGCACGCCGGCGATTCGAGCGAAGACCGTGCTCACGAGAGCACTCCATAGGCGACCATTTCCATCATAGGTAAATTTTCCCTTTATTTTAGTTCATTTGGTATTTTTGCAATTTTTTTAGCACATCATTTCCCCTCACAAAAATCCATCATTTGTTTATTTCATCTTCATTACCACTACCACCAACATTTTATATCATCTCCACATCACCGTTTTTTGTTCCCTTTCTTTTTTTGTGTAAATATTCTCATTTAAAGAAAATTAAAAAAAATTTAAAAAATTTAAAAAAAAAAGGTTTTTGTTTAGCACCATCATCATAGCATTTTTTTATCACCATCTCCATTTTACCATCACCAACACCACCTTCCACCTTCGTTCCCTACATCATACCATCATCACCGTCATCTTCTCATCTTCATTTCCTATAAGAAAACAAAAAAAAATATATAAAAAATTTTTTTTAAAAAAATAGGTTTTGATCATAGCAGAATTTTTTTTAAAAAAAATCAAAAAAAATCAACGGACGGGGGAACAACAGCTCACAGCCGCCGCCCCCCCATCCCCTTAGCTTCCCGCCGCACCGGCGCGCCGCCTCCTCACCGCACCGGCACGCCGCCTCCACGCCTCCGCCCCAGCGGTTCGCCGCCCATCGGCCTCCTCTCCAAGCGGCTGGCGCCGCCCAGCCGGCCGCAACCCTCAGGTGCGCCGCCCACCTCCGCCTCCAGCGGCCCCTCACCGCCGTAAGCCCCCTCCGCCAGCGCACGGCCGCGCGTATCCCCGCGCGGAGCCGCCGATCTCCGCCGCCGCCGACCCTCAAGTTGGGTTCCTTTCCATCACCGTGCACTGTGGAGAAGAAGGTCCTTCCATTTTCTTTATTTTTTTATTGTTGTAAAAATTGCAAGTGTTTACTTTTATGTTTCAGTAATTACAAAAACATCCCTGTACATGTTTTTGATGTAAATATAGTTTTCTGAATTTGCAAGTACAACCCTGTGTTCATGCGTTAATTAGGACTTCATTTTGGTGTCATTTTATTCAAAGAAAAATACCATTGTGACGAGCAACTAATTGCCTACATTTTGACCATTTATTTGTATTTTTGTGAGTAATGGGTAATTAATTAAAATTGTTTAACTGAAATTTTACATATTTTACCCATTCCGTGCTCTTAAAATTATATCTCATACATGGTTGCTCTAAAAATTCCACGAAAAATATATGTGATGTCTTGATATGTGATGAGTTTACTGTCCAAATTTCATCTAAAATGGAGTTGTCTTGTGATTGAAATAAATCATAGAGTGTTTTTAGTATTTGATTTTTAATTAAATCCACGTATATTCTTTTTGCGAAATTTCAAGTCTCCTGAATTGCACATTTAAGTATCTTTTTGAGATAATTTGCTCTCGGATTAATTTGATAACGTGGATTTAATAGGAATTAATTACTCATTTCCACTCTGTTTTCACTAAAAAATTCATAAAAAAATTCATACCTTGTCAAAAAATTCTAAAAAAATTATTGTAGTCTTCTTGAATGATGTTTTAGTTCCAGTATTTTTTTCATAATTTTTGCTTTCTGTTTGTGTGATAAATTGCGAAAAAACCCATAAAAAGTGTGCATTTTTCATTGTTGCATTTTAACCCTTAAAATTCTAAAAAAATATGTTTTGTGTTCATCACTGGATTAAAATTCTAGGAAAAAATGAATTTGGCTAAATTGGACTAATTTGACATTAAAATTAATTTGGCCTTGTTGTGTGTTTTCTTAGTGTTTTAATTCAACCGCATCTTGCATTGGTATTTCTTTTTGCATTAAAAAAATCTAAAAAAAATACCGTTTGGATATCTAGATCTTAAATTTGCAAATTAAACCCAAGTTGTTCCTTTGCCTCCCTGAGTTCGACCCCGGACTTGTCCGGGATATAAATTAAAGCCGAGACACTCTTCACGGAGATCTTCTCTCGGTTCTGACCGAATCGCTAAGTACACGTATTACAACGGACACGAATTAAATATCGTATTTAGCGACTCGTCAAAATATAACGACGGATTTTGCTAATCGTTATTATTTAAACGTCGCGATAGCTGTGATTTGTTGTAGTGAATGCATTGTGCAACTGTGACATACCAATGAAAAAGCCGTAAACCGAACTTCATAGACCAATATCTTCTCCATACACTCTCAAAATTCATCAAACTCATCTCTATTATATTCTAAATTAAATTATCTATTTAGCGAAGATATTTCATTAAAAATAGAGTTAAGATGCGAAAGCCATGTTATTGGGGTCTCATTGTACTATGTATATGTATATAATATTCAAATATTTTATTCTTTATATTTTTACTCTTCTTATATTTTTCAATAATTGTATATATTATATAAAATATATTTAAAATGGAAACATAAATAAAAATCATGCAAAAAGATTAAAAATAAATAATGGACATTAAAATACATGTATATATATATATATATATCTATTTAAGTATATAAATATTGTTATCAAAATCTAACAACAATACACAAATATGTATTTAAATAAGTTGCAAATAAATAAAATATTTAAAAAATAGCATTACATATAAAAATAATTACATAAAAAATACAAATACATAGAATGAACATGAATAAATACTTAAATAGTAACTATATAAATATTTATACCTAACATATTAAGTTGTAAAAAAAATAAAATCATAAAATAATAATAGAAAATAATAAAAAATTTTAGGTTCGAGTTTTTGTAAATAAATTCATTTACTATTTCTTTTCAAATTGTCTTTTCTTTTATTTTCTCCTTTGTCCTTATTCGGTTGACATGGAGCAATAAGGCATGAGTATTCGTTGATTCCAGGTAAATTGTACCCGCGCTTAGGTCTGCGACCTGTCAGAAGCTCTTCCCCTCTTCTTTTGCAACTTCTTCCCCTCGATCCACTGCTCGAGGCATTGTAGTTCCTTCACGAAAAATCTTCGCAGCATGTGCCTCCATCACACCATTCCTTGGTCTTCATTAAATGGACACTCCATCGCCCTAAAACTCGTGATCTTTTGAGCTTGTTGCTCTATCTATAAATAAGACTCTTCATCATCTTTTTGCCCCTTGATCCTCCTTCGTGTATGTAACCCCCTTATTCACCCCATGATGCAATGAACTTCGTGATAGAGAGATCTCCATCGAGTTAGCGATGTGGATAAAGACCCTAGGATCGATCCAAACCATCGTCGGAGGTCCATCCCAGGTGGTTCCGCTCCTTGGCTTCATCGCCAGGTATGAGTTATTTTTATTGCTTTTTAGTTGGATTTTAATTCCAACATTTAATTTCCATAATTTATTTCATGTTTTATTGTCGTTTTATAGTAGATTTAGTCAAATTATAATACACTAGAGCTTAGAGCTTCGACCTTTGTTCCCCATTCAACTGACTGTTTCTGATCTTCATAACCACCTCACTCTCTTTCCTTTCCATTTCTCCACCACCCGAGCCATTCCATTCACCCTGATCCATCCTAGATTAGGCCAAGTGCCCTCCTACGCCTCTACCAGAACCTCACTGCCGCAATGCGCCTCACTGATGAATACTCATTCATCACTCTTTATTCTTTTATTTTAGCTATTTATCTGGGCAAATCAGCATGTAGATAGCTGTAAATACAACAAATTATCAAAATGCATGCTTTCTGTAAATATCAATAATTAGCATGTTTTTGTGCAAAAATAAAAGAATAAAGAATTAAAAAAAAGAGGGAAATATTTAGAATAAATATTGAGTGACCTGAACCCAAGAGAGGGCCCAATATGGGCCTGATCGCCAAATAAAATAAGTAGAGAGAGATAGGGCCATTCATCATTGTGTACATTTCCTTCTTGGTGTATATATTTTATTTTCATAAAAAATAAAATAAAAATGTGTTTCCCATATTTTGTATATATTTCTAAAAGCAAAATAAAAATTAGAAAAATAAAATAAAAAGAAAAAGAAATAAGTTCTCTCTCTTCTTGTACATATACCATGTATATAGGAATAAAAGATCTATTTATTTCACCCTTGTACATAAATAATAAAAATCAAATAAAAATTATTTTATACTCTACATTTTATGTTATAAATAAATAAAATATAAAATTAGAGTATTTGTACAAAAATAAAATAATAAAAATAAAAATACAAAATACATAGGTATTTTATGCCTGTATATAAAAGAATACAATGTATATAACATAATTTATTTTTTATATATAAAATCACTAAAAAGTTTGAAATTAAATAAAAATTTCTGTAAATATTTTATGCATGTATATAAAATCACTAAAAAGTTTGAAAATAAATAAACATTTTTTATTTTGTAAATATTTTGAAATAAAATCATTTTTGATTTTTAAATGAATTTCCAAATCTTTTTGACTTCTCTTTTTTCTTATTGGTCCGGAGGATCGTTGACCCCCGGTCAACTCCCCCTACCGGGTCTCTTCTTCGCGGATCCTGTTCACCGGCCCGATTTCTCAAAATTTTATAGGACGGATCCAGCACCCGTTTGCCCTGATTTCATCTTCCATCTCTTCCTCCTGGATCTTGCACCTTCGCGGATCCCTAGGAGGGATCGGATCTACCTCAGATTGCGCGCCTGTGCTCGGTCTTCATCGCCACCTGGGACATCATATAAAACCTAATATTTGATTCCCAGTCCCAGAGCTCGCGCCGCAAGCCCTAACTCCACCTGAAAGAGCTTCCTCTCGATGATAGCGACCGGAACCACTCCTTGGTGGCCGGATTAGGTGCCTGTAGCCGACGCTCGACGAACGTGGCTGGAGCACCGCCACGTGAGAGCCTCCCAGCCTGCCGCAGCTCGGTCGAGGCCACGACCCCCTTCGCCGCACCCTCCCAGAGCTGAGGATCGATTTGCGTTCATCAGGTAGACCTTCTATTCATCTGAGTTCCAGTTATCTTCGATTTTCCATCTTCCACTCCACCGGCTCCGCCCTAGTGGTCGGAGCTCTGTCGACCATATCTAGCCGCTTAGATCGATACCCCGCTCCATCGTCACCCTTCGTCCATCATCTGATCATCTCGAGCTTGGCTAATCGAGCCAGGATTGAGCTCGGCTCCTTCCTCCGCCTACGCTGGAGCCGCCTTCTCACCTCACTGTCGCTTCGAGTTGCATTTCATTCAATAACCATTGCCGGAGAACTCCTCCAAGCATAAGCTTTCCTCTGCAGGTCAATAAAACCGAATACCCCCCAGGTCGCTGATAAGCCGCAAAATCGGCTCTTTAAGAGTGCTAAATTAGCACTTCAACATGTCGTAGCAGTCAGACCGATTTTGGTCATCAAAAGATCATCTCATTTAAATATATGTCAATAATAGATCAAAATGAGATGATCGTAATTTATTTTGCTTGGTAAGATACCAAGGTCGAACTCAGGGACACGAGCCTCCCTCGTATTAATCGGATTTAAGTCTATTTAGCTAAGTGTTGAATTAAAGATCTATAGGTCAAATTATGCAAGGAGAAAACAATGCATTAAAATAAACATGCATTTTTTATCCATTTTTATCATGCAAATAAATGCCATGTAATGCAATTAAAATATGCCCTAGGTGAAAATAATGAGCAAAATTAAATAAGAGTTAATTTCGAGTTTAATTTAAAAAGGCAGATGTGATGAACATTGTTAAGTAAGGCATCAGGGCAAGCTCAAATAGACACATGACTATAAAATAATACATAAAACTCATTGTGTCCAAGACAACAACTAAGCATGCCATTAGAAAGATCATCAAACCAGCTTTAAAACGAAACTCAAATCATCTCAATCGGATAAACGTAGCTCAAGATATGCATAAAGAAAGACAATGGCATAACTGAAATAAAACATGAAAATATAATTGCAAAAAGGTCCCTGGAAAGGACTGAAATGTAAATAGGCAAAAGAAATGGACCTTCCCTATAATTTTACCACACGCACAGGGGCCGTTCTGCAAATATTAAAACCCGCGAGGGTTTCAATGTAAATATCCCCCTGCACGCATGGTCAGCACGTGACGCTGGACCTTTTTGCAATATTGAAGAAGTCGCGGGTCGTCTCTGTAAATTGCCCAGAATGGCACGTGCGATGCACGTGCTATCCAGGCTCGGAAGGCAAGGTAGGCTCGGCAGAGGTTCGACATAGCTTCGGCTGGCTCGGGCGTTGGCTTGGGCTCGCTGCAGGCTCGGGGAGGCTCGGAAGCAGCCAAGCCTGTGGTTCGGACACTCAGGCTCGGAGAAGGTCTATAGCGTCGCCACGTGGTTTATTGAGAACCACCCGATCCTGATGATCGGATGGCTACTGTGCGCTCAGTTGTCCCGATGTGGCCTGTTGGAGGCCGTTGGATCAAGATGATCCAAGGGCTGCTGAAGGTGATGACGCGGCTCTATCTGGACCGTTGGATGGTCATTGAGAGAGGACCATCCAACGGTCCCTGTGCTGTCTCCTCCACCGCAGGCTGGCGGCGGGATCAGAGCTCCGACGAAGGAGCTCTTCCTCCGCCGCTCCATTCTGGGCACGGTGGAGCTCGCCCAATGCTCCTGAAGGTCTGTCGATGAAGCTTGGAGCTCGGGCAAGGTGTCTGACATCTCAGTTCGGTCATCGGGGCTCTAATGTCGATGACGACAGTCACGAAGATGGTCCCGGCGAGGCTCCAGCCATTGCAAGTTTGATGGACATGCAAGTTAGGCACATAGCCGAAGCAAATAGAAGTGCGTGCGTGAGTGAGATGTGGTTCCATTCGAGCGAGGGGAGATGGGGAACTGGGGCTCGATCTCCGGTGATCGGAGAGGAGGTGGGTCGGAGATGGTAAGAGGTGAAGAAGAAGGGTTTGGGTGATCGGAGAACATCGCGTGGAAGAGTGAAGTACGACAAAACTAAAGGGGGGTTCAGCAGAGGTCGGGAAGACGGAGAAAGCCCTAATTAATTCAACGAAATTAAACAAAATTTCAAAGAAGAGATCGGAGAACTTACCTGGTCGGAGGCGTAGCGGGGGCTTGGGCTGGGCCTCGCGGTGGACGCCCGGGTCTTCGCTGGACACGGCCAGCTGGTCCGTGCAGCTCAAGCGGTCGCCGGAGCGCCGCAACTCTGCCGTGAATGGCGGAGGGTCTCACCGGGGGATTTGAGGTCGTCTTCGCTCTATCCGATGCCTCCCCCTGTCACAGGGAGGCGGAGGAGGGCTGGGCCCCTCCCCGCGTAAAGGTGGATGCGGTTATCGGAGGGGGGAAGGGCGTATTTGAAGGCTGGAAGTGGCGGAAGAACGTGATGAAGACGTGGGTTTCGAGGGAAAAATGGGAGGACTGGAGAGGCTGTCGTGGGTCGTGGAGCGACTCGCGAGGTAGAAGGAAGACTGGGGAATGTCGTGAGGTGGTTAGCGAAGGAAGAGTGGGTCGGAGGAGTCGGCGATAATGGGAAAGGGGAGAGGGTTTCGTGCAGTGGAGAACGTGGGCGAGTGGGCTGACCGAGGTAGACGATGGTTGTTGGCCATTGGATCTGGAGATCCAACGGCTGACAATTAGGCGCTAAGCGACGGGTGAGATTAGATATGAAGTGACGCGAACGAAGGGCGGTGATTGGGCCACGTGTCAAGAGGGAGATAAAGCGCGATTCAACGGATGTGATGAGAAGTGGGGAGTGATCGAACGACAGAGAAATATAAGTGACGCGATCGGCCGAGATAGAGGGACGGGAGCGCGATCGGACGACATCAGTCGCGCCATGTGGCAAGTTCTGGTGCAAGCGCTTAAGTGCGGTGCGGATTAAGGGCAAGGATGATCGGACGGTTGAGGACAATGGCACGCGTGGAGAAGACTTAGCCGTTGGATCAAGAGATGATCCGACGGTCCTGGTCAAGGGCGGATAGGACAAGGGGAGCCGGGCCACGTGGCGCCCCCAGAATGGGCCACGTGGCCCAATCAGATTATTGCGAACTTCCAGTTAATGTTTGAAGGCTTAGATGACCGAATTTGAGAAAACTCAAAACATGAAAGTTGTAGATCCTGACGAGATCTACAAGTTTCATGTTGACCAAAACTGAAGATGAGATCAACTGAGGCCAAGAAATAATTTTGAAGATATTTTTAAGTCTAAAAATACCACGAATTTTTGTTTTGTTATTTTTTTGTGATTTTTAATTTATTTAGGACTCTGTTAATTACAAAACTTTAACTGGGTTTTATTGACACTCAACTTAAGCAAGGGGGTTAAAAATGAGAAATAAAGATGATGAAATCGAGTTTCATCATCCCCCTATACTTAAACTATGCTCGTCCTCGAGCATCAAAAAGAATGACTAAGTTGGATTATCCCCCTTGTGCATGTAAATACAGGATCCAATCCGATCAAGTTGACTCAACTTTAGAGATCCGAAATTCTAGAGTTCAACCCAGCCTTAATCAAGAGGCATCCAATTCCTCTACTTCTCCAGACTCTCTCTGATGTACATATAAACTAAAGGATATGACATTTAAGTGTTGACTGCGATTCTGAGAGTAGAGTCGATCCGTCACCCAAAGTCTTGGTCCGAGAAAATCTCCTAAGGACCCAATCTTCAACACTAAGGATTAAATCAAATCTTGCATGCAGTCCACCGTCTCTTTAGTTGTCAGACTTAGAAAATGTAGATAGCAAGCCAATAATGGAGGGCATGGGATTGTGTCATTTCTTCTCTCCCTCTCATTGGAACAAGGATTCTCTCTAGTGCCTTTTTATGCAACACATTTTTTTGGTGTTGATCAGTGCGTCCGTCAAGAGAAGTTGGAGCCGTCTGCACTTGTTTTCCTGGGAGTACACCGGGGTGTGTCTCTTTTGAGTACCCATCGTACCTTCGACACCCAGACTTGTAGCATTTACGATGCAGAGCCCTTTTTTGGTGCAAGCCCGACTCCTGGTCCTAATAGCGGTGGTCCAAGTGGACACTTTGAAAAGTTTGGGAGCGTTCACCTTTGGTGGAAGCTCTTTGATATTTGACTTTGTGGAATGAGAGTTTTTCTTTGAATTTCATTGACTTGTATAATTTGTGGCTAGCTCCACTGCTTTTACCAAGAGTTAGCGCACACTGATCAACAATTTTTTATTTATTTCACACCCTGGCACTTAGGTCAATGTCAAGAGATTAGTATAAGAACCAAGTTCTCATACTGGCTAATATTGCTGACACTCAGGTTTCATGAAGCCTCCAAAGACTTTATCCCATCCTCGAGCATCATTAGATCAAATCCAAACTTGACTTCCTCATCCCAATCCCTCAGGTGAAAAATCAACTCATCTCATCAAAAACTGCAGTCGTGCATGTGATGTGCTGATCATATTCTTTTGTTTGAGACTAAGCATGGAATATAGCATGCAAATCTAGAAACCTAGAGAAATATGGACGATTAAGTCAATGACCCTGATGGCTAAGGCTGGTTAATCCTAAAATCTCAAAGACCTCAAAAAGCTAAGTTTTCTTGATCATTTCAGATCATGGGTGAAAGTGTAGGTGTAGAAGATTAATCCAACTTCTTCATTCAAAAACAAGACACATTTTTTAATTCATTTTTTTTTTGAACTTCAAGAGATATTAGAACTTCCTAAACTCAATTGAGCATCTGCAATTCAGCCAGTATGGATGTAAGTACAGGCCGAAGCCCGTTGCTTGAGGACGGGGCCATACGCGATGTCCTCTAAACCATCCAATCTGCTAAGGGCGAACCCTCACTGAATGCAGCTTACTTAATTGGGCTTAGTAGTCACTAACGGCTCCTAAAGGGTTTTGGGTTTTTCTGACTTTTATGGATTTTAATAAAGGTTAAAACACAAGTTAGACTCAACTTTCCTTGAAAAGAGAAGGTGATTTTTTCAAAACCATGTCACACAAAAAAAGTTTTCAAAATATTTTCAAAAATCATTTTCGAAAATATTTTTATAAAAATAGCGTAACATAATATCGAAAAGTCACGAAATCATTTGAGTTCTCTTAGTCCAAAGAGTTTTACCTTAGCCAAAAGTTTTTAATTTGTCAAATTTTTCAGATTATAGCTAAAGTAAATATACGGTATATACGGTATACCCCCCTATACTTAAACTTTGCTATGTCCTCATAGCACTAGTTGTTACAAGTACATAGATCCATTTAAGTATAGCGAAATATACGGGACTAAGAGGGGCTCCCCCTATACTTAGGTTAGAAATAACCTAAGTATAAAGGCAAGAAAAGAAGAGTAGAGAAAATCACGGGTACTTGGATCCCCCCTATACTTAGGCTGAGATTAGCCTAAGTATAAAGATGGAAATGGATGTTGGGAGGGACCCAAGGTGAACGAAGAAGAGGAATGGATCTACAAGTGAGCGGTTGAATCTTCGGAGATGAAATGGAGTGACTAAGGTTTTAGGGTGTGTATCGAAGCAAACATGGCTCAATCAATCAAGCAAACCCTTAGTTTCACCAACTCACACATGAAACCAACCAAGGTTGGTTTATTATTTTGTCAGTTTTATTGGTGATAAAACATTAGATTGTTACGCAAAGAAAAGATATGAAGTGAAAATCATTGCGTAAGCGAGGGTATTGCTCTCCCAAAACCGAATTTTACTCCATTTTTGGTTGACTTGCAATTAACAGTCCCAATTTTATTTTTAGGTTATCACTGAATTATGGTTAGCACAAAATCAAGAAGTCATCGTCTACCGTTCATTCCCTTTTTCCATTTAACCTAGGTGATCAAGCTAGAAAAAAGAAACCGAGAAAAACCGCATATTCGATAAAATCATGATCTAAGCCAGGCAAGAAATCATGCAGTGATTTGACAAAAACACGTGAAAAACTGGGGACGTTTTGAAACCAAATCCAACATGTATGCAAGTCGAAAAAACCACACCTAATCATGCATCTATTAGCGGTGATTGATTTTCATTAATTTTAGCTAAGTGATGCGAGATTATGTGCGTATAGAATTTAGTGTGTCCTACCTACGATCAAGCACGTAAAAATATGAAAAATAAAATGAGCTCGGAGAGCCGCGTGCCTAGTCCTAGGTCGACACTCTAGTGGGGACGATCCCCACACAACCACATTCGTTCGATTACACTCGCGAGTCTTCAATCGAACACCGCTGTAAAAGATGAATTATTACAAGCAAAAATAAAATGCGACATTTTTTTTCTTTCTTATGGGCTCCAAGCATGCTCCTGAGGCTCCTCGCAGCGGGGAGCGTCCTGCTCCTCGCCTCCTTGATCCATCAAGGGCCCTGCCACAAAAACAATGGTTAGATATCAAATAAAAAAGAAAATTTTATAATGCAAAATATGTGATCATTTGACCTATAAAAAGGAATACTAAATTAAACAAATAAAAATCCAAACAATATAAGAAATGAGCCGTGTCACCGGCAACGACGCCATTTGACAAGCCGTAAAATCGGCCCTTTAAGAGTGCTAAATTAGCACTTCAACATGTCGTAGCAGTCGGGCCGATTTTGGTCATCAAAAGATCATCTCATTTAAATATATGTCAATAATAGATCAAAATGAGATGATCGTAATTTATTTTGCTTGGTAAGATACCAAGGTCGAACTCAGGGACACGAGCCTCTCTCGTATTAATCGGATTTAAGTCTATTTAGCTAAGTGTTGAATTAAAGATCTATAGGTCAAATTATGCAAGGAGACAACAATGCAATAAAATAAACATGCATTTTTTTATCCATTTTTATCATGCAAATAAATACCATGTAATGCAATTAAAATATTCCCTAGGTGAAAATAATGAGCAAAATTAAATAAGAGTTAATTTCGAGTTTAATTAAAAAAGGCAGATGTGATGAACAATGTTAAGTAAGGCATCAGTGCAAGCTCAAATAGACACATGACTATAAAATAATACATAAAACTCAATATGTCTAAGACAACACCTAAGCATGCCATTAGAAAGATCATCAAACCAGCTTTAAAATGAAACTGAAATCATCTCAATCGGATACACGTAGCTCAAGATATGCATAAAGAAAGACAAGGGCATAACTGAAATAAAACATGAAAATATAATTACAAAAAGGTCCCTGGAAAGGACTGAAATGTAAATAGGCAAAAGAAATGGACCTTCCCTGTAATTTTACCACACGCACAGGGGCCGTTCTGCAAATATTAAAACCCGTGAGGGTTTCAATGTAAATATCCCCCTGCGCGCATGGTCAGCACGTGACGCTGGACCTTTTTGCAATATTGAAGAAGTCGCGGGTCGTCTCTGCAAATTGCCCAGAATGGCACGTGCGATGCACGTGCTATCCAGGCTCGGAAGGCAAGGTAGGCTCGGCAGAGGTTCGGCATAGCTTCGGCTGGCTCGGGCATTGGCTTGGGCACGCTGCAGGCTCGGGGAGGCTCGGAAGCAGCCAAGCCTGTGGTTCGGACACTCAGGCTCGGAGAAGGTCTATAGCGTCGCCATGTGGTTTATTGAGAACCACCCAATCCTGATGATCGGATGGCTACTGTGCGCTCAGGTGTCCCGACGTGGCCTGTTGGAGGCCGTTGGATCGAGATGATCCAAGGGCTGCTGAAGGCGATGACGCGACTCTATCTGGACCGTTGGATGGTCGCTGAGAGAGGACCATCCAACGGTCCCCGTGCTGTCTCCTCCACCGCAGGCTGGCGGCGGGATCAGAGCTCCGGCGAAGGAGCTCTTCCTCCGCCGCTCCATTCTGGGCACGGTGGAGCTCGCCCAATGCTCCTGAAGGTCTGTCGATGAAGCTTGGAGCTCGGGCGAGGTGTCTGACATCTCAGTTCAGGTCGCCGGGGCTCTAATGTCGATGACGACAGTCACGAAGATGGTCCCGGCGAGGCTCCGGCCATTGCAAGTTTGATGGACCTGCAAGTTAGGCACATAGCCGAAGCAAATAGAAGTGTGTGCGTGAGTGAGATGTGGTTCCATTCGAACGAGGGGAGATGGGGAACCGGGGCTCGATCTCCGGTGATCGGAGAGGAGGTGGGTCGGAGATGGTCAGAGGTGAAGAAGAAGGGTTTGGGTGATCGGAGAACGTCGCGTGGAAGAGTGAAGTGCGGCGAAACTAAAGGGGGGTTCAGCAGAGGCCGGGAAGACGGAGAAAGCCCTAATTAATTCAACGAAATTAAAAAAAATTTCAAAGAAGAGATCGGAGAACTTACCTGGTCGGAGGCGGAGTGGGGGCTTGGGTTGGGCCTCGCGGTGGACGCCCGAGTCTTCGTTGGATACGGCCAGCCGGTCCGTGCAGCTCAAGCGGTCGCCGGAGCGCCGCAACTCCGCCGTGAATGGCGGAGGGTCTCACCGGGGGATTTGAGGTTGTCTTCGCTCTATCTGACGCCTCCCCCTGTCACAGGGAGGTGGAGGAGGGCTGAGCCCCTCCCTACGTAAAGGTGGACGCCGGTTATCGGAGGGGGAAAGGCGTATTTGAAGGCTGGAAGTGGCGGAAGAACGTGATGAAGACGTGGGTTTCGAGGGAAAAATGGGAGGACTGGAGAGGTTGTCGTGGGTCGTGGAGCGACTCACGAGGTAGAAGGAAGACTGGGGAATGTCGTGAGGTGGTTAGCGAAGGAAGAGTGGGTCGGAGGAGTCGGCGATAATGGGAAATGGGAGAAGGTTTCGTGCAGTGGAGAACGTGGGCGAGTGGGCTGACCGAGGTAGACGATGGCTGTCGGCCGTTGGATCTGGAGATCCAACGGCTGACAATTAGGCGCTAAGCGACGGGTGAGATTAGATCTGAAGTGACGCGAACGAAGGGCGGTGATTGCGCCACGTGTCGAGAGGGAGATAAAGCGCGACTCAACGGACGTGATGAGAAGTGGGGAGTGATCGAACGACAGAGAAATATAAGTGACGCGATCGGCCGAGATAGAGGGACGGGGGCGCGATCGGACGGCATCAGTCGCGCCACATGGCAAGTTCTGGTGCAAGCGCTTAAGTGCGGTGCGGATTAAGGGCAAGGATGATCGGACGGTTGAGGACAATGGCGCGCGTGGAGAAGACTTAACCGTTGGATCAAGAGATGATCCAACGGTCCTGGTCAAGGGCGGATAGGACAAGGGGAGCCGGCCACGTGGCGCCCCCAGAATGGGCCACGTGGCCCAATCAGATTATTGCGAACTTCCAGTTGATGTTTGAAGGCTTAGATGGCCGAATTTGAGAAAACTCAAAACATGAAAGTTGTAGATCCTGACGAGATCTACAAGTTTCATGTTGACCAAAACTGAAGATGAGATCAACTGAGGCCACAAAATATTTTTGAATGTATTTTTAAGTCTAAAAATACCACGATTTTTTGTTTTGTCATTTTTTTTGTGATTTTTAATTTATTTAGGACTCTGTTAATTACAAAACTTTAACTGGGTTTTATTGACACTCAGCTTAAGCAAGGGGGTTAAAAATGAGAAATAAAGATGATGAAATCGAGTTTCATCAGTCGCATCCCACCATCCTCGCCGGAGTCGCCCAGGCCCCCTTGCCTCCACCAGACCATCTAGCCGTTGGGAGCTCCATCAGCCACTGCCATCGGATGTGGAGGGATGAGGCTAGTCGAAGCCCTCTAGCTGATCATCCATCGGACGCTCGGAGCTCCTCTAGTTCGCCGGCGAAGTTCGCCAAGGAGGTGTTCGTCCAGGCCTCCTCTCCACCGTCGGATCACGCTTCATTTCCAGATGCCATCTGAGCCGTTCGAGACCTGCTACCGACAGGTCGTTAGATACCAGATCTAATGGCCACGTGCGCCCCACGTCTGCCACCTCATCAGAACCGTCCGACCTGTCAGGAGGCGGCACCAGAGCCGTACGTCCATCAGCCCATCAGAACCTGCCACGTAGCCCCCACGTGACCCACACACGATTTGGCTGGGTAATTTGCGCCAGACCCCCTATAGTTTATTTTAGTTTTTGATTAGTCTATTAAATAACTTAGCACTCTGAGATAATTTGCATATTAGCACCTACTATTTTCCTTATTTGCACTCTAATCCTTCTGTTGTGGACGCACGTGCTTCGTCACGTGCATATCTTGGACGCATGTATGCCCTCAGGGCTTTTGAGTGTTATGCTTTGATCAGATAGTTTTTATATTTACACTTGTGCCCCTGTGAGTGCTGAATAGCGACATGTGTTGAATATCTTGTGAAATTTACAGTAGGCCCCTCGTATTTTTTAAAGCTTGTTAATCTTTGGTCCGTAAACTTGTTTTATTTGCACTTCAGTCCTTGTGTGTTGTGCATCTCTTATTGGTTGAATACAATAGCAAATCAACTCCAAATCTCTTGAAATTTGGACATGTGGCCCCTGCCACAGTGTAAAAATTCATTGATTTTTTGGGATATTTTTGTTTTCGTTTTATATTTTTAAAAATCCAAAAACCCCTATTTTCTCTACTATTTAACTTTAAAAATCAACTAAAAAATTAAAAAGCCTCTAAAAAATCCAAAAAAATTACATGTTGTGTGTTTGGTGGCCTTTTCGATTCTGTGCACTTTTTTGGTTTTGGATATATAAAACCATTAAAAATTGAAAAAAACCTAAAAAACCCATAAAAATCATTAAAAATTCAGAAAAAAAATCAAAAAAATATAATTTCTTTTTCATTAGTTAGTTTTTTTACTTTATCATAAAATTACCAGTGGAATTTTATAGGCTATTTATTTTTTTAAATAGCCTTTATATTCTGGCTGCACATTGATTTTCATTTTTTGTCTTCTTTCATTTTTATAAAATCCACTAAAAATTATAAAAATATGATAAAATTACCAAAAACACTTGAAAAATCCTAAACCCAAAAATATTTTTATTTTAATTTTCTGACTTGTTTTTATGTGTTTAATAATTCTTTGATTGTGCCTTTTTACCTTTGTTTTATATTTTCTTTATAATTAGAAATCACAAAAAATTTAAAAAGATAAAAAATCCACCAAAAATATTATATTCTTTATTTTTGATTTACGACTACTTCGTAGGCTGCTAGTCAGCCCGTGCTCCTTGAGTTCGACCCTGGTCGCTATACCAGGTTAAACAAAATCGCGAGGCCGTTATTTGTGTTATTTGATTTATTTTCTGATTTGGTGGTCTTCTTTACTTGTTGAGTCCGATTCGAGGGGTTGAGGTCGCAACGACCCTTGATACCTATCTCCCTTAGCCACTTGGGTTTTTTCGGCTCATCAGAATGACGCCGTTGTCGGGAAGCACGACTTCGTAGTCTTTTTCTTCTTCGATTTTCGTTTCGCGGCTTTTTCACGGTTTCTGTTTCTTTCGTGGTTTTTCACGGCTTTTTCATCTTCTTTTATTTTATTTTATTTTATTTTATTTTCTTTTATTTTGTTTTTGTTTGTTTTTATTTCTTTTTATTTTTGTTTGTTTTTATTTTTGCTTTTTGCATATATTTGTCATTTTATTTCATTTCATTTCATTTTGCATTATTATAATAACTGTTGGTCTGACGCATTTCTGTTTGCCTTTCTTGCGAGGGCCCGACGACCGAGGCAGCTTTCTTCAGGAAGCCAACGCAACCGCGGGGATCAGAGGCGACTCTCTTCTTTACGGAGCCGCAGGAGGGCGCGAGAGGAGTTGAGCAGAAGTGCATGGGAGTTTAGATTAGTTTAGTTATAGTTTAGTTTCTTTTTCAGTCAGATTATTATTATTGTAATAATACAGGACAAACCAGGACTCTCATACTTGTGGATTGCCGGGGTCTGTTTCACCGAGCACCGGTGTGCTCGGGGGATCCCACCACAGTTTTTCCACCGGTTTTCATTTTTACGACCTTTTCTTTTATTTTGTTTCTCGAGTATTTGGCCTTAGCTTAGGATTTTTTATTGCTCTGTGATGTAATTGATTAAGACCCCAGCCTAATTAGACTACATGTTCTTATAGACCGTTTAATTGGACCTAATTAATTAATTAATAGGGTAAATTACAATTTAGGTCCCCATCTATGGGTCAGATCCCAGAATGGGTCCCGATCTTTAAATTGTAACGATTAAGGTCCCAGGACCATTTAGGAAATGGAATTTTTGGGGTTCATGACGAATATGCCCTTGTTGGGAAGAGAATGGAGGTTGAGTTCCAACTTTTAAACAAGGGCATACTCGTCATTAGCCCCAAAAAGGTCCTTACATTAATGGCCCTGGGACTCGAATCGTTACAATTTAAAGATCGGGACCCATTCTGGGATCGGACCCATAGATGAGGACCCAAATTGTAATTTACCCTAATTAATAAAAAGCTAACCTGGTCACTCGAGGGGTCACATGCCGCTAGAGGCCGTATACAACGCTGGCAGGATCCATTGTGGCAGACACCGATCGACATCAGAGACTGGACTCCGACCCCTCCCGTTGACCCGTTAGCTCCCGTTCTTCGCGTGTAGAAATTCCTGTTAAGGTCGTTTTCCTCGCTGCATCATTTAGCTTAGTTTATTTTCTGTCTTTCAATTATGCGCGAATCATATTGCATGTAGAGGGCTGGAGGAAAGGTACACATTCTTAGTCATCATGCATCATTGATTTCATCGCGCGTCGGCTTTTTTGTCTTCTCCTCCCAATTTCTGGACTTAATAAAATCAGGAGAACCAAAAAATTCGTTAGGCGATTGTTTTATCTGAAAAATGCCTAAAAAGGAGAAATCATAAAATTGAGATTGTTAAAGCAAACTGAACTTAAAAGCCACCTCACAAAAAATTGTATTGGGAGAGTAATCCCCTCATTGGATGGAGAGTGACCCGTACACTAGGTTAGAGCCATATCTGACCCCTCTTCAGACTACTGATTCTGGGCTAGTCATTCTCGAGTGAGGATCGCTCCGGTCTCCGGTCAAGCGGTCCACGATATCCTTAATAGAGCGAGCTGATCGGGTAGCCGGTAAACGGTCCGCAGCTTGTACTGGCTGGAAAAGATCTAGTTTGGGATCGGGACAATCTCCTGGAGGCGTTGGATTCCTAACAGCCCGCTAATCGCTCTGATAGACTGTCTTATCACCAAAATAAAAATGACAAGATAAAAGACCGAACTTTTACGATCATCACCTCAGCGTTGTGTTGGTGAATTTGGGGTATTGCTTGGCCATCCTGTTTGCTTTCCAGATCTCATCTGCCTGACTCGCCAGATCAATATGATGGGTCAGAGGTCCATTAGGCAGCCTCTGGTTGCACTGCTTTTGAGCACTCCGGCCCGCTCATCTAGGTTGGTTCACGAGAGCCGAGACCCGCTCTCCGAACCCGAGTTCGATTCCATCCTGTTCCCCCCTGACCACCCTTCTACTGTTAGTCCCGAGGTGCCTGATCAGAGAGATCAGAGAGAACAGCAGCCATATGATATTTCGACACCTGAGTTTGGGTCTTTTGCCTTTGTAGAGACCATGGCCAGCAACGAGGACCGCACCGAGGGCCCTAGACCAGAGTAGACATATGTTTTGGACCAGGGTGCGATCAACAACACCCTGTTAGCTTCCTTGAAGATGATGCAGAAACAGATACACGATCAGGGAGCTTTCATGGTCGAGATGCATCGGGAGATGGAGCAGATGAGAGCCGATCGAGAGCAGCGCAGACCCGGTGGAGGAGATATACCTGAGAGAGAGCAGCCAGTCCAGCCAGTAGCAGGAGCACACCCGATGAGAGAGTTGCACAACCCTGGTGCAACTCTAACCCACAGATGGATCTTGTTGCCAGTCTTCGAGGGAGACTTCATGTTCCTGCCATAGACGATTCAGCTCCTTCCTCGCTTTCACGGACTCGCCACTGAGGAGCCACATCTTCATCTCTAGGAGTTTGAGATGATCTGCAGTACCGTTCACGATCGCCAGGTGGACGACGACACCAACAAAATGATGGCATTTCCCTTCTCCCTCATTGATAGAGTAGCCAACTAACTGAAGCACTTAGGGAGATTTGTGATGATATGGGAGCAGCTCCGGAACGAGTACCTCAACAAGTATTACCCACTCGACCGGACCAATGCAACAAGGGCCCTGATCAACAAATTCTCCATGCTCCTCAATGAGCAGTTTCACGAGGCATGGGATCGCTTCAGGGAGCTTACAGATAGATGTCCGCACCATGATATCTCGAAGCCGAACCTAGTTCAGAGCTTTTTCTGCGGACTTACACCCGAGCTGCAGGGATTGGTGAATGCATCCTGAATAGGATCGTATTTCGCCAAAGATGAGGACCATGTCTGGGCCATTTACATGGAGATGACCGAGAACTACACTATCATGTCTCAGACCTGCCTCTACACACAGGGGAAGCCCCAACCACAAGCTGTATCCTATCAGAGGATAGCACGGGTCAATGCCGGTCCCTCTACTTCGTCAGCGGCAACAACACAGGCAGAGTCGACAACCATCGACATGGGCATCATCAACGAGAAGCTGGACTAGATCGAGTTGATCGAGAAGAAGCAATGCCAGGGTATGACACAAATAAATCAGATGGTACAGACACTAAGTGACCTAAAGACACAGATCATGTGTCTCCATGAGGCACCGACGACTTCTCAGCCCCGTCTTAGGTCACGAGCAGACCCAGGCAACGACAACAACATGACCCAGCCCTCCGCCCCGTACTGACAAGTCCACCATGTTCAGGCGGAGCAGTATCAGCAACAGCCGCAACAGCAGTACGCACAACCGCCACCATCTCAGAATAGTCAGATGGTGGTGTATCAGCCTGACCAGCCCCTGGCAATACTCCCCCCACCCACCTACGAGCAGGAGCCATAGATGGACGTCAACGGGATATGGTACGACTGTCCCCAGCCCGGTATCCAATGAGACCATCCTGAATTCCGTTGGTCGGTCGAAGGCACCAGTTCCCAGCAGCAACCTCCAGTTCAGGGTGGCTAGTACGGCCAACAACGAGAGACTCACCAGCAGCCCCGGTTCCTGTCACACCAGCAACCATCCCAGCAGCAGCAGTATGGTGCTCGTCCCTATCACCAGGGACAGTCTTGGAGGCAGCCTCAGCAGTATCACTCACAGCAGTATCAACCTGCTTACCTCTCTCACCAGCAGCAGCAGCCTCCTTACCAGCGAGGCCACCCATCAGGTTCTCATGGGCCCGCCTATGAGAACCCCGCCTTAGATGATCTAGCTCGCCTCACCTCCAATCAGTAGGCTACTTTCAGACGGGAGATGGACGAGTTTAGACAAGAGATGAGAGATATAGTGAAGGGGAAGGCCGCCATTCCTGCACAGATAGAGCCGAACCCGAACAACATCAAGAGGAAGTCTGAGCAGGTAGAGTTCATAGAGACCACCACTCCTAGTGATTACCTTGGTGATATTTCTGCATATATGTTTTATGCTGACTTTGTTACACTTAGGAGTGGTAGGATGCCAGCAGGCGATGCCTCGTCTGAGCAACGACCCCATGCCACTTCAGGAGTGTCAGACGAGGAGGAGAGCGGTGCTGATGCCGCTCATACACATGATGTTAACAGTGGTGCCGACACCACCAAGGACGTTGATCTAGCCGACAGTACTAAGGCCATCGCTTCACCAGATGGAGGAGGTGGTACTGATGCCACCATACCAGTTGCTGAGCCAGAGCGCTGTACTTATGCCGCGATACCAGATGCTGAGGGTGGTACTGAGGCCACCATTTCCAGTTCTGCTGGTCCTGTTGTTTTTCATTCAGTTCATGTACCTCAGGACACTTCTGTGAATAAAGGAAAGGGTTTGTTATTTTCGGATCCACCTGTGGTGATGGATGATGTATGTGTGGATTCTGCTTTGCCTGAGCAGCCCAGACCCGATCCCAGTCCTTCATCTGAGAAGGACCCGACAGTCCCCTTTCCCCAAGCACTCTGCTCGGCTAAGGGGACCAAAGAAAATAAAAAAAGATTACACCACTTAGAGTTCAGCCAGCAGTTGATGGACCGATTTCATATACATTTGACTCTACAGGAGGCCTTGGAGCACATACCTCTCTTCCAGAGATCGCTCAGAGACAGGACTACAATTCAGAGGAAGAGGCGGAACCACCAGTCAGAGATCCATGTGCTCACTTGCGCCACATGCTTTGCGATCCAGAACCGTCCGCCAGCCAAGAGGCCAGATGCAGGAGCCCCTTATGTCAGATGCCACATCCATGAGCAGAGGTTCGATCATACTCTATTAGATAGCGGGTCTTCGATCAACCTACTTCCAGCATCCCTACTCGACCGATTCGAGTTGGGACCTCTACGACAGAGCAGGACGGTCCTTCAGTTTGCTGATCGATCTGTCAAGAGGTTGAAGGGGTTGCTGAAGGACGTTGTCGTCATGATTCAGGTCCTGAATTTCCCCGTGGACTTCGTTATGTTGGATATTGAGATCCCTGAGTCCATGACCGAAACCCCCATCATTCTAGGACGCCCGTTCTTGGTCACAGCCAAAGCAGTGTCCGATCATGATAGTGGGAAGGTATACTTTGACATCGAGGGCGAGAGTATACAAATAGAAATGATCGAGGAGACTAGAGCCAGAGATTCCACTTGCTCAGAGTCGCATTCAGATTCAGAGCAGATGACAGAGGCAGGGCGAGACATCCACCAGGACTGCGATTTTGTGATTACAAATGATGAGGCAGTTTGGGCAGAGCCGGCAGCACATGCCATCCTCTCACCTTTAGAGTTCGCTGATGCACAGACGCCAACAGAGGAGAGAGCTTCGAGAGCGCATTCCTGGTCCAGGATACATCTAAGGCAGCAGAGCTGGTTCCCGATCGTGAGGCAGATTTCTCCTGTGATTCTGATACAGATCCCTCGGAGTCAGATATAGACTGAGCAGGGTTTGATGATTTGATACCGTGTCTGACTTCCAGAGAGCCTACAACTAGGGTGGAGACTGATCCCGCGCAGAGCAGAGACACACCAACAGAGCAGCCTTCACCAGATTCAGAGTATCAGTGAGAGTTCTCATTCTCCCATGCATATTTGGTCGCATTCACTCAGACTTTTCAGAGGCCAGATCTGCCAGCATCGAGTTGTCCAGAGCTGGAGCCTTTACCATCATCGCTGAAGTATAGGTTCCTTGCGGGTGAGCATGAGATGTACCCAGTCATTATCTCAGCGGGTTTGACTGGAGAGCAAGAATCCCGTCTGATGGGGGTTCTTGAAAAGAACCGTAAGGTTTTTGGATGGAGCATAGACGATCTCCAGGGTATAAGTCTGGCCCTGTGCTCCCACCATATCTAA